>CM060346.1:19331123-19388623 GCA_030674155.1 Stramonita haemastoma
AACTTTAGTCAACACTACCATAGACAACTTTAGTCAACAAATTAAGTCAACACCACCATAGACAACTTTAGTCAACAACTTTAGTCAACACTACCATAGACAACTTTAGTCAACACCACCATAGACAACTTTAGTCAACAACTTTAGTCAACACTACCATAGACAACTTTAGTCAACACTACCACAGACAACTTTAGTCAACACTACCACAGACAACTTTAGTCAACACCACCATAGAAAACTTTAGTCAACAGCTTTAGTCAACACTACCATAGACAACTTTAGTCAACACTGCCATAGACAACTTTAGTCAACACTACCATAGAAAACTTTAGTCAACAGCTTTAGTCAACACTACCATAGACAACTTTAGTGAACAACTTTAATCAACACTGCCACAGACAACTTTAGTCAACACTACCATAGACAACTTTAGTGAACAACTTTAATCAACACTGCCACAGACAACTTTAGTCAACAACTTTAGTCAACACTGCCACAGACAACTTTAGTCAACAACTTTAGTCAACACCACCATAGACAACTTAAGTCAACACTGCCACAGACAACATAAGTCAACACTGCCACAGACAACTTTAGTCAACACTACCACAGACAACATAAGTCAACACCACCATAGACAACTTTAGTCAACACTACCACAGACAACTTAAGTCAACACCACCATAGACAACTTTAGTCAACACTACCACAGACAACTTTAGTCAACACTACCACAGACAACTTTAGTCAACACTGCCAAAGACAACTTTAGTCAAAACTACTGTTCACTGCTGTAGGTGACTTTAGTTAATGCCACAGGTCATGTTAAAAAGTACAGTTTTTTTCATACAGTTACAAGGTTTCACACCTCAGCTGACTTGCACACGTAACAGCAGACACTTCACCCCCTGACCCAGTATTCAGTGGAAAAAGCGACCGTGTTATTCTGACACAGACTGAAATCAGTAAAGGTCAAGAAATCAGTAACAGTGCTGAAAAATACTCGGCACTGAAGACAATTCTTCGGTCAGAAACGTGGCGGCAAAAGTGTTAAATTGAGTTACAATCTATTTCTTCTTCTTCTTCTTTTTTTTTTGCGCTGCCTCATCTTCAATGATGCTCCTGTCCCCCCCGCCACTCGCTTCAACTTTCCCGCCACAGCCATGCCCAGGTTTGTCATGTCTCATCCCCAGGGTTGGAAGTCCACAGGGAGCTCATCGATATTAGGCCGTCGCGGGGCCACCAGCCAGAGGGGCCCTGCAGTTCTGCTGGGTCACTTTGGTGGTGTTCAGTGGTGCCTGTTCTGAGCTAACATACGCAGGACACCACCTACTAATCCCCCTACTAACGACAGTATTAGCTCAGTCGCGGAGCCAGACTGAGTGAGACGCCCACCCGAGATGGCAACCACAACAACGTCCCTCCAATGACTGTCTCCCCGCGAACCTCCAACCCCAAAGGCTTTGACAAAAACTCACCACAGGCACAGAAGCGTATGGGGAAACCAAATCTGAGGTCACCATGAGACCAGAGCAACAGAGGCTACCGAATCAGAGGCATTTTTTCATTGCATGATGATTAATGAAAATGAGGATGATGTAATGATGCTGCTGTGGAGGTACATGTGCTTTGAGACTACTTGACAGGGCTGTACTCTGCGCTTACTATCATAATATATCCCGGCGTCAACCGGGCCCCGAGAGATACAGACACCTGCAGTGTTGGTCAGGTAATTTGAGCAACACTCTCAAACTCGCATCCATAAAGTGGATGAAGCTTGATTATGTGGTCCCAGTCTCCCCACTGAGCCCACAGCACACTCACTCTGGGTAGGAGCCGACCGGAGCCTGAAAAATCCCTATGACTCATGGGATTCGAACCCGCGACCTTACGGTCTGGAATCCAAGGCGCTAACCACTGCGCCATGGCAGCTGGTTCAATCTATTTCTTCACCTATCCCTTAGTCCTGTACACCATGGGGGTACAACTGAAGATTTTGCAACCAGCTTCCTCCACTCCCTCCGGTCCTCTGCTTTCTGTAGCAAATCCTTCCACTCAAGGCCAGTCCACTCTTTGATGTTGTCCTCCCATCGTTTCCTCTGTCTGCCTCTTCGTCTCCCTCCTTGTGCTGTTCCCTGTGGGACAGTCTAAGCCAGTCCAGGTGTTCGTGTGACACGCCTGTACCACTTTAGTTTGTGTTTTTTTCACTGGAGTCAGAAACTCATTGTAGCTCTATACTTGACTTGTACATGTGATAACAGACGTACAGACAATTTCCCTCTATAGTGTGAAACGTCCTTCTATTTCACATCTCGGCAAAACGGTGATGCGTTCTTGTGGCCATATCTTCTTTTTCAAATTATATCATCACACTCAGACTGATAAAACCAAACATATCATATGTACATCAAATACCTGAGGTCGTATGAAACATGTGACCCGATTTTACAGAACGAGTCTCAACTTTAAGGCAGTGGAAAGGAGAGAGGCCCCCAAAAAGGGAAGGTAGGGAGGGTCCCCAGTGTCAGTTTTGACTTTTCATCAGAAATGGAATCTGTAGCCATTCAATTTCCCAACTATGCACTTGGAAAGGTTAGATTTGATTAGCAAATGTGTTTTTAAAGTGTTTTTATCGACTTGCTAAGGTATTAGGTAGCTAGAGTGTGAAAAACTTCAATCCTGATCTTCTCAGAATATGAGATAATAATAATGGGTGGTGCTGCTCTTGCAGGGTTCATACAGATCTTTGGGAAGAAAATTCAAGGACTTTTCAAGGACTTTCAAGGACCTCACTCTCAATTTTCAAGGACCTCCATCGACAAATAGTGCTTGCATTTTAACAATGTCTACACACTTTACAGCTGAAAAGAAAATATCTATAGCCATTTGGTGTGAATTTTCTTCATAACAAGAATCAATATTTCTACTGCAGTTAACTGGGCTAAATCAAAAACAATCATTGGCCTAAAGTGTGCACTTAGCATAAAACAATTTCAATCTAAGTGATCACCCCATCTGTTCATTCATAATTTCTCTGCATAGTGGTTCTCAAAGTCTAAATATGTGTTTAAAAAAAAAAAAGTCTAAATATGTGTAAAACTCCCTGTGAGTTACTCTACCAGGAGACTAATAGTTTACAACAGTAAACATTCATCCTCCTGGATAACAGGTTGGAAAGGAGGAGGAAGGGGCTGGAGAGGGGGAATAGCTGATGGTATTGCTGTGGGCAGATTTTCACATCACAACACATTGATGGAAACAGTGGGATGCCATACATGTGTAAAGATGAGAGAACTGTGTGTGTGTGTGTGTGTGTGTGTGTGTGTGTGTGTGTGTGTGTGTGTGTGTGTGTGTGTGTGTGTGTGTATGTGTGTGTGAGAGAGAGAATGAATGAATGAATGAATGAATGAATGAATGAATGAATAATCTTTATTTTTCAAGGGTTACAGAGTAAGCATTACATACTTTTTTTCATCCAGCCCTTGCCCTGATCAGGGAATAAAGCTAAGAACCCCCCTCCCTACCCCTACATACCAGCATCACCACCAACAGCAGTTCAACCAATATTTTAAAAGAAGAAAAATGGGATACATTCAACAAAACGCGTCATCCTAACTGGATACACTAATAACTATTTAAACAAACGTGTGTGTGTGTGTGTGTGTGTGTGTGTGTGTGTGTGTGTGTGTGTGTGTGTGTGTGTGTAAGCGGGAAAACAAGCAAAGTAGAGAGAGAGAGAGAGAGAGGAGAGAGAGAGAGAGAGAGAGAGAGAGAGAGAGAGAGAGAGAGAGAGAGAAGACAGACAGACAGACAGACAGAGACACAGACAGAGAAGTTGTGGATAGGGGGAAGCACATGAAATAATTATTAAAAAAACAAAGAAAAAAGCAGTGTGTGTGTGTGTGTGTGTGTATGTGTGAATGAGTGAAAAAGAGACAGACAGACAGACAGACAGAGAGACACAGACAGACATTATAGCAATAGAGACAGAGACTGAGAGAGGTATGAGTGAGAGAGAGACAGAGACAGACAGACAGACAGAGACAGAGACAGAGAGAGAGAGAGAAAGAGAGAGAGAGTGTGTGTGTGTTGTGTGTGAGTGTGCGAGTGTGTGTGCGTGTGTGTGTGTATGTGTGTGTGAGAGAGAGATCAAATCAAATCAAATAAAAATTTTATTTTGAGATGGTACATTGAGTAAGCAATAAATTTTCTTTTTTTCATCAAGCCATCTATCTAGCTAAAATACAAAAACACCAAAAAAACCAAAAACACCAAACAGTAAACAAACAAACAAAAAACCCAAACAAACAACAAAAAACCCAAACAAACAAAACCAAAAGATACAAAATTCAAACAAAGAAACAAACAAATAAATAAAAATAATAACAATGAAAAAACAAAAATAAACATCCCCCCAAAACAAAATAAAAAACAAAAACAAAAAAACAACAACAACAAAAAACAACACTTAAACAAAACACAGACAAGCTACAAAAAATATGTTTCAAAAATATATTAAAAAAACAGCAAGCCAACAGCAAGTACAACCAAAAAAACCCTACTCAAAAAATATTTAGAGAGAGAGAGAGAGAGACAGATAGACAGAGAGGGCGAGTGAGAGAGAGAGGGGGGGGGGGGGGGGGTGGAACTCTCCATGAAAAAGGGGAGGCTGGTGGCCTGCTGACTGTTGTATTTAATTTAATATAACCATTGGTCTCTGACCCCAAGAGGAACAGCCAGTGAAAGCCCCCTCCCTTTCTGCCTTATATTACAGCTGCTAGTCCATCCCTAGCATGAAACTTGACACCCATTGTTGGTACACACGGTCTTTCAACAGAAAAAGTTCTCTTGTTAGGCCTACCTAGGCTTGGATTGCCTTGTGACATAAAGCAAAGGGAAGTAATTACTAACCGGCATGGAAGAGTTCATTCCCTTGACCTGCTTTCGCAGGTTTCTTTTTTCTCCTTTTTCTTTCTTCTTCTCTTTTTTTTACTTTTATAAAATTTCCACGAATTTGCAGTGAGTACCATACCTGATCTTACCATGCCAATCTCTCTCTCTTTATCCTTCTTAGTCTTTGGTAAAAGTAAAATTCAAGTACTTTTCAAGCACCTGGAGGCATATGCCTGATTTTCAAGGACTTTCAAGGCCTTGAAAACGGGGGTCCAAAGTTCAAGTACTTTCAAAAACCTTATGAACCCTGTCTTGCAACAATGCCCTACTCCCTGAACTGCAGTCTGCACTTCATGCAGAGAAACCTGCTGTGACTTTAAAGTGATATGACAATGAAAAAAAAACCCTGCCACCTATTTCAAACACCCACAACTTTGTCAATTTTAGAGGTACAACATTGAATCATACACCAAAAGAAAGATAATGACCTGTACACTTCAGAGAACATAACTCAATCTGATCCATTTACAACTTGACACTGCTTTTGTTAAAACAGGTCACATATTAGAAAAAAGCTTTGACTGGGGACAGGATAGCTCAGTGGTCAGAGCACTTGCTTTTCCCAAGCTAGGGTTAAGCAGCATTGAGTGTGGTTACCAACTGGATGGGCGACTGATTGCAAACTTTGGTTTCAGTACAGTCCCCCAGTTCACTAACCTATAAATGCGTAACTGCCCTCTTGAGGGTCAAAAAAGGTAAAGCAGTGAGGGAGAGGAGATGGGTGCAGCCCTCAATATGCTGGCCCCTGGAGAAGTTGAGGTCTCTGATAACTTGCTTCCCTATGACTACCTAGGTTGTGGGACACCTTTACCTTTTTCTGATTGACTGAGTGAGTGAGTGAGTCAGTAACTGGCTCAGTGACGGACTGACTGCGGGACTGACTGCGGGACTGACTGACTGACTGCGGGACTGACTGACTGACTGACTGACGGAGTAAGAGAGTGACTGACTGACTGACTCTGAGTGAGGGACTGCGAGAGTGAGTGAGGGACTGACTGAGAGAGTGAGTAAGGGACTGACTGACGGAGTGAGTGAAGGGCGTGCTGACGGAGTGAGTGAGAGACGTGCTGACGGAGTGAGTGAGGGACTGACTGACGGAGTGAGTGAGGGACTGACTGACGGAGTGAGTGAGGGGCGTGCTGACGGAGTGAGTGAGGGGCGTGCTGACGGAGTGAGTGAGGGGCGTGCTGACGGAGTGAGTGAGAGACGTGCTGACGGAGTGAGTGAGGGACTGACTGATGGAGTGAGTGAGGGACTGACTGACGGAGTGAGTGAGGGACTGACTGACTGACAGAGTAAGTGAGTGACTGACGGAATGAGAGAGTGAGTGAGTGAGTGACTGATGGAGTACTGACGGAGTGAGGGACTGACTGACAGAGTGAGTGAGTGACTGACGGAGTGAGTGAAGGACTGACTGACGGAGTGAGAGAGTGAGTGAGGGACTGACTGACGGAGTACTGACAGAGTTTATTTATTTATTCTTTTATATCGAGGATAACAGAATAAGCAATCATGTGCTTTTTTTCATCCGGTCCCCGTGTGTATGCAGTTTTGTAAATATTGTCATCTGTTCCCACCGGCACACGATGGCCTACTCTTACGAAAAGCGGAACAGGATTTAACATGTGCGCAAGATGTTCTGCGTGCATTCGCACACGGGGCCTCGGTTTAAAGTCTCATCCGAAGGACTTTTGGGGAGAGTGGAGTCGGCACTGATGTTAACTCCAGGAGAAAAATTTCCTCGACCGGACTCGAACCCGGGTCGTCGTCAAATTGCCAGCGCAATGTTCTGACCACTAGGCTATCCGTTCCCCCTGAGAGAGTGAGTGAGGGACTGACTGACGGAGTGAGTGAGTGACTGATGGAGTGAGAGAGTGAGTGAGTGAGGGACTGACCTCCACGTGTTGTGCAGTCAGACGTGCCTTGGCTCCCATGATTTCCCTGGCCAGGACCTGGATCATCGCCTGCTTCTTGTTCTGCACAGCCCACGACAGCCACAAATAAATGATACGACAGATGCTATGGCCAAGTGCACCGGGGGGGGGGGGGGGTGGAGCAGCCTGAATTTCACACAGAGAAATTTGCTGTGATCTAAAGTGGTGTACAATACATTACAATGTAATACATTACAGTACAATACAATACAGTATATACAATACAGTACAATACATTACGGCACAGTACAGTACAATACATTACGGTACAGTACAGTAAATTACAACACAATACAGCACAATACAGCACAATACAGTACAATACAAAACAACACAATGCAATACAGTACAACACAATACAGTACAACACAACACAACACAATACAGTGCACTACAATACAGTACAGTACAATACAGTAAAGTACGATACAATTTATCGTTCTCGGCTACCCCAAGCTTGCAATGCGACCCATCGTCACCATTATTCTTTTATAATTATTATTCTTTTATTTTTGAGGATAATAGAATAAGCGTTCGTGTGCTTAGTTACATCCAGTCCCCGTGTGATGCAGTTTTTGTCAATTTTGTCATCCATTCGCACATTGTTACTTGGCTCACAGGTGCCAGTTTCCCCCACTTTCAGCTGCTCTAGCTTCTATCCATCCCATCCCATCCCATCCCATCCCATCCCAGCCCAGCTGGTGCTAATCATAGCAGGAACTAACCACACTTGGACTTGGTAAAAGGAAAGGGTGCTCTAAATTTAGCACTCTTGACTGAGGGATGTTGGATTTGCCCTCTGTGGGCTACCCCCCAAACTTGCAACGCGACTCATCCGTCATCATCATCATCATCGTTGTTATTATTATTATGACTATTTTTATGTGGCTGGAATGTCACAACATTGTTACACAGCTAGCTTTGCTAACCCGAGTCAAATTATAAAAAAAAAAAAAAAACCCACAAAAACCAAGGAGGAGGGTGGCAGGATGGTTCAGATGCATGTGCACAGGTGTCGTGTTTAAACACACCATCCCTGATGTGGGAATACCGCTACCTAAATGTGACACTCCACCACATAATGAGACGGAGTGCACATGAGGTCAATTTTTAGTTATTGACATGTTATTAGTGTGCAATAAAGTGGCTATCAAATACAAAAAACAGATTAAAAATCGGACAATTCTGTGCAACATTATTACAAATTTAAATGATAGACTGCAGGATGTGACAAAATGAGAAACGGGCAAGTTTATTTTAGTAACAGGTTGTCAGAATGAGTGCTTTGGTATTTTCAAAACACATTTAAAAGCAAAAGGAATAAAAATGATACCTTGATATTTCACTTTCACTATAAGATAAATAAACAGATCTAGTTTAATAATCAATCAAAATCACAAAACTGACAACTTGACCCCCACCTGCCTTTAAAGGCTCCTAGCGCAAAATTGGGTAATGTGCTAAGCGACTCATTTCGTGGTGGAGCGCCACAAATGGTCCAGGGTGGGGGGAGGGCATCGCATGTGCAAAAGAATCTTACCGTTAGTGAACCTCAGAGCTCTAGCCGAGGAATGGGGGAAAAAATCCCTTGATAAACAAAGTGTACTGATACATCATTATCTATCATTTTCATTGAAAGTTTTTTTAAAAAAGAAGTCCTCTTCTTCTCCTTCTTCTCTCCTTTCTCTACCATCCTCTACACTGTCCAAGATTCTGGGTGTATGCCGGGTATACTCCTCTTTCCGAAACCCACCGAACACCGACATGAGTGACAGGATTTTTAACGTGCACGTTTGATCTTCTGCATGTGTAAAGATATATATATACACAAAGGGGAAGTAAGGCACTGGCAGGTCTGAACTGGGAGACAGTAAAAATCCCCACCCTCAAGTTAACCGGATGTTGCCGAGATTGGAACTCACGACTTCATGACCCCATGGGATTGAAGTCAAACGGTCTTAGCAAGTCAGCTGAATAAACAAAAATAAATAAAATGAAATAAAATAAAATAACATAAAATAAATAATGAAGCTATCGCGTCGGTCTAAGGATGTCTATGGACCTAAGGTAGTGGCTTGCTGTTCTACAGGGGTGGATTGGTGCTCTAGATGTAACACGCCTGTCTAAAAAGTGAAAAGTCCAGGTCGGAAGTGTGTGGTGGTTTGATCCTCATTTGGGCCCAAAACTTTTCCCCCCCATCCATTTAGACCATGAGTGGTGTGGTCTGGGTGCTAGTCTTTCGGATAAGACGATAAAACCGAGGTCTCGGTGTGTTAAGACAAAATGATTCAGCACACACAAAAGAACCCATGACAACAACAACAATAGAGATGTCCCTGGCAACATTCTGTAGAAAAAAACAAAAAACCACTCTGATTAGAGAAACAAATACAGTTGCAGACAGAAAAAGACGACAAAACCAAAAGAAAAATTAACGGGCAATGCTACTCTCGTGGCAACGCGTGCGGCTGGCTCTCCCCGGCAGGTGGAGAGAGAGAGAGAGAGAGAGAGAGAGAGGAGAGAGAGAGAGAGAGAGAGAGAGAGAGAGAGAGAGAGAGAGAGAGAGAGAGAGAGAGAGGAGAGAGAGAGAGAGAGCGAGAGAGAGAGAGAGAGGAGAGAGAGAGAGAGAGAGAAATGTGCCGTGACTTCTTCAAGCGTTGTAGAACTGAAGAAGTGCAGAAGAGAAGAGAAGAGAGAAGAGAAAAGAGAAAAGAGAAGCGGCCCAGTCACTCACGGCCAGGGTCTGAAAGTGCTGGATCTTGTGGTGCAGGGTGTGCAGCAGGTTCCTGCTGGCTTGCTCTTTGGCCACCACCTCCCTCAGCCTGCGCCCCTCCTCCCTCAGCACCGGCATGGCCGCCTTGTCCCCAGCCAGGTCCACCTTCATCTGCACCAGCTCTCTGCAGCGTACACACACACGCCACGCACAACATGCAGGCCAACGCGCAAACGCATGCGCACGTTTACACCACACGCATACTCATGCGCAGAGCACATGCCCCCACACACGCACACATGCAAGCACGCACACACACACACACACACACACGCACACACACACACATGCACGCACACACACACGCATGCACACGCATACACACACACACGCACCCACACACACAAACACGCACGCACAAGACACACACATTTTATAATAATAATAATAATAAACGATGATAAATGGAATTCATATAGTTCTATATCTTGCCAAAAAACATATCAAAGCGCTTGCATTCATCCTAGCCTTACACATGCAAGCAATAACAATAGATTTAACAAATTCAAATGTGCACACACACACACACACACACACACACACAAAGCACATACACACATGCACACACACAGACACACAAGAGTTTATTTCGTTGTGCTCAATAAGTCTATGTAACTTTTATGGCAATAAAATGATTTCTGATTCTGATTCAAACGCACATAATACACACAAAACACACACACAAACACAAAAATACACATAAAATACACACGAAAACCACACCAACTCATACTTCATTTATCAATTTATATTTCAATCCACTATTTCAAGGATAATGGAAAAAGCACTCATGCACTTTTTTTTTTTTTTTTTACATCCAGTCCCAGTGTGTACGCAATTTTGTAAATTTTGTCGTCCTTTCCCACACTAACTTTTCGTTCTACAGCCAGAGAAAAAAGAAGGCCGAGGCTGAGGCCGAGGAAGTGACCAAGCCAGCATCACTTCTCCTCCCCCGTCATTCATGTCAGCGTTCGGTGGATTCCAAAAACATGAACATACCCAGCATACATCCCCACGGCAAAGTCAGAATGTGGCCATCTTCAGGGTAGACAGGCAAAAAAACAGAGCATAATACAGGCAGAAACCTCACCATTGGGGAACCTCACAGCTCCAGGCCAGGAACAAAAATAAACAAACAAAAAAAAAAAACCCTCAACAACACAAAAACCCATCTACCACTTGGCTTTAGCCTCCATCATATTCTTTTTATATAACCCCCACCCCCCCTCACAAAACTCCCAAAGCATCCTACCATCTTCCATCCCCCCCCCCCCCCCCCCAGTCAATTCACTGACGTCAGTTTCCCCCACTTTCAGCTGCTATCCATTCCATTGCAGCCCAGCCCAGCCCAGCCGGTGCTAATTGTGGCAAATACTGACCACACACTTGGACTTTGGTCAAAAGGAAGGGGCATGCTAATTTTTAGCACAGGGTCCTGGACCCTTGACTGTGTAATGTACAATTTGCATGCTGTGCAATGGCCAGATTTTTGCTTGTGCCACCAGCCCCCCCGCCCCCCCCCCCCCTCCACAATTTAGGTAGCCGCATTCCATTTTTGCATATATACATGGAACTGTTCCCTCACCCCCCCCCCCCCGCCCAAAAAAACCCCATTAAGGTAGCTGCATTCCAACTTGGGGGGGGGGGGGTTGGTGTTTAAACACAACATGTGAGCAAATGCAGGATTTGGGGTTGGTTGTTTTGGTGGGTTTCTTTTTTATAGAAATGTTGTCATCTGTTCCAATCAACCAGCGACAACAAAAATGGCCTTCTAATTCCAAAAGGCAAAACGCGGTTATTTTCTTTTGGTTTTTTTTTTTTTGAAGGTGAGACACGGGTCCAAAATTGGCCAAAATTATGTTCTTTTAAGAACTAAAAATTGCTGGATACATTTATGGAGATTTCCCTGTGTTGAATTAAAGAATTCAGATAATAAAATACGTCTGTGGAAAGAGGTTACTCATACTTGTTATAGATAAAAAGGTTTAGGAGTTTGAAATACTGAGTCTTGGCAGCCATATTGGATTGTTTCCGTGGCAACAGAGCAGAAAACTGAGTAATTCCTTGATTTTTATGCTTTACAAGTGATGCCTTTTCAATATATATGGCATGCATAACTTTTAACATGGGCTTGTAAACAACGTTTCATGATAGTTTCGACCCCAGTGTCCCCCACCTTAACACGACTTACCTGGCCAGATCGACGGTGGGTGAGGGGTCGGGGAACAGCTGCGTCAGGTGAGTCTCAATCTTGCCCCGCGTTTCCTCCAGTTGCTGCACCAGGGGGCGGGCTGTGTTGCGGTGTTTCTGCGTCTCCACAAACCGCAACACGTGTCGCATCTGGCTCTCCTGCCACACAGCATACGCTTTTTTTTTTTGTTTGCTTTCAAACATCAGAAAAAACAACATTGTTTACCTACCTCTTGTCAATTTACTTGCCATTTTTGCACTTGTTTCATCCATCTGGCCCAGGCCAAAAAGCTGTGTCAGTTATTACTGATGTCAGCTCAGTGCCAAGGCCTACACTAAGTGTTGTTATGTTGTAAATTGTTGTGTGTTTTGCCCTTCAGCCATGGACAGAGCTTAAATACAACCTGCAGTCTCCTCTGAAGTTGAAGTATGGGCTGTTAGTATGGAGAGGTTCTTGAAAAAGTCCTAACAAATTCTCACCCAATATACTTCCCTCTCATGGGGATTGCCAGGGGGATGGTAAGTCAAGGCCTTGATTTCTGGGTGACCCTGTGGGTAACCGCTATACAGGGCAACCAACCATCCATCTAGTCTACCCATCTTGGCATGGAGCATAAAATGAACAGTCAGCTTGCACACTGGGAGGGGGGGGGGGTGTCTTTCTGTTCATGTAGGGATAGTGATTAAGCTGGGGAAGGCACAACCCCAATGTTTCCTCCATATGAGGAAAAAGCCTGTTATGCTAGTGGGTCTCTTCCCGTATCCAGTGTGTGACAGCACAGCCTGGAAGGACGGGTTTCCCGATGTTTCTGATGGAAGAAGCACTTTTCAGGCATTTTTTTCCCGATGTGAGTTAGTGTGTGGGCTCAGTGGGTGGATGGGACCACACAGTCGAGGTTCATCCACTTTACGGTATGCGAGTTGAAGTGTTGCTTCAAATTACCTGACAACAAATTTGCAGGCATTGTTTCTCTTGGGGTCCAGTTGAAGCTGGGTTATTTGATAGTAAGTGTAGAGTTAACCCTGTCAAGTAGTCTCAAAGCGGAACCACTCCACGAGCAAATTATATTTTTATTCCTATTCTCATTGATTCATATTGCAATGAAAAAATTATGTTCTGATTCCTGGCCCTAGTTTGCTTGTCATGGTGCCATCAGTTCAGTTTCCCCATACACTTCTGTGCCTTGTGGTGGTTTGGTCAGAGCCTTTGGGTTGTGAGTTTGTGAAGGGGGCTGAAGTTGGAGGGAACGTTGTGGGGGTGCAGCAACTTGTGGTGGGTGGGGCTACTCAGTCTGGCTCCAGACTGAGCTAATACATGTGTTAGTAGGGGGCTTAGTGGTGGTGTCCTGCGTATGTTAGCTCAGAACAGGACACTGAACACCACCAAAGTGACCCAGCAGCGTGCAGGGCCCCTCTGGCTGGTGGCCCAATATTGATGAGCTCTGGATAGACTTTCCGACCCTGAGGATGAGACAGCAAATCTGGGGTATGGCCGTGGCAGGGGAATTGAAATGAGTGGCGTGGGAAGCAGTTGGATAGGATTGTCACAGAAGACGAGACAGCAAAAAATTTTATATATATATTATATATATATATATATATATATATATATATATATATAGTCTATAAGTCAAACGATGGTCTGTAATGACTCCATTCAAATTGAAAAGTGAATCTGCTTAGATTTTTTGCAATTGTTGCATTGCATTGGTCAATTTGAAACCTATATGTGACGCTCCACCACATAAGGAGTTGCATTGCACCCTGAGGTCAATTTTTAGTTGTCATGTTATTAATCTACAATGAAATGCTATATAATACAAAAAACTACATTGAAAATCGGAAAATTCTATCAAAAGTTAAAACAAGTTGAAATGATAGACTGTAGGAAATGACAAAATGAGAAATGGACAAGTTAAGCATTATAATAAATGGTCAGAATGAGGGCTTGGGCATTTTTAAAGCATGTTTAAGAGCAAAGTATACAAAATTATGTCTTGATATTTCATTACAATCATTGCTATAGTTTTATAATCAATCAAAATCTGAAAATTGCCAACTTGACCCCACCTGCCTTTAATGGCTTCTAGCGGAAAAGTGGGTTATGTGCTAAGCGACTCATTTCATGATGGAGCATCACATTTTTTAACTGTTTTCAAAAAACTTTCAATACCAATAAATGATTATTCAATTCTACGCCTGTAAATATATTGATCGGCAAGAAGGATAATGAAATTGGAAATAGCATCTGGTTTTCAACAATCATCCTCTCCAAAGAACAATCTTATCCCAACACAAATTTTCACAGGGGAACTCACCATCCCCAAAGTCGAACACAGCTACCTAAATGGTGGGGGGGGGGGGGGGAACAGTCGCATATGCAAAAATCTCGCCATTGGTTAACCTTGGAGCTATTGCCGAGGAACAGGGGGAGGAGGAACCTGATTAACAAAGTGCACTGGTATATCATAAAAGGTGAAAAAGGTGGAAGTGTTCCTATAACTTATGCTGTTATTTAGGAGCGAGATATCAGAGACCTCAGCTTCTCCAGGGCCAGCTTATTGAGAGCAGTGCCCATCTCCTCTCCATCGCTGTTATTACCTTTCCCTGACCCTTAAAGAGGCAGTGACCATTTACAGCTGGGTGAACTGTACTGAAGCCAAGGCATGCAAACAGTCACCCATCCATTTGGAAACATCATTATGATGAAAAAAAAAGTTATAAAATATCTAAAAAAAGAAAAAGAAGTGTGGACCTAGGCCTATACGGTGGTTTGCAGTTCTACAGGCAGTGACCCTGTCTTGGAAACATCATTCAAAGGAGTCCCTCTTCGCTCTCTCTCTCTCCCCCTCTCCCTCCCTCAAACTCTCCCCCCCTCTCCCATTTCCTCCCCCCCGCTCTCTCTCTCTCCCTCCATCTCCTCTCTCTATCCCTCTCCTCTCTCTCTATACCCCCTTCCTCCTCTCTCACTCTCCCTCCCTCCCTCTCTCTACCCCCCCTCACTCTTTCTCCCCCCCTCTCTCTCAAGTGTTTTCAGGTGCATTCTGGGGAAGGAAGAAAAAGAGGTTAAATGGGGGGGGGGAGAGGGGGGGGGGGGGGGGGGGGGAGCAGAAGTGTGTAAAATTGTAATGGGTCCAGTGGCCTTCTACAAAATTAATAAATTGTATAAAATTATTCGAGTCCAGAGTTCTCTCTCTCTCCTCCCTCCCTTCCTCCTCCCCCTCCGTCCTCTCTGTCTCTCTCTCTCTCTCTCTCTGTAAAAGTCGTTAAAAAAGAAGAGAAGAAAAAGAGATGTGAAAAAAAGGATATATGTTTAAAATATTACAAAACATGTACACAAAAACAAAGTTGGGGGGAAAAAAACTTGTATGAAGAAAATGCATTAGGAATGCAGGGAGCTGACTGGAACTCAGGGATGGAGGTATGACTGTGGGGGAATGGAATGGAATTGGGGATTGAGTGAAGACAGTGCACCAGACACTCTAGTGCAACCCAAAACACAGACGAATGTGTTGATAATCAATGAATTATAATAAAGAATGCATTTACTGCCCACGAACTAGAGACTACAGTAACACATACAATCTTGGTGGACAACTGGAAGGAGTGGAAAGAAAACTGTAAACATCAGTAGGGAAAAAAATAATAGTAGTATTTCATAATGATGCTTTTTTTTTTTTTTTTTCAGTATTCATTGTGGTGTATTGGAAATTGTTGATCATTACCATCATTTAAAAAAAAAAATCCAATAAATCCCCCTGGGATGCCGAGGGCCTGTCGGCATAAACAGCCTCCCCACCTGGAAATTCTATGAAAGGAATTCCCTCTTTTCTATCCCCTCTTTCTTTCTGCCTGTTCTTTTTCTTCCTGTCACATCCTTCTTGTCTGTTTTCTGCCTTCTTGGTCCATTACTCCTGCCTTTTTTTCCCAGAAAAACTTACAACGATAACAATTTCTCCCCCACGCCGAAGTCAGTAGACTGACTTGTCAGGCCCTGAACAGCAGCACAACACATTTGCACTAACATGACTGACCACAACACTGTGCTGCCTGAGAGTTTGACCACAAAGAGAGAAAGAAGAAGAAGAAACGGTTCATGATTCCGGATTTTTCCTTTTTAAGTATTTACTGTGGGTTTGGGGCTGTTGTTGTTGTTGTTGTTGTTGTTGTTGTTGTTGTTGTTGTTGTTGTTGTTGTTGCTGTTGCTGTTGTTGCATTGTGGTGGGGTTTCTCACCTCAAGAAGTTGGCGTACGCTTTGCAGGACTGAGGGCTGCACAGAAGTGTCTGTTAACACCCCACCCTTCTCGTACTTGAACCTGTAAACAACATGCATTGCACAAAGGTGAGAGAGAGAGCAAACACACAGTCACACACACAGTCACATACGTACGCATGCACGCACGCACGCACACACACACACACACGCAAACACACACACACACACAGAGCCTAGGACAGGATAGCCTAGTGGTCAGAACATTGCGCTCACAATTTGACAACCCGGGTTTGATTCCCGGTTGAGGGAATTTTTCCTCTGGAGTTAACACATCAGTGATGACTCCACTCTCCCCACAAGTCCTTCGGATGAAACTATAAACCAAGGCCCCGTATGCGAACACACGCAGAACATCTTGCGCACACCTTAAATCCTGTTCCGCTTTTCGATAAGAGTAGGCCATCGTGTGCTGGTGGGAACAGATGACATGATTTCCAAACACTGCATACATACAGGGACTGGATGTAAAAAAGTACATGAGTGCTTATTCATTATCCTTGATATATAAGAATTAAATAAATAAATAAATAAAAACACACACACACACACACACACACACACACAGGACAGCCTGGTGGTTAGAGTGACGTGCATTGCACTCATGATCTGCTCACCTGAGTTCGAATCTTGTTCAAGAGGATTTTTCCTCTGGAGTTAACATTAGTGCTGACTCCACTCCCCCACAAGTCATTTGATGAGACTTAACTGAGGTCCCATGTGCGAACGCACGCAGAACATCTTGTACACATGTTAAAACCTGTTCTGCTTTTCAGAAGAGTAGGTCATTGTGTGCCAGTGGGAACGGATGACAAAAATTGACAAAATCCCAAACACACAGGGACTGGATGTTAAAAAGAAAAATCACATGAGAGCTTATTTCATTATCCTCAAAATTAAAAAGAATAAAATAAAACACACCCCCAAACACACACACACACACATGCACTGACACATACATGCATGCGCGTGCGCACACACCATGCTCACACACACACACACACACACACACACACACACACACAACACCCATATACACACACAGAGCCTGAAGTGTATACCATACAGTATAAATTAATATTTTATTCAAATTCTAAAAAAGAATTCTGCAGACAAAAAGACAATGCACTAGACATGGATACAGGTTCACACAAAAGCAACGGTAACATCATGATAGGCACACAGTAAGCAGCTTAGTTCAATCTTAATCGAAAGTAGGCCAAGTGGCAGGACGGTTAAGACGTTCACCTGCCTAACAAATCAACTTGAGGTTCTGGGTTCGATTCCCAGCCTTGCCCTCCCTTCCCAGTTTGACAAGAAAATTCTAATTGAATGTCAAAGTCCTTTGGATGAGACCACACACTGAGGCCCTATGTGCAAACGCACACAGAACATCTTGCATGCAAATGTTAAAGACCCGTTCCACCTTTTGGAAGAGTACGCCACTTTGTGCCGGTAGGAACAGATAACAAAATTACAAAAACAACATGCACACAGGTGTTGTGACTAGGACACCATCCCCAAAGCTGGAATGCAGCTAATTAATGGGGAAGGGGGGGGGGGGTGGAGGGGGAAGATCATACACGCAGAAAATCTCACCATCGGTTAAAAAATCAAAACCCTCAGAGCTGTAACTGAGGAGCAGAGCAAGAAGAAGAAGAGAGCAGAAAAAGTAACAAGAGACAGAGCTATGCGTTTGATGAATGCAAAATAAAAACAAAATACTATACGGAATTTGTATAGCGCTAAATCTTGCAAAGCAAACAAATTAAAACATTTGCATTCAAAACATTCACACGCATGCGACCGATCACAAAAGATGAACAGATTTCAAATTTACACACACTGACACACACACACACACATATGTGCGCACACACACATATGCATGCGCGCGCTTGCACACGCACACACACACACACAAACGCGTTTTGGCAGGGTGATGGGGACAGAGAAGTCTACTGAAAGCAGGAGCAGATAAGAGATGTAACTATAAGGTGAAGAAGATCCTAGGTTGGAAATAAGTGTGTCCTGAGGTTCGTTTTGATAGTGTCAAAAGTAAGTTTTGGAAGCACAGAGAGAGAGAGAGAGAGAGAAGAGAGAGAGAGGAGAGAGAGAGAGAGAGAGAGAGAGAGAGGAGAGAGAGAGAGAGAGAGAGAGAGAGAGATCGTTCCAAATGGATGGATTTTACTAGAGAAAGAGCGACGACGGCCTTTTGACCAAGTTCCCCCACTTACTTCAACTTTTCGCATCCTTCTGGATGTTAACCTTCTGCGTACGCTCCTTCAACAGTCGCGCTTCCTGCTGACTCTGCTGCACAAGGGCATTCACCACCAGCTCAATGCTGTGGTCAGCCAGAAGTGGCTTCCACATGCTCCACAGCTGTTCTTTGCTCAAGCGGCTGTAAAACAAACAACAATATTTCAATGAAAAAATGAGCCACTGAATTGAAATTTGCTGATGGACGCCATAGCCAAGTTGACTTCAATCCATGGTTCAGAAAGTCGTGGGTTCGAATCTGACAGTGGCGTCTGGTGAGTTAAGGATGGGGATTTTTACCATCTCTCAGGTCAACTTCAAGTGCAGACCACCATGCTTTAATCCATTCGTGTGTATACACACATGCAGAAGATCAATGTGCACATTAAAGATACTCTTAATTCATGGTCAGTATTTGGTGTTACGGAACACGAACACCAGCGTAATCACCGAAGTCACAACGCAGCTACCTTCATGGTGGGCAAAAATGGTCGCATAGGAAAAATCTACCATTGGTGAACCTTGATGCTCATATGAGAAACAAAACAAAACAAAAATGCTGATATTTCTATAAAAAAAATATCACCATTAGTGAACCTTGGCACTCTATATGAGAAAACAAAAAAATGCTGATATTTCTAAAAAAAATCTCACCATTGGTGAATCTTGGCGCTCTATATGCGACACAAAAAAAATGCTGATATATCTAAAAAATCTCACCATTGGTGAATCTTGGCGCTCTATATGCAACACACAAAAAATGCTGCTATTTCTCAAAAATCTCACCACTGGTGAACCTTGGTGCTCAATATGAGAAACAAACGAACAAAAAAAAATGCTGATATTTCTTAACCAGTGCACAGTCATGTTTTTCTTCTTCGTACGCTCAGAAAGCAACTACCATTTTGTCTGTCAAATGAGTGAAAACACTTCTCAAGCTGCTGTCAAGCGCGTCACAAGCTAAGAACTGACTCCACTTCCCCAAAAGTTTTTTGGACAAAACTTTAAAACCAAGGCCCCTTGCGCACATGCGCGCAAAACCTTACCCTGAATAGAGGGAGAGCTCTGACCACTGACCACTTACAATCATAATAAGAATGACAGTGATGATGATAATAATATATATGGAATTTATACAGTGCTGAAACTTGTAAAGCAAACCAACTGAAGTGCTTGCATTCAAATCATTTACACTCATGCAACCGCGACAAATATTACGATTAACAGATATTGAGTTTATACTCACTCACACACACACACACACACACACACACACACACACACGCATACACACACAACATCCAAAATGTATGACTGTTAGTTTGTCTTTTGAACAAAGTCATCTTACTGCACACATTCCATAGTTAACTGACAGACAGCATACCTGTCAGTGGTTAATACAGATTGTGACAGGAATGCTGTGAGGCCATGAAGGTTTAAGTGTGAATCTGGGCAGCGGTGTCTGGTCAACTGATTAATTAAGGGGGGGGGGGACTTTTACACTCTCCCAGATTAACTTCCAAGTGCAGACCTCTTAGTGCCTTAATATAATTCCCTTCCTGCATACAAACACATCTGGGTGACAATGCGCCCCCCCTCCAAGTGCTTTTTTTTTTCTCTCTCTTTTTTTTTTCCTCAGCTAAAGCTCCAAGGTTTACCAAAAGCAAGATTTTGCGTATGTAACCGCTATTTGTCCACCATGAAGGTAGCTGAATTTCAACTTCGGGGATGCATGCTGGGTATGTTCATGTTTCCGTAACACACAAAGCCCTGACATGAATGACAGGATCTTTAAACTTCATATCTGATCTTCTGCATGTATATATAATACAATATAAACACCAAAAAAGGGAATTAAGGCACTAGCAGGTCTGCCCTTAACCCTCTTGCATTTGGATTCTCTGAACACAAACTGCCCCTAGATTTCGCATTCCATCACAAAATCAGGTCAGGCACACATGCTCGCTCACCTTTTCCTCCTTTTAAGTACATACCGGCAGCTATAATTACTTCCAGACACACAGCAAGTTTTGTTCCTCTAGCCTGATAGAGCTTTGGCATGTGGTAGTAATTAGTGATGGTCACAGCCTGATGGAAATCTATTGTGTGTAAATCCCAGCAAATCCGGGGTTGGGACTGAAAGGGGGCAATTATTCAATCCCGCCAAATCCCGGTTCGGGACTAAGAGGGTTAAAGCGAACCTGGGAGATGCTAAAAAAAAAAAAAAATTCTCACACTTCATTCAATCACACCACAGAGATTCGAACCCATGACTTCCTAGACCCGTGGGACTGATGTCAAACCGTCTGAACCACTCGGCTAAAGCGTCCGTCTGTGCTAAAGCTAGGAAATGCTCTATCATTGATGATTCGTCATTCAAGGAAATGGAGGCAGACTCACGTGTAAGCCACGTCTTCAGCTAAGTTTCCCTCCAGCTTCTGAAGGAGGAACTTGCCGATGTACTCGCAGGTTGTCCGTACGTCCCGCTGTTGTTTTGTGCGTGTGCATGCACACACACACACACACACACACACACACACACACACCATTGTATTATTGGCCCAAAATATCTCAGTAAAAAGGTGTTTCCATAAGCTATGCAGTTGTTGAGGAGCAAGATGTCCAAGATCTCAGTTTCTCCAGGGGCCAGCATGTTGAGGGCAGTGCCCATCTCCTCTGGCTCCACAGCAGTCGTTTACCCCCACTTTCCACTGCTCTCAGATGTTGGTACTTGAGCCCTGATGATCTAATCTTAGCTCACGCACTGACCGCATTATAAGGGTCTGCTCACTTGAACGTGGCATCCTTTCCACTGTTACAAAGGAGAAAAGTGACCACATAGATTTTGTTTTCCAACTTTTCAGTGCATTGTGATATGTTTGATGAATTCTCTAGCGCTATGTTCAGGTATATTCAATGCCGTGTTCTCTTGTTGTTGTGAAGAAGTAAATTTGAATCATTATGTTCGATCTGCGTAGGAGTTATAACAAAAAATAACAGCTGGATTGGATGTTCACATCAGGTTGCTCTTTTTTGTTTAGGAGGACGGGATAGCCTAGTGGTCAGAACATTGCGCTCACAATTGACGACCCAGGTTTGATTCCTGTCCAAGGAGATTTTTCTCCTGGGGTTAAAATCAGTGCTGACTCCACCCTCCCAAAAAGTCCTTTGAATGAGACTATAAACCGAGGCCCCATGTGCTAACACATGCAGAACATCTTGCGCACATGTTAAATCCTGTCCCGCTTTTCATAAGAGTAGGCTATTGTGTGCCGGTAGGAACAGATGACTAGATTTACAAAAATACGTACACATGGGGACTGGGTGTAAAATTAAGAGAGCACATGAGTGCTTATTCCGTTATCCTCGACATAAAAGAATACAAAAAAAAGTATTGAGAGTGGTAACTTTCGCGCCAGTGACGTAAATTGCTCGCAATTTACCATCTGAATTCAGATAAATTTGACTTTGTTAAAGCCAGGATTGTAATCTTAATGTTTCATTTTTAAACTTCCTTCAATATTTTTTTGTATCTACTCAACGTGTTCATCACTTTTGAGGGGTTCAAATCTGGGGGAAAATCTTGTCAATTTTGCCGTCTCATCTATTCTAGCGCAGCCTGTGTGTGTGTGAGTCAACAAGCCTGCCGCACGCAGCGCGCTCATCTGACATAACATAAGCTTTGCCGTCTTTCTAGCCATCCTCCTCTTAGGCCTTCCACAGGAGCATGCGATGGTTTGAGACACAGTGGTAGGGGGAGGGTGGAAAAAAAAAAAAGGGAGGGGTGTGGGGGTACAAAGACAGGGTGCGCTAATTTTAGCTGTGGCTGACTGGCACGGGATAGGTGCGCTGTGGCTCGTTGCTTTACCTTCCCTGACCCTAAAGAGAGCAGGTCCCCATTGACAGCTGGGTGAACTG
Organism: Stramonita haemastoma; assembly: GCA_030674155.1. Lineage (NCBI taxonomy): Eukaryota > Metazoa > Mollusca > Gastropoda > Neogastropoda > Muricidae > Stramonita > Stramonita haemastoma. The sequence continues at coordinate 19,353,428 of CM060346.1, forward strand.
GGGGAACTGTACTGAAGCCAAGGAGCGCAAACTGTCATCCTTCCACTTGGTAACCACGCTCGATGCTACTTAACCTTAGCTTGGGGAGAGCAAGTGCTGTGACCACTGAGCTACTCTGTCCCCATCTTTCTCTAGGGTACACTACAGATGTAGAGGGAGATGGGATGGCTTAGTGGTTAGAGTGTTGAGCTTGCTATTTGACAGCCAGGGCTTGAGCCACCATCAAGGTGCCCGCTCAAGGGCGTTGTCCCCCTGGAGTTAACATCAGTACTCTGACTATACAGTATACTGCCCACCCTGCACCCCCCCTCCCCCCGAAAAATGCTTTGGATGCGATGAAATGAATGTGTGCAAAACTGCATGCAGGACATCTTGAAGATGTGGTTACCAAGTGGATGGGTGACCGTTTACGCACCATGGCTTCAGTACAGTCCCCCCAGTTCATCCAGCTGTAAAATGGGCACCTGCCCTCTTTAGGGTCAGGAAAGGTAAAGCAGCGAGGGAGAGGAGATGGGTGCCGCCCTCAACATGCTGGCCTCTGGAGAAACTGAGATCTTGGACATCTTGCTCCTCAACAACCGCATAGGTTATGGAAACACCTTTTTACTGAGATAAAGATATCTTCTCTACTCTTCTGGATGAGAGGGCCACAGCATGCCAGTGAAAAATGGATAACAACATCTTTCTTATTAAAAAGTGCACGCACACTGGTGACATGTTTAGATATCCTCCCCTAAGTCAGAATGAGGCTGTCTTAATGGTGGGCAAAAACTATCGCATACGCAAAAATCTCACCATCGTTGAACCAAAAGAGAAAAACATCTGAGTGCAAAATAAAAAACAAAAGACAGACAGACGCAAATGTTTATACATTGAACCATGTTCAGGTCTATTTTGTATTTTGTACCACTTAATGTCACAGCAGATTTCTCTGCCTGAAATTTGGGCTGCTCTCCCCGGGAAGAGCATGTCGCTACAAGTGCACACACACAAATGCAAACATGCGTGTGCACACACACACACCACACACACACACACACACACACACACACACACACACACACATACACACACACAAATACAAACATGCATGTGAGAGAGAGAGAGAGAGAGAGAGAGAGAGAGAGAGAGAGAGAGAGAGAGAGAGAGAGACAGAGACAGAGACAGAGACAGAGAGAGAGGGAGGGAGGGAGGGAGGGAGGGAGGGAGGGACAGACGGACAGAGGCAGACAGTGAGAGAGAGACGCAGAGACAGAGAGAGACTGTGATAGACAGACAGAGGCAGGCAGGCAGACAGACAGAGAAAGAGACAGACAGAGAAAGAGAAAGAGAGAAAGAGAGAGAGAAGACAATTCCACAGAAAAAGGGGGAGACAGAGAGACTGAGACAGAGAGAGAGAGAGAGAGAAAGAGATACAGACAGACAGACAGACAGACAGAGAGACAGAGACTAACTGCTGTCGTGGTCTCCAGCTGAGTCCTCCTCTTCTTCCTCTCTTCCTCCTCCAGCCCCCCCTCCTCCTCTCCTCCCTTCTCATGTCTGCTGTGTAAAGCAGTGTCCACTCTATTGACAGACATTGATAGGAATCACTCTCCCTCTCACACACACACACACACACACACAAACACACGTATTTTCCTTCCTTTATATATATATATATATATTATACACACATATATATACACACATATATATACACACACACATATATATATATATATATATATATATATGTATATGTATATATATATATTATGTATGTATGTATTTATATGTATGTGTATATATATATATATATATATATATATATATATATATAAAATATCAACTAAAGTATGGAGAAATTGTAACCTGATAATTTGTTTGCTTGATATTTCATGGGCCTTTTTTCAACTCACAAATAATGGTATATAATATGTGATATTGTAATTGATAAATTTGTTTGACATTTCATGAAGTTTTAACACTTTGTACCCCAAGGGTGCAGCTGCACTGCAGTCTCTGTGGACCAGCCCTGCAGCAGCTGAGTGCAGTGTGCACTGGGTCATCATAGTAAAATCATCACATCTTTCTTGTTTAAAGCCCATTTCTGATGAAACTATTGCATTGTGTGGGTAAATGACTGCCCATTATATGTGTGCATAAAAATCTATATTGCATAAAAAAGAATATGTTAATTATGGTGTCAAATTACGTAATTGCTCTGATTTTAAGTGGTGATCCCACTGATGGGCTTACGATTTTTACACAATGCATGCAACAAATACAACACAACAACTAAAAAACTATACAAGAATCACAAATAAACAAGGACAAACATAGGTACTATACAAGTTTTCTTCCAGCATCCCATCAAATGTAATATAATCAATGGGAACCACTGAACTGTACACACTACACTGTCACAACCACGATCATGGAATATACAGATAACATTTCTTCCCTAGTCCAGTAAGTTCCTGAACTTTTCTACACTACTTTATACATATTATATGTACAGAATGTTTTGCACTTCACCAGGTGGCTTGTAGTTCATTTTCATGTAAACACTTGGTGTTTATCATAGCAGTACTCACAGTACCAAGGCCACGCCCCTCCCCAGTCACCCCCCCCCCCCCCCCTCTCCCCCTCCCTTTCAGCTGGCCTATCTCGCTCCTCAAGCGGCACACAGTGAGTATCGCGAGACTCAAAGCTCTCACGATCTCTATCCAAAACACGATCTTTATCAGCAACGTAATAACTCGTTTAAAAACTTCTGTTACTTCGACAGCAGTGAAAGTATGATGTACCAAAGCCATACTACAAGCATATGTCACGTAAAACAACAATAAACACAACAAAACCAGCTCAATTTATATGCAAATTAGCTGTGAATGATGTTCGACTAACGTGGCAGCAAAAGCCAACAAGCTAAAACGACCATGTGAGAATAGAACAGAATGGGAGGGCGAAAGTGAAAGTACCTGCTGTGGTACAGATTAATCCGTACCCCGTCCAGGGGAGATGATCGCGTGGTACGGATAAATCCGTACCTGGGGTAGAAAGTTTTAAACTCTAAATGTGTGCACGTGTACGTGCATACATGCTCTTGTGGGCGAGCGCCTACATGCTCCTCTGTGTGTGTGTGTGTGTGTGTGTGTGTGTGTGTGTGTGTGTGTGTGTGTGTGTGTGTGTGTGTATGTGAGCTTTTTTTTAGTGCATTTTTGTTTGTTAGGGGAGGTTTTGTTTGGTTTTTTGTTTGGTTTTTGTTTGGGTTTTTTGGCTTGCTTTTATCTATAAATACATCTTATATTTTAAGGCTGTTGAAATCATGTTAATAAATAATTTTGGTGATTTTTTCCCCCTTAGACAGATGGCTTGATGGAAAAACGCAAATCAATGCTTATTCAATGTACCATCTGGAAATTAAAATTTGACTTTGACTTTCACACACACACACACACACGGGACAGGATAGCCTGGTGGTTAGAGTGATGGGCTCGTGATCCGCAGATCCAGGTTCAAATCTCGTTTAAGAGGATTTTTTCTCTGGAGTTAACATCAGTGCCGACTCCACTCCCCCTAAAAGCCCTTCAGATGAGACTATAAACCAATATCCCGTGTGCAAACGCACGCAGAACATCTTGCACACAAGTTAAAACCTGTTCCGCTTTTCGGAAGAGTAGGCTATAGTGTGCTGGTGGAAACGGAGGATAAAAATCTAAACTGTTAAAACTGCACACACACAGGGACTGGATGTAAAAAAGCACATGAGTGCTTATTCCAATATCCTTGAAATAAATGAATGAATAAAATAAACACACACAGACACACACACACACACACGCACACACACACATGCGCTCTGACAGACAGATACACATGTGCATACATTTCCACACAGTCTGTGTGACTAAACACACACATAGAGATGAACACACACAATCTGAATCACACACACACACAGATACACACACACACACACACACTCCACGGCTGCTCAAAACAGGAAAAATCCGACTCTTTAGTTGGCGGCTGGCACTGCACTCCGTAACCCGAAATTCTATCCCACCGCTAGGCTAGGCCTATCTAGGGCGCCGCGCGGTCAGGGGTCAGAGTCCAGCACCTGGCGATGCTGCTGTACTTTCCTTCTTTGCTGTCTATTAGCCACCGAGCAAATTTCAGTATTAAAGGCTTTTTTTACCATATGATGCCGGATTCCCACCATTTTTTACAATGATCATACTTCAGTGAACAAAACTTTAATACTTGCTTTACCTGTTTGTTGCAACTTTGTTGGTGTATTTTTGTGTTAACTATTTTTAAAAAATATTTTAAAACCATTGGGTCTCTCAAGAAACAAAGCCCGGAGTGTCAGCTTGTTGCTGTGTGTGTGTGTGTGTGTGTGTGTGTGTGTGTTGGTGTGTGTGCATGCGCACATGCGTGAATGCATGCGTGAGTGCTTGCGTGCCTTGCGTGCATACATATATCAGTGTGTGTGTGCATGCATGTGCACGCATGTTTGTGCGCGGGCATGTGTGTGTGAGTGAGTGAGTGTGTGTGTGTGTCGCGCGCGTACACGCGTGTATATTTCTGTGGCAATACAGAGAGAGAGAGAGAGAGAGAGAGAGAGAGAGAGAGAGAGAGAGAGAGAGAGGAGAGAGAGAGAGAGAGAGAGAGAGAGTGTGTGTGTGTGTGTGTGTGTGTTCCTGTGTGTGTGTGTGTGTGTGTGTGTGTGTTCCTGTGTGTGTGCACGGTGTGTGTTTCTGCAGCAATAGAGAGAGAGAGAGAGGGAGTGAGAGAGAGAAAGAGAGAGAAAGAGTGTGTGTGTTCTGTTCCTCTGTGTATGTTTGTTTGTGTGTATTTTTGTGCATGTGTGTGTGTGTGTGTGTGTGTGTCTCTGTGTGTGTGTGTGTGTGTGTGTGTGTGTGTGTGTGTGTGTGTGTGTGTGTTACTCTCTTTCTCGTTTTTACTTTGATGTCAAAGTGTAGATTTCTGTGTGGTTTGTTCTTTTTTCACAACACTGAAATAGTCACGCTTTTGATCACAACATTTTTTCAACATGATCAGAAGATTTTTTTGTATAGTATCAGAAACATCAATGAAATATATTTTTTAAAAACCCAGTCATTTGTGAGCTATTTCTGCCTGATGACACTGACAAGACATTTGTTTTCTACTGTGTGCTCGTGGTTATAAGCTGTACTGGAATTAGTAAATAAACCTTCAGCTGTAGCGAAACCACTAAAATCTGATGAAACAGTGGACTGTGTATGTGCTGAATTGCCATGACTATGCAGTAGGCCTAGTGTTTAAAGTGAAGTGAGATACCTAGCCGACACTAATGACTGCCAGACTCTCACCCCACGCTGTGTATCGCGCTGCTTCTCGCGCGCTGCAGGTGGTAGACTACTACGGTGTGTTCAACTATAGCTTCGCTGTGCCCACATAAAATAAAACACAGCAAAGAAAAACAGTTACTCTGCATGCAGACATGTTCAATTTTTTCTCTATATTTGTTGTTTGTATATTAGAAATGTCTGTTCTTTTAGAGAGAGAGTTAAAAATGACTGATTCTTGTGACTGTGTTTTTCCTGTCCCTCCCCTGCTCATCTTCACCCATGTTTTGACTGCTCTCACGTCAACCAGTGTGAAAGAAAGTATATGGAGTTTGGTGTCAAAAGAAAGCTTGTTTAAAGCTGATTGTAAAGAGAGCTTTGTTTGTCTTTTTTTGGACGAATCACTGTGCAAAATGATGCGTGAAAGAAACCATGGTAATTTACAGCTGAACACGGCTATAGCACTAGCTGCTACTGCCGTCTTTCCTTTTGCCCCGTTTATTTATATCAACGCCCTGCCAGCTGCGGGTCATGAACTTTGAGCGGGGAACTAAAGAGACCGCTATGAGAAGCCGTGACTCACAAAATCTAATAATAGTCAGAAACACACACACACATACAACGTGCGTGCGCACACACACACACACGGTTTTCTGGGGAGGTGTTATTCATTTATCAAAATTTTTGTTGTTGTTTTGCCTGTTGTACTTAAGTATTATTCAGTAGTTGCTTACTGTAGCTTTCACAGAAGATGAGCCATCTGAATTCAATTCATTTGTTCCACACATATTCAAAATATGTGCGCCTCCACACCCAAACATTGATCCAGACTCTTCACCCCCCCCCCCCCCTTTGTCTGTCTATTATCACAATTTGTGAGGAGACTTTAAATGAAATCAGACACACTAATGCTAACACACACATTAACACAATCAGACACCCCCAATCTGACCCCCTCCCCCAACACACACACACACACACACACACACACACACACACACACACACACACACACACACAAATTCATTATGAAAAACTCTGGCATCATCAACCTTTCCAATCAATTCCTTGTTCCCAGCTAACTGCACAAATTCCATGACGGAAGTTTGGCAGAAGGGGACTGACAGAGGGAGTATTCTTAGAACTCGGACAAAAACAAACTCGGTCCCTTTTGTCACACTTTCTCTAATCCCCTGTGGGGACGCCAGGGGACCCTGACAGTATAAACAGCGTCCCCCACCTTCGGGACATTCTGTGCCAGGAATTCCCCCTTTTCTATCCCTCTCTTTTTGTTTCTGCCTCCCTCTTTTTCTTCATGTCACCACTTCTTTTGTCTATTTTCTTCTGTCTTCCTTGTCCCTTTTTCCTTTGCCCTTTTTTTTCCCTCCAGAAAGACTTCCAAAGATAAACAACTCTCTCCCAGGCCAAAAGTTGGATGCTAGAAAGCCAAAAGTCCGGGTTTGAAGTGTGTGGTGGTTCAATCCCCGTTTGTGCCTGAGTCTTTTCCTCCATCCACTAGTCTACACCGTGAATGGTGGTCTGGGTGATAAGTCTTTCAGATGAGACCAGACACCGAGGTCCCATGCCCAACATGCATTTAGTGCACGTAGAAGAACCTATGGCAACAAGAGAGTGAGTTATCCCTGACAAAATTCTGCAGGAAAAAAAAAAGCCATCCTGATATGAAAACAAATACACATGCAGACAGAAAAAAAAGAAAGAAAAAAAAGGTGGCAATGCACTTGTGGCGACACGGCTCTCCCAGGGGGGAGAGCAGCCTGAATTTAGAAATCATCATGACTTAAAAAGTGCTTCACTACTATACTTCTTCCAACGCTCAGACAGCAACTGCTGTTGTCTGTCATATCAAGAGTGAAAATGCGTCGCACTGCCGGTAAGCGCCTGTCAAGTCAGGCCCAGCGCATCCGACTTTGGCGTGGGAGAGAATTGTTATCTTTCAAGTCTTTCTGGGGAAAAAAAAAAAAAAAAAACGGAAAGGAAAGTGGACCTAGAAGGCAGAAAATAGACAAGGAGGAGGTGACAGAAATAAAAAGGAACAAGGCAGAAACAAAGAGAAGGATAAAAAAGAGGGAATTTCTAAGACAGAATTTCCAGAAGGTGGGGACGCTATTCATACTGACAGTCCCCCGGCATTCCCACAAGGCGAAGAGGTATACAATACAATTCAGTAAAATACTATAAGTACACTACAATAAAATACACTACAGTACATTACAATACAGTAAAATACAATGCACTGCAATACACAACAACACTACACAATACAATTCAGTAAAATACTATAAGTACAATACAATAAAATACAGCACAGTACATTACAATACACTACAATGCAGTAAAATACAATGCACTGCACTGCACTGCAATACACAACAACACTACACAACACACAACACACATAGCCACAACACAGCACACCGCATCCCACTACAACACAACACACCACATCCCACTACAACACAACCCTAAATGACACAACACTACAACACACTACACAACACACTCCTCTACCCTCTCTTCTCACGTTGAAAGGAGTCAGTTCTGGCCTGGTAGTGGATCTAAACACACAACACACTATAAAACACATCACTACACAATACACTAGAGTACAACACAATACAGTAACTACACAACAATACACCACAACAAAACACACCTTAACCCTCTTAGTCCCAAACCGGGATTTGCCGGGATTGAATAATTGCCCTCTCCAATCCGGAACCGGGATTTGCCAGGATTTACACACACAGGAGATTTCCATCACGCTGTGACCATCACTATTTGCTACCACATGCCAAAGCTCTATCGGGCTAGACATAGACACCCTGCTGAGAGTCTGGAAGTAATTATAGCTGCTGGTATGTACTTAGGAAGAAAAGGCCAGCAAGCATGTGTGCCTGACCTGATTTTGTGATGGAATGCGAAATCTAGGGGCAGTTTGTGTTCAGAGAATCCGAATGCAACAGGGTTAACACACTATAACAACACAACACAATACAACCCTACATCACGACACACTTCAACACAACACAACACTACAACATAACACTACAACACTAAAACACAACACTACAACACACAACACTAAAACACACTACACAACACATTACACAACACTACAACACACTACACAACACACTAATGGGGACGGGATATAGCCTAATGGTCAGAACATTGCGTTCGCAATTTGTTAAGTTAAAGTTAAAGTCTGTCCCGAGCCTAAGGCTCATCAGGCCGGTGCTTATCCCGGTTTCTGTGGCGTTAAGCGACTGAGAGTCATAGACTCCCCCCTGGATAGGACGCCAGTCTATCGCAGGGTTAACCCCCAACACAAGGTTGGTACCCCTTTTACACCTGGGTGGGATGAGAAAATAGCCGTAAAGTGCCTTTTCCAAGGGCACAACGCCATAGCCGAAAGCTGGGATCGAACCCGCAACCTTTAGATAACGAGTCCAACGCCCTAACCACTAGACTACAGCGGCGGCTGTTCGCAATTTGACCCGGGTTCAATTCCATGTCGAGGGGATTTTTCCTCTGGAGTTAACATCAGTGCTGACTCCACTCCCTCACAAAAGTCTTTCAGATGAGACTAAAAACCGAGGCCCCATGTGTGAACACATGCAGAACGACTTGCGCACATGTTAAATCCTGTTCCACTTTTCCTAAGAGTAAGCCATCGTGTGCCGATGAACAGATGACATTTACAGAACTGCATACGCACGGGGACTGGATGTAAAAAATAAAAAAAAGAATCCTTATTCCATTATCCTCGATATAAAAGAATTTTTTTTAAAGCAAAAAAAACCCCAACTAAATAACACTACAACACAACACACTACACAACACACTACACGACACTACTAACACAACAACCCACTACACAACAACCCAACACTACAACACAACTCTGCTACACTACGCAACACTACAACACAACCTCAACACACAACTACACAACACTACAACCCAAGCCACTCCAACCCAAGCCACTGCCCCCCCCCCCCCCCCCCACTCCTGTACCCTGTCTTGCCGCGGTGAAAGGAGTGGGTTCTGGCCTGGATCTTGCCGGAGAAGGCGTCCACGGTGCTGTTGAAGTGACTGCAGCTCTCAGAGAACAGCTTCAGCAGGCAGGCCCGGCGCCCCACGTCCCTCACCCCCTCCACCTCCCTCTGATACTCTGCCTCTGCACAGTCAGTCAGTCTATCAGTCAGTCAGTCATTGAGTCAGTCAGTCATTGAGTCAGTCAGTCATTGAGTCAGTCAGTCTGTCCGCAAGGCAAGTCAGTCATTGAGTCAGTCAGTCATTGAGTCAGTCAGTCGTTGAGTCATCCAGTCAGTCATTGAGTCAGTCAGTCATTGAGTCAGTCAGTCATTGAGTCAGTCAGTCGTTGAGTCATCCAGTCAGTCATTGAGTCAGCCAATCAGTCATTGAGTCAGCCAATCAGTCATTGAGTCGGTCAATTAGTCTCAGAGTCGGTCAATCAGTCATTGAGTCAGTCAATCAGTCACTGAGTCGGTCAATCAGTCATTGAGTCGGTCAATCAGTTGTTGAGTCAGCCAATCAGTCGTTGAGTCGGTCAATAAGTCTCTGAGTCGGTCAATCAGTCATTGAGTCAGCCAATCAGTCATCGAGTCAGTCAATAAGTCTCCAAGTCAGTCAGTCAGTCATTGAGTCAGTCATTAAGTCAGTCAATCAGTCACTGAGTCAGTCAATCAGTCATTAAATTAGTCAATAAGTCAGTCATTGAATCAGTCAGGTCAATCATTGAGATGGCAAGTCAGAAAGTTGGTCAGTCATTGAATCAGTCCACAAGTCAGCCAATCTGTTAGCGAGTCAGTCAGTCAATCAGCAAGTCAGCCAATCTGTCAGCAAGTCAGCCAGTCATTGAATTAGTCAACAAGTCAGTCAGCCAGTCAATCATTGAGTCAGTTGGTCACTGAGTCAGCCTATCAGTCAGCGAGTCAGCCAGTCACTGAGTCAGCCTTTGAGTCAGTCAGTCAATCTGTTAGCAAGCCAGTCACTGAGTCTTCCAGTCAGCGAGTCAGTCATTATATATATATATATATATTTATTTATATTTATTCTTTTATATCGAGGATAACAGAATAAGCAATCGTGCTTTTTTTTCATCCGGTCCCCGTGTGCATGCAGTTTTGTAAATATTGTCATCTGTTTCCACCGGCACACGATGGCCTACTCTTACGAAAAGCGGAACAGGATTTAACGTGTGCGCAAGATGTTCTGCGTGCGTTCGCACACGGGGCCTCGGTTTAAAGTCTCATCCGAAGGACTTTGAGTAAGCCAGTCAGTCACTGAGTCATCCAGTTAGCCATTGAGCAAGCCAGTCAGTCAGTCAATCTGACAGCTGACTGCTCAACCAGTCAACCACTCAGTTAATCTGTCAGCTGACTGCTCAACCAGTCAACCACTCAGACAGTGAGTCTGTCAATCTGTTGGCACATTATAATCTTTTAGCTTGTGGTTGCTCTATTGTAAGTGTGTAGATGGTTTGTTTGTTTTTTTACTGTTTAAATTAAACCAAACAAATTCTTTTTCTTCCTCCTCTTCTTTGTCATTGTCGTGATCGCTGTCTAACACTCAGACAACTGTTGTTGTCTGTCATGTGAGCGAAAATGCATTGCGCTGCCACTGAGCACCTGACATGATGCAACTTTGATATAGGAGAGAATTTTTATCTTTTCAGATCTTTATGAAACATAATAAAGGCAGGAGAATGGACCAAAAAGGAAGAAAATAGATAAGAAGGGGGAAGTGACAGGAAAATCAAGAACAAGGCATAAACAAAGAGAGGGATAGAAAAGAGGGAATTGCTAGCACAATATTTCCAGTAGGTGGGGATGCCATTTCTACTGACAGGTTCCCCAGCAGCCCACTGTAACTACTGTCAAAGTGTTAGACAAAGAAGAAGCAAAATGCCCATTTCTCTCAAACTTTTATTTTAATGTTGCCCTGTCCACAGCTTCTAATACTAAACACATCTACTCTGAACTACTGGCAAATTTCAATCACAAAAAATCCCAACGAAAACACATCTACTTTGAACTGATTGGCAAACATCAATCATGAAACTTTGAATTCATTTGCAAATTTCAATCATAAAAATAACCCACTAAACACATCTACACTGAATTGATCACCAAACTTAAGATCAAAGTAAAACACTAAACACATCTACACTGAATTGATCGGCAAAATTCAATCAGGAAAAATAACAAAAACTTAACACATCTTCAGTGTACTGATCAGCAAATTTCAATCATTGAAAACAAAAACCCCAAACAACAAACATATCAACCTTGAATCAATCAGCAAATTTCAATCATACAAAAAAAAACCCAAAAAACCTCCTGAACACGTCTACATGGAATTATAATCGGCAAACTTTCATCACTAAAAAAAAAACACCAAAAAACTACTAAACACATCTGCTTTGAATTGATCGGTCAACTTTAAGCATAAAATAAAAGAAAAACCAGAAGAAAAAAAAAACACAAAAAAACCACCCATACCTGTGACGTGAATATCGCGGCCCATACGTTCCACTTCCTGTTCCAGTTGTCGGATTTCTGACTGCACCACGTTTGTCTCCTCTTGAAGCTGCGCCCTCTGCTTCAACAGCTTGTCTTGCTTGTCGTCGTAGCGACTGTCCGACTTGTACTTCACCATGTAGCCGTGTCTGTGCGATTTCGCCTTGCTGAGACTGCGTTAAGGACTGTACCCCTCATTCATCAAGGCTTTCTTGTTTTATCTTTTTTTTATTTTTTTTTTTTAAATTTATTCATCGTTTATTTATTCTTTTATTTCAAGGATAATGTAGCAAAACGCTCATGGGCTTTCTCTTTTTGCATCCAATCCCTATGTGTGTGGTGTGTGTGTGTGTGTGTGTGTGTGTGTGTGTGTGTGTGTGTGTTGTGTGTGTGTGTGTGTGTTTGTGCAGTTTTGTCAATTTTGTTATCCGTTCCTACCAGCACACAATGGACTACTCTTCTGAAAAGCAAAACAGGTTTTAATGTGTGCGCAAGATGTTCTGCATGCCTTCACACACAGTACCTCAGTTTATAGTCTCATCCGAAGGATTTGGGGGGGGGGGGGGGGGGGGTGAGTCGGCACTGATGTTAACTCCAGAAAAAAAAATCCTCTTGAACGAGATTAAAACCTGGGTCAGCAGATCAAGATTGCAATGCACTTCCCTCTAACCACCAACTATCCCATACCCCCAATGTTGGTTCGTTTTTAATTCCACATGCCTACGAAGGAAGGTGGCAGGAGGGTTAATGTAACAGATACTCAAATCACACATAAGCAAAACTAGGAAACACCACACACACAGACACACAATATACAACTCAACAAGAAGGAAGGTGGAAGAATGGTTAAGACGTTTGCCTGCCTAACAAGTAAACCGAGCGGTTCTGGGTTTGATTCCCAGCCCGCTGGCCCTTTCTTCCCTGTCTGACATGAAAATTGAACTCTGAATATCGAAGTCTTCTAGATAAACAAAAGCCACCTACCTATGTGCCGCATGCACTCAGAACATCATGGGCGCATGTTGATTACCCATTCCACCTTTCGGAAGAGTAGACCATTTCATGCTGGTAGGAACGGATGACAAAATTTTCAAAATCCATGCATACAGGTGTGTTTAGACACCATCCCTGAAGTCGGAGTGCAGCTACCTAAACGGGGGGGGGGGGGGGGTGCAGTCACATACGCAAAAATCTCACCATTGGTAAACCTCAAAGTCTTTACTGAGCAATGAGAAATTGAATGAATAAATAAATAAAAGGTTCCATGACTAGAGCTCTATGGTTCACCAAAGGTGAGATTTTTGTGCATGCAACCTTTTTTGCCCAACTTTTAGGTTGCAGCATTCCAACTTCGGGGATGATGCCTAGGCATGACACCAGAGTGCACGAGTTTGATTTTTTTTTTTTTTAAACTAATTTTTGTCATCCGTTTATACCAGTATGAATGTCCTTGCCTTCTGAAAAGGCAGAAAGGGTTTAATGTGTACGCAAGATGTTCTGCTTGCGTTTTGCACATTAGACTTCAGTTTCTAGTCTCATCCAAAAGACTTTTCTGGGAGTGAGGGGGGAGGGGGGTAGTTGAGGAGTAAATACTGATGATTTAACTTCAGGGGAAGAATCCTCTTTGAATGGGCCTCTGGGCTGGGGCTTGACCCCAAACCATCACACTGCGAGGGCAATGCTCTTACCACTAGGCTATCCTGCCCCCTGTTCATTGTTTAAACAGAAACAAAAACAAAGTCACACAGAACAGTTCTGCACACATGCGTATGTATATATATGCCTGTTATGCGTGTGTGCGTGCACGCGCGCACACACACACACACACACCATGCAAGTGAGTGCATGCATATGTGTGATAGTTTGGGTTTTTTTTCCTTTCCACAGCCAGAGTTCTGAGGTTCACTGATGGTGAGGTTTGTGCGTATGTGACCCCTGTTTTTCCTACCATTCCAGTGGCAACATTCCAACTTCGGGAATACAGCTGGGAATCAGACCTACCAGGACAGGACAGGACAGGACAGTCCAGAGGTACCTCCCCTGCTCTTTCTGATTTGCAACTATTGTGGGTTCTATTGAATTGACATTCAATTCAATTTTCCCATCAAACGGGGGAGAATGGGCCAGCATGGCTGGGAATCGAACCCAGAACCTCATGTTTTACTTGTTTAGGCAGGTGGACGTCTACGCCGTCCTGCCATCTTCGTTCTTATGATTAATTAATGTGGCCGTAAAAAAAGGGGGGATGGGATAGCTCAGTGGTCAGAGCACTCGCTAACCCAAGCCAATGTAAAGCAGCACTGAGTGTGGTTACCAAGTGGATGGGTGACTGTTTGTGCGCCTTGGCTTCAGTACAGTCCCCCAGTTCACCCACCTGTAAATGGATACCTGCCTCTTTAGGTCAGAGAAGGTAAAAAGCAGCGAGGGAGAGGAGATGGGGGCGCCCTCAGTATGCTGGCCCCTGGAGAAGCTGAGGTCTCAGATGCTTCACTCCCCTACGACCACATAGGTTATAGGACACCTTTACCTTTCTTTAACCCTTACAGCACTGAATATCTGCTGACAATTACTTCCCCTATCCTGAATTTCTGCCCCAGCACTCTCCCCTTCGGTCCTCTCAGCCGATTTTCCGGCGATAACGGTACCAGAGGAGGGTTTGTTTATAGTGATCCGTCATGCGCTAACTGGCATCAACGGACTTGGGGAAAGTAGTTTTGATTCAGCAAACACAGTTTCTCCTTCCCCACAAGATTGTATATAAAGCTTTGTGTGTGTGTGTGTGTATGTAAAATTTACCTAGGTACCCATTTTGCACTCTTCTGCATCTCAGAAACCCAGGAATTCAAGGAAAATTCGGTCACGCCAGTTTTCTTCCTTACAGGCTGAGGGTAGCAGAAAGCTGAGCCGGAAAACAGGCTTGCCGTATTGAAAGGGTTAAAAAAAAAAAAATTTTAAAGATGACAAACAAATGGAATGTAATCAAACAGCAGTGACACCAGACAACCAGAGGCAGGATACAGCTGAAGGTTGCCTCTCATTTTCTTGACAGTCCTGAAACACAAACACATTAGTTTCAGTCCAAACAACCCCAAAGTCGAATGCGGCTGCCTTCAAGGTGGGCAAAAACGGTTACATATATATATCAACAAGTAAAAATCTCACCATTGCTGAACCTTGGACCTCTAGCCCAGGAATACACACCCAAAACAAAACAAAAAAATTCCAAACTTCAATCCCATAGGTCCATGAAGTTGTGGGTTCGAATCTCAGCAGAGGCATCTGGTTAAAATTAATCATGGATGGGCATATTTACCATCTCTCAGGTCAACTCATGTGCAGACCTGCCAATGCCATAAATTATATTCCATGCATGGATGCATATTTATAAAACAATTGCAGAAGATCAAATAAGCACAGTAACAATCCGATAATTCATGTCAGCGTTTGGTGGGTCTCGGAAACTCAAACATACCCAGCATGCAACCTGTAGAACAAAAGAGCTGCTCCAAAATTGGACTAATATGTCAGCTGAGGCCAGTGGGCACACCTCTAGCTAAGTCCCAAGCACAGGAGAAGACCAGGCACTGTGCTAACGCACCCCCTCCAGTAAAGGAAGGCAGAGACAGGGACTCCAAAGGAAATATCACAAATAGGCATCAGCAACAAACAAGCAGCAACTAATGTCAACATCTTAAAACTCTTTCACCTTCACCTATCCTGTACACTGTTGGGGCACCCCTGAAGATTTTGCGACCAGCTTCCTCCACTCCTTGCGGTTTCTCAGCTTTCTGTAAGCAAGTCATTCCACCCAAGGCCAGTCCACTCTCTGATGTTTGTCTTCCCATTGTTTCCTCTGTCTGCCTCTTTGTCTCCCTCCTTGTACTGTTCCCTGTAGGACTGTCTTGGCCAGTCTAGATGTTCGTGTGATGTGCCTGTACCACTTTACTTTGCGTGTTTTCACTGAAGTCAGGAGGTTTTCATATGGTCCATGGCGTTTTCAATTCTGGTCATCACCTCCTAGTTTATTGTGTGATCTCTGCATGAGATAGCAAGAAGTTTGCAAAAGCGTCTCATCCATTGCCTGTATCCTTTCAATGTCTGCTGTTATGGTCCACATTTCACATGCATACAAAAATATCATAATACTGCTGACCTGTACAGAAATTCAACCTACATAGAGTGGAACATTGGCCCAGGTCAAAAGCTTTGTCAGTTTTTGATGTAAGCAGTGCCAAGGCCTACATTAAAATGTTGGTTGGACTTTTGTTTGTTGTTCCACGGCTAGAGCTCTGAGGTTCACCAATGGTGAGATTTTTACGCATGTGACAGTTTCTGCCCACTTTAAGGTAGCCGCATTCTGACTTTGAGGATGATGTCCAAACGCATCACACCAGTGTGGTTTTATTTTTGTCATTAGTTCCAACTGGCACACAACGGCCTACTCTTCCAAATGGTAGAACAGGTTTTAACATGTGCTCAAGAGAGGTTCTGCATGCATTTGCACAATTCACAGTGCGCAAATCCAACATCACTCAGTCAAGAGTGCTGAATTTAGCAAGCTCCTTCCTGTTACCTTGTCCTAGTGTGGTCAGTTCCTGCTATAACGAGCACCAGCTGGCCCCAGCTGGGTTGGGATGGGATGGAGTGAACAGCAGCTGACAGTGGGGCAACCTGACAGCTGAGACAAGGCTCCTCGCTTTACAGTCTCATCCACAGGACTTTGGGGACAGGGGTGCAGACAGCACGGACGGACGTTAACTCCAGGGGAAAAAATCCCCTTGAACAGGTGTCTCAGCGGTGGCTCGAACCCAGGCTTGATCATGGGCCGTCAAATCCGCGAGGTCAACACTCTAACCACTAATACTACCCTGCCGCCCCCCAAGATGTTGGTATGCTTCAAAACGTGATGGTGAGATTGCTGTCATCCATGACATAACATAATCTCTCGGTACAACAGCCTAGCCTCTGTCCCAGGACAAAAGATAATGACTGATGGCAAGCTAAGTGCCAAGTACACTTTTGTTACCAGAGGCCTGGATAGCCTAGTGGTTAGAGCATCGAGCTCATGATCTGACAGCTGGGGTTTGAGCCACCAATGAAGCACCTGTTTGTTTGTTGTTGTTTTTTGGGGGGTTCTAACTGTTTGACAATGAAGAAAAAGAAGAAGATGATGAAGATAAAGAAGAAGAAGAAGAAGAAGAAGAAGAAGAAGAAGAAGAAGAAGAAGAAGAAGAAGAAGAAGAAGAATCAAGAAGAAGAAGAAGATCAAGAAGAAGATCAAGAAGAATGAGAAGAGCAAGAAAGAAGAAGAAGAAGAAGGAAAAAGATGACAACAATGAAAATGAAGTAGACAAAAAAGAAGACAAAAAAGAAGAAGAAAAAGAAGAAGAAGAGAAGAAGAAGAAGAAGAAGAAGAAGAAGAAGAAGAAGAAGAAGAAGAAGAAGAAGAAGAAGAAAGAAAGAAGAAGAAGAAGAAGAAGAGAAGACTTACTGCACAGAATAGACATGGTGGATGACATAGTCCCACAAAGCTGTCTGGTGTGATCCTCTGCAAATGCTGTTCACACAAACAACCATACACACTTAGCAATGCAAATATATATATATATATATATATATATATATATATAATATATATATATATATATATATATATATATATATATATATTCTATTCTATTCTATTATTACTATATCATACACATGTGCGCACACACATGCACATGGTTGTATGCATGCCCAGGTACAACCATGTGGCAAGCATGCACACAAACATATGTATGTCATGTGGGTAAGCACACACACATGTATGCAGACATAAATGTATACATGTGTGCAAATGAGTACACACACACACACACACACACACACACACACACACACACACAATTTTTTTTTTATAATAAAAAGCTTTGCTTTTTTTTTTTCTTTTCTTTCAAGGGTAATGAAATGTATTTAATCATTTAAGCAGTTAGCACGCACATGCTTTTTTACATCCAGTCCCTGTGTGTATGCAGTTTTGCCAAATTTGTCATCCATTCCCACCAGCACACAATAGCCTACTCTTCTGAAAAGCGGAACAGGTTTTAAATATGTGGGCAAGATGCTCTGCTAATTCAATGTAAAGGTGTCCCATAACCTGTGTGGTCGTAGGTGAGCCAGGCGTCAAGAGACCTCAGCTTCTCTAGGGGCCAGCATGTCGAGGGCGGCGCCCATCTCCTCTCCCTCACTGCTTTAATTCAATTTTAATTCCATTCAATGTATCATCTGGAAATAAAAATTTCACCTCGACTTCGCACATACATACATGCACGCATGCATACACATAATATTCCAAAGTCTTGAACACCTGTTGATCAGTGGTCTAGCCAAAAGTCCAGGTTCAAAGTGTGTGATAGTTCAATCCTCATTTGTGCCCGAAACTTTTTCGAATCTACCATACACTTGGCCCCGAGTGGTGAGCTGGGTGTTACTGTTAGTCTTTCGGAGGAGATGATAAACCCATGCCCTGTGTGCAACATGCATTTAGCGCACATAAAAGGACCCACAGCAACAAAGAAAGTTGTCCCTGGCACAAAATTACGTTAAGAAAAGACAACCCGATACTAAAAAAACAAATTACACACATTCAGGTCTACAGGAAAATAAAGAGAAAAAAAAATATAATGGGTGGCACTGCTCTTGTGGCAACACGCTCTACCCGGGAAGAGCAGCCCGTTTTCATGCCGAGAGATCTGCCGCAACAAAGTCTATACTATACATTATATTACACTACATTACAACACAACACAATATATCACAACACAATACAATATACATAACTTCTCCTATCGACCTGCAGACAAGACAGCCAGAATAACAGCCCAGTTTGTTCTTTGGTTTTGGTTGGGTTTTTGTCATTTTATCTTTCTCCCCCCCCCCCCCCTCCCCCCACCAAAAAAAATCAATTTCTCATTTTCTTACAAGGTTTCAACATAACATTCACTTGGGGGGAAGGGGGGGGGGGTATTCCTGTTGTTGTTTTTTCCATATAATATATACATAGATATTTTACACAATAATAATCACTGCATTCCTTCAGTTTTTCATATAATTTATAATGCAAACTCACATACAGAGTCCTTACTGAACATTGCCTTCCTTCTGGGTTTTTGGTTGGGTTTTTTTTTTGGGGGGGTTGCTTTTTTGCCTGCATGTGTATTTTTTTCTTTATAATACACTCGACCACAACAACACAGCTATAATAACACACATACCGTATGAACATTGCCTCCCTTCTTTTTTGATTTTGTTTCCTTTTTTTTTTTTTTTTTTTTTTTTTTTTGGTCGGTTATTATCTGCATGTGGATTTTTTTTCTTTGTTTCTTTTCTTTTCTTTTTTTCTTACACTCGACCACAACGACACAGCTAAACATCTATATTCCCCTGTGAGGTGCCAGGGGCCTGTCCATATAAATAGCATCCCCACCCTCTGGAAATTCTGTGCTGGACATTCCCTCTTTTCTATCCCTCCCTCTGTTTCTGCTTGGTTTCTTTTTCTTCCAGTCCCCTCCTTCTTTGTCTATTTTCTACTTTCTTGGTCCGTTCTCCTGCCTTTTTTTTCTCCCCAGAACGACTTTAAAGATAACAATTCTTTCCCATGCCGAAGTCGGATGCGCTGGGGCTCACTTGTCAGACGCTTAACGGCAGCACAACTCATTTTTTCCTCCAAGGAGGAGAGACAACAATAGTTGCTGTTTGAGCAACGGCGAAGGTGAAGGAGAAGAAGAGGAATCATCGGTCTGACCCACCACCGCAATTCACTCCTTACTCCATCACCACACAAAACCCTACACTGGCACGTCACCACCACTGAAACCTGCCCACTGGGGAGTCGACAGTGGAAGAAAAACAAAACACGCACACATGTGTTGCACTGCTGCAGCAGTTATGCAGAAGCTCTCCCCCTACCCTCCCCTGACCATGTTTTTTCAGCTACAACTGCGAGGTTCACCAAAGGTTTTTTTTAATTTAAATTTACGTAAGATCTTTTCTTTTTTAGAAGTTTCATTTTGAGGATAATGGAATTCATAAGCACTCAGGTGGGGTTTTTTTACATATATACATGTACACTCCTTGTGTATGCTGTTTTGTCAATTTTATCATCCATTCCCACCAGCACACAATGGCCTACTCTTGAGAAAGGCGGAACAGGTTTTAACATGTGCACAAGATGATCTGCATGCATTGGCACACAGGACCTTAGTTTACAGTCTCATCTGAATGACTTTTTTTGGGGGGTGGGGGGGAGGGGGGGGGGGTGGAGTGGACTTTGCACTGATGGTAATGTTAACTCCAGGGGGGGAAAAAACCTTCAACAGGATTCAAACCCAGGTCAGCAGATCATGAACGCAATGCACATCCCTCTAACCAACAAGGCTATATCCATCCCCCATTGGTGAGATTTTAATGTATGTGACCATTCCACCCCCCTCCCACAACTATTAAAGTTGCCACATTCTAACTTTGCTGATACAGTTGGGCATTTAACCCTCTTGCATTCCGATTCTCTGAACACAAACTGCCCCTAGATTTCACATTCCATCAGAAATCAGGTCAGGCACACATGCTCCTGGCCTTTTCCTTCTTTTAAGTACATACCAGCAGCTATAATTACTTCCAGACACACAGCAAAGTTTGTTCCTCTAGCCTGAGAGAGCTTTGACATGTGGTAGCAATTAGTGATGGTCACAGCGTGATGGGAATCTACTGTGTGTAAATCCCGAAAATCCCAGTTCCAGATTGAATGGGGGCAATTATTCAATCCCAGCAAATCCTGGTTCTGGACTAAGAGGGTTAAAACATAGTATCCCCTAATCCCCAGAATGTGGATTGATCGATTCGATCGAATCTTAATCTAATCTAATCTAATCTAATCTAATCTAATCTAATCTAATCTATCTATCTATCTATCTATCCCTTAGTCTGGCGACCTTGGGGGCACCCATGAACTTATGAAGACTTGACAACCAGTTCCCTCCATTCCTCTCTCTGTTCTGCCTTTCTGCCAAAAATTGTCACATATATGCAAAAATCTTACCATTGGTGAACCTCAGAACTCTAGCTGCGGAACGAAAAAAAAAAAGCAAAGTAAAACATACTAAAAAAAAAAAATCCAATCTTGCAAGGACAGTCCCCGAGGAACCTCCCGGCTCTTTCCGATTCTCAAATGTCGTGCTTTCTTTCGAAGTGCACAAGTCTGTAAGCACACAGGATCCCACTGGTTTAGACTTTAGAGTCTTCACCTCCGAAGACTTGACATTCAGTTTGATTTTCCTGTCAAACTGGGAAGAAAAGGCAAGGCTGGGTGGGAGTTGAACCCAGGACTTCACAGTTTACTTGTTAGGCAGGTGAACGTCTGAACCGTCCTGCCACCTTCCTTCTTATGCAGAATAGTATTTGGTCAACCTGTCACCTGACATTGTAGTATTTTTATTGATGCTGCAAAAAAATAATAAAATAAAATAATTTTGCCTGTTTTCAGTCTGTTTGGCTTCTGAAAAGAAAATAAAGTACAATGCTCAAAGACAAAAGCACCGACTTTGTGCATACATTTTGTTTCTTCTTTGTTGAGTGCACAGACAGCGATTATTGTTATCTGTCACGTGTGCGAAAATGCACTGCACTGCTGCCATTCAGCACATGACAAGTCAGGCCCAGCGCACCCCACCTTGGGTGTGGGAGAAAACGTTGGGTTTTTTAATTTATTTTAAGTCTTTCTGAGGAAAAAAAAAAAAGACAGGAGAATGGACCAAGAAGGCAGAAGAGAATAGACAAAGAAGGGGGTGACAGGAAGAAAAGGAACTCAGCAGAAACAAGGATAGAAAAGAGAGAATTACTAGCACAGAATTTCCAGAAGGTGGGGGTACTATATAATATGATCCACTCTCAAAAGGTGCTCCACTAACACTTGCATTGGGGAAAATCCCACAACCAGTTTATTTTTGTGTCAAGTCTACAAGTAGTAATATCAATAAAGTATAGATTGGAAAATTTTTCCTAAACAGTTGACTGTTTAGTTCAGAGTGTAAAGCACTTTTTTGTTGTTTTTTTTTTAAAAGATAAATGTGCCCCAAAATTGAGCAAAACTGTGAGAAAAATCAGACATGTTGTAAGGGGTAAGTTGTATAAGATCAATGATGCAATTGCCCTTTACTTTAGAAAACAAAGTTTGTGCTGATTTTGAAGATAAATGATACATCTTTCCAGAAATAAATAATATCCGTTTAGACGAGAAAAAAAAATCTACTTGATAAAATAAAGCTGCGAAAATGGGCGGTTTCTCGTGATGCATTATGTCACATTCACATAGCCAAAAGATCGACGTCCCAACTGAACAACTTGTACAAGGATGGCCAAAGTATCCATGATTCTTGGTATGAAAATGCATTCTGTACTTGCAAAGACATCTGATTATACCTCAAAATGGCTGTTTTTGAAATTGTTAAAATTTTTAAGTCACAAAGTCATGAGAAACAACACACTGCTTCTTATTCCCCTGTATGAAGCAGACCAACTATGACAAACATTTTTATGACATGCTGGAAACCCCTCGCACACAGTCAACAAGTGGAATGGGAAGGGAAAATGGTGGAACGAAGACCACATGAGTTTTCTGTTTTTATCACAGCATTTTTTTAATGTCCTGAGAAACATTTATGTTTGAATTAGAAACACATGTATATGTAAGTTATCCATTCATGTCTAATTGACAGCATTCGCAAGAAATGAAGCTACTCTTGTGACTGCCTGATCTTAGAGCTAAATGAACTTTTGGTTTGTCAGCAGTGCACAGAATATCGGCACTATGACACAACAGCTGGTCATGTCACGAGTTCTGAGAAACTTTGCACTGGCACTGATTTAATCTATGGAATGTTAAAATGATAACAAAGTAATGAGGTGATCACCTTGATCGATTTGCCAGTTGTTAATTTTACAGCTTTTATTTTCTAATTGTTGCTAAGAATGACACGCAGTTTTTTACCTGTTTCTCGGGACATATTACCTGTGACACAATTTCTTTTCATGTCTCAATAAGGTAGTCCTAAGAAAAGGGCTTTAAGTTTAAATGAAAATGGAATGTTGATGTGTATTATTCATTAAATGTGGTGTTATTATTGGCAAGCTTTAGTGATCCTTAAGTCTTTATTTAAAGTTTATGTTAGTAAATTTGAACTACCTTGCCTGAAGTTGTACTTTACATGTTTTGCATCCCATATAACATAAGTCTAATTTTTCTAAAAAGCATGCCATTTTGTCCATAGAAACACTTGAGTTCCATGTTTTGATAGCTTTACTAATTTTCTGAGCAAAGCAAATAATGTTTCAATGATAGCATAGTAAAAAAACAAAACAAACATGACATTAAAGATTGTTAACAGAATGTGGTTTGTTATTTTGATTGCTATTTGTCATGTTTCTCAGGGTTTGTTTTTTTTTTTATATAATTTATCATGTAGATATGTACATGTCTTCTTGACTCCAAATAGGAGTTAAAATTGTAAAGGTAAACAAAAATATATTCTCTTCTTTTTTTAATACAAATGTTCTAGTTTGTGTGCTTTTTGTTACTCGGGACTTGTGAGTGGAGCCTGATGATACCCATGTGACATTCTTAAGGGACAGAAGATAATTTCTCTTTTCCAGATGTTGCTTGGATTAAAAGGGAACAGATCAAGAGAACGCTTGGTTACCCAACAATCTCACTCTGGATCATTTCTGAATAATTTTGATTGATCACTTCTTACTCCCACCCCTGGCCCCATTTCTGAAGATTCTAATACTATTTTTTGTGTGTATATATATATATATATATATATATATATATATATATATATATATATATATAATATATATATATATATATATATGCCTGATCATTGTACCTCTTAAACTGCTTTCAGTTGTTTTTCATTGTTTTGAGTAGCTTTTTTATTGTATCCTTAAACTGTTTTCAGTTGTTTTTTCATTGTACCCTTACACTGTTTTGAGTTGCTTTTTCATTGTAGCCTTAAACTGTTTTCAGTTGTTTTTTCATTGTACCCTTACACTGTTTTGAGTTGCTTTTTCATTGTAGCCTTAAACTGTTTTCAGTTGTTTTTTCATTGTCCCTTACACTGTTTTGATTGCTTTTTCATTGTAGCCTTAAACTGTTTTCAGTTGTTTTTTCATTGTACCCTTACACTGTTTTGAGTTGCTTTTCATTGCAGCCTTAAACTGTTTTAAGTTGTTTTTCATCGCACCCTTAAACTGTTTTGAGTATTTTTCTTATGTTGATTATTAAACAGTTTTGAGTATTTCTTATGTTGATTCTAAGACATTCTGGGATTTTTCATCAAGTGTCTGAAAAGTGACTATTTCGTGTCACATTTTGAGTGTCAAGAGAAACAGTTAAGTTCTTTATTTGTCATGAATGACTGAGTAGTTTATTACAAAAGCACTGAATAAAATACCTAAATGTGTTTACCAAATAAAACTATAAAAAGAAAAAAATCTGTCACATATGTATGTCACATGTCACGAGAAACCTATTTCAACATATAATAATTTTTTTTTTTTCCAAACACAATTTTATCAGATTTGGCAATAGCTAAATATCACTTTAAAAAAAAAAAAAATATGAAAAAAGCGCAGACTATAATTACTAGTAAAACATGCCAAAAAGAAAAAGATTTTACAAACTTTATTTTTGACATGTCTGAATAGCTCCTTTTGAGACAGGCAAAGTTCCAGGCATCCCCACAGGGAAAACTGTACAGTATATATATATATATCACTATATATATGCCAGAGAACTTTACCTTCGCAGCTGTTCAACAGTGGGTGGAGGCTTCCCCTGGTAAGGCCCCTGGGGTAGGAAGTGCATTTCCTGGGTGCCCACTCATGGAGCTTCTCTGCCAGATCCCTTTCTGGGCCTCTTGCCCCCACAGCCATACTGTGGGATGCTGGGTCCTAGTCTTTTGACTTCTGTCTCCTGCCCACATATGATATACCATAGCACTGTTAATGATGTGTGCTAGCATGTATAATTAGTATTTATGATCATATTTCATTATCATAATTGTCTGCTGTCAGTATTTTCCCCCCCTTTCCCATCTGTTCCAACCTTCTTTTCAATTTTAGTGTTAGATATTAGTGTTGTAGTTTGTTTTATTGTATCTAATGGGTATTATCATATTGTATCATTACTGACAATATTGTTGTGTTTTTTGTTTTTTTTTTGCCTGTTCCTTTTCTTTTTTCTTTTTTTACTTTTGATATTTTTCCCTCCTTTTACAGTATAATAAAGTATGGGTTGAAAGTACAGAGATATCGTAAACTGATATGAATTGTTTGATTGAGATTTTTTTCCAACTTTAAATAATCGTATAGTGATTTTGTATTATACATATACTTCAGAAGAGACTTTAAAACCGAGGACCCGTGTGCGAACGCACACAGAACATCTTGCACATACGTTAAATCCTGTTCCGCTTTTCGTAAGACTAGGCCATCGTGTGCCGGTGGGAACAGATGACATGTACAAAACTGCATACACACGGGGACTGGATGTAAAAAAGCACAAGAGTGCTTATTCCATTATCCTCGATATAAAAGAATAAATCAAATCAAATGTAACTGATATAATTTGTTTAAGCACTTCATGATCTTTTAAACTCTGTGCATACTCTGTGCATACATACTCGTGTAGCAAGCTCGCCTGCTCGCGCATTTGTGTGAGTGTGTGTGTATGCGTGTGTGTGTGTGCGTGTGGTGTTGTGTGCGTGTGGTGTGTGTGTGCTGTGTGTGTAGTGTGTGTGTGTGTTTTGTGTGTGTGTGTGTGTGTGTGTGTGTGTGTGTGTGTGTGTGTGTGTGTGTGTGTGTGTGTGTGTGTGTGTGTGTGTGTGTTGTGTGTGTGTGTGTGTGTGTGTGGTGTGTGTGTGTGTGTGTGTGTGTGTGTGTGTTGTGTGTGTGTGTGTGTGTTGTTGTGTGTGTGTGTGTGTCTTTTGAGTGGCTTTTAAAAAAAAATTCTTTTTCTTTACCCTCTTTTTTGTGTTTTTAACTATAATTATATATCTTAATATTGAGGCTGTTGAATGTTGTTAGTCAAACAATATTGATGAAATGTTAAAATTTTTCTTTTTCTTTTTTTTCCTGATAGATGGCTTGATGAAAAAAAGCAAATCAATACTCATTCAATATACCATCTGGAAATAAAAATTTGACTTGACTTGACTTCACACACACACACACACACACACACACACACACACACACACACACACACACACACACAACACACACACGTGTGAGCGCACTGTACACACACACACATACTGAACAGCAAACTTAAGTTGTCAAAATTATAATCTAATTTTTTCAGTTTAATTTCAGTTTAAAATATTCATATTTAAAAGCTGAAAAACTGCAATTTGCACTGGGGTATAAATATATAATATCATTAATTACAAAACTGTCAAAAGATAGCAAAACAATCCTACTGAAACCAAAGCAACAAAATAACTGAATCAACCTGACGTTTGTCACATTATGATAGAAAAAAAAATTGCAAGCTTTTGTAATTTTTCACTCCAGCAATTTCATAAAGAAAAAAAGTATATATAAAAAAATATTTTTAAAAGGGGGTGTGGGGGGTAAAGGTGTTCTGTGATCTTAGGGAGGGTGGTGTCAGACCTCAATAATTATGTCTCCTTTTGGCAAAGATTTACATTAGCTTGAAACTGACAGCAAACTAAAATGACGCGTTGACTGAGGTTTACACATCGTATATGTAATATATCCAAAAATGTCGTAACCAATGGCTCTTCCGGACTAGGCCTAGGCTAGTTTCACTTCGCCTTCGAGACACTTCAAATTCGGCTGCTTCGCAAGTATAGACTTGAATGTTCGTCGCTAGGACATCTTAACTTATGCTATCACATCAAAGAAACAGCTGAGCATAAATAATGCTACATAACACATCAACAACATAGAAACATACCTGGAAAAGCTGCTCAACAAATTAATGTGCTCTGTTTTGTTGCTAGTTATAGATAACACATTGAAGTTTCCGCCATTTTTATCATAATCACGATACGATGCGCGAGAGTCCGAGAATTGGCTCAGGTTTACTTGCTGGGGTATGCAGTTGTAGTTTAGGGCTAAATCACTTTATTATTCTTCCGTGCAATCCATCGCTTTGCACTGCATGATTCTGACATTTGTCATAAATATGCGTGTAAACTTGCTTGATATCATGTTTTCTTTACTAATGTTAGCAAACTACCGTTTTGGGTATTGATACGAGCCTCTTTATTGACGTGATTTTGTTTATTCCTCATCTAATTGATTTATTTTTTTCTGATAAAATTGAAAATCTCTCTCTCTCTCTCTCTCTCTCTCTCTCTCTTTATCAAATTCTCTTCTCTGATATTAACTCCTTCTCTCTCATCTCCTTCTCCTCTCTCTCTCCTATCACTCTCTCTTTTATAACATTACTCTTAATATTGTATCTCTTTTATTCTTACCTGTTGTTGTTCTCTCTTTCTCACCCTTTATCAAAATCTTATGATTTTATGGGACATATTTTGATGATAGATGGTGGTGGATTGATGTTTTCAGTCATCTAACTTCATCATATTCTCATGTTTGATCTATAATCATTGCACCTTTTTTTTTGTGTGTGTGTTGTTTTGTTGTTGTTGTTTTTTGGTTTGTTTTTTTTTTTTTTTTTGTTTGTTTGTTTGTTTCTTTGTTTGTTTGTTTGCTTGTTTATTATTCAAATCAAAATCATCATTGATTCTTACTTCTTATTTTCGTTTCTGAATGAGTGCCTTTTTTTTATAACATTACCTTAATATTGTATCTCTGTCTTATTTCTTACCTGTTGTTTGATACTTGGTGTGGTTTGCTCTTGGTAATTGGATCATTATAATTGTTCTTGTTTTAGTTGAGGCTGTCTTTTTTTCTTGATGTTATCCCTGAAAGGGGCGGGGACTGGATGTAAAAAAGCACATGAGTGCTTATCTATTATCCTCGAATAAAAGAATTTTGCCTTGCCTTGCCTTGCCTTGCCTCTCCCCACACACACACACACACACACACACACACACACACACACACACACACACACACACACACACACACACACACACAGATATAATAATAATAATAATAATAATAATAATAATAATAATAATAATAATAATAATACTAATAATAATAATAATAAAATAATAATAATAATAATAATAATAATAATAATAATAATAATAATAATAATAATAATAATGATGATGATGGGCGTGTATGGGGTGCTTAAGGAGAGGTGGTACCTTTGTAAACCTGGCAGTAGCATCCCTCGGGATGGACGGGAGCACTGGTCCTCACTTGGCACTCAACTCTCACTTCTGGGTCCGGGTCCTTAACCCACCCACACCCCGGTAACCGCTTCTACAGGCGGGCGAAACGTTGTGAGGGGCTGGTGCATTCTTAATCACCAGTAGGAGTCTTGGAGAGGAGATGGGCGCCACCAAGCTTCCTCAAGCCCACTGCAAGGACATGATGAGAAAAGCAAAACAGAAACACATGCCGGATCGGTCGAGGCCCGGACCAACAACGACCGCGCTACCCACTGCAAGCCTCCAGGGTGGGAGTGACAAGTGTGCAACTGGAGCAGAACCAACCCTAAAGCTTCCAGCTAAAGGGGTAACCATTGGTACATGGAATGTTAGGACTCTGTACCAAACAGGAAGAGTACAGGAACTCACACATGAATTACAGAGGTATAAATGGGACATCCTAGGGCTTGCGGAAGTCAGATGGATTGACTTCGGAGAAACAACCACGCAAGACGGCCACAAGATATGGTACAGTGGAGATGAGAAACTACACCAACACGGAGTAGGCTTCATTGTCAGGAAAGAGATTGTGTCAAGCATCATCAACTGCACACCAATATCCAGCAGACTCATCTCAATCAGAGTCTCTGCAAAACCCCAGAATCTCACCATCATCCAAGTGTATGCTCCAACATCTGACTACGATGATGACCAGATAGAAGAATTCTATGAAGAACTTGAAAACGTCATCTCCAAAACGCCCAAAAAAGACATCCTTATTGTGGAAGGCGATTGGAATGCTAAGGTGGGACCTGATGCCTATGACACCTGGGCAGGAACCACAGGACGCTTTGGACTGGGAGAAACAAATGACAGAGGACAGCGGCTGCTGGAATTCGCAAAGAAGCACAAACTAACTCTGGCTAACACACTCCACCCTCACAAGCCATCTAGAACATCAACCTGGCACTCACCAAATGGTCTGATTCATAATCAAATTGATTACATTCTGTCACCCCAAAGATTCAAATCCAGCATAAACAAGGCAAATACAAGAACATTCCCAGAGCTGACATTGGCAGTGACCACGACCTTGTACTTACCACCATCAGGCTGAAACTGAAAGCAAAACAACAGCCAAAAAGCCCACGCATAAGATTCGACCTGGAAAAACTCAAAGACCCAACAGTGGTTGAGATCTTCCAAGCCAACATTGGAGGAAAGTTCGCCGCACTCACAGCCATTGACAATGATGTGAACACACTAGCCAACAACATCAAAGAAGTGCTAACGACAGCAGCAGAAGAAACATTAGGCAGAAGCAGAACAAAGAAACAACCCTGGGTGACAAATGAGGTTCTTGACCTCTGCGACAAAAGAAGAGAACTTAAGAAGCAAAAGTTCACAAGTCAAGAAGCCAACAACAAGTACATGGATAGCCACAGAGAAGTGAGGGAAAATATGAGAGAAGCCAAAGAAGCGTGGATAGAAGAACAATGCAACAACATCGAAGATGGAATTGCCAAGGGAAACAGCAAAACAGCTTACAACACTCTGAAAGCACTAACTAAAACCACACAGCCTAAAGCCTCTGTTATTGAAGACAAAGAAGGAAATCTTTTAACGGAAAACAATGCCATCCTCCAACGCTGGACAGAATACTGTG
Organism: Stramonita haemastoma; assembly: GCA_030674155.1. Lineage (NCBI taxonomy): Eukaryota > Metazoa > Mollusca > Gastropoda > Neogastropoda > Muricidae > Stramonita > Stramonita haemastoma. The sequence continues at coordinate 19,383,342 of CM060346.1, forward strand.
AGGGATTGTATAACTACCCACTACGCCCAGATACCAACATAGTTTCCAACAAACCCCCTGAACACCAAGATAAAGACCCACCAATACTAAGGTGTGAAGTAGACACAGCTATTAAACAATTGAAGAAGGGGAAGTCCCCTGGAATCGATAACATCCCAGCTGAACTCATAAAAAATGGAGGGAATGAAACAGCAAGGCGATTCACAGATCTTTGTCAGAAGATCCACGACACCAAAGAATGGCCAAAAGAATGGACACAGTCTCTTGTAATACCCCTGCCAAAGAAAGGAAACCTCAAGCAATGTCAGAACTACAGAACCATCAGTCTCATAAGCCATCCTAGCAAGATCATGCTGCAAGTAGTCCTCAACAGACTGAAAAACCAAGCAGAAAAACTCCTGGCAGAAGAACAAGCGGGCTTTAGACCAAAACGCAGCACAATGGAACAAATTTTCAACCTGAGAATTCTGATAGAGAAGCATCTCCAACACCAAAAAGACTTGTACCACAATTTTATAGACTTCAAAAAGGCCTTTGACAGGGTATGGCATGACGGCCTCTGGCAAGTACTCAGGCACTTCAACATTGACAACTGCCTAATTGAAGTCATCAAGGCTCTGTACGAGAATGCAAGAAGTGCAGTTTTCATGAACAATCACGTGGGCGAGTTCTTCAAGACCACGGTTGGAGTCCGCCAGGGCTGCCTTCTCTCACCTGTACTCTTCAACCTCTTCCTCGAAAACATCATGACAGAGACACTGCAAAACCACCACACTTCCATCTCCATTGGTGGAAGACCCCTTTGCAACCTCAGATTTGCAGATGACATTGACCTCATGGGCAGCAGCAAACAAGAACTGCAAATCCTCACAGACAGTCTAACAGATCGAGCGAGCGCATACGGCATGGAGGTCAGTACAGAGAAATCAAAGATCATGGTCAACAGCGCGAGTAATGACAGCACGGAAATAAAGATGAATGGAGAAATATTGGAAGAGGTGAGCCAATTCAAATACTTAGGCTCCATCCTAACAAAAGATGGCACATCAAACAATGAGGTGAAAGCTCGCATTGCAACAGCAACATCTGCTCTAGTCAGACTCCAGAGGATCATCAGAAGCAACAACATCAGCTTCTGCACCAAATACCACCTCTACAAATCCCTCGTGATATCTATCCTCCTATATGGCTGTGAATCATGGACTCTGACAGCAGAGTTAGAGAGAAGAATCCAAGCATTCGAGAACAAGTGCCACAGAAGACTCCTCAAAATATCATACAAAGAACACAAGACCAATATCTATGTGAAAGAAGAAATCAAACAGCGTGTGGGCCCCCAAGAGCCTTTGCTCTCCACCATAAAGAGGAGAAAGCTGATGTGGTTTGGTCACACCACAAGACACAACACCCTAGCAAAAACAATCTTGCAAGGAACAGTCGAGGGCAAGAGAAGAAGAGGCCGCCAAAAGAAATCATGGGTTGACAACATCAAAGACTGGACTGCCCAACCCCTGCAACGCCTCCTACTAGCCACACAGGATCGTGAAGCATGGAAAAAGATCTCCGTTGCGTCTTCTCTCATGTCCCCCCTACGTCCTTTGGGACATGGGACTGAGTGAGTGAGTGAGTGATGATGATGATGATGATGATGATGATGATGATGATGATGATGATGATGATGATGATGATGATGCTGATGATGATGATGATGATGTTGATAATAATAATAATAATAATAATAATAATAATAATATAATAATAATAATAATAATAATAATAATAATAATAATAATAATACATGGAATTTATATAGTGCTATATCTGGTTAAAAAAAATCAAAGCGCTTCCATTCGACCTATACAACACAAAAGCAATCAATAACAATTAATATATATATATAATATATATATATATATATATATATATATATATATATATATATATATATATATATATATGACACTAATCTATTTATCCCCACCATACTCCTCCTCCTCCCTACATCTACCTACCTACCTACCTACCTACCTCCCTCCCTACACACACACACACACTCTCTCTCTCTCTCTCCTCTCCTCTCTCTCTCTCTCTCTCTCTCTCTCTCTCTCTCTCCTCTCTCTCCTCTCTCTCTCTCTCTCTCTCTCTCTCTGTGACATGAGATCTCTCTGAGATGATTATGTTTTGTTATCTGCTGAGTTGTATACAATTTATAGATTACATAACTGGAATGAACAAAATCAAAACATTTTCTGTTTTCAGGTTACTTGAACCATTTGCTGTCAAAACATGTTGTGCTTTATGTTAATGTACATATTGAAAATGACATGTTTACAAATTAAGATTTGGAACACCCGGCCACTGTATGGCTTTGAAACTGGTGCATTGTACCCCGTTCAGTAAGGGGCCATAGCCTATACTGAATAAACCATTTCGAGTTCGAGTTCGAGTTCTCTCTCTCTCTCTCTCTCTCTCTCTCCTCTCTCTCTCTCTCTCTCTCTCTCTCTCTCCTCTCTCTCTCTCTCTCTCTCTCTCTCTCTCTCTCTCTCTCTCTCTCTCCACCCCCCCCTCTCTCTCTCTGTTGCTCACATAGAATGCGATATGCTACTTTCAATCCCGGTGATCTTAAATGTCCGCTGCTCTGTAATGTTTGTCTTGAAGATGAAGTACACACTTTATTTTCTGTAAATCTCTGAATGATTTACGACAAAAAATACAACCCATCTCGTCATAAGCAATACCCTTCAGAAAAAACATTGAAACTTATGACGTAAGATGACAAAAGCCTTCATGACTTAGGACGATTCATATATTCCAACAAAAGGCGTTCTGCTTTAGAATGATGGCCCTATCAAAATAATTAACGTATTTCTCAAGTTGTTTCAGTGTCTTATGCTACTCTGTGTACAATTTATGCCCTAATTATCAATTCTGTAATCAATTTTATTTATTCATTCATTGATTTATTGATTTATGTTTAGTCTAAAATGTTCCATACATTCCAATCAGATGTATGCAAATACCATAAGTGAATGTTATAATCGTTGTGCTTGAAGTGTTTTCAGGTGCATTCTTGGAAAGGATTGAGAACGAAATTAATGGGGGGGGGGGGGGGGGGGGGGGGTAGCCAGTGTGTGAAATTGTAATGGGTCCGGTGGCCTTCTACAATAAAACCGTTTAGAGTTCAGAGTTCTCTCTCTCAACTTTCGGATGAGACTATAAACCGAGGCCCCGTGTGCGAACGCACGCAGAACATCTTGTGCACACGTTAAATCCTGTTCCGCTTTTCGTAAGAATAGGCCATCGTGTGCCGGTAGGAACAGATGACATTTACAAAACTGTATACACACGGGGACAGGATGGAAAAAAGCATATGAATGCTTATTCCATTATCCTCAATATAAAAGAATTTAAAAATACTAATAATAACTCCTCTCTCTCTCTCTCATCTCTCTCTCTCTCATCCTCTCTCCTCTCTCTCTCTCTCTCCTCTCTCCTCTCTCTCTCTCTCTCTCTCTCTCTCTCACGTGTGACTGGAAAAGGAACTTATTTAGTTGTACATCTAAGTGCGGAGCGAGAGGAATATTTGAAGACTGAATATTGTTACACAAAACTGAACTTGTTATCCCCCCTTGTCTACAGGGCTGTTATGTTGAATGGACAATAAAACTGTGTCAGTGTCAGTGTCTGTCTGTCTGTCTGTCTGTCTGTCTGTCTGTCTGTCTGTCTGTCTGTCCGTCCGTCCGTCCGTCCGTCCGTCCGTCCGTCCCTCCGTCCGTCCGTCCGTCCCTCCCTCCCTCCCTCCCTCCCTCCCTCCCTCCCTCCCCTCTCTCTCTCTCTCTCTCTCTCTCTCTCTCTCTCTCTCTCTCTCTCTCTCTCTCTCTCTCTCTCTCTCTCTCTCTCTCTCTCTCATTTATCTCATAAACTGTTTCTCATCCAGATCAATAAGGAAGCAATTGAACAAACCTCTCACCACAAAGTCCTAGGAGTAACAATCGATGAAAATCTCAGCTGGTTCTACCACATCTCTCACCTATCCAAATATTTATCCCAGAGTATACCAGTTGGCTAAAATTAAACACTTTCTTGACTTTCACCCAAGGAAATTATTTTTTCTAGATTATTTACAAACTTCAATAGGTTATGCTTCAACCCTGTGGGATTCTGCCAGTGCAAACACTTTGAAACGGTTATAACTTGTCCTTTTGAAGAAAACAACCTTGCTAGAAGTGGATTATATTCAGTTAAATATTCTTCCCCTACACCACAGACTAAAATATAACAAAGGAATCATGATGTTCAAGATAATGTCAGGAGCTATCCCACATCCTTAAAAGATAAGTTCCCAATGAATCATTCCAGAATTTAATACTGAAAAGCCAAGTGTTCCCATCCCAAGAATAGACTTGTTCAAATCTACCCAGGCCTATGCTGTGGAATTCCCTTCCTGATTCAGTTAAACAGCTCCTATCATTAAAAACCTTCAAAAATCACCTTCTAATCCACTTGATGCATCAGAAGTAACGAACCACACCTCATCCTGTTGGAAACTCTCTCTCTCTCTCTCTCTCTCCTCTCTCTCTCTCTCTCTCTCTCTCTCTCTCTCTCTCTCTCTCTCTCTCTCTCTCTCTCTCTCTCCATTATCCTCGATATAAAAGAATAAATCAAATCAAATCAAATCAAATCAAATCAAATCTCTCTCTCTCTCCTCTCTCTCCTCTCTCTCTCTCTCTCCTCTCTCTCTCCTCTCTCTCTCTCTCTCTCTCTCTCTCTCTCTCTCTCTCTCTGGAGTTAACATCAGTGCTGACTCCACTCTCCTCAAAAGTCCTTCGGATGAGACTTTAAACCGAGGACCCGTGTGCGAACGCACGCAGAACATCTTGCGCACACGTTAAATCCTGTTCCGCTTTTCGTAAGAGTAGGCCATCGTGTGCCGGTGGGAACAAATGACATTTACAAAACTGCATACACACGGGACTGGATGTAAAAAAGCACAAGAGTGCTTATTCCATTATCCTCGATATAAAAGAATAAAAATCAATATCTCTCCTCTCTCTCTCTCTCTCTCTCTCCTCTCTCTCTCTCTCTCTCTCTCTCTCTCTCTCTCTCTCTCTCTCTCTCTCTCTCTCTCTCGAACTTACCTTTAATCTATCATGCTTACCTTTGTATTGAGAATTGTTTATTCATATTTTATACTTTTATTTTGATAATTAGGTATGTCGTGTGAAATAGAATTTTGGAGCCTTTTATCTAGCGATCCCTGCTTGCGAGCTCAATAACTATGT
>CM060346.1:19401123-19413623 GCA_030674155.1 Stramonita haemastoma
AAAACACAAGTCATGGGACAGGATGTTGACTCTCCCCCAACCATAAGCATCAGTGACCATGAACTGGATGTCGTCCATGACTTCGTGTACCTGGGCTCAACTGTCTCAAGACACCCTCTCACTTGACGCAGAGCTCAACAAGTGTGTCGGCGAGGCAGCTACCACCGTGACCAGACTGACAAAGAAAGCATGGAACAACAGCAGGCTGACTGAGCACACAAAGATCCAGATCTACAGAGCCTGTGTCCTGAGCACCCTCCTGTGTGACAGTGAGTCCTGGACTTTGCGTGTCTGACAAGAGCCAAAGCTCAATGCTGTTCACATGCGTTGCTTTCGACGCCACCTGAACATCACCTGGCAGGACGAACAATGCTGTCGTACAAAGAGTTGGGTGCACCAGCATGTGCACGCTGCTGAAACAGAGACGTATGCACTGGCTAGGCCATGTCGGGTGCATGAGCAATGGACAGATCCGTAAAGACCTCCTCTATGGAGAACTTGTGCAGGGAAAACGTCCCACAGGCAGACCACACCTGCGATTCAAAGGCGTGTGCAAGAGGGACTTAAAAGCCCTGAACGTTCACCAGAACAACTGGGAAGCAACAGCACTCGAACAGTCAGCCTGGAGACAGACTGTGCTGTAAGGTCTCTCTAAGAGACACTTGTTCAGCAGCACGAGGCAAAGAGAATGAGAAGAAAGGCTGCAGACCAGGCAGACAGACCAGCGTCAGACTTCATCTGTGCCCTCTGCCATAGGGACTGTCATTCCCGTGTCAGACTGGCCAGCCACAACCGACACTGTACCAGAATAAACACCTAGGCCTAGAGTGAAACTCGATAGTCTTATGAGACTGACGAATGCCAATAATATATAGCCTTGTGGGGATACCGGAAGGGGGGGGGGGGGGGTATGTCAGTACAGGCAGCATCCCCACCTACCGGAAGTCTGTGCCAGGGATTCCCTCTTTTCTATCCATCTCTCTGTTTCTGCCTTGCTCCTGTTTCTTCCTGTCACCTCCTTCTTTCTGCCTTCTTGGTTCATTCTCCTGCCTTTTCCAGCTCACAAAAATTTAAAAGATAGCGATTCTCTTTTATGCCAGCACTGGGCCTGACTTGTCCTGGAGTTTAACGGTAGCACAACGCATTTTTCACTCGTATGACAAACACTTGTTGCTGTCGGAGAGTTCGACAAAGACGACGACGACGACGAAGAAGAAGAAGAAGACTATAGACTTAAACAGGATATAACCCTGTTTCTTAAACTATTATACCAGTTATTACAATTCGGGACGATACAAACCCATGTCCCAAAATAAAAACAACCTCCATTACTAACTGTTTTTTTTTAAAAAACTTGTCACATTTTCTTTGCCCTAAATCTACATTGCTATAATACAGAGGACACAAACATTCATCAATGGTGAGATTTCTGCGCATGCAACCGGTCTTTTCCACACCATTCAGGCAGCTGCTTACCGACTTCGGGGGCATACTTGGAAAATTAATGCAACCTACAAATTTTGCAGGGACAGTCAAGAAGTACCTCCTTGCTCTGTTCTATGTTCACCTGTCGTGGGTTTCTTTGGACGTGAGCAACTCCCGTTAGTACATAAGTCTGACTGGTTTACAGTCTCCCCACGAAAGACTCGACATTAACTTCGATTTACTTTTCGTGTCAAATAAGAAGAAAAGGCAAGGCTGGGAATCGAGCCGTCAACCTCATGGTTTACTTTGTTAGGCAGGTGGACGTCTATCCCGCTCCGCCCCATTTCTTCTTAACGGTTGGAACACTTAAATTTACAAATCTTAAAGTTTCCCGCTTTTTGTAATATTTAAAAGTAAACGCAGCTTTTCGAGCTCACACACATACACACACACACACACACACACAAAACATACACACACACACACACACTGTGCGCACGCGCACACACACACACACACACACTGCACACACACACACACACACACACTGCGCGCGCGCGCGCGCGCACACACACACACACACACCACCACCACCACCACCACCACTATCCCCACCACACCACCACCGCACCACCAACCACAACCACCACCGCCGCCACCACCACTACCACCGAACACACACACACACACACACACCACACACACATCGAACTCTCTGTCTGTCTGTCTGTCTGTCTGTTTCTCTCTCTCTCTCTCTCCTCCTCTCCTCTCTCTCTCTCTCCTCTCTCTCCTCTCTCCTCTCTCTCTCTCTCTCTCTCCTCTCTCTCTCTCTCTCTCTTTGTTGGACACTCACAAAAACGGTGTACAAGTGTTTGTTGAGCCTGGCAATATATGACCTACTCTACCTCTTTTTTTGCAGCCACTCTGCATTCTAATCCAAACCATTTATGCATGTAAGCAGCACACACACACACACACACACACACACAACACACACACACACACACACACCACACACACACACACACAAACACACACACGCGCGCGCACATACACTCACACACACAACACACACAGCGGCAACGCACGCACACACACATGCACAAACTGCACGCACACACACACCCGCGCACACACACACACACACACACACACACACACACACCACACACAACACAAACACGCGGCACACAAACGCAAACTGCACACACACTCACACACACACGCGCGCACACACATACACAGACACATACACACGCGCGCATACGCACACACGACAAACTGCACACACACACACCACAAACTGCACACACACACACAAAGTACACCCCCCCCCCTGCTACCCCCCCCCCTACACACACAAAAACACCCCCCCACACACACACACACACAAAACGCACAACACTCCCCTCCCTACCTCACTCCTCTCCCACACACACAAATACTCCTCTCATCTCTCTCTCTCTCTCTCCTCTCTCTCCTCTCCCTCTCCTCTCTCTCTCCTCCCCCTCTCTCTCTCCTCTCTCTCTCTCTCTCTGTCGGGACACTAACAAAAACGGTGTACAAGTGTTTGTTGAGCCTGGCAATATATGACCTACTCCACTTCTTTGTCGAAGCCACGCTACATACTAGCCAAACCGTCTGCAAGCACACGCGCACGAAAACACACGCACGTACACGCACACACGCAAGCGTACAGCATAGACGTGTTTGTGCATACGTCCACGCGCGCATGCAAACACACTCATGTATGCATGCATACACGCAACGCAAACCTGCATGCATACACTTGCAAAGACACACGTTATGAACGCATGAAAGCACACACGCAACATACATTTGCATGGCTGTATGCAAAAACACAGGCACACACACACACATACACACACGCGCGTGAACGTGCGCTCGCGCGTGCACGCACGCACGCAAACACACACTCACACATCCACCCACACCACACCACTACACCACACCACACCATACCACCACACCACAACCACAACACACCAGCACGCACGCCCCGCCTCCCCCCCCCCCCCCCCTCACACATACTTCAGGGCGCACACCACACTACGCACGCATGCACACACACATACACACACAACAACACACACACACACATACAGACACACAAACACACACAACAGACACACAACACACACAACAGACAACACACACAAACACACACAGACACACAGACACACAGACACACACAACACACACACACACACACACACAACACACACACACACACACACACACATACACACACACACACAGTGGATTGAGTACAAGATGTCGAATCTGCAGAATTCTCAATTTCGTCCACATGGAGTTTCATGATTTTGAATCATTAATTTTTCTTTGCATGGTTTTTTTTTCTCTCCGCCACCCCCCCCCCCCCCCCCCCCCCCCCCTCTCCCCCGACCTTTCGGGGGCAATGATAAAATGAAGCTGAATGCCTGGGATCCTTAGAACATGGCCTGGTTTTATAGTGAATAGATCAGACGGGGCATTGTACCTTTGGATATTTGTGTGTGCGTGGGGGTGAGGGGTGGGGGTGCTCAAGTGTGTGTGTGTGTGTGTGTGTGTGTGTGTGTGTGTGTGTGTGTGTGTGTGTGTGTGTGTGTCGTGTGTGTGTGTCGTGTGTGTTGTGTGTGTGTGTGTGTGTGTGTGTGTGTGTGTGTGTGTGTGTGTGTGTGGTGTGTGTGTGTACTCGTGTGTGTGTGTGTGTGTGTGTGTGTGTGTGTGAGGGGGGGGGGGGGGTGCGCGCGCGTGTGTATGTGTACTGTGTTGTGTGTGTGTGTGTGTGTGTGTGTGTACTCTGTGTGTGTGTACTCTGTGTGTGTGTGTGTGTACTGTGTGTGTGTGTGTGTGTGTGTGTGTGTGTGTGTTGGTGTTGGTGTGGTGTCATAGATTTGAAAGGATTATATTCTGTTGTGTGTGAACTTCCGTTGACTTTTCACTCCAAGGTTTGAATCAAACGGACGGATCGGATGTCTAAGGGTATCGCACCTGCCTCGAATACAAACAAAAAACATATTTAAAAAACGGTTTTGAAACCCGCTTGTGCCCAAAATATTACCCAATCCACTAGAACTTAGGTGGAAAGGTGGATCGCTGGTCTGCAGGTTGACGCACCCGCTTAGACAGCGAAAAGCCCGAAAAGCGAAAAATGTATGGTGGTGGTTCGAACCCCGTTTGGGCCAGAAAAATTCTCCCCCTCCACTATACCGTGAGTGGTGGGCTGGGTACTAGTCTTCAGATGAGATGATCAACCGAGGTCCTGTGTGCAACACACGCAATCAGTGCACGTAAAAGAACCCACGGCAACAAAAGAGTCGTCCCTGTTAACATTCTGTACTAAAAAAAAAAAAGCCCACTCTGACGGAGAGAAACAAAATAATACACATGTAGACAGGAATTTGTTTTTTGTTTTTTTAAAGACTGGTGGAGGCGCATTCATGGTGACGTGCTCTTCCTAGGAGAGGGGGAGAGGAGAGGGGGAGAGAGAGAGAGGGGAGGAGAGAGAGAGAGAGAGAGAGGAAGAGAGAGAGAGGAGAGAGAGAGAGAGAGAAGAGAGAGAGAGAGAGAGAGAGACGAGAAGAGAAGATGAGAGAAGCAAAGAAGAATGAGAGAAGAAAACAATGCAAGAACAAATATTTCAGGCCACCACCAACAAGGGTGAAAAAGTATAGCAAAAACAAAGTATAGCAAAAAACAAAGTAAAGCAAAGCATAGCAAAACAAAGCATAGCATAAAACAAAGCATAGCAAAAAACAAAGCATAGCAAAACAAAGCATAGCAAAACAAAAGAAAATAGCAAAACAAAGCATAGCAAAACAAAGCATAGCAAAACAAAGCATAGCAAAACAAAGTAGTAAAAACAAGGCGAACACAAAAGAAAACTTCATGACCTATGTGGCGACTACCAAAACGTGGCAATTGTGAACATGGGTCCTTTTAAATTAAACGAGTGACCCATTTTAAACACTGGTTTTCTTCTTGTCAATTCTCCAAGTTTTCGACAAAACCCTGCCTTACTCCTAAGGCACTGAAAAGATATAAACGTAACTTAACAAATGGTAGAGACAGAACCGTATTACAGCAAATATATGTGAGGACTGATCGTTGGGGAACAAGTACTTCTGCCTTAGGCTTTCATAAAGAAAACAACTTTTTTTTTTTATAAAACGCTCTTCACCTTCGACTACATTACACAACTTACCCATGAAGTCAGTATTCTTCTTAATCAAAAGTTCTTCTTGAAAGATGATCCATTAACGGGTAGCAAGCCGAGACAAAGTTTTTACTAAAAAGTTCCTAAACCATTTTTATATCCATGTCTTCAAAATAATGTAGACTAGTTCACATCCAATATTAGCTTTAAACAGTCTGTATGTCTGATATGTGTCTTTGGCCACTACAGACCCATTCCACTCTTAGGGGAGAGAGAGAGAGAGAGAGAGAGAGATAGAAGAGAGAGAAGAGGAGAGAGAGAGAGAGAGAGAGAGAGAGAGAGAGGAGAGAGAAGAGAAAGAGAGAGAGAGAGAGAGAGAGAGAGAGAAGAGAGAGAGAGAGAGAGAGAGAGAGAGAGAGAGAGAGACAGACAGACAGACAGACAGACAACAGACAGACAGACAGACAGACAGACAGACAGACAGACAGAGACAAGACAGAGACAGACAGAGAGACAGAGACAAGAGACAGACAGACAGACAGACAGACAGCCCGACAGACGCAACAGACAGACAGACAGACAGACAGAGAGTTGCCTGAATTTTACGCACACAAAATCTTACATGACCGAAAGAGCATACCCCACCCTCACCCGTGGGCATGCCAACAGGGCTCTCTCACATAGATAGCCATCCCCCCCCCCCACCCACCTTCTGGAAATTCTGTGCTAGGAATTCCCTCTTTTCTATCCTTCTCCTTTGTTCCTGGTTTTTGTTGTTGTTGTTGTTGTTGTTGTTGTTCCTTTTTCTTCCTGTCACCTCCTTCTTCTTGTCTATTTTCTGCCTTCTTTGTCCAATTCTCTTGTCTTTTTTTTTCATAACAGATTTTTTTGTTTCAAATAGCAAATCTCTCCCACATCGAAGTCAGATGATGCACTGGGGGGGTTTAACTCACTGTGATGGGGGCTTACTTCAAAACGGTATTTAATGATAATAATAATAATAATACATAGAATTTATATAGCGCTATATCTTGTAAAAACAAATCAAAGCGCTTGAATTCGACCTATACACACACAATCAATCAATTGCCATTTATAGCTTTAGCAAATTCGAATGTACACAACACACACACACACACACACACACACGCACAACGCACACACACACAGCACACACACACACACACACACACACACACCACACACACACACACACACACACACACGCACACACGCACGCGCGCGCGCGCGCGCGCGCGCGCATATAAAGGTTATACACTTTGGCAGGTAGATGTTGAAGGCAGGGACAGATAAGAGATGGAAACAGAAGGAGAAAAATCTTAGGTTTGAAATAAGTGTGTCTTAGGTTAGATTTCAAAGTGTTATAAGTAGGCTTTTGCCGGAGGGAGAGAGGGAGGTCATTCCAGATCGAGGGACCAGAAACTGAGAAAGAGCGGCGGCCAACGGTAGATAGGTTGAATCTAGGTATTCTTAAGGACAAAGCATCTGCGGCCGAGCTCATTGTGACAGTCAGCAAAAGCTGCTCCTGAGCGCCCAGTCAGCAAGACCAGAAGGCATCCATCCGTCAGCCTAGGAGGACTAGGGAGTTGCGCTCTAGGCTCTATTTTCACAGGAATAGTCCATTAAAAAGGCAATCACCAGTACGAATGGTTCCAGTGCCGTCGCAGGAGCCGGCAGAACGCTGCCCTGGGGACTCCAACTCCCCGATTTTTTATTTTTTTTTTTTTATTCAGGGACGGTGTCTAAACACGACACCTGTGTGCATGCTGGTTTTTTTGTTGTTTTTTTTTATAAAAAAATTGTTGTCATCCGCTCCTACCGGCACACAATAGCCTGCTCTTTTAGAAGGCGGAACGGGTTTTTATTAATAACGTGTGCGCAAAACGTTCTGTGTGCGTCCGCACACGGGAAGTTCGTTTATAGTCTCATCCTTTAAGGACTTTGACGTGCATTCAGTTCGATTGTTTCGTCAAACTGGGAAGAAAGGGCAAGGCTGTGGGAATGGAACCCAGAACCTCACGGTCTATCTGTTGGCAGGCGAACGTCTCAACCACCCTGCCACCAAAGATGACTGTTATTACCACTACCACGACTTCAGCGTCTGTTTCTCCTGACGTTCAGTTTGTGATACAAACGTTTGCATCCCCTCGCTCTCCTACCCCCCGCCCCACCCCCCACCCCTTCTCCCCACGCCTCTTCATCACCAAAATCCTCGTTTTTCTTGCCCTAAATAAAGTCCCTGTCACATAATCGGGAATACTAACACTCTAATCCCCACTCAAGATGTATATCATGGAGTACCCCCCCACCACCACCCCTCCCCACCCCCAACCTCCCTTTCTAACCATCCAAACTGTAACACTTTGGTTCACGTTTCCCAATTTTATTCTCTTTTTATATTCTTTTATTTTGAGAATAATGGACAAAGCACTCATGAGGAGCTTTTTTTTTTTTTTGGGGGGGGGTTGTTTTTGCTTCTTTTTTTAATTTTTTTTTTTTTTACATCCAGTCACCCATGTGAATGCGGTTTTTGTCAATTTTGTCGTCCTGTTCCCACCAGCAAGCACGTAACGGCCTACTCTTCCAAACAGGTTTTGACATGTGCGGGAGATATTCTGCGTGCGTGCATTCGCACGCAGGACCTCTGTTTATAATCCCATCCCAAGAACTTTGAGGGGGAGTGCAGTCAGCACTAATGTTAACTCCGGGGGGGGGGGGGGGGGGGGGGGGGATAAAAAAAAAAGTCCATTTGAATAAGATTGGAACCCGGGTCAGCAGATCACAAGCGCTATGCGGGACGGATAGCCTAGTGGTCAGAACATTGCGCTGGCAATTTGACGACGACCGGTTCGAGTCCGGTCGAGGAGATTTTTCTCCTGGAGTTAACGTCAGTGCTGACTCCACTCTCCCCAAAAGTCCTTCGGATGAGACTTTAAACCGAGGCCCCGTGTGCCAACGCACGCAGAACATCTTGCGCACACGTTAAATCCTGTTCCGCTTCTCGTAAGAGTAGGCCATCGTGTGCCGGTGGGAACAGATGACATTTACAAAACTGCACACAGGGACTGGACGTAAAAAAGCACATGAGTGCTTATCCCATTATCCTCGATATAAAAGAATAAATCAAATCAATCTAACCCCTCATCCCCCCCCCCCCCCCCCCCCCCGTCCCTTTGAACGGGATTGGAACCCGGGTCGGCAGATCACGAGCGCTATGCTCTAATAACAGTCATTAGAGAGTGGCGCTCCACCACGAAATGAGTCGCTTAGCACATTACCCAATTTTGCGCTAGGAGCCTTTAAAGGCAGGTGGGGGTCAAGTTGTCAATTTTGAGATTTTGATTGATTATTAAACTAGATCTGTTTATTTACCTTATAATGAAAAATCAAGGCATAATTTTTTTTATTCCTTTTGCTTTTAAATGTGTTTTGAAAATACCAAAGCACTCATTCTGACAACCTGTTACTAAAATAAACTTGCCCGTTTCTCATTTTGTCCCATCCTGCAGTCTATCATTTCAATTTGTAATAATGTTGCACAGAATTGTCCGATTTTCAATCTGTTTTTTTGTATTTGATAGCCACTTTATTGCACATTAATAACATGTCAATAACTTAAAATTGACCTCAGGTGCACTCCGTCTCATTATGTGGTGGAGCGTCACCATACTAACCCGAACTGTGTACTCCTTGGGTCTCGAACGTATGTGTTAACCAACTTTAACCACCCCAACGTTAAGCATACTAAAAGCCGGACAGGAAAAAGTGAATATTATTTTATCAGACCAACCTATTTTTATTTATTCATTTATTTATTCTTTTATATCGAGGATAACAGAATAAGCAATCATGTGCTTTTTTTTCATCCGGTCCCCGTGTGTATGCAGTTTTGTAAATCTTGTCATCTGTTCCCACCGGCACACGATGGCCTACTCTTACGAAAAGCGGAACAGGATTTAACGTGCGCGCAAGATGTTCTGCGTGCGTTGGCACACGGGGCCTCGGTTTAAAGTCTCATCCGTATTGTATTGGATTGGACTGGATTGTGTTGTACTGTATTGTATTGTGTTGTGTTGGTTGTACTGTATTGTATTGTGTTGTATTGTATCGTGTTGTATTGCACTGTATTGTATCGTGTTGTATTGTATTGTATACCACTGTAAGTCACGGCAGATTCATGTGCGTATTCGGGCTGCTCTCCCCGGGCAGAGCGCGTCGCCACGAGAGCAGCGCCTACCCATTATTTCTTTTTTCTTCTTCTCTCTGCAACTGTATTTGTTTCCCCTGATCAGAGTGGCCTTTTTTCGACAGAATTTTGCCAGGGACAACCCCCTTGTTGCCTTGGGTTCTTTGACGTGCGGTTAATAATTATGCATAACACATGGGACCTCGGTTTATCGTCGCATCCGAAAGACTAGCACCCACACAACCACGCAGGGTCTAATGGAAGGGGGGGGGGAGTTTCGGTCCCAAACGACTTAAATCACCGCACACTTACTTCCGACCCGGACTTTTCGCTTTCTAGGCAGGTGCGTTACCTCTAGACCACCGATCGACCTAAGGTGCTAGTCTGTTGTAGTGATATATACAACCGTCTTGAGTACAAGTGGCCCTCTTAACTTATCTGACAGAAAGATTGATGGAATAGTTTATATATATATATATATATGGATATATGTTTGTCCGTCGTGTTAGACGATGACCTCCAAAAACAGCAGAGGAGGCAGCTGCTGTTTCGGAAAAATGGGCAGAAATTTGATTATAGTGGAGAAGCTTTGCCCACAGCACACCCCTACTCTTCTCTCGGTCAAGAGGGCATAAGGACAGTCAGCGTTGGAGATGTTTTCCAAAGGCCAACTAGCCCCCTCGGTTGCAGCACATAAGGACTGCGCAAGTCAAGCCTCCTAGTCAGAGAGTCCTAGTCGATCACTAAGGACTATGCTGTACAGTTTATTTATTTATTTATTCTTTTATATCGAGGATAATAGAATAAACACTCATGTGCTTTTTCACATCCAGTCCCCGTGTGTGTGCACTTTTGTAAATCTTGTCATCTGTTCCCACCGGCACATGACGGCCTACTCTTACGAAAAGCGGAACAGGATTTAACGTGAGCGCAAGATGTTCTGCGTGCGTTCGCACACGGGGCCTCGGTTTAAAGTCTTATCCGAAGGACTTTTGGGGAGAGTGGAGTCAGCACTGAAGTTAACTCATGAGGAAAAATCCCCTCGAACGGGAATCGAACCCGGGTCGTCAAATTGCGAGCGCAATGTTCTGACCACTTGGCTATCCCGTCCCCAATGGAATTCCAAGAGCAGCACTCTGACAATAAACGGACACTGCATGTATTTGCCTGTCGGGACAAGAGAGTCTATTGTGCTTTGTCGTTGTCGTTGTTTGGGTTTTAGTTTTGATTTTATTTTATCGTCGACTTTTATCTAAACAAGAAGAAGAGGGAAGGTGGCAGGACGGTTAACACTGTTGACCTGGCCAAACAAGTCAAAAACCTTGGAGGTTCTGGGTTCGATTCCCAGCCTCGCCCTTTCTCTCCTAATTTGATGAGACAATCGATTCTGAATGTCAAAGTCCTTCGGATGAGACTTTAACCCGAGGCCCAGTGTGCCAATGCAACGTGGACAATCCTGCAACACGTTAAAACCCGTTCTGTTTTTCGGTAGAGTAGGCCATTGCATGCGCGTGCCGGTAAAAAATAAGTGACGAAAATAAAAACGCATGTACAAGTGTTTTGACATCATCCGCGAAGTAAAAGGAAAAAGGTAAAGGTGTCCCATATCCTAGGCGGTCGTAGGGTAGGGGAGCGAGACATCAGAGACCTCAGCTTCTCTAGGGGGGCCAGCGTCTTGAGGGCAGCGGCGCCCATCTCCTCTCCCTCGCTGCTGTACCTTTTACCTTCCCTGAACCTAAAGAGTGCAGGGTACCCATTTACAGCGGGGTGAACTGGGGGGAACTGTGCTGAAGCCAAGGCGCGCAAACGGTCACCCATCCAACTGGTAACCAATGATGGGGTGGGCAAAAAGAAAACGGTGGCATACGCAAAAATCTCACCGTTGGGGAACCTCGTGTTTCTCTAGCCGAGGAGCAGGGCCAGTACAGGGAACGGTCTGCAAAAAGAGGAGAAACGTTTGCAAGGCTTTCTTCGTCTCTGCTCCTATGTGGGGGTGCCGGGGGGGGGGGGGGGGGGGGGCTGTCAGTATAAATAGCACCCCCACCCTCCCGGAAAGTCTGCGCTCGGAATCCCTCTTTTCTACCCCTCTTTTTTGTTTATGCCATGTTTCTGTATTATCTCTCAGGGCAGGGGTTGAGGTACTCTTAGTGGTCAGAGCGTTTCCCTCGGCATTAATTTTTACAGCTTGCGTTCAAGCCACTACCGAGATGGCCGTTCAAGTGGAATTTTCCTCTGGAGTTAACATCATGATCAGTGTTGACTCCACTACCCCCTGCCACCCCCCCCCCCCCCCTCCCAACGCCCCACGAAAAGTCTTTCGAGTGAAACTCTACAGTGAAGTCCCGTATGCTCAGGCGAACAACACGTTTAAACCCGTTCTGCCTTTGGGAAGAGTAGGCCATTTGTACCGGGCAAGACTGGACAAGACGATTCTGCAAGGAACCGTGCAAGGCGGGAGAAGGAGAGGCAGGCAGAGAAAGAGGTGGGAGGACAACGTCCGAGAGTGGACGGGCCTCAGGCTGAGTGACACCCTGAGAAAGGTCGAGGACAGAGGGAAATGGAGAGAGCTGGTTGCCAGGTCTTCCGTGGCGCCCCTACGGTCTAAACAGACTAGGGATAGAAGAAGTAGAAGAAGAAGAAGAAGAAGAAGAAGAAGAAGAAGAAGAAAGAAGAAGAAGAAGAAGAAGA
>CM060346.1:19416123-19418623 GCA_030674155.1 Stramonita haemastoma
AGGTTAGGTGCAAAGATAGGTATGGTTTGTAAGTGTGTGTGTGTGTGTGTGTGTGTGTGTGTGTGTGTGTGTGTGTGTGTGTGTGTGTGTGTGTGGTGTGTGGTGCTTATGCTTAGATGTATAGACAGCGACTGCGTGTGCGCCGCACACATGCGTGTACATACTCTGTGTGTGTGTCAATCCTTCTGTCTCTGTCCCTGCCTCTCTCTGTCTCTGTTCTCTGTCTGTCTGTCTGTATGTCTCTCTGTCTCTGTCTCTCTCTCTCTCAACACACACACACACACACACAAACACACACATGCACACACGTACGCAAGCACCACACACACATGCTCACACATACACACACGGACGCACCCACGCACTTACACACGCACAAACACATACACACATGCACCCATGCATACAGAGAAAGAGAGAGAGAGAGAGAGAGAGAGAGAGAGAGAGAGAGAGAGAGGAGAGAGGAGAGAGAGACAGACAGACAGACAGACAGACAGACAGACAGACAGACAGACAGAGAGAGACAGAGAGAGACAGAGACAGAGACAGAGACAGACAGACACAGACAGAGAGAGACAGAGACAGAGGCAGACACAGACAGACAGACAGACAGACAGACACAGACAGACAGACAGACACAGACAGACACAGACAGACAGCCACAATCAAACGACTTCCTCTGTTCTACTTTTCACTAACAATATTTCCTTCAACTATTAAACGTCTTTCCGAAAAAAAATTCAAAAAACAAGCACAATCCATAAGTATCTTCTTTTCTTACTCGCTCCACATTCTTTACGATCAGACAAAAATAATGACAATGCTGGAGGAGGAGGAGGAGGAAGAGGAGAAGGAGGAGGAGAGGAGGAGAGAGAAGAAGAAGAAGAAGAAGAAGAAGAAGAAGAAGAAGAAGAAGAAGAAGAAGAAGAGAGGAGGAGAGAGGAGGAGGAGGAACGAGGAGGAGGAGGAGGAGGAGGAAGAAGAAGAAGAAGAAGAAGAAGGAGGAGGAGGAAGAGAAGGAAGAGAGAGAAGAGGAGAGGAGGAGGAGGGGAGGAGGAGGAGGAGGAGGAGACAAGAAGAACAAGAAGAACAAGAAGAAGAACAAGAACAAGAAGAACAAGAACAAGGAGAACAAGAACAGGAAAAGAACAAACACAAAAAAGAACATGAACTCAAAGGACAAGAAGAGCAAGATGATGATGATGATGAGACACATCCATGACGACAATTAGAATATTGAGTATGACTCAACGCAAACAAAGACAGTCAGAACCTCCCCACACCGCACCCTCCCCCCCCCCCCCCAAAAAAAAAAAAATCAAAGAACCAAAAAAAAAAAAGGGGGGGGGGGGGGGACGGGGCAGAAAGAAGGAAATAGAGAAAGAAAAAGAACAAAATCTAACAACAGCAAAAAAAAAAAACCCAACCTAACTTCCAAACTAAAAAAAAAAAATTACGAAAACTGGTGGTGGGTATTGCAATGCCCTTTACAACCTTAACCCCCAGAAGAAGGAGAAGAAGAAAGAAGACGACGAAAAAAGTGAATTCACCATTGTCACGTCATAGTCTACAACCCCTCCCCTCCCCCCCCCCTCTCCATAGTTCTTCTCTCCTCCCTCCTTCCCCCCCTCCCCCCCACTTTCTTCCCTTCGTTTCTTCTGCCCTTCCTTCCCATTGCCTGTCCCCGAGAGTGTTGACCTCAAGGTCAATGCAAGGTCACAGTGTGTTACAACTGACATTGTCAATCACCTCCTTCCTCCCCCCCCCCCCCCCCCCTCTCTCTTTTCCTCCTTTCCTACTCTCTCACCTCCCATCCTCATCAACGTACTTACTCCTCACTCCCTCTCCCATTACATTGCTCCCTACCTCTTTATCTAGAAGAAAAAAAAAAGTGTGTGTGTGTGTGTGTGTGTGTGTGTGTGTGTGTGTGTGTGTGTGTGTGTGTGTGTGTGTGTGTGTGTGCGTCTATAGTGTATTTTTCTGTGTCTTTGTCTGTCTGTGTCTGTCTGTCTGTCTGTCGTCTGTCTCTGTCTCTGTCTGTCTCTGTCTGCTTCGTCTGTCTGTCTGTCTGTCTGTCTCTCTCTCTCTCTCTCTCTCTCTTCTTCTTCTCTCTCTCCCTCTCTCTCTCTCTCTCTCTCTCTCTCTCTCTCTCCAACCACCACCACCACCACCACCACCACCACACTACTACTACTACTAACTACTACTACACTACTACTACTACTACTACTACTACTACTTCTACTACTACTACTACTACCACTACTACCACTACCACTACTGCTGCTACTACTACTACTTCTACCGCTACAACTGCTACTACATCATAACTGCTACCTCTACTACTACTACTTCTAACACAGGACGACGCACGACACAACGACGACGACAACGACAACGACGACGATGACTTTGGCTACGATGATAACGACTACAGTATTTCATTTCACTTCATTTTCATACCCCTTTAATTAAGTCACGGCAGATTTCTCTGTGTGAA
>CM060346.1:19471123-19513623 GCA_030674155.1 Stramonita haemastoma
ACACACACACACACACACACACACCGGTTCGATTCCCGTTCGAGATTTTTCTCCTGGAGTTAACATCAGTGCTGACTCCACTATCCCCCAAATGCCCTTCGGATGAGACTTTAAACCGTGGCCCCGTGTGTGAACGCACGCAGAACATCTTGCGCACACGTTAAATCCTGCTCCGCTTTTCGTATGAGTAGGCCATCGTGTGCCGGTGGGAACAGATGACATCTACAAAACTGCATACACACGGGGGCTGGATGTAAAAAAGCACATGAGTGCTTATCCCAATATCCTCGATATAAAAGAATAAAAATAAAAATAAAATAAAATACACACAACACACACACACACACACACACACACACACACACACACACACAACACACACACACACACACACCACACGTACGTCTCTCTTCCCCCCCCCTCCTCCCCCCCCCCCCCCCCCCCCCCCCCACACACCATCCCCCCCCCCCCCCCCCCCCCCCCCCCCCACACACACACACACACTACTCCCACCCACCCCTTCACACCCCACCCTACATCCTCCACCCCTCCTCCTTTTCGATCAACTTCAACATGTCAATCTCTGAGCAAGAATGAAACTCAGGATGCTTCGTACGCGCACCGTATAGTACTAGCCTAGCCTAGTAGGCTAGGCTCGCTCATCGTCACTGGTAGGGTATAGCCGAGGCCTAGCTAACTGGGGCAGAGGTGACCCACTGGTGACCGTGACGCCACCAGATTAAACACGCCCTTAATTCTTTTCTGAGGCCACAAAACCACGCACGCCTTGTAGAGTCGCTAAAAGTAAAACAGCTTATTCATTAAAGAAATTAATTATTATGAGTTAATTATCAGACATCGCTGTGGTGAGAGAGTCAAGAAATTCGCAAGAGATCAAGCCTTTTCAGTGATATTTATTATTGCTGCAAAACCAAACCATCAATCACTCAGGTCCCCGATCTTGCCTCTTTCTTTCTCTGTCTGTCTGTCTGTCTCTCTCTGTGCTACTGTCTCTCTGTTTGTGTGTGTGTGTGTGTGTGTGTGTGTGTGTGTGTGTGTGTGTGTGTGTCTCTCTCTCTCTCTCTCTCTCTCTCTCTCTCTCTCTCTCTCTTCGTTGTCTCTGTCTCTGTATCTCTCTCTCACACACGCTCTGTGTCTCTGTCTCTCCATCGATCAGAAATCCCCGTTCCTCTGGAAACTGAATATATCATCGACTGAGCAGACGATAGCCTACCGGGGCCCTAGGCGAGGCTATGCTAGCAGACGACACGAATGCAGACGACATGTTTCGTGGATAGAGAGAGTACTAGTTTCCTGAAGGTGAAAGGGACACTGTGGCAATTTTGTATCCCCGGCTCAAAATACAGAGGTCAGTACAGTATGAAAAAAATATGCCACCGGTCGCGTCACTTCCTGCCAGTATTTAACCGTTGAAGATCCTCCAAATCTACCACTTGTCTTCGTGGTCGCAGGGGGGGCCGGCCATCTCAACGCCATTTTGTTGAGACAGCGCTTGATCACGTGACGACACTGTGACCGTAGCGTCCTTCGAAAATAAAATACTTACACGAATAGGATTCGCTTTGAAACAGCCGTCCTATCTGTAGTTCAACGCTTTCGACAGCGGTTGTCCTTATTGGCACATCCATACCGCTTGGAGGATTGCTAATAATTTTCTTGGACAGCGGTCGAAAGGATTTCGCAATAACCGCAGAAGAAAGCTTACAGTGACGTCACTTGATTGACAGCTCTGCTCCAGTTATACTAGACCACACTTGCACTGTTCCGCGCTGCTCGCAGACTGCTAAACAACTGAGGATGGCGTCGAAGGCAAGCAAATCGGTAAGCGATCTAGTTTTCTCTCTACGTTGTTGTTGCTGTTTGTTGTGTTGTGGAGCTTTAACGAAACGATGGGGTTGGGTTTTTTACGATTGTTGTACGAGAGTTAGTCGAGGTTGTGTGGAGAAATTTGCCCGTTTTCTTTAATTTCTGTCACCTACTCTTAGCAGCATCACCAACGAATCTGAATGGCATCGTATAGATCAGCAAAATGGCGTTGAACATTATCGGTTTGTTCCGTCAATTTCTCGATCTGCTGTGGTGGTTTGTTTTTTTGTACACGCAACCTAACGATCTATAAACTACTACACGTCGGCAGATTAACAAATACGTACATACAACATGTGAAATACTAAACGGGGGGCCATCGATTTTCAATAGAACAGAAGTAAAAACGGTGCCAGAATGAGAAAGCTCATAAATATTCATAAATCAGTGTCGGTAGCAAAAGCGATCGGGAAAAGCTCGATACCATACCAGCAAGATCGGCTTATGATCGTTTACTTTTCGGTGGGCAGGCAGAGGGAATTTTCGGGGTGAATGGAAGACAAGGACTTCATGCCCTTGAGACTGGGGCTGGTGGCTGTGAATGTAGGCCTATGCCACTGGTTTTTTTTTTTTTAATGCTCGAGGCGTGCTTGTCTAGCGAGGGGAGCTGACAGCTAGGCCTAGGCTATGACTGTCCCGGAAAGTCCTTCGGATGACTTTCCCGCAAAAAGGGGAGGGGGTCTGGGCCTTCATTTATCTCTGTCCTTGTGTATCAGACAGTGTAGGTGCGTGCATGTCGGTGCACGTGCAGAGGAGAGAGAGAGAGAGAGAGGAGGGTATTTATCAAACTGAAATTATTCAGCATTTCATTCCTGTAAATAAATTCTTGTCATTTGCAAATAAATGAAATATTCTCTGTTTTAATCTTGAGATTCAGCAGTAGATAATATATATTCTTGTTATTATTTTGTATCATGATGTAACAATTACTAATCTAAATCACTGATGGTATGGATAACTTGACTGATAATGATAACTGGGCAAGCAAATTTTGCGTGTGTGTGGGTTTTTTTTTTTGTTCTACAGCTAGAGCTGTCACGTTCACCAATGGTGAGCTTTTTGTGTATACATGCGACTGTTTTTGCCTACCATTATTTAAAGGTAGCCACATTCCAACTTCAGCTATCAATCTGTTCTCAAAATGGCCGACATGTTCAGGGTGAATAGAGGTCATTAGCCTCAGGATACACCATACCACCACACCACTCCTCCCCACCCTTGTACACACACCATAACTGCATAAGAGCAAGACATTCTCTGGTATAGATGCACAAACATGCAGAGAAATCAAGCTCAATTAGTTTGACAAAAAATGTTTGTATTTACTTTCTGGAAATTCTGTGCTAGAAATTCCTTCTAGAAATTCTGTCTTTCCTTCTAGAAATTCTGTCTTTGGTTCTGCCTTGTTTTATTTCTTCCTGTCACCTCCTCGTCTTTTTTTTTTTTTTTTCCTTCTTGGTCCATTGTCCTGCCCTTTTTCCAGAGGGACTTAAAAGATAACTTCTCTACCACGCCAAAGTCGGATGCATTGGATCTGGATTTAATTTTTATGTGTACACACATGTATGAATAATTATGATGCATGTATGCAGAGAGACAGAGACTGAGAGAGAGTCAGAGAGTGTATGTGTGTGTCAGTGTGAGTGTGTGTGTGTGTGTGTGTGTGTGTGTGTGTGTGTGTGTGTGTGTGTGCATGCATGTCAAGATATTTTTATTAAAACGAAATTTACTCAGCATTTTATTTATGTAAAGGTTTGACTTACTGTTAAACTTAAACTAGTTCAAGTGGTATACTATACATGTATATATATATTTATAAATTATAATACAATACATTGTGTATTATAAACTTTTCCCCTTCCTCCACCTCAGCACTCTCACAGTCACACATGCATGCACTCAGGCACAGACAGACAGACAGATAGACAGACAGTGACACACACACACACACACACACACACACACACACACACACACACACACACACAACACACACACACACACGTCTTTTGGATGAGTTTGTAAACCGAGGCCCCGTGTGCGAACACACGTAGAACATCTTGCGCACATGTTAAATCCTGTTCCGCTTTTCGTAAGAGTAGGCCATTGTGTACCGGTGGGAACAGATGACAATATTTACACAACTGCATACACATTGGGACTGGATGAAAAAAAGCACATGAGTGCTTCATGATAAGGTATGCACACATGTGTAATCCCCCTTCCTCCACCTTAGCACACTGACACATGTATGCACACACCACTGAGCTATAAATCATATATTATAGAGGATGCCTATGGGATGTATGCACACATGCACAAATGAACGCATGCACGCACACACACACAAACAGACACACGCACCCATGCACACACACATTTAATTTTGAGGCTGTTGAATCGTGTGTGTTTAAACAATATTGGTGAAATGTTTATTTGTCTGTTTTTTTTCCTAGATCTAGATGGCTTGATGAATAAAAAGCAAATCAATACTTATTCAATGTACCATCTTGAAATTTATAAATTTGACTTGACTTGACTTGACTTCACACACACACACACACACACACACACACACACACAACACACACACACACACACACACACACACACACACACACATGGGGGACGAGGATAGCCTAGTGGTCAGAAAATTGCGCTCAGAATTTGACGACCCAGGTTCAATTCCTGTTTGAGGGGGGTAAAAAAGCACACGACTGCTTATTCCATTATCCTCGATATAAAAGAATAAATAAATAATAAATTAATATATAAAAATAAAACACATCATTCCTCTTACCCAACATATCCTCCCTCCCCCCTTCTACACACATACACACCATGAGACAAATGTAATTTATAAACATGTTGTAGAAGCCTGGCATAAATTAAGCACACACATGACACACACACACACACATACACACATAATACACACACACACACACACACACATAATCACACACACACACACACACACACACATAATACACACACACACCGGGTTCGAGTCCGGTCGAGGAAAATTTTCTCCTGGAGTTAACATCAGTGCTGACTCCACTCTTCCCAAAAGTCCTTCGGATGAGACTTTAAACCGAGGCCCCGTGTGCTGAACACACGCAGAACATCTTGCGCACACGTTAAATCCTGTTCCGCTTTTCGTAAGAGTAGGCCATCGTGTGCCGGTGGGAACAGATGACAGTATTTACAAAAACTGCATACACACGGGGACCGGATGAAAAAAAGCACATGATTGCTTATTCTGTTATCCTCGATATAAAAGAATAAATAAATAATATAGAAACGTGCACAAACACACACAATGACACATAGTTACACCACACACACACACGCACACACACACACACACACACACACACACACACACACACACACACACACACACACACACACACACACACACACATGTATAAACATGCAAGAAACCATGGCCTAGATTATTAATATTGTATTGATTATCAGTCACAGAAGACAGACAGACACTGAGACAGACAAACAAGTGTTTAAACCAACCAAACAGATGTTGCATACATCTACCTGCAAGCAGCTCACCGCTGTCAGATTCAGTTGTATGAATTCGTTAATGGGATTTACCAACAAATAAATGTCGAGCCTGTGCATGCACTTGCAACAGAGACTAGAAAATTGTTATCAGTGAATAATTTGCTGGGTGACCTTTCTGTGTGTTAATTTTACATACAGTTTGCTCTGACATTGTTTGCTGCATTTGAAGATTGATGAATGATATTTTTATCATATTATGGCATTGATGAAAGATATTTTTATCATTATTGTGGATGATGCTAGTATTGGTCCTCTTTTTTGTTTCTATTTTATTAAAAGCTGGGGGGGGGGGGAGGGGGGGGGGGAAGTAGGCGGGTGGATCAAATTGAATGTTCAGTGTAAGGGTGCTTTTTTTTTTTTTTTTAAATGACTGAAATTTTTTTTCAGGCAGAATACTAATTTGGCTGAGTGACATTGATTACTTAATACATAATGAAAAATGCAACACAAATGCATGCAAGCATGCACACATGTATGCACATAGTCACACACACAAACACGCATGCACACACACACACACATACACACATGCACGTAAGCATGCATAAGTGCACGGACAGTCACACACACACACACACACACACACACACACACACACACACACACACACACACACACACACACAACACACCAGGTGCATGCAGGGAATAGATACATGTTTTAAAAAAAAAAAAAGCATGTAAGTGCATATTCCATTATCCTTAAAATAAAAGAATAGGAAATAAAGCACACACAGACACATGCGTGCGCACACACACATACGCACACACACACACACACACACACACACACACACACACACACACACACACACACACACACACACACACACACACAAAGTGAATCCTTTATCAGCATACAAAGTTAACATAATAAATTATACAGCATTATATTTATTACAGAGTTACAAAACTACACTATCTTTCTAGCTCTTCTACTGATAAGATTTATCATCGTGCTACATGTATACAATGAAAGCACATAAATTTTTTATGTGAATATTGTCACAGAAAAGTGAAAATTACAATTTACATAGCAGCTCACACATCTTATACACAGAGAACATTACAAAACTGCACAATTTTTCTACCCATATCCCAGTTCTCTCTCTCTCTCTCTCTCTCTCTCTCTCTCTCTCTCTCTCTCTCTCTCTCTCTCTCTCTCCTCCTCTCTCCTCTCTCTCTCTCTCTCTCTCTCCTCTCCCCCTCTCTCCTCTCTCTCCCTCCCCCCCCCCCCTCTCTCTCTCTCTCCCTCCCTCTCCCCCTCCTCCCTCTGTCTCTTTGTCTTTTTGAAATTCTTTTTTGATTGGCACACTCATCCATTGCACTGCACCAGTCATTGAAGCTATGGATAACATTTTCACCAAATGGTCATTACAATACTTACGTTTGTTGGGTTTGTAAATGAAAAGTCTTACACTGTAACACATCACACAATAATGACAAACAATATTAATTTGCTACATGACTGTCAGGACTATAGTCTGTCCCCCCCCCCCCCTTGTTTTCTTGCCCAGTTTGTGCCAAAGACATGGCCATTCTTTTTTGTTCTGTTTTGTTTCATTGTGCGTGTTTTGCATGACATTGATGAAAAAGTTGACTATATTTCTATTTGAACTGTCAAATTCAGTGTTGTAAACATATAATTTTGTTTTTAATGCAAATTTGAAATGTTGTACTGTTGAGTTTGTTTGCTGGAAGGCGAATCATATCTTGAATCTTGTGTTTTGTCCTATTATCAGGTGGTTGTGGGGTGGTGGTGAGGATATTGTATGCATGTATACATGGCATTTAAAATTCAGGGTTTTGGATTTAGCTAAAGACAAGTACTGAAGTAGCATATGTAGTGAGTGGAAGAACCCTTTAGAGCTTCACTGTAATTTACATCATTGTAGATAATAATTCATTGTTTCATACACTGAGCTTTAAGCTTACGCCAGTGGCCGCGTGCCAGTGGCCACGTACAAGTTTTCTAGAGTTTTTCAGCGTTACAAAAGACAGGAAGATGGCCATTTTTTTCTCATACAACAGGTGAAAACCTGGTTGACATTGGGACAAGGTAACATGTGACGTAGGACAGAGGGGTTGGGGGGGGGGGGGGGAAGGGGGAGAGGGGAAGAGGGAGGGAAAGTCACCTTGATGTCATTGTAGGGGGGAGGGGGGGGTTGGAGTGGGGAGGGGGGTGAGTTTCTCCAGTGACGTTGTGAAAGTGACATCTAGTGGTGGGGGTGGTGTAATTTATGCCCTCTGTTTGTCTCCCCCTTGTTTTGTCGGGTTTGTGCCATCTAAAAGACAGCCAGTTTTTGCATGCATGCGTGTGTGTGTGTGTGTGTAGTTTTTGTGTGTGTGTGTGTGTTGAATTTTGTTTCATTGTTGTGTGATGTATTTTTGTTGTTCAAGATGTTGTATGTATTACATGTACAGTATTACTATTAGTATGTGCATCTGTGCTGGGCCTGACTTGTCAGGCTGTTAACGCAGTGCATTGCATTTTTGTTGTTCATATGACACTGACAGACACTAAGAGACAGCAATAGTTGCTGTCTCGGTGTCTGAGCATTCAATGGATGTATACATGTATACATTCATTCAATTCAGTCAGTTCATTCAATTCCTTAAATTCTTTTGTGTGTGTGTGTGTGTGTGTGTGTGGGAACAGATGACAAGATTTACAAAACTGCATACACATGGGGACTGAATGTAAAAAAGCACATGAGTGCTTATTCCATTATCCTCGATATAAAATAAATAAAAATAAAACACAGTGACACACACACACACACGCACACACACACACACACACACACACACACACACACACACACACACACACACACACACACACACACTTGCACGCAGCACGCACACACAAACGTACGCATGCACGCGCGCACACACACACACACACACACACACACACACACACACACACACACACACACACTCTCACTCACTCACTCACTCACTCACTCACTCACTCACTCACTCACTCACTCACTCACTCAGACTCTGCACAAAACCATCATCCAGCAGTAAAATGTCATGGTATAGACCAAGAGCGCTGGAGGTGATACATTGTATACAAATATTCAGTGCAGATTAACTGCAGAATTCAAACAGATGATGCCCTCTGGCAGGTGATTAGTCACATGATTCCATGAACAATGGACATCTCTTTGTTTGTGATTGATAAGCAGTGGGATGTAACTGTCTCTTTTTATTGCGAGTATTATGAAGGTTCATGTTATATTAATTAATATCATTATACACACGGCGACACTACACAGCATAGCCCATAGCATGTGCAAGCTAATAATTGATGTTTATTTTTAAGGTTTTTTTTTTTTTTTTTTTGCTTTTGTTCCTCGGCTACAGCTCAGGTTTACCTACCAATGGTGTGATTTTTGTGTATGCAACTGGTCCCCCCCCCCCCCCCCCCCCACACCCCACACACACAACATCATTTACTTTGGTAGCCGTATTCTTACTTTGGGACTATATTGGCTCAGCTTTTATTTAGTAATGGGCACAAATATTGAAGACAAACTGCCTTTTGGAATCGTAGCAACAACAAACTTGTACTGCTTATGGTGTGCTCAGTTGAACAATGAAAATTAACATGACATTATAATGGGTATTATTTCTTTCTGTGAATGTTGATATTATCTTTTTTTTATATAGATTAGAGGGAAGGGATAGGGGAAAGAGCATGCTATTTTTAGTAGGTCTACATTAATCTTATGTCTGAAAATTGTGGTGTTTGCAGGGAAAATACACTTCCAGTTATCTATTATTTATTTGTTTTTCTCTCATATTATTCCCTTCAAGTATTTTTCTAAAGATCTATTATATATGTATAAGAATTTTGGGAGAATAGGTTTGATTTTCATTCTCCTGATTTTGTTTAAAAGTGTTGTGATATTGAAGAAAACAATTTGAACACATTTGGAAAATGGTGGAATAAACACACTTGTAAAACACACATAGACATGCTCACATGCATGCACACACACACGCACACACACTCTCACACACGCAGGCACACAAGTAGGCACACATGCACCCTCTCTCAGTCTCACACACGCATGCGCGCACGCATGCACACACACCACACAGACACACACGCACATACAAACACACACACACAAGCACACACACACACACACTCACACTAACACACACACAAACACACCATGTACCACACACACACACACAAACACCACAACACACACACACACAACACACAAAACACACACACACACACACACACACACACACACACACACACACACACACACACACACACACACACACACACACTCACTCACTCACAGAAGAGGGGAGGGAAGATGTTAGGTGGGGGGCAGGATAAAGGAGCAGCACACTTTTCGTCTTTTGTCGTCATACATGTGAGGAAAGTGCGGATTGAGAAAAAGGAAACTGTGTGACTGTGAAAAATGTACACTGTACTGTACAGTCTTAGTTTTGTAAAATGTATCCATTTTTTTCCTGAATGGTAAATTGTTAATGTCTTAAGGTGTGTATAAATTTGTTTTTTTAAGTGTGTGTGTGTGTGTGTGTGTGTGTGTGTGTGTGTGTGTGTGTGTGTGTGTGTGTGTGTGTGTGTGTGTGAATTAGGAGTGGGTGTGTGTCACTCAGTGACTCACTCTGTGTGTGTGTGTGTGTGTGTGTGTGTGTGTGTGTGTTGTGTGTGTGTGTGTGTTTGCATTCATATATAAGAAGGAACTCCCTCCCCCCATCCCCCCCCCAAAAAAAAAAAAAATTGAGTAAAATCACTAAGTTTACTTTGAAAGCAGGGACACCTCAAAGTAATACACTTTCTTGTTTAGGTTTTGGTAGATTTCAAACATATTAAAAAAAAAAAATTGTTAGCTGTGGAATATTCGGGGGGCGGGGGGTGGGGGGGGGGGGGAACAAAAAGAAATGCAAAAACTGAGCTTGGCAAGTGATTCCCCCTGAGATGAATCACGTGTTTCTTCCTGTAAAGCGAGGATGGATGAACCGTGTTGGTCATCAATCATCTTGTCGTTACACATTGTTTTCAGCAACAACCTACGTAAACGAATATCAATCATGATCATCCAGATTTTTTATTATGCTCCAGAAACATACATGTGGATGGAGACAGTCGGACAGTGTATTCTGTGTGTGTGTGTGTGTGTGTGTGTGTGTGTGTGTGTGTGTGTGTGTGTGTGTGTGTGTGGGATCTGACTATCTGTGTGTATCAATGCTATCTGTGTGTGTGTGTGTGTGTGTGTGTGTGTGTGTGTGTGTGTGTTGTGTGTGTGTGTGTGTGTAGAAATGTGCAGAAATGTACATGTATAGTTTGTATGTGAATCTACATGCTTTTTATTTGTCGTTTATTCTTTTATTTTATTCAGATTTTATTTTTAGGATAATAGAATAAGCACTTTGTGTGCTTTTTTTTTAACATCCAGTCCCTGTGTGTATATCTTTTTTTTTTTTAAATAGAAAATTTTGTCATCCGTTCCCACCGACACACAACGACAATGACCTACTTCTCCTGAAACGCAAAACAGGTTTTAACATGTGCGCAAGATGTTTTGCTTGAACACACTTACATATATATATGTATGCATACATCATTACATGTGCTTTAAACAATATGCATGCATGCATGCATAAACACACTCTACATGTGCATTTTCCCTTATACTGTCATGAAAAGTCTGTCCACCTTTCTATCTCTTGTACTTTCTCTTTTTTGACCCCTTCCTTCTTCTCGAAGCCTTTCCTCCCCTTCTCCTTTTGCCTTTGGCTCTTACTCTTGATTTTCTTTCTGTGTCTGTCTACAGGTATCTGTCTTTTGTCTGTCTCTGTCTCCCTCTCTGTCTGTCTGTCTGTGTGTCTGAGTCTCTTTCTCAGGTAACTAACTTAATAGAATTTTCACAGTGTGGCTGGAGAGGGGGATGGATGGAGGGGAAGGGGGTTAATGAGGGGGGGGGGGGGGGGGAGGGAGGCACCCAGGTGGGGGGAGGGGTGTGTGTGTGTGTTGTACTTGAAGATGATAGCGTAAGTGGTATGGCAAACACTGAGAGGGCATGAGACCATTCTCTGTTATCATAATCTTAGAGTTGGAGATAAAACCCATGCTCTATGCACTCGCACACAAACAACACACACACACACAACACACACACACACACACACACACACACACACACACACACACACACACACACACACACACACTGAGACCTAGTTTCCTCGCTGAGCCTTACCAACAACAACAAAAAATGCAGAGTCAACCAGAATGAATTGTTTTGTCACGTTGTTTCATATGTTGTGTTGTTGCTAGCTGGTAGAGGTTTTTCTTTTTTTCTTTTGGTTGTTTAACCAAAGCAGCAGTCATGGTTATGCATTCGTAATGGAGATTTAAACAACGCTGATAAAATATATTCCAAGATCCTACTGTGGGTGCTTCTGGGGAGAGAGAGAGAAGGGGGGTGGGAGGGGGGTAGCTGTCAGTATAAATATCAATCCCCACCTTGTGCTAGAAATTCCTATTTTTTACTCCTCTCTTACATTGGCTTCTTTTTTTCTTCTTCCTGTCACCTCTTCCTTTTTGTATATTTTCCACCTTCTTGGTCCACTGTCCCGCCTGTTAAAACTTAAAGTCAAAAACTGGCACAGACAGACAGACAGAGAAAGGGAGAATCAGAGAGAGACCAAGACAAGAGAGAGAGAGAGAGAGAGAGACACACACACACACACACACACACACACACACACACACACACACACACACACACACACACACACACACACACACACACACACTCACTCACACACACACAGGGAGAGAGATTTTTTTCATACAAAAAGGTGAAAAACTATTAAAGTCCGAAATGGCAGAAAGAAGGGATGGGGTCAGGCCTAATTGTTACCTGCAGTCTATCTGGGTCTTGTCTGCCCGACACGATAATCTGGTTATAATAAACTTCCGATGGGTGGCTAGCTGGGCCAGTTGTTATCGCTCTCCACTTAACAGCGTAACAGATACTGCTGTGTTCGTTATGAAGTGCTCTCTGTTTGGCCTACACCATCTTTACATTCACTCGTGAAGATAAAAGCTTCGGTTTTGTCACAAACATTGAGAGATAACAGGCACCATTGTTTAACTAAGAAACGGGGGAGAGATGTAAGGAGGAAAGTGGCAGGGTGGTTAAGGCATTCGTTCACCTGCCTAACCAGTAAACCATGAGGTTCTGGGTTCCATTCCCAAGCCTTGCCCTTTCTTTCCCAGTTTTGACGAGAAAATCAAACTGAAATGTTATGCGTGCGCTCTCAAGTATTGATTGATTGTGGTTGTGTGTGTGTGTGTGTGTGTGTGTGTGTGTGTGTGTGTGTGTGTGTGTGTGTTTTGCAGGAGGGCTACCGCTATGCGGTCACCCCGAGGGAGGAGAAGAAGAAGAAGAAGAAGAAGGGGAAGGAGGAGTTGGATGACCTGAAGCAGGAGCTGGAGATGGACGAACACAAGATCCCCATCGAAGAACTGTACGACCGGATAGGCACCAACCCCAACACGGTCAGTGTGTGTGTGTGTGTGTGTGTGTGTGTGTGTGTGTGTGATGTGTGTGTGTGTGTGTGTGTGTGTGTGTGTGTGTGTGTGTGTGTGTGTGTGTGTGTGTGTGTGTGTGTGGTTGTGTGTGTGTGCGCAAAGTTCTACACATTTTTTTCTGTAAATTACAAAATGAGTAACCATTCATCCATCATTTCTTTCTCAGTATGTGTGTGCATGTGTGCATGTGTGTGTGTGTGTGTGTGTGTACAGATTTGATATCTGTTAATCTTAAATGTTATTATTATTTTGCGGACTGATGTATGCATGTCAATGGTGAATACAGGTGCTTTGATTTGTTTGCTGTACAAAATTCAGCACTGCATAAATGCTATGCATTATTATTATTATTGTTAATGTTATTATTATATCTTTTTAGTAATATATTGTTGTTGTTATAATCATTATTATTATTATTATTGATATGATTATTGATATTATTAATATCATAATTTTTTTTTTATTATTCATCATTATCAGGATCAATGTTATTGTAATTATTGTCATCATCATTATTCATCCTCATCGCCATCATCATCATTGTCATCCTCACCACCACTACCACACCATCCGTCATCCTCTCTATCGTCATGCTCTCTCTCTCTCTCCAACAGGGTCTGTCGCCAGAGAGAGCCAAAGAAATCTTGTTACGCGATGGTCCGAATCAGCTGACCCCGCCCAAGACCACGCCTGAGTGGGTCAAGTTCTGCAAGCAGCTGTTTGGGGGCTTCTCTCTGCTACTGTGGATAGGAGCAGTGCTGTGTTTCATCGCCTACAGCATCCAAGCGTCGGCTTACGAAAACCCGCCCGGAGATAACGTGAGTTGTGGGGGGACTGGCATTTTGTTAATCTGCAATAAAAGGGTTATTCAATACAAAAACAGATTGAAAATCAGAAAATTCTATGAAAAGTTATTACAAATTAAAATGATAAACTGTGGGAAATGACAAAATGAAAATCTGACAAGTGTAGCATTGTAATAGGTGGTCAGAAAGAGGGCTTGGGTAGTTGTAGACACGTTTAAAAGCAAAAAGCAATTAAATGTATGCCTGACACTTAGTACAAGGGAGAAGAGTGGCTATGGTTTTATAATCAAATCAAAATATCAAAATCAACAACCTGACCCCCACCCCACCCCCACCCCCACCTGCCTAAAACAGCTTCAAGCAGAAAAGTGGGTCAGGTGCAAAGTGACTCATTTCATGATGGAGTGTCACAGATAAATAAGGTATTGTAAAGGTGTCCCATAACCTTTGTGGTCGTAGGGGAGCGAGGCATCAGAGACCTCAGCTTCTCTAGGGGCCAGCATATTGAGGACGGTGCCCATCTCCTCTCCCTCACTGCTTTACCTTCCCTGACCCTAAAGAGGGCAGGTACCCATTGTCAGCTGGGGGAACTGTACTGAAGCCAAGGCGCACAAACAGTCAACCATCCAACTGGCAACCACGCTGGACGCTGCACTTGACTTGGGGAAAGCGAGTTGCTCTGACCACTTAGCTATCCCGCCCTCTTTACAGATAAATGAAAGAAGTAAGAATAAAAAGAAAAGCAATGTATAAGTGTGGTGTGTGTGTGTGCTCTGTGGACAGCTGTACCTGGGTATCGTGTTGACGGCAGTGGTGCTGGTGACAGGCATCTTCTCCTACTACCAGGAAGCCAAATCCTCACGTATCATGGACTCCTTCAAGAACCTCGTGCCTCAGGTGGGTGACTCGTTCACATGCATGCATGCACATGCATGTCTCATGTGTGCGCGCATATATATATGCACGCAGACATGTATGTGCTTGCAGGCTCTCACACAGAGAGGGCTTTCTTTTTTGTTATATAGCACACATGAGGCACGCATGCGGCAAAAATGCATGCACTCGTGCACACACATACGCACACACACCACAGACACTCACACGAACACAAACACACACATGCACACTTTTATTTGTGATGAATGGTTAGATGAAGATTTTGCACATTCACACACGTTAACTCTCTCTCGCTCTGTTTTTCTCTGTCTGTCTGTCTCTCTTCTTCTGTCTCTGTCTGTCTGTTTCTGTCTTCTCTCTCTCTCTCTCTCTCTCTCTCCTCCTCTCTCCCTCTCTCTCTCTCTCCTCCTCTCCCCCCCCCCCCCCCCCCCCCCCCCCCCCCTCCCTCCCCCCCCCCCCCCCCCCCCCCGTCTCTGGTATGCTATTTTAGACTGACAGGCCCCTGGCATCCCCACAAGGGAACAATTTCTGTATAGAATAAAGAACAAAAAATGTTTTTTTTACATAGCATTTGAATAAGATATGTATATATATATGTAATATACATATGTGTATATATATATATTTTATATATATATATATATATATATATATATATATTTTATATGTATATATATATATATATATGTCTGTGTGTGTTGTGTGTGTGTGTATATTGATAGTAGGCACCCATCAGTCTCGGAAGACTATGGAGTTGCGCTCTAGTCTTTAGAGCGCAAAGCCTGGGCAAGTATGTATGGAGGGCAAGCTGTTTGTTACCCATGCAGCAGACCCCCCTCTCCACGGCACTGGAATGATCCATTGGAAATGTGTGTGTATATATAATATAATATGTATTATGTATCTATCTATCTATCATATCTATCTATCTATCTATCTATCTATCTATCTATCTATCTATCTATCTATCTATTTTTTTTAGTTGGTGGTAACTATAGAAATGCTGACTGTGGTTGTTGCTGTCTTGCGGGCAGTTTGCGGTGGTTCTCCGCAGCAACCAGAAGCTGAGTGTGAAGGCGGAGGAGCTGGTGGTGGGGGACATCGTGGAGTGCAAGTTTGGTGACCGCGTGCCCGCCGACCTCAGGGTCATCAGCGCCCACGGCTTCAAGGTGGACAACTCTTCCCTGACGGGAGAGTCGGAGCCTCAGTCACGGACTGCCGAGTTCACCCATGAGAATCCTTTGGAGACCCGCAACCTGTGCTTCTTCTCCACCAATGCTGTGAGGGTGAGGGTTTTGACGTTGTTGTTTGTTTGTTGGGGGGTTGGGGGTTTGTTTGTTGGTGGGGGGGGGTGTGTGTGTGTGTTGTGTGTGTGTGTGTGTTGTGTGTGTGAGTGTTGGTGTGTTGTTATTTTTGTTAGTTGTTGTGTTGTTGTTTGTTGTGTGTTAGTCATGTGTTGTGTGTGTGTGAGTTGGGGGGTATTTAATTTTTAATATTTATTTATTTGTTTATATCGAGGATAATGGAATAAGCACTTGTGTACTTTTTTTTTTTTTTTTTTTACATCCAGTTATTGTATGCAGTTTTTATATTTTGTTATTGTGTGTGTGTTATATGTTTGTATGTGTGTGTAAATTTGTTTGTGTGTGATTTTGTATATATATGATTTTTATGTGTGTGTGTGGAATTTGTATGTGTGTGTGTGATTAGGTACATGTGTGTGTGTATGTATATGAATCTGTACATGTTTGCGTGTGTGTGTTTTTTTTTCTTTCATTTAAAAATTTTTATTTTAATTTTTTTTAAATTTTTTACTTGGATGGCAGGGTGGGGGTGTTCCTTGAAGTCACTTGATATCTCCCCCTGACGACAGACACAACCACATTATTTAATGAACATCACTCACACCGTATATTGCCTGTGTCAGAACATTGCGTGCACTCACGTTCGATCGTGAGAATTTTCCTGGCATCATGCGTGGCGTGGTAGTTCAAGATGGAGACAACCAGTGATGGGGATCGAAATCGCCAACTGAACCTCGGTTTCTGGAAGTGGAGTCAGCCATCTGCCAGGTGGGAATTGCCAATTTCAAACTCATACACCGGGCTGGATGTGCACAGTGCTTCTCCTTGTCCTGATTAATTTAAACCACCTTATTGCTTTGCTGACGCGTCTTCGTGCATCCTGAATCCGGCACACTGCGTGCGTGGTGGTCAAGACGGGAGACAACAGGGTGATGGGTCGAATCGCCAACCTGGCCTCGGGTCTGGAAGTGGGAGACACGCCCATCGCCAAGGAGATGCCCATTTCATCCACATCATCACCGGCGTGGCTGTCTTCCTGGGCGTCACTTTCTTCGTCATCGCCTTCATCCTGGGCTACTTCTGGCTGGACGCCGTCATCTTCCTCATCGGCATCATTGTCGCCAACGTGCCGAGGCTTGCTCGCCACTGTGACTGTGAGTCGATTTTTCTTCTTGTTCTTTTCTTCTCTTTTCTTGTTCTTGTTCTTTTCTTCTTCTTCTTCTTCTTCTTCTTCTTCTTCTTCTTCTTCTTCTTCTCTTTTTCTTCTTCTTCTTCTTTATCTTTTTCTTCTTCGCAGATCTTTTTTTTTTTTTTTTCTTCTTCTTCTTTTTCTTTCTTTTCTTCTTCTTTTTCTTTTTTTTTCTTCTTCATCTTCGTCTTTGACATCTTCTTCTTGTTCTTCTCTTATTTTCTTCTTCCTCTTCTTCTGTTTCTTTTATTTTCTTCTCTTCTTCTTCTTTTCTTCTTCTTCTTCTTCTTCTTCTTCTCTTCTTCTTCTTCTTCTTCTTCTACCACTCTTCTTTCTTCTTCATTTTCTTCTCCACTTCTCCTTTTTTTCTTCTTCTGCTTCTTCTTTTTTTGTTCCTAGATAGCTACCTTAACACAATAACAAAACAAAACAAAAACACCAAGTGCATTACTTATTCAACCGTACTGCCAGGAAAATTACTTGACCTTGACCTTGATGACCCCCAGGTGTGCCTGACCTTGACCGCCAAGCGCATGGCCAGCAAGAACTGCCTGGTGAAGAACCTGGAGGCCGTGGAGACCCTGGGCTCCACCTCCACCATCTGCTCCGACAAGACTGGAACCCTGACCCAGAACCGCATGACCGGTGGCCCACATGTGGTTTGACGGCCGCATCGTCGAAGCCGACACCAGTGACGATCAAGCCAGTGAGTAATTAGAGCTGTGGTGTGATGTGATGTGGTGTGTCTTCGTTCTTCTTTGTCGCCTTCTGCTTTTTCTGGTTCTTGTTTTTTTCGTTTTTTTTGTCTTTTCTTCTTTTCCTCATCATCTTTTTTCTTCCTTCTTTTTCTTTCTTCTTCTTCTTCTTCTTCTTCTTCTTTTTCTTCTTCTTCTTCTTCTTCTTTTTTTTTCCCTCTTTTTTCTTTTCTTTCATCTTCTTTTTTCCTCTTCTTCTTCACTTCATCTTCTTTTCTCTTTTTTTCTCCTTCTTCTTTTTCTCTTCTTCTTCTTTCAGACAGGAACTATTGTTGTCTGTCATATGAGCAGAAATAACGTGCTGCCGTTAAGCGCCGGACAAGTCAGGCCCAGCGCATCTGACTTTGGCATGGGAGAGTATTGTTGCGTTTTGATGTCCTCCTGGGCCAGCCGATCACAAACTCATGGCTCTAACGGTTAGGCCATTCCTCTCCCCCCTCCCTCCCTCTTTTGCCAACACCACAGTACAGGTAGTCTTGAATCTGACCCGTATCTGTCCATCTCACCTGTTTGATGATGTTTTAGAGCTTCAACATTTTTTTTGTTCCTTGGCAAGAGCTCCGAGGTTCACCAATGGTGAGATTTGTGCGTATGCGAAGGTTTTTTCCCTCCTCCCCCACCTTTTAGGTAGCTGCATTCTGACTTCGGGGATGGTGTCTAACATGATGCCTGTGTGTTCATAAATTTTTTTTTTTGGGGGTGGTGGGTTTTTTTGTTTGGTTTTTTTTTTTGGTATCCTGTGCCTACCAGCTGCTTAACCTTAGCTAGGGAAAGCAAATGTGCTGGCTGACCACTGAGCTACCCCCCCCCCCCCCCACCCATCCACCCACCCATCCCCCATCCCCGTTCCTGGCTCATATAGTGGCTGAAAAATCAGATGTGTTCAGTGATGTATATGGTGGATGTGTTGGATGAAAGGGGGACGGAGTAGCCTAGTGGTTAGAGTGATGCGCTTTGTTCTCTGAAGGAAAGAAGGTGGCAGGATGGTTGAGACGTTCACCTGCCAACAAGTAAACCATGAGGTTCTGGGTTCGATTCCCAGCCTCGCCCATTCTTCCCAGTTTGACCCAAAAAAAAAAACCAAACTGAATGTCAGTCATTCAGATGAGACTATAAACTGAGGCCCCATGTGCGAACGCACACAGTACATCTTGCGCACACGTTAAAAACCCTGTTCTGCCTTTCAGAAGAGCAGGCCATTGTGTGCCAGTAGGAGCGGATGACAAAATTATTTTTTTAAAAACCAGCATGCACAAAGATGTCGTGTTTTACACCATCCCTGAGGGAAAATCGGGGAATTGGAGTCTCCAGGCGGCTTGGGGCTGTATATATAATAAAAAAAAATAATAATGGGTAGGCACTGCACTTGTGGCGACGCACTCTCACCAGGGAGAGCAGCCCGAATTTCACGCAGAGAAATCTGCTGTGACATAAAGTGGTACAAAATAAATTTACCAAAAAAATTTGTTCTCATGATCTGCTGACCCAGGTTCAAATCGCATTCAAGAGGATTTTTCCTTGGAGTTAACATCAGTGCCAACTCTACTTCCCCCAAAAATTCCTTCGGACAAGACTATAAACCAAGGCCCTGTATCGAATGTACGCAAAACTTCATGTGTGCATGTTAAACCCTGTTCCGCTTTTGGGAAGAGTAGGAGGCTATTGTGTGCCGGTGGGAACGGATGACGAAATCGACAAAACTGCATACACAAGGTGACATAAAAAAAATTTTAAAAAAAGCACATGGGTGGGTGCTTAATCCACTGTCCTGGAAAGAACCGAGTTAAAAAGAATGTGGTGGGTGATGTGTCGAGTGCTGTGTGTGTTGCAGATGCCACGTACAGTCGTAACGACCCCACCTGGATGTCCCTGGCTCGTGTGTCCATGCTGTGCAACCGTGCGAGTTCAAAGGAAACCAGGACAACGTACCTGTCTTGAAGAGGTGGGTCCATTGGGTGGGTGGGTGGGTGGGTAGGAGGGTGGGGTGGGTGATCATGGGCTTTGGGAGGTGGGGGGGGGGGGTGTGCGTGTATGTATGTGTATGTTGTGTGTGTGGTTATGTGTGTGTGTGCAGGCTGGCTTGTGTGGGTGAGAAAGATAGTTTTTTTATGTGTGGGGAGACAGAGTGGTGTGTGTTGGGTGTGTGAGGGTTTTATTTTGTTATTGATTTTTTTATAAACTAAATGAATGTTTGTACACAATTAGTTGATAATAGACGAGTGCATGTGAATAAGTGAGTGTGTGTGTGAGGGAGTGAGTGAGGAGTGTGTGTGTGTGTGTGTGTGTGTGTGTGTGTGTGTGTGTGTGTGTGTGTGTGTGTGTGTGTTTTATGTTTGTGTGCATGTTGCTTGCACCTATCATTTTGGGAATATTTTTTTTCGATCTCATTTATTTACAATGGTAAAGTTGGCTACCTGCTTCTTAGTCAGCTGTTGAAATAAGTATTCATTCATATGTACATGTAATTGAAGACTTGTATAGCTCCATTTTCAACCTTTTCCCTATGGGTAACCTGCTATAGGGAAACCAACCTGCTATAACCTTTCCCTCCTATCAGCCACACTGGGTCACAGAAGCATACAAATGTCACACAGTGCGCATGATCTAGGAAAGAGGGGTTCTCTCCCGTGGCAATAGGGTTAGCGTCAACTCGTTTATTCATTTAACAAAAATCACGCTTAACATTTTACTCCATCATTTGTTGTTGTTGTATGTATGTCAAGGTTGTGTGTTTGGGTTCTTGAAATTTTTTGTGTGTGGTGGTTTTTTTTGGTTTTGTTTTGAGTATTCAGTCACATATGGATCGGTGGTCTAGGTGGTCACGCACCTTGCCTAGAAAGCAAAAAGTCAGGGTCGGAGTGTGCTGGGTTCGTACCCCGTTTGGACCCAAAACTTTTTCCCCATCCATTAGACCATGAGTGGTGGTCTGGGCGCTATCTTTCGGATGAGACGATAAACCAAGGTCCTGTGTGTTACACATCACTATTTAGCGCACATAAAAGAACCCACGGCAACAAGGGGGTTGTCCCTGGCAAAATTCTGTAGAAAAAAGCCACTCTGATAGGGAAACAAATACACTTGCATGCAGGAAAAAGAAAAAAAAAAAAGAATGGGTAGGCGCTGCACATGTGGCGATGCGCTCTCCCCGGGGAGAGCAGCCCGAATTTCACGCAGAGAAATCTGCCGTGATATAAAGTGGTACAAAATACAAAATACCAAAAAAAATACAAAAATATGTCAGTAAAAGGTGTGTTGTGGCGTTGCCAGGGAGTGCAATGGTGACGCGTCAGAGTCGGCCCTGCTGAAGTGTGCTGAACTGTCCATCGGCAAAGTGTCTGAGTACCGCCGCCGCAACAAAAAGATTGTGGAGATTCCTTTCAACTCTACCAACAAGTACCAGGTATGGACAAATACCAGATGATAAAAGAGAAAACACCAGGTACGGCCAAGTACCAGATAAACGATAAAACACCAGGTATGGATAAACGCCAGGTATGGATAAATACCAGATAAAAGATAAACACCAGGTAGCACAAGTGCCAGATAAAAGATAAACTCCAGGTATGGATAACACAGGTATGGATAAATACCAGATAAAAGATAAACACCAGGTACGGACAAGTACCAGATAAAAGATAAAACACCAGGTATGGATAACGCCAGGTATGATAAATACCAGATAAAAGATAAACACCAGGTATGGACAAATACCGAAAAAGATAAACACAGTATGGATAAACACCAGGTATGGACAAATACCAGATAAAGATAAACCCAGGTACGGACAAGTACCAGATAAAAGATAAACACCAGGTATGGAAAATACCAGATAAAAGATGAACACCAGGTATGGACAAATACCAGATAAAAATAACGCCAGGTATGGACAAATACCAGATAAATACCAGGTATGGACAAATACCAGATAAATACCAGGTATGGACATGGACAAATATCAGAGAAAGATGAATATCGAGTACAAATACCAGATCAAGATTGATACCATGTACAGACAAATACCAGATAAAGATAAATACCATGTATAGACAAATAACAGAGCAGAACAACTTGTGCACCCATTAAATCCTGTATTGCTTTTCCTAAGAGTAGGCCATTGTGCGCCGGTGGGAACAGATGACAAGATTTACAAAGCCACATACACACGAGGACTGGATGTAAAAAAAAAAGCACATGAGTGCTTATTCTGTTATCCTCAAAATGAAATGATAATAATAATAGAATAATAATAAAAAAATATCTATAATGATAAAATAATAATGTTAATAATATATGGAATTTATACCTCGAGCTATATTTCATAAGATACCAAACCAGAACACTTGCATTCAGCCTATTCTCACACGTCCCCAATCGATCGCAGATATTCTTTGCTGTAACAAATCTCAAAATTGACCACCACCGCCACGTGCAGGTGTCGATCCACGAAACTGACGACCCCAACGACCCCCGCTACCTTCTGGTGATGAAGGGAGCCCCAGAGAGGATCATGGACCGCTGCTCCACCATTCTGCTGAACGGCAAAGACCAGCCTTTGGACGACAACTTCCGGGAGGCTTTCAACGCTGCCTACCTCGAGCTGGGAGGGTTGGGAGAGCGTGTGCTCGGTAAGACATCGTTTTCATGCTTTCTCTTTCCTGCTCTTTTCTTTTCTTTCCCTGTCAGACCTTTCGTGGATTAGGTTTTATACCAGTTCTTGACTAAACCATTGATGATGGGGGGCAACAGCAAAGTGAGAGGCTGTATGATCAGTGGCTTTATCCCAGTTCTTGACTAAACCATTGATGCTGGGGGCAACAACAAAGTGAGAGGCTGTATGATCAGTGGCTTGCTTTCCCACTCATGGAATCCCACTTTACAGCTTAGTCTTTAGTGATCGACTAGGACTCTCTGACTTGGAGGCTTGACTTGCACAGTCCTTATGTGCTGCAGCCCTGGGGGCTAGTTGGCATTTGGAGAACATCTCCAATGCTGGCTGTCCTTATGCCCTCTTGGCCGAGAGAGTGGGGGTGTGCTGTGGGCAGGGCACCTCCACTATAATCAAATTTCTGCCCAGTTTCCGAAACAGCATCTGCCTCCTCTTCTGTTTTGGAGGTCGTCGTCAAACACAACAGATAAATGTGTTATGTGGTGCAGAGTTAACTCACAGACCTACCCAGAAAACGAAAATTACGGATTCGAAATGTGTGTGGTGGTGGTGGTTCAATCTCCTTGAAACTTTTGTTTTCTTCTCCCCCCCCCCCCCCCCTAAGTCTACTAGACTGTGAGTGTGGTGTAGGTCTGGGTGATAGTATTTTTTGATAAGATTGAGATCCCATGTGTAAGTTACATTTTGTGCATGTAAAAGACCCCACAGTAACTGGAGAATTCTCCCGGGTGAAAACTCCTGAAATAAAAGCCACTCTGATAGAGAAACAAATACACATGCAGATAGGACAAGAGAAAAAAATAATGGGTGGCACTGCACTACACCACACTATACTACATTACATTATTTATTTATTCTTTTATTGTGAGAATAATAGAATAAGCACTCATGTGCTTTTTTATTTACATCCAGTCCCCATGTGTATGCAGTTTGGAAATTTTGTCATCTATTCCCACCAGCACACAATGGCCTGCTCTTCCAAAAAAGCAGGGACAGGTTTTAACATGTGTGTTAGATGTTCTGCATTTGTTAGCACTTGGGACCTCAGTTAATAGTCTCGTCCAAAGGACTTTTTGGGGGAGTGGAGTTGGCACTGATGTGAACCCAGGGGAAAATATCCTACACTACTCTACTGTACTCTGCACTGCACTGCACTGCACTGCAATATACTACACTACACTACACTACACTACACTACACTACACTACACTACACTACACTACACTACTCTACACTACGATACACTGTGCTATTTTACACTGTACTACACCACACTGCACCACACCACACCACACCATCCACACCTTACACACCTTACACCTTACCACACCACACTACAACACAACACAACACAACACAGCACACCAGCTCTGATGGCCGCCACCTCATTCTTGACGGTTCACTTCCCCCGCTTGGTCTGGACAGGATTCTGCGACTACTTCCTCCCCTCGGAACAGTACCCCCCAGGTTACGAGTTCGATCCTGAAGGCCCCAACTTCCCCCTCACCGGTCTGCGCTTCGTGGGCCTCATGTCCATGATCGACCCTCCCCGTGCCGCTGTTCCCGACGCCGTGGGCAAGTGCCGCAGTGCCGGCATCAAGGTGATCATGGTGACGGGCGACCACC
This sequence comes from Stramonita haemastoma, assembly GCA_030674155.1. Classification (NCBI taxonomy): domain Eukaryota; kingdom Metazoa; phylum Mollusca; class Gastropoda; order Neogastropoda; family Muricidae; genus Stramonita; species Stramonita haemastoma. Next base: position 19,495,441 of record CM060346.1, read on the forward strand.
CCATCACAGCCAAGGCCATCGCCAAGGGCGTGGGCATCATCTCCGAGGGAAGCAAGACTGTGGAGGACATCGCCACGGAGCGAGGGCTGTCTGTGGAGGATGTGGACCCTAGGTGAGATTACCATCATTTTTTTTTATATTAGTAGTAGTATTATTTGTTATTCTTTTTCATCAAACGCTCAGACAGGAACTGTTGTTGTTGTCCTGTTACATGACAAGTCGGGCAGGCCCAGCGCGTCTGACTTTGGCATAAGAGAGAATTGTTTTCTTTCCAGTCTCTGTGGGGGGAAAAAGAAGGCAGGCGAAAGGACCAAGAAGGCAGAAAGTAAACAAAAGAGGTGAAAGAAAGAAAAGGACCAAGGCAGAAACAGTTAGAGGGATTAAAAAAAAAAAAAAAAGAGAGAGGAAATTTCTCGCTCAGAATTTCTTGTCATGTGGAAATGCTGTTTATACTGACAGACCCCTGGCATCCCCATGGGGAAATTATTTCTTATTATTTTTATGGTAGGTTTTTTGTGTTTTTTTGTTTACTCAGCTAGAGTTTTGCTGGTTCACGAATGGCGAGATTTTTAAAATCCATTTTTCAAAACAACTAGAGCTTTGAGGGTTCACACCGATGGTGATTTAAAAAAAAAAAAAAAATTCAAAAAAAAATTTACGAATTTTTTATCCGTTCCTCAGCTAGAGCTCTGAGGGTTCACAAATGGTGATATTCTGTTTTGCGTAAACATGCAACCATTCCCCAACTGGCCATATCTTGAGTGTCTGTGTCTGTGCACTCAGGCTTCCTCCTTACACATAATTATGTATTCATAGGAACTTAACCAGCCTTTTCTACAGAACACATCTCCACTTTACATCTAAAATACTTTTATCCCCTCCCCCCCCCCCCCCACTTTCCTCAATTCTTCTGCTCAACAAATGTATGCGCACGTGGATGCGTGCACACACCGGCACACGCCCGAGTGCATGTGATTTTACACAGGTACGTTTATGACTGCCTTAGGTATTGCTGATGTTTGGCTGCTTTTCGTCTTGTAACGTGTGCATGCTGATGTTCAGATTCTGTGCTGTTTTTTTTTTTTTTTTTTTTTTTTTTTTGCGGGAAAAATGTTTTTCTCTTTGCCGTTTTTACGTCTGGCTTTTAACCTTTGATGAAGTTCCCGCACGGTGAGGTAACAACGTGTTTTTGCACGGAATCTTTCACAGAGACGCCAAGGCGGCGGTTATCCACGGCGGCGACCTTCGTGACATGACCCCGGCCCAGATTGACGAGATCCTGCGTAACCACTCGGAGATCGTGTTTGCCCGCACCTCCCCCCAGCAGAAGCTGATCATCGTGGAGGGCTGCCAGCGACAGGGACAGATCGTGGCTGTGACTGGGGACGGTGTCAACGATTCGCCCGCCTTGAAGAAGGCCGATATTGGTGTGTACCCTCTTTTTTTTTTTGGCACAAAGGGGGAGGGGGGGGGGGGGGCTAGGAAGAGGTAGGGTAGAAGGCGGAGAGAGAAAGGGGAGGGGGGGAAGAGCAAGATAGGTGAGTAGTTAGAGCCTGGAACCGGTGATATGACGGGACATAGATGTGTACACTGTTTAAGTAGAAATGGTGGGTGGGGTGGGGGGAAGGGGGGGGGGGGTAGTAAAGGTGAGCAGTCAGAACTGGTGATCTGATGGTGTGGGGTTGAGTCTGCTAAGGTGTTCACACAGCTGTCCGTTTCCCCCACTTTCAGCTACCCTCAGTTGCTAATCCATTCCCAGCCCAGCTGGTGTTAAACTGTAGCAGGAACTGACCACATTTTGGTAAAAGGAAGGGGCGGGCCCAGCTGTCAGTTTCCCCCACTTTCTGTTACTCTCAGCTGCTTTCCATCCTGCCTAACATAGTAAACTTACGTCAGGTTCTGGGTTCCATTCCCAACAAATACTACTTGTCCCCCATTTTTGGGCCCTCTTTTTTGGAAATCCTAGAATGAACTCTGTGTGTTTGTTTTTTCAATTTGTGTTTTATATGTAAGCCTTCAGCACCTGGGCTTTATCCCAGTTCATGACTATACCATGACGCTGGGGGCAACAGCAAAGTGAGAGGCTGTATGACCAGTGGCTTTCTTCCCACCATGGAATTCCACTGTTACAGCTTAGTCTTTAGTGATTGTAACTCTCGGTATTAGGAGGCTTGACTTGCACAGTCCTTATGTGCTGCAGCCCAGGGGGCTAGTTGGCCTTTGGAGAACATCTCCAACGCTGACTGTCCTTATGCCCCTTGGCAGAGAGAGTGGGGATGTATTGTGGGCAGGCACCTCCACTATAATCAAATTACTGCCCAATTTCCAAAACAGCAGCTGCCTCCTCTGCTGTTTTGGAGGTCATCATCGAAAGCAACAGACAAACATTATAAAGTTTGATAGGTAGGGGTGTAATTGGAAGTGTCGTCATGTCTCCAGGTGTCGCTATGGGTATCGCCGGCAGTGACGTCAGCAAACAAGCCGCCTGACATGATTCTGTTGGACGACAACTTCGCCTCCATTGTCACAGGAGTGGAAGAGGGTAAGTGACCTCCCTGTGTTTGTTATTTGTGACTCTCCACCACATATGAATCGCTTTGCACTGGAGCCACTGAAACTGAATGTGGTGACAGCCCTGATATGCTTTCGTGGTCGTGGCTATAAATAATTATGATTACAGGTCGTTTTTTATTTTTAGTTGTTAACATGGTATTACTCTGCTTTGTTGTTGTTGTACATTCCCCAGCTTAACACTCTGGGGTCACCCAGAATGTGCACTCTGACTCGCTCACTCATCCCACCTGGGAATCACTGTGAGATTGAAATTGCACTCTACTGAATGAGAAGTTTGCTTGTGTGACTGTTTTCAAGTACCTTACCATATGGGCAGCCATACTCCAACTTCAGAGGAAATCTGCAATAAACATGCTATTTAATGAAAAAAATGAGACTGGATTGAAAATCAGACAGTTCTTTGAAAACTTTTCTCGGATTGAAAAGATAGACTGCAGGAAGTGACAAAATGAGAAATGGACGAGTCTTGCATGGGAACAGGTGGTCAGAATGAGGGCGGGTTTGTTGTTAAAGGAGTTTTTACGGCAAAAGGAAGCAAAACTACATCTTTGGATTTTAGAACGAGGTTGGAGAATGGCTGTAGTTTTTAATCCTGTAAAGTTTCAATCTCTGCAACCTAGCTCCCACCTGCCCAAAATGGCTCCTAGGGGAAAAGTAGGTCATCTGCAATGCGACTCATCAATGTTGTTGTTATTATTGTTATCATCATCATCATCATCATCATCATCAAAATCATTAGCATCATCATCATTACAATTATTATCATCACCGTCATGATTATTATTAGCATTACAATAATCACTACCGTCATCATCATCATCATCATGGTCATGATCATCACCGTCATGGTCATCATTGTCCTCCCAGGCCGGCTGATCTTTGACAACCTGAAGAAGTCCATCGCCTACACCCTGACCTCCAACATCCCGGAGATCTCCCCCTTCCTGGTGTTCATCCTGGCGGACATCCCCCTGCCCCTGGGCACCATCACCATCCTCTGCATCGACCTGGGCACAGACATGGTGCCCGCCATCTCCCTGGCCTACGAGAAAGCCGAGAACGACATCATGAAGCGCCAACCCCGTGACCCTGTCAAGGACAAACTGGTGAACGAGAGGTCAGTGTGGCACTGGTGGTGTGGTGTGGTGTCATCCTTTTGTGTGTGTGGGGACTGGGTAGCCTGGTGGTCAGAGTGATTGGGCTCGTGATCTGCTGACTCGGGTTCGAATCTCGTTGAAGAAGATTTTTTCCTCTGGAGTTAACATCAGTGCTGATTCCACTCCCCCCCTCCCCCCCCCTGACAGTCTTTTGGTTGAGACTATAAGCCGAGGTCCTGTGTGCAAACGCCTGCAGAACATCTTGCGCACACATTGAAACCTGTTGTGCTTTTCAGAAGAGTAGGGCATTGTATGCCGGTGGGAACGGATGACAAAATTTACAAAAGTGCATGCACATGGGGGATAGATGTAAGAAAAGCATTTGAATGCTTATTCCCACTATCCTCGAAATAAAATAATAAAATAATATATATATATATATATATATATATATATATATATATATATATACACATATGTATATGTATATATCTACACAGCATGCAAACCCAGCATAACTCAGTCCAGTGCTCAAATTACATGCCTCTTTCCTTTTACCTAGTCCAAGTGTGGTCAGTTCCTGCTGTAACCAGCACCAGCTGGGCTGGGATGGGATGGATAGCAGCTGAGAGCAGCTGAAAGTGGGAAATTGTGTGTACAGTGCTTGTTGTCGTTTGGTTGTAACTTTTTCCTTGCGTGTGTGTGTGTCTGTGTGTGTGTGCGCACGTGCGTGTGTGCCCCTGTTATTCTGCCATATTTTGCAGCAACTCTTTGTCTATGTTTCTGCCTTCTTGGTCTCTATTCTACTGCTCTTTTTTTTTTCGGGAAGTCTTGAAGATAACAGTTCTCTTCCACACAGAAGTCTGATGAGCTGTGCTGGGCCTGACTTGCCTGGCGCTTAACAGCTACTCCATGCATTTTTGCTCTTGGTACGACGACAGCAATAGTTGCTGCAGTTTGAGATTTTGACGAGGAAGAAGAATTTACAGACAAGAAATTATGAATACCTTCAGCACATTTTAGCTGCTGTTTTTGAGAGGGTGGGGGAGGGGGTAGCTTTGCATCGCTGCTGAATGCAACTCTGTCCATTTTGCAAAATGATGCTCCAGCACATAGTAAGTGGCTGAGCACCAGAGGTCAGCTTTTAGTTGTTTACCTGTTATTGATCGGCAAGAAAAGAAAAAGACTATTCAATAAATAAAAAGTAAAAAAAATTTTAAACCCAGATAGAAAATCAGACAATTCTATGAAAAGTTATCACAAATCAAAAGGATACACTGCAGGAAGTAACAAAATGAGAAATGGACAAGTTTTGCACTGTAATAGGTGGTCAGAGTGAGGGCTTGGGTGTTTTTCAATGTGTTTTAGAGCCAAAAGGAAACAAAATAAAGCATTGATATTTCAGCGCAAGGTAGAAGAACGGCTACCGTTTTATTATTGATAATCAAAATCTGAAAATGGACAACCTGACCCCCCCACCCGCCTAAAAGGACTCCTAGTGGGAAAGTGGGTCAGGTGCAAGGTGACTCATTTCATGGTGGAGTGTCAAAAACTGTACACCACTTTCAGTTGTGGCAGATTTCTCTGCATGAAATTCAGACAGGAGAGCGCATTGCCACAAGGGCAGCACCACCCACTATTTTTTTTGTGTTTTGTCCCTGTCTGCAAACTGTATTTGTTTCCCAATCAGAGTGGCCTTTTTCTTACAGAACTTTGCCAGGAACAACTCTCTTGTTGCTGTGGGCTTTTCTTTAATGTGCACTAAATGAGTACCGCACAGGGGACCTAGAATTATAGTGTCATCTGAAAGACTAGCACCCAGACCACCACTCACAGTCTAGTGAATTGGGGGGGGGGGGGGGGCAGTTTCAGGCGCAAACGGGAATGGAATCACCGCACACTTGAAAACCTGAACTTTCGTAGGCAGGTGCGTTACCTCTAGACAACCGATCCATCCACTTTTGAGAAAGGTGTTGTAGACTGATGTCACTGTCGGAGTTGAGGTGTTGCAGACTGATGTCACTGTCGGGAGTTGAGGGTGTTGCAGACTGATGTCACTGTCGGGAGTTGAGGGTGTTGCAGACTGATGTCACTGTCGGGAGTTGAGGGTGTTGCAGACTGATGTCACTGTCGGGATTGAGGGTGTTGCAGACTGATGTCACTGTCGGGAGTTGAGGGTGTTGCAGACTGATGTCACTGTCGGGAGTTGAGGGTGTTGCAGATGATGTCACTGTCGGAGTTGAGGTGTTGCAGACTGATGTCACTGTCGGGAGTTGAGGGTGTTGCAGACTGATGTCACTGTCGGAGTTGAGGGTGTTGCAGACTGATGTCACTGTCGGAGTTGAGGGTGTTGCAGACTGATGTCACTGTCGGGAGTTGAGGGTGTTGCAGACTGATGTCACTGTCGGGAATTTGAGGTGTTGCAGACTGATGTCACTGTCGGAATTTGAGGGTTTGCAGACTGATGTCACTGTCGGAATTTGAGGTGTTTGCAGACTGATGTCACTTCTGGGAATTGATGATGTTACTCAGTGTTGGGAATTGATGGTGCTGCAGACTGATGTTACTTCTGGGAATTGATGATGTTACTCATGTTGGGAATTGATGGTGTTGCAGACTGATGTTACTTTGGAATGATGATGTTACTCAGTGTTAGGAATTGATGGTGTTGCAGACTGATGTTACTTCTGGGAATTGATGATGTTACTCAGTGTTGGGAATTGATGGTGCTGCAGACTGATGTTACTTTTGGGAATTGATGATGTTACTCAGTGTTTGGAATTGATGGTGTTGCAGACTGATCTCCATGGCGTACGGACAGATCGAATGATCCAGGCCTCTGCTGGGTTCTTCACCTACCTGGTCATCTTGGGAGAGAATGGATTCTGGTACGACCGCTGATGGGTATTCGCATGGAGTGGGACTCTCGCGGTGTCAACGATCTGAGGACTCGTATGACAGGAATGGTAAGTGAGTGAGTGGCCAGTGGCCCGCGCAGAGTTAGTGTCTGTTTCACAGAGCTGTTTATGCAGTTCTGTATACTGTTCCTTCACAGCTACTAAAGCAGTGAGGGGATTTCTTGGCACTTTGGCTGGCACTCCAATAACAAATTATGTGCACACAGTCTTACCAAACACATAAATTTCGCAACACTCATTTTGCTTCTCTGATATATGATGAAAATGGGTGGCTGAAAACATAACTGCCACTTATCCTGTCCACTACACTTTGAGTATCTGCATCTCCCTTTTTCATGTGCTTTTAGACAGTTTTCTTTTAACGTATGTACAAAGCAATGTCACGAGTTTTGTTTTTGTTTTTTTTTTTGTCATCTGGTGGGTTTCTGTGGTGCTGTGCAGTTTTGTAGAAACAACAGTGAGCTGCTCTTGCATCATGATTCAGATCTGCTCTCCTTCCTCTCTAATGCCATACAGCTCTCACATATTATTTACACTTTGATGATTCACTGATGCAATTTTAAAAAAAATACACAGCACTCAAACCCTGACGAAAAGCACTGCAGGTCTGTATAACAACAATCACTGCCAGTCAGTAGTAATTGTTTTTTTCCTGAACAGCTACCCATTAGACATTAATGCACAGAGTAGTTTTTCAGTATCTTTGTTCACAAATTGATTCAAGAACATCTCTTAACACAATAAATTACACTCCACATGTTTGTCAACAGACACCCCAAAAGGATGTGAAAATAAAATGTTAAAGAGATCAGTACCGTAGGATATGCGATAACAGAGAAACAGAACATAAAAAGAGGGAAAAACAACCCTGAGCACAGGTTTTTAATACTTAACAAATAGGGCACTGAGAGATAACACACACACCAAGCCCAGCCTCCCTTCCTTTTCAGGAAAGGAATGTCTGGCGGTTGAGAGGGTTAGCAGCTGTCAGCGCTGTGGAATTAAAAGTTCGAAAAAGGGGCTCTGTGGACAGCAGTGGTAACAATAATGCCAATGATAAAACAAATACATATAACAATAATGATAATAACAAAAAAATAAATTTACCTTACCATTACCTTTTTACCTACAATTAGCAATAATGATAATAATAAAACAAATACATGTCACCAGTGATAATAATAACAAATACATGTACAATAATGATAATATTAAAACAAATACATGCACCAATGATATTAATAAAACAAATACATATACCATGATAATGAAACAAATTCATGAACCAACAATAATGATAAAACCAATCCATGTAACAATATTGCTGATAGTAAAACCAATCTATGTAGCAATAATGCTAATAGTAAAACCAATCTATGTAGCAATAATGCTAATAGTAACACCAATCCATGTAACAATATGCTGATAGTAAACCAATCCATGTAACAATAATGCTGATAGTAAAACCAATCCATGTAACAATAATGCTGATAGTAAAACCAATCCATGTAGCAATAATGCTAATAACAGCAGTGATAAAAAGAATACTGTTGACTGGCAGACGTACGCCCAGAGGAAGCGGCTGGAGTACACCTGCCACACGGCTTTCTTCGTCTCCATCGTCATCGTGCAGTGGGCCGATCTGATCATCTGCAAAACACGCCGTCTCTCCTTGTTCCAGCAGGGAATGAAGTAAGTGGGGTGGGGTGGTGGTGTGTGTGTGTGTGTGTGTGGTTGTGTGTGTGTGTGTGTGTGTTCAGGGAGGGGGGGGGGAGGGAAGTAAATTGTGTGTATTTTTTTTTGGGGGGGGGGCAGTTTATCGTCTCATGGAAGGACTTAACTCTCGAGAGGACAGCCGTCCGCTATAGCAGATCAGTGTAAAGCAACAGTTTTGGACAGCCTGTCTGCTATAGCGGATTTGCTGTTTGCACATTTTTCAAGCGGCGGCTGCATTGATACTATGACTAGTGTAGCTTAACATAGCTTCGTAGCCTATCCAAGGTCGAATGCAGAGCATTGTCAGTTGATTCCATGTGTTCCGAACTCTTTGTTTGTCGTTGCAGAGAGAGGGGACATGGAGTTGTGACACGGAGTACAAAATTCAGAGTAATTTCTTCAAGCTTGTCAAGGGAGCTTCAATCAATCTTTTAGATATGTATTAACCCAGCATGTTATTCATAAGTTCAGAAAATTTCATTTTCTTTCTATTAGTTTTGTATTTTTTATGATTTTTTTTTTACAAACCATTACAAATGGGCCGTCCATGGGGAAAGCAAGGGAGAGAACTGGCTATCCCGAGTGAGTTAAAAATCCAGTTTGATTTTCTCGTCAAACTGGGAAAGAGAGGGCAAGGCTGGGAGTGGAACCCCAAACCTCCCAGTTTACTGGTTAGGCAGGTGAACGTCTTATCCGTCCTGCCACCTTCCTTCTGGAACACTTTTTTCCCCTTCTCCATACTTAGCTAGAGCTCACCAGAGGAACCTCTGTGGTAAGATTTTTTGCATATGCGATCATTTTTACAATTTAAAAAAAACCAAAAAACCACAAACTATTGCTCCACTATTAAGGTAGACAGCCACATTCCAGCTTGAGGGAGGGGAATAACATGGGGTTGACTGTTGCAGGAACCACCACCTGACCTTTGGCCTCTTCTTCGAAACCTGCCTGGCTGCCTTCCTGTGCTACTGCCCTGGCCTGGACAAGGGTCTGCGCATGTTCCCCCTCAGGTCAGTGTCTCCCTCTTCTGTTCTGCCCCTAGGTCCAGGACAGTTTGAAGATACAGCCTTTCTTCTGTTTTGTCTATCTGTCTCTTCTGTCTTTCTTATTCTTTGTGTCTGTGTGTGTGTGTGTGTCTCTCTCTGTCTCTTGTCTTTCTCTGTCCCTCCCATCTCTTTGTCTCTGTCTTTCTCTCTCTCTCTCTCTCTCTCTCTCTCTCTCTCTCTCTCTCTCTCTCTCTTTCTCTTTCTCTTTCTCTCTTCTCTTTGTCTCTCTCTTTCTCTCTCTGTGTGACTCTCTTAGGTAAGTATTCCTACTTTTTTCTTTTTTCTTTTTTTTTGAGGGGGGGGGGGGGGGTGTTGTTGGGTTGTTTTTTGTGTCTGTAAATTTGATATCTGTTCATTTTTTATCATTTCTGTATGGTGGTTATTATCCATTAAATTATTATTATCATCTTCTTCGTTGAACGCTCAGACAGCAACTTTTGTTATCTGTCACAAGTAAAATCTGCACTGCGCTGCCATTAAGCATCTGACAAGTCAGGGCCAGCACATCCAACTTCAACGTGGGAGAGAAGTGTTATCTTTGAAATCTTTCTGGGAAAAAGGCAGGAGAACGGACCAAGAGGGCAGAAAATAGACAAGAAGGAGGTGACAAGAAGAAAAGGAACAAGACAGTAACAGAGAGAGTGATAGGAAAAAAAAAAAAAAAAAAAAAAAAACAGAGGGATAGAAAAGAGGGAATTCCTAGCACAGAATTTCCTGACAGTGGGGATGCTATGTATACTGACAGCCCCCCCCCTCCCCCCCAGATTATTGTTATTATCATCATAATTATTTTTATCATCATTAGTATTGCCATTATTAGTATTATTACTACACAGTGCACAAATCCAACATCACTCAGTCCAGAGTGCCATATTTAGCGTGCGCCCATTCCTTTAATCTAGTCCAGGTGTGGTCAGTTCCTGCTATATTTAGCATCACCTAGCCCCATCTGGGCTGGGTTGGGATAGATTAATTAGCAGCAGAGAGTGGGGGAAACTGACAGCTGTGACTTATTATTATCATTATCATCATTGTTATTATCTTTGAAATAAAACAAAATATATTTAGTATATAATAGCGTCGAGCGTGGTCACCAGTTGGATGGGTGACCGTTTGCACGCCTTGCTTTCAGTACAGTCCCCCCAACAGTCCCCCCAGTTCACCCAGCTGTCAATGGGTACCTGCCCTCTTTAGGGTCAGGGAAGGTAAAGCAGCGAGGGAGAGGAGATGGGCGCTGCCCTCAATATAGCTGCTTTAGAAGCTGAGGCCTCTGATGCCTTGCTTTCCTACGACCACATAGGTTATTGGACATCTTTACCTACCTTACCTTACCTATATATATATGACATATATATATGTATAATGTGTGTGCATGTTCCAGACTGACCTGGTGGTTCACAGCCGTGCCCTTCAGTTTAGCCATCTTTGTCTACGACGAATGCCGAAAGCTGATAATACGGAGAAACCCTGGCGGCTTTGTGGAGAGGGAAACGTACTATTAGTTAGCTCTGCTGAGTTTTTTTTACACTCGATTCCTCCCGCCATCTGCAGTTTTCGTGTCTTTTCTTTCTTTCTTTCTTTTGATGTATTTGTTTATGTGGAACAATCTCGTTTTGAATTTGTTTTGGGTTAGTTTCTATTCAAAAGGTTAATTTTTTTTGTTTGAGATTTTTTTTTTCTTTTAGGGGTGTACTTTTTGTAAAAAAAAATTTTTTTAAAGTTTTATTTGTTGGTTTATGTGGGAGTTTTTTTGTTAGTTTTTTTTTTTAATCAGGTTTGTAATCAGTTCATTTTTATCTGTGGAAAAAAAATGATTTTGTTATACATTTAAAAAAAAAAATGAATTAAGTTATTAGTCAGTGGTTTTTCCTAACATACCCTTGATTCTTTTCGTGTGTGGACGTTTTGGTGTTAATTTAATTCAGCGATTGGGGACACCATTTGCACAACTTTGAGGCAATATAATGACGAGAAAAGTCAGATGCGAAAAATGGAATAGGCACGCGAGAACACCATAAGAATGCGGCACTATGTGTTAAAATGGAACGAGTTTCAGCAAGAAAAGTTCGAGTATCGCGCCTGTTGTCATTAAAACTTGAGATTATTTTTTTTTTAGCCTTCATCTTTTAAAAAAAAAATGTTTTTGTACTCATAATTTTTTTTTTTTTTGGCATGTTGATGATTAAAAAAATTTTTTATTTCATTATTATCAAAAGTGGGAACTGTTGTTGGGTATGAGATTAGTTTTAGACCCTCACTTTGGTTTCTACATTGGAGATTGTGTTTTTTTTGTTTTTTTTTCAGTTTGCGTTGGATGTTCTCGTTCGTTGTGAATAACGGTAGTTAATATGTATTGTGATGTGTTAGAACAGAATTGATTTTCTGCTTTGTCCAAAGTGTAGCCTACTGTTTCAGGTAGAGTAATGAAGAATTAGTGAAAGCTAAGGATTCTTAAAATATGTTTTTTTTTTCTGGTTGTGTATTTTTGTAGGTTACATCTGTATTAGATTTTTTTTTCTTTTTTGCAGTCTTGTGCCTGTGCTATATTTCTTTTAAAAAAAAAAAAATTCTTTCCGATTTCTCTTTTCTGTATTTAATTTTCTTTTTTTTTTTTCCATCTCTGTCAGACAGAACTAGATTTTGTGTTTGTGGTTGATTTTGCCATTGGTTTGAGGCACGAGACTTTGCGACTGCAGTGTGAAAAGGTTGCGTGGGTGTAGTAATTCTACGAGAAACAGGACTTTTTTTTTTTTTTGTGCTGTACTGATAAAAACTGCTGCTGGATATTTCTGAAGAGAGAGAGAGAAGAAAAAAAGTGAATGTTTTACGATATTAACTTGTTATTTCTCATCAAGGGTTTAATCCAATCCAGTCGTGAGTACAGCCTTGCTAACTACACAGGCGGGCTAATGGTTGAAAAGTTAACACCCCCTCCTCCCCCCCTACCCCAAAACCAAAGTGATTCAGACTCAAAAACGTCATTTTTGGCTGATATTTTTTGTACTTAAGGTTGAAAAATTCATACATACATCCGATTGAAATGTTTCCAAAAAAAATCCTGTATATCATTCAACTCATTTTTTGTCATTAATATTGTCGTTCAAGAAGTTTGTCTTAAAAAGTGAACGCCAGCCAAACGGTATTAAAAAAACAATTTGGTACTTAAAAATTCATCTTAAAACTAAACACCAGCAAATTTTGGTATTTAAAAAAAAAAAATCATCCTAAAACTGAAACACCAGCAAAATTGTTACCTTAAAATCATCTTAAAACCAAACACAAGCAAAAATCAGTATTTAAAAACAAAATCATCTTGAAACTGAACACCAGCGAAACGTCCAATGGATGAAACAAGGCGACAGCGTTTCGGAGAGTGGGCTATGCTTGAAAGGAAGGAAGAAGAAAGAAAGCGAGTGAGAGAGAGAGAGAGAACGCAAGAAAGACACTTGTGCAGCGATAGTACTTGTACAGCTTACCTTGGAAACTTACATGGCCCCAGTGACTGGATTTTTGTTTTGGAGCTGATGTTGACAACTCTAGACAAATCATTCTTACATTGCTGTCACTTTTTTCTTTATCCCTTGTCTCCATGTAGTGGTAGCAAGCAGTGTTTGAGTTACTACAGGCGTGGACATTCCAAATCTGCTGTATACTACTACAGTACGAACGAATATCTAGGCATTGTTCTTCGTGGTTTACCATCTTTCAAAGAACCTGCCCCTCCCCGCCCCCCTCCCCCTCCGCCCCCTCCCTTAATCTCTGGCTGTGTTTTATTTTTTACCATTTCTCGTGTCGTTTTAGTTACCTGTCACGATGACACTGATGTCAATGTTCAGACCAATATGTTCACGCTTTTTTCCTTTTTTTGGGGGGGTCACTTTTTTTTCTTTTTTTTTTAATATATATCTCGTAACTTCATTCATAGACAGCATCACCCACCCCCCTCCTCCCCTACCGTTTAGTGTGTAGGGTTTTTTTTTTGTTATTATTTATTAGTCACGGACTTGGCGTTCTGTTTTCGGTGTGTTAGCAAATACTGATATCGGTGTTGTCCTATACTGTTACGAAGACCAAACATATATGCAACTGGAACGACTGCGCGAATGTGGAGGTAATTTTTTCCCTTTATAAAAAAAATAAAATAACAACAGTGTACACGAAGATATGAATGACAAGAGTGCGTTACTTGTATCGTTCATTCGAGCTGGAAGCTATCGTCTTTTATGTTTTTTCTTGTTTTTTTTTTTTTTTTTTTTTTGTGGTCATGCATTCAGAGACACCACACAGAATGCTACTTGCACTGTGTGTGGTGAAGTGTAGCATTTTGAGAAAGGGAGATGAGAAAGATAAAAAAAAATTTTTTTTACAGTTATGTAGATAATTGAACATTGATTTTTTTGGATGATATTTGATTCAGAAATAAACATTTGTTGCAATAGGTCAGTTTTGTTTTTTTTTAAAGATAGTTGCAATATCGGAATCAAGTATTTTTTTGTTTAATACTGGTTTTTTTTGTTGTTGTTGGTTTTTTGTGTTTTTTTAAAATGATATTATTGTTTAATATTTTATATAGGCGTTTGTATCTTGGAACTGTTTTGTACAAAATTTTAATGAATGTGATAACATGATTTGTTGAATCAAAGTAGATAAAATTTCTTACTGTCATTTTTACACACAATAAAAATACCAGTTGTGTAGTAGATCATATTCAAATCAGACCTTTTTCTAATCAACTATGAAATGGATGATGATGTTTTTTGTTATCATTATTATTATTATTATTATTATTATTACATTAAAAAATGTTGTAAATAGACTTGTGTAGAATAATAGCTTTACCTACATGAGAAAAAAAAAACACAAAAGAAAATACCCATCTTTAATCAGTTTAGATTTGACCTCTTCTCAGTAAGCTTTTCTCTACAATCCATAGATTCGATCCTAGAACGTGTGTGTGCTTAGTATCGCTTCGTAAACACTCAACACCAGTTCTTTGTTGTTTGTTTTTTTTGTACTGCAATATTTGTAGGGCACATAATTATTTATATGTACACACGAACCCTATTCAGAGACGACTTTTGGGATTTTTTTTCCTTAGGATGGGTTCGTAGGAGTAAACGATTTTTTTTTTTTTTTTTTTTTTTTTTTTTTTTTTACTGTATACCTGAGCAAATGAATGTGTGCACATATCACTCCTTAAAATTTTCATGAATTACTGAGAAAAGCTTGGTGGGTCGTGTAGCGAACTAGGAACACTGGGTTTTTCCAAAAGTAGGATTGAACACATTGTGTGATTGTACCCCCCCCTGTGCAAGAAGAATTAAAGATATAGAGAAGAATTTTGTGTGTGTGTGTGAGGGTTTTTGTGTGTATGTGTGGTGTGTGTGTGTGTGTGGTTCTCTTTCTCTCATGTATGAGGTTTTGAATGTGGTGTGTGTGTGTTGTGTACATGTGTGTGTGTTTGTGTTGTATACATGTTTGTGTTTGTGTCTGGGAGGGGGTGAATGTGTTTGTGTTGTGTGTGTGTAACTGTATGCAGTGTGTGTGTGTGTGTGAGAGAGAGGTTTTGAATGTGTTTGTGTGGTGTGTGTGTATACAATGTGTGTGTGTGAGGTTTTGAGTGTGTGTGTGCGTGTGTGTGTGTATGAAGCTTTGAATGTGAGTGTGTATGCCAACTGTGCGTTTGGTTTATAGATTTTTTTAAAGAAGGGAATTTCTTTTTCCCCCTGAATTCAGAATGTCGCAACATACATGGTGGACAAAAATGGCCGCACGTGTGTGTCGACTGTCTGTGTAGTTGACAGATTTTAAAAGAATTTCAGCTCTTTTCCCTCCTGAAGACAGACTGCAGGTACATCAATGGTGGGCAAAAATGTCTCGTATAGGCTAAAATCTCACCATAGGTGTATCTCAGACCTGTAGTAGGGAAGAAAAATAGAGCATCAGGTCTTTTATTTTGAGGATGAAATAAACTCTGGTGTGCTTTATTTTTATATCTAGTCCCTGTGTGCATGCAGTTTTGTCATCCATTCCCTCCAGCACACAGTAGCCTTCTCCTCTGAAAGATGGAAAAGGTTTTTTAACATGTGCACGCGATGTTCGCACACGGGGCTAAAGTTTACAGTCTCATGCTAAGGACTTTTAAGAGGAGTGAAGTCAATACTGATGTGAACTCCAGGGGAAAACTCCCCTCATCCTAAGGAATTTTTAGAGGAGTGAAGTCAGTACTGATGTGAACTCTGGGAAAAAATCCCCTTGAACGGGCGACTGTTGTGGCTTGAAGCCAGGCTGTCAGATTGTGAGCGCAGCATTCTAACCACCAGGCTTATGGTGCATGTGTTTTTGTTAATCTATTTCTTATTTTTTCTATTTATTCATTCTGTCATATCAAGGATAATGGAAAAAGCACTTGTACTTTTTTACATCCAGTTCCCATGTGCATGCAGTTTTGTAAATTTTGTCCATCTGCTCCCACTGGCACACAAAGGCTATCTCTTTCGAAAAGCAGGATTTAACATGTGTGCAAGATATTCTGTGTGCGTTCACACATGGATCTCGGTTCATAGTCTTCCGAAGGACTTTTGGAGGAGTGCAGTCGGCTCTGCTGTTGACTCCAGAGGAAAAATCCTCTTGAATGAGATTTGAACCTGAGTTAGCAGATCACAAGCGCATCACTCTGACCACCAGCTATCCCATTGAGACAGGGTATCCCGTGTGAGAGACAGACAGACAAAGAGAAACAGATGTTGTTGTGTGTGTGTGTGTGTATGAGAGACTCGGAGAGAGAGAGTGTATGTGTGTGAGAGAGAGAGTGTGTGTATGTGTGTGTGTGTGTGTATGTATGTGCACATGCCTGTTGACATATGCATGTATTTGTGTAAAGGTGGACTCGGTAATCTAGAGGTTATAATTAATAGATTAATGCACCTGTCTACAAAGTGAAAAGTCCTGGTCGAATTTTGCAGTGGTTCGAATCCCGTTTAGGCCTGAAACTTTTCCACCATCCATTATACCATGAGTGGTGGTTTGGGCGCAAGTCTTTCGAATGGGATGATAAACCGAGGTCCCATGTGTTACACATCATTATTTAAAGCATGTAAAATAACCCATGGCAACGAGGGCTGTTCCTGGCAAAATTCTGTAGAAAAAAAGCCACTCTGATTGGGAAACAAATACAGACAGGGAAAAAAAAAGGTGGCGCTGCACTTTCGGCGACACGCTCTCCCCAGGGAGAGCAGCCCAAATTTCACACAGAGAAATCTGCTGTAACATTAAGTGGTAATAAATAAATAAAATAAATACATTTTCATCTTCTTTCCATTTATCGCTTCTATTTCTAAATTCATTTTGTTATAATTCTTATTTTAATTATCATCATTATTACGTAATAAAGTTGTTATTGTGGTGTTGGCCGTTTCCCAGCTTAACACCCTGGGGGTCACCAAGAACATGCGCTCTGTCTGTCTCCGCTCATCCCACTTGGAATGAATCACTGTGAGACTGCAAGTACACACTGGACGAGAAGTTTGCATGTAGGATCTGTTTTTAACTACCTCTCCGTGGAGGCAGCCATACTCAGACTTCAGGTAAGGAGGCAAAAGTGGTGGAGGAAAACAAGTACAAGTAATCCACTAGATACTTCCTCTCCATCTTTAAAACTAAAATTGTATGGAAGATTCAAAGAAGGAGAGAGAGAAAAAAAAAAAAAACCCTGCTAGAGGAAGAAATCTTTCCATGACAGCTTTGAGCCACCATTGAACAAGGATCGTGGGCCTTTGGCCTGACCGGACTCAAGATTTTGCGAATGGACTGTTGTTTGCAGGTGGCTGCATTCCGACTTTCAGGACAATGTCTTAACACCATTCCAGTGTACATGCAGTTGGGGTTTTTTTTTGGTTGTTTTTTTTTTTTTTTTTTTTTTTTTTGGGGGGTTGTTGTATTGTCAACCATCTCTACAAGCACGCAATGGCCTACTCTTTTGAAAGGTGAAACGGGTTTTTAACGTGTGGGCAAGATGTTCTGCCTGCGTCTGCACACATGGCCTCGGTCTGTAGTCTCATCTGAAGGGCTTTCAGCGAAGTGGAGTCGGCACTGCTGTTAGCTCTAGAGGGCAAACCCTTTTGAAAGGAGCAACACTGAATACACATATTCTTCAAGCCTATTTCGCCTGCTGTCATCCCCGCACTGGTACCACAACAACCACCCAAACCCTGGCCCTCCTATACAAGCTCCACACCACATTTAGCTTTCAGGACAAGCAGTATCAAATGTTTGCTGATTTTCACAGACTTTTAAAAGTTTTTTCCCTGTTCTAGAGCTCTGAGGTTCCCCAATGGTGAAATTTTGCACATGCGACCATTTTTGTCCACCATGAAGGTAGCCGCATTCCGACTTCGGGGATGTATCTGGGCATCCTTGTGTTACTGTAAACCCCTTCGAACGCTGACATGGATGACAAGATCTTTAACGAGTATAATTATTTGATCATGCGCATGTTAATTATGTCATCATCATCATCATCATGGCTTGGCTTCGCGAACGAAGATTAAGGCACTGTCCACGTCTGGTGCAGGCTCGCTGGTGGCTAGTCAGTCCAATGATTGTGTGACAAACAAACCCGGCCGCAGCGGCTGCAGGGGAAAGTTGATTCTGGGGTTGATATAGGGGGGACGTGGTTCTTCGCTTCTCCTCAAGGGTGGCTCTGCGATTGTCCTCAAAGGAGGAGACCGATTGATGCATAGTGTGTCGCCAGGCCTGCCTGGTCAGCAGCAAGGACTGACCACTGGTTATGGACTATGAGGAGGCTGACAGAGATTTCTTCAGAGAGTCTTT
>CM060346.1:19523623-19526123 GCA_030674155.1 Stramonita haemastoma
TGTTATCTTAATATTTCAATGTTTTAAGTTAGTTAGTATGTGTTTTTTAATTATGCTGTGTTGTTATTCATTTTTGTGATTACATAGGCTATTCACAGAGATTGATCATTACAGTATGTATAAACTATGTGTATATGTTTATTTTTATAGTTATATTGAATTCGATTTGTGTGTCACTAGTTAGTGATCTCTCTCTCTCTCTCTCTCTCTCTCTCTCTCTCTCTCTCTCTCTCTCTCTCTCTCTCTCTCTCTCTCTCTCTCTCTCTCTCTCTCTCTCTCTCTCTCTCTCTCTTACCATCCATATTGAGAAATGTTTGTTCATATCTTGTACTCCCTTTTTGATAATCACGTGTGACGAATGTAATGATTTCTATGTAAAATTTTAATTAATGATCGTAAAAAATATATCTATATAATTTTTTAAAAAAATTAAAAAAACACTGAATAACTTTGTCCACTACCACATAAAATATAATTAGAAACATACATTTTATAATTGTGATCAGAAGATTGATAAGATATTATAAGATATTAGGGTATATATGTCCCAAAATATGTGCCTTACAGCGGATAGATTCCTCTTGTGTTCCGTTCGGTTATGATTTCACTCAGAATTCAAGGCATATATTTCCTTAGAATGAAGTTTATTGATGAAATGTGCGAGAACCAGTGAAAATGTGTGTGTGTGTGTGTGTGTGTGTGTGTGTGTGGTGTGGGGTGTGTGTGTGTGTGTGTGTGTGTTGTGTGTGTGTGTGTTTGTGTGTGTTGTGTGTGTTTGTGTGTGCGTGTGTGTGGTGTGTGTGGTGTGTGTGTGGTGTGTGGTGTGTGTGTGTGTGTGTGTGTGTGTGTGTGTGTGTGTGTGTTGTGTGTGTTGGTGTGATTGTTTTGTGTGTGTATTGTGTTGTGTGTGATGTGTGTGATGTGTGTGTGTGTGTGTTGTGTCTGTGTGTTTTCTATGTGTGTGTGTCTGTATGTGTCTCTGTATGTGTCTGTGTGTGAGTGTGTGTGAGTGTATGTAAAACATTATCCGATTGATAAAAATGTTTTGCCTATTCTTTGAAACATCTAGGATGTTTTATGTAAAAAACAACAACATAATAATAATTTTGATTTATTTTATTTATATTTTTATTGGTAGTATGTCTCCCCCCCCCCCCTCCAATAAGGATATTAGTTTTAAAAATTTCCCCTTTTATCCAAATGTATGATTTATATCACATGTATAACTTTTGACAGATGGTGGTGGATTGATGTTTTTTTAAGTTGTTTATTTCATTTTGTTCTCTTGTTTGCTCTTTATCTATTAACGCTTTCTTCTCTTCCATAATCAAAATCTTTTATTGTGACTTCAGATTTTTGTCTTCTGAATGAGTGCATTTTTTATTACCTTATCATATATAGTGTCCTTATTCTTGGGTGTTGTTTGGTATTGCGTAAAGTTTTATTGTTTAGTATCTTCTCAACTTGATGTATCCCTGAAAAGGGCGGGGACTGGATGTAAAAAAGCACACGAGTGCTTATCTATTATCCTCGAATAAAATACTTTGCCATGCCTTGCCTTGCCTTGCCTTGTCTCTGTCTCTCGTAATAAGACATGTTTACGTATGCCCTAATGCTCTTCAAGTAAAATTCATGTATTTGAATTCATATCAGTTCTCCCCCACCCCCCCCTCTCTGTCTGTCTGTCTTTCTGTCTATCTATCTGTCCCTCTTTCTCAGGTTTTTATCTCTTTATGTCTCTCTGTCTCTGTCTGTCTTTCTATCTCTGTCTCACAAATGCAAACAGTTTCTTATAGACTTTTGTTCCTTCTGTCTCTGTCTCTGTCTCTGTCTCTGTATCTCTCTCTCTCTCTCTCTCTCTCTCTCTCTCTCTCTCTCTCTCTCTCTCTCTCTCTCTCTCTCTCTCTCTCTCTCTCTCTCTCTCTCTCCCTCCCTCCCTTGTGGTATTTCATTATTGTTATTGTTTAGTTTAAGGATTTTTTTTAACCTTGATTTTATCCCTGATAATGGCGGAGACTGGATGTAAAAAAGCACAGAGTGCTTATTCATTATCCTCGAATAAAAGAATCTGCCATGTCTCTCTCCCCTCTCTCTCCCCTCTCTCTCTCTTTCCCTCCCCCTCTCTCCCCTCTCTCTGTCGCTCTCTCTCTCTTTCTATCCCCCTATCTCTCTCTCTTTCTACCCCCCCCCCCCCTCTCGCTTTCTCTTTCCTTATCTGAGAGGCATCAGTTAATTAGAATTAGTTTGAAAACGATTCTGACAATCTGATACGAAACATAATGTCAGTCCCCGCCCCCTCCGAATAAAAGTTTCAAGGACATCATAATTATGCCAGAGATTAGCTTTTAGGACCGATGAGGGAAAAGAGAAATGTATAGACGATGAAAATGTCAAACTACGTTTGGTGAATTTACTCAGCCATTTATGAAAACAAGAACAGACTTGTACAAAATATGTGTGCACGCAAGTGCGCGCACGCACGCACGCACGCACGCACGCA
>CM060346.1:19538623-19543623 GCA_030674155.1 Stramonita haemastoma
GTGTTGACATTCAGTTTGGTCTTCTCCTCAAACTGGGAAGACAGAGCAAGGTTTTGGGAAACACAGCAGTCGGTTTCCCCCTACTATTCAGCTGCTCTCGTCTGCCATTTATTTCATTCCCATCCCATGCCCAGCTGGGGCCAGCTGGCACTCATTATGGCAGGAACGGACCACACTTGGACTTGGTAAAAGGAAGGGGCTAACTTTAGCATCCTTCAAGTCAAGTCAAGTCAAGTCATACTTTATTGAGGGTAACAGATTAAGTTTACACAACTTTTTTTCATCCTGCCCTCACACACACACAAAAAAATCAAGAAAACTGACTTCTAAAACAATCAAAGACAAATATCAACCTTGGTTGAAAACTAAAATAAATGAGGATTTTCATCCAAACAGAATCTCACAAGATAACAAACTCAAGACAGTAACATAAACTTAAGTCATACAGACAAAATAATGGAAATACAAAAATAACATGGGTGTGATAACAACAAAAGCAGCCAAATGTGTCGAACATAAGGGTGGACTTACAATTTGTCCATCAGATGTTTCTTCAAAAGTTTCTTAAACATTTGTTTGAAGGAACTGATTTAGAAAGGGAGGCAGTTTATTCCACAAGTTCTTCCAGAATAAGCAAGGCTTGATTTATAGAGATTATTATAGGGCCTGGGCAGAAACAGTCTGTGGGTAGGCCTGTTTTTATTGACAGCAAATTTTTCCACGATTTTCTTTGGGGCTTTGGGGCTTTCCCGTATAAAAATATATGTACATACATAGATACTAAGACTTGACCAAGTTATGCTGGATATTCGCGCTGTGGGAATGGTACCTAGAATCTCATGGTTTTACTTGTTATGCAGATGAACATCTTAACCTCCCTGCCACGTTCCTTCTTAGGGTTCTCATTCAAAATGGTTTCCTGGTCAGAATGGCTTGCTGCCGTATTGTTTCTGTGTCTGCTTCATTGAGTTCAGTTGTTCGTGGGTAGCCTCCCCATGCATGGGAAGTTCTCTAGTGTAGTGTGTTTCTTTGTGTTAGTTTAGTGGATCAACTTTAGCGAAACAGCGCGCGAAGCGCGTGCACGCGCGCCGAGGAAACAACACAACACACACACACACACACAAACAACACACACACACACACACACACACAAAACACAACACCACACACACACACACACACACACAACACACACACAACACACACACACACACACACACACACACACACACACACACACACACACACACACACACACACACACACACACACACACACACAGAGGCAGATAGAAGCGAGCATGCGCACTTAATATATTGCGTGTGTGTGTGCATGCACACTCAAGCGAGCGATATGTGCGTCGGTATGCGGCGTGCAAACACACACACACACACATACACACACGCGCGCGCGTGTCCGACCCCCCCCCCCCCCAACACACACACACACACACACACACACATGCTAGTTAAATGATATTGGTGAATTATTTTTTCTAGATAGATTGCTTGACGGAAGAAAGCAAATCAATGCTTATTCATATACCGTTTGGAATAAAAATTTGACTTTGATTGACTTTGACTTTGACACACTCACAGAGGCAGACAGAGGCGAGCACATGCGGTTAAACACATGCGTTGTGTGCATGCACACTCAGATCAGGCGAGTTATATGCGTGCGTTTAGGTTAGCCGCATTCTGATTTCGGGGATGGTGTCTAAACACAACACCAGTGTGTATGGTGTTTTTTTTTCTGTTATCCATTCCTTTCGCACACAATAGCCTACTCTTCTCAAGGGGGGGGGGGGGGGGGGGGGGGGGGGACGGCTTTTGAACGTGTGAACAAAATAGTCTGCGTGCATTCACACACGGGGCCTTAGTTTATAGTCTCATCCAAGGACTTCGACATTCAATTCGAATTTTTCATAATTGGGACGAAAGGGCTTATATTGGTAGATGGCTTGATGAAAAAAGCAATTGCACCGCTTATTTGATGTGCCATTTGAAAATAAAAGGTTGACTGACTTTGGAACACACACGCACCACGCACGCACGACACACACACACAACACACACACACACACACACACACACACACACACACACACACACACACACACACACACACACACACACACACAGCGTGCATTCATTGGTGACTCCCGCCCTCCTCCCCCTGTCCCACCCCCCACCCCTGACTCTTCTCTTTTTAATTGCAATCAATTTCATTGTCAGTGTCAGTGTCAACTCTGTCTGTCTGGTCTGTCTGTCTGTCTGTCTGTCTGTCTGTCTGTCTGTCTGTCTGTCTGTCTGTCTGTCTGTCTGTCTCTCTCTCTCTCTCTCTCTCTCTCTCTCTCTCTCTCTCTCTCTCTCTCTCTCTCTCTCTCTCTCTCTCTCTCTCTCTCTCTCTGTCTCTCTCTCTCTGTCTCATATTATTCTTTTGGGAATAAATTTGATTGTTGTGACTTTTTTAAAACAAATCTTGATGAAGGCTGTATTCACATTAATTTATTTTCATGTTTTCAATTTTATTAGGCAAGTTGATTGTTACTGAGTTTCAGTAAATCTTATTCCAATATTTCAATGTTTTTTTGTGTTTTTTTTACTGTGTGTGTGTGTAAGTATGTATACATTAATTATAAGGGGTTGTTATTCATTCTTATGAATATATAGGCTGTTTACAAAGATTGGTCATAGTATTATGTATAAACTATGTGTATCTTACTTAGAATGTAGTGATGTTCATTCTTATGACTATACAAGAATTTGAGAATTGTGTTACACTAGTTAGTGATCTCTCTCTCTCTCTCTCTCTCTTCTCTCTCTCTCTCTCTCTCTCTCTCTCTCTTCTCTCTCTCTCTCTCTCTCTCTTCTCTCTCTCTCTCTCTCTCTCTCTCTTTCTCAATGTGTCACCTATTGTCTAAACATGTGTACCCTTTTTAATTAATTAATTTATTTATCTATTCTTTTATACCGAGAATAATGTAATAAGCTCTCGTGCTTTTTTCTATTCATATTTTGTACTCGCTATTTTAATAATATTGTGTGTTAAATCAATTGATATTGTGTAAACTTTTAATTAATGATCCTTTTAAGGAAGCTGAATAACTATGTCCATCATGTTTACGATATGGTTATGAACGTGATTCTAATGACCATAATTATAAGATTAATTGAGATGTAAAGATTAATTGAGGTCTTAATGAGTGTGTCCCAGAATATGTGCCCTACAGTGAAAGATTCCTCTTGTGTTCTGTTACATGATTTTATCTAAAATTTAAGACATATATTTCCTTTAGAATGAAATTTATTGATGACATGCGGGCGAACCTGTAAGTGAGTGAGTGAGTGAGTGAGTGAGTGAGTGAGTGTGTGTGTGTGTGTGTGTGTGTGTGTGTGTGTGTGTGTGTGTGTGTGGTGTGTGGGTGTGTGTGTGTGTGTGAGAATGAATGAATGAATGAATAATCTTTATTTTTCAAGGGTAACAGAGTAAGCATTACATACTTTTTTTCATCCTGCCCTTGCCCTGATCAGGGAATAAAGCTAAGGAACCCCCTCCCTACCCCTACATACCAGCATCACCACCAGCAGCAGTTTAACCAATATTTTAAAAGAAGAAAACAGAATACACTCAACAAAACGCGTCATCCTAACTGGATACACTGATAATTATTTAAACAAAAAATAACATAGCAAAAAAATATTTAAACAAATAGCAAATATTCAGGACCATGAAACAGAAGGTATTACAAATCTATAATGCGTGAGTGTGTGTGTGTGTGTGTGTGTGTGTGTGTGTGTGTGTGTGTGTGTGTGTGTGTGTGTGTGTGTGTGTGTGTGTGTGTGTGTGTGTGTGTGTGTGTGTGGGAAGCGGGAAAACAAGCAAAGTAGGCATAAAGGGGGGAAAAAAAACAGATTAAAAACAACAACATAAAATCCAGAGAGAGAGAGAGAGAGAGAGAGAGAGAGAGAGGAGAGAGAGAGAGAGAGAGGAGAGAGAGAGAGAGAGAGAGTTTTCTCCCCTTTTATCAAATTATTATGATTTATACAACTTATTTTGCTGACAGATGGTGGTGGATTGATGTTTTCAGTCATTTACCCAATCATATTTTCATGTTTCACTCACTCACTCAGTCCCATGTCCCAAAGGACGTAGGGGGGACATGAGAGAAGACGCAACGGAGATCTTTTTCCATGCTTCACGATCCTGTGTGGCTAGTAGGAGGTGTTGCAGGGGTTGGGCGGTCCAGTCTTTGATGTTGTCAACCCATGATTTCTTTTGGCGGCCTCTTCTTCTCTTGCCCTCGACTGTTCCTTGCAGGATGGTTTTTGCTAGGGTGTTGTGTCTTGTGGTGTGACCAAACCACATCAGCTTTCTCCTCTTTATGGTGGAGAGCAAAGGCTCTTGGGGGCCCACACGCTTTTTGATTTCTTCTTTCACATAGTTATTGGTCTTGTGTTCTTTGTATGATATTTTGAGGAGTCTTCTGTGGCACTTGTTCTCGAATGCTTGGATTCTCCTCTCTAACTCTGCTGTCAGAGTCCATGATTCACAGCCATATAGGAGGATAGATATCATGAGGGATTTATTTATTCCGCTTTTTTCTTTTAAATCAAAATCATCATTGATTCTTACTTCTTATTTTTATTTCTGAATGAATGCCTTTTTATATTTATTATTACCTTTTTATTGTATTTCTGTCTTATTTTTTGTCTGTTGTTTGATACTTGGTATGGTGTCTTGCTCTTGGTATTTGGATCATTATTGTTGTTGTTTAGTTAGAGGGTTTTTTTTATCTTGATGTTATCCCTGATAAGGGTGGGGACTGGATGTAAAAAAGCACACGAGTGCTTATTCATTATCCTCGAATAAAAGAAATTGCCTTGCCTCTACTGTCTCTCTATCACACACACACACACACACACACACACACACACACACACACACACACACACACACACACACACCACACACACACACACACTCTCTCTCTCTCTCTC
>CM060346.1:19551123-19608623 GCA_030674155.1 Stramonita haemastoma
TTGACGACCCGGGTTCGAGTCCGGTCGAGGAAATTTTTCTCCTGGAGTTAACATCAGTTCTGACTCCACTCTCCCCAAAAGTCCTTCGGATGAGACTTTAAACCGAGGCCCCGTGTGCGATCGCACGCAGAACATCTTGCGCACACGTTAAATCCTGTTCCGCTTTTCGTAAGAGTAGGCCATCGTGTGCCGGTGGGAACAGATGACAATATTTACAAAACTGCATACACACGGGGACCGGATGAAAAAAAGCACATGATTGCTTATTCTGTTATCCTCGATATAAAAGAATAAATAAATACAATAATGTGACAGGTTTCCTTATTTTGCTTTGTTTCAGGTTTCTCTGATTAGTCATCCTCGTCTCTTCCTCTGTGACTTTTGCAGCTGTGACGAAGTTTGGGAGGATACTGACGTGGCGATGTGACGCCGTATGTTTGACAGCTCGTGTCTCCTGATAGGGAAAAAAAAAAATTGGCCGTAAAATTCTTTTTGTCAGAAATTTAGGTTTGGAAAGAAACATCGCAATGGCGGCTGTGGTCACGTGGCCACATCTGTGGATGTGGGGATTATGTGGCTGTGGTGACGTTGGTGATGTGCCCTTCTTCTGTCGAAGGTGAGTGGGTTTTTTAGTTTTAGTTCATCCCCAACTGTGCATGTGAGTATGTGAGCATGAGTATTTGCATGCATGTAGGCACGTGTGTATCATGTCTGTTGTGTGTGTGTGTGTGTGTGTGTGTGTGTGGTGTGTGTGTGTGTGTGTGTGTGTGTGTGTGTGCCGGCGCGCGCGGTTGTGTGTGTTGTTGTGTTGAATGTAATGTAATGTAATGTAATGTATGTTGTATGTATGTATGTATGTATGTATGTATGTATTAGTATGTATGTATGTATGTATGTTGTATGTATGTATTTTGTGTGGTGGTGTGTGTGCGTGTCGTGCGTGTAGTATGTATGATGTATGGTGTGTGTGGTGTGTGTGTATGATGTATGTGTGTGTGATGTATGTATGTATGTATGTATGTATGTATGTATGTATGTTGTAGTAGTGTATGTATGTATGTGTGTGTGTGTGTGTTGTGTGTGTTGTGTGTGTTGTGTGTGTGTGTGTTGTGTATGTATGTATGTATGTATGTATGTATGATGCATGCATGATCATGCATCATGCATGCATGCATGCATGCATGCATGCATGTTTGTATTGTTTGTTTGTTTGTTTGTTGTTTGTTGTATGTATGTATCATCATCATCGTCGTCGGCTGTCTGTCATTGTTTTCATTACTTCATCATATCATCACATCATCATCATCATCATCATCATCATCATCGTCGTCGTCGTCGTCGTTGTCGTCGTTGTGTTCTGTTACAACAACAACAACAACAACAACTACTGACTACTACTACTACTACTACTACTACTACTACTACTACTACTACTACTACTACTACTACTACTACTATTTTGTTTTAATATATGTCGTCATCATATCACTCACAGTCATATCACTATCATTAAAGTAATAAAGATAACAATTGATCATAAACTAATAATAACACTGATATGTTAAGGACAATATCGACTGACGATGGTAATGAGATGATAATAATAATAATAATCATACCATCACATCATCATCATCATCATCATCACATAATCACATATCATACATCATCAGCATCATCATCATAATCACATACATAGTAATGAATAATATAATAATACAATAATATGATATAATGATAATCCTCCTCCTCCTCTGGCAGTTCAACAATAACAATTATCATTGACATCGTCATCATAATTATCAGTGCTACTACTATGGAAATGATAACCCTATACTACTACTACTACTACTACTACTACTACTACTACTACTACTACTACTACTACTACTACTACTACTACTAATGATAATAGTTTTAACAATAACAAAAAAAATGATTATAATCATAGTAATAATTTCGGAAGAGCAGGCCATTGTGTGCCGGCATGAGCGGATGACAAAAGTATTTTCTTAAAAACCAGCATGCACACAGGTGTCGTGTTTAGACACCATCTCTGAGGAAAAATCGGGGAGTTGGAGTCCCCAGGGCGGCTCGGGGCGTTTATGGCAACGTTTTGGGGCTCCTGCAACGGTACTGGAACCATTTGTACGGGTGACTGCCTTTGCAATGGACCATTCCGGTGGCGTGGAGAGGGGCGGCGGTGTCTGCTGCATGGGTAACAGCTTGCCCTCCATACTTACTTACCCAGGCTTTGCACTCTAAAGACTAGAGCGCAACTCCATAGTCTTCCGAGACTGACGGGTGCCTACTACTACTACTGATGATAAAATAATAATGGTAACAACAACAACAATAGCAATGACGTTGAACAATCATATTATTTTCTTTAACTAAACCATTCGATTCTAGATATATCCAAACAGTTGATATTTTTTTTTATTTTAAAAACGGACCAGTTTAAAACCAGACTCTAAAAAAAAAAAATCAAACCATATATGAACTAAACCATTCGACAATAAAAACAAGAACAACTCCTGTCACTCTTTTACAGCACAACCTACCCTCCAAGCAAACGGGCTTTTCGTGGTGGGCAAGGAGAAGACGCTAGGCTGCTACATCACGTCTGCGGAGACCGTGAGCGGCTTTCCCCTGTACTGGTCCAAGGACGGGGTGGTGGTGGCGGGAATTAACCAGGAGATCGTCCCCGTCACTGACAGCGTGAGGAGCTACAACATTTTCTACAGGTTCAATGTCACCGCCTCCGACAACTTAGCCGTGTTCACGTGCACAGCCAGTTTTCCTTCTGGGTCCACGTCAGCCACTTGGACTGTGTACGCTTATAGTGAGTATCCTTTGGGGGTGGGTTCGGGTTGGTTTGTGTTGGGAAGGGGGCAGGAAGGGTGTGATGTTTTTTTGTTGTTTCTCCCCCCCCCCCCCCCCCCCCCCCAAATTCCCTGAATTACTTACCTGATTGCCACTGTTATGAATGTAGTCAATGCATATAGGCGTGCATATTCATTTTGAACAGTGTACAGCAACTTGGAAATGCTGATTTCATGCAGATATTATTGATTGCTGACTTTAGCTCATGCTTTCAATACAATGCGCCCCATTTGTTAACAAATTCTTTCAATGTTGAGTAGACATCATTATTCGTGGCTGATGTGAATTTTTAATGAAGGCCACGGTGTTTTTGCAACAATATCTGTTCAGTTAGATATACCTACACTGGTTCTCTGCAGGGCTGTGTGTTTCGCACTTCTGTAATTCTATATACAGATGATGTAGAGCAGCAGAAACTCATTTATGGTAAATGTTGGGGCGACAGTGCTTTCTGTTCTCTTATCTGGATCAGTCTAGACCATGGTCAGCCTCACGAGAGTGCGTACATGTGTGATGAAGTCTATTCTGGAGCTAAATGTTTCTAAAACTAAAGTATCTTCCTTTTGATTTCAGGAGATTGGATCACTTTCTGAGAATCCATCATCCATGATTAAGAAGTTGAAAGTTTTGAATACAGTATTGGAACTGTTTTTGAAGTTAAATTGGACGCTAACATGACGTATTGTAAATAGGTGCAACAACGTGTGTATTTTCTGAGGAACTTAACTCATTTTTGTTGACAAAAAGTCTTTTCTTTGTTTGACAACCCTTACATAAGCAGCGTTCTAAGTTTTGGATTACATGTTATTAAAACCATTGACTAGAAAAAAAATGTCACTTATTTACGCATTGTTCGACGCACGCACTCGCACACGCATGTAACTGGCATTGTTCTGTGTCACAGAGGGTCCAGACTCCCCGGTCATCACGGGTCCGTCCTCTGTGGTCAGCGGGGGGGCAGCACGTGGAGTTGCGGGGTGGACGGAGCGTCCAACTCTGCACCTACCGTCTTCTGGCAGTTCGGGAACAACAGTCGTCTGGGGTCGGACACTTTTACCACCACTACCCAGATCTACACTGACAGCAACCAGCTAGAGATGTGAGGGTTGTGGTGTTGTTGTGGGTGGTGGTGGTGGTGGTGGTTGTTTTGAGGCTGTGTTTTTGTGGTGTTTGTTGTGGTTGAGGCTGTGGCTGTTGTTGTTGTTGTTGTTGCCATGTGTTTTAAAGTCTGTTCCCATCTAGTGATAAGATATCAAGGTGATTATGTTGTGGTGTGGTGTGGTTGGGGCGTACTTGACAGCAACCAGCTAGAGATGTGAGGGTTGTGGTGGTGGTGGTGATTGTTGTTTGTGGGTTGTGCTTTGGTTGTGGTTCTGGTTTTGTGATGTGGTTATGGTTTGGGTGTGGCTGCGGTTTTGGTTATGGTTTTCGTTGTGGCTTGGTTGTGTGGGTGTAGTGTGGTCATTGTTGGAGTCCAAGACTTTTATCACATCTTCCCAGACCTACACTGACAGCCACCAGCTAGCAGTGTGAGGGTTGTGGTGTTGTGGTGGTGGTGGTGTTATTGAGGTTGTGTTGTTTGAGGTGTTGTTGTGGTTGTGTTTGAGGTTGTGTTGTTGTTGTTGTTGTGATTGTTTGTTGTGGCTGAGGTTGTTGTCGCCGCATGTCTAAAGTATGTTCCCATTTAGCGATATCAGGGTGGATGTGCGTTTGAGGTTGTGGTGGGGTTGGGTTTTATCGTCGATGCTGTTGGGTTGTGTTGGGTTTTGGTCGTAGTGTGGTGTGGATGTGCTTTTAGGTTTGTTGTCGTTGTGATGTATGGTTAAGGGTGTGATGTGTTGTAAGTGTGGATGTTGTTCGGCTGTGATGTGGTTGTTGTTGTTGTTGTTGTTGCCGTGTGTTGAAAGTCTGTTCAAATTCTGTGATATCAAAGTGGATGTGCCTTTTACTCTTTTATTTCGATATAATGGAATAAGCACTCGTGTGCTTTTTTTATATTTTTTATTATACATCTAGTCCCCTTTGTGTATTCAGTTTTATAAATTTTGTCATCCGTTCCCACCGGCACACAATGGCTTACTCTTCCCAAAAGTGGAACGGGTTTCGATGCATGCGCAAGATTCCTGCGTGCGTTCACACACGGGAACTCGGTTGATAGTCTCATCCGAAGGTTTGTGGTGTAGTTTGGGTTGTGTGTGTGTGTGTGATTGTGGTTTTATTGTCGTTGTGATGTGGTGTAGTTGGTATTTGGTTGTGGTTTTGGTTAGGGTGTTGTTCTTGTTGTTGCCGTATGTTTACAGTGTGTTCACATTTAGTGATTTTAAGATGGCTGTAGCGTGGTTGTGTTGTGGATTTGGTTGTGTGGGTTGGGTTGTGGTGTGGCTGTTGTTGCCGTTAGTTTACATTCTGTTCATATTTATGTTAGTGATAATCAAGGTCGTTGTGGTGGTGGGATTGTGGTGTGGTTGTAGTTATGGTGTGATGTGGTGTGCTTTGCTGTGGTTGGAGTTTTGGTTGTGGTGTTGGTGTCATTTGGCGTCCAAAACCTTTACCTCCACCTCCCAGATTTACGATAGCAACCAGCTAGAGATGTGAGGAAATTCAAAAATGTATTTTACCTTAGCATCATTATTTAGCTGTCGATCTCAAAAGTTAACATCAGTGCCGACTTCACTCTCCCCAGTAGTCCTTCAGATGAGACTATAAACCGAGGTCTCGAGTACAAACGCACGCAGGATACCTTGCGCACATGTTAAAACGTGTTCCACTTTTCAGAAGAGTAAGCCATTCGTGCCGCTGGGAACGGATGATAAAATTGGCAAAATCGCACACACACGGGGACTGGATGTAAAAAAAAGTCCACTCATGAGTGTTTATTCGATTATCCTCGAAATAACAGACTAGATGAAGAATAATAAAAATAAATTTTTAAGGTTTGTGGTTTTGGTTGTGGTTGTGGTATAGTTACAGTCTCACAGTGATTCCTATCATTGACACAGAGTACATAACTATTCTAGGTGACCCTCATGATGCTAACCTGGGGAACGCCTTCCAACAACAACAACACTACCAACAATAACAACACAATTCACCCTGGGAGGGAGAGGGCGAGATAGCCTAGTGGTTAGAGCATTGGCTCTCACGATTTGATGGTCAGGGTTCAAGCCACCACCGAGACACCCATTTCAGGGGAGTTTTCTTCCTGGAGTTAACACCAGTACAGGCTCCACCCCCCAGAAACTCCCATCAGGTGAAACTATAAACTCAGTTTATATATTATGGGAACGCACGCAGAACATGTTACACATGCGTTAAAAACCCTGTTGTTGCGTTTTCGGAAGAGAAGAAAATTTCGTGTCGGTAGGAACTGATGGCGAAAGGCCAAATGAACACTGGGCGGATACAGCATCCCTGAAGTTGAAATGCGGCTGCCTTCATGGTGGGTCAATGGACACATCTGCTAATCTCGCCATTTGGCGAATCTTGGAGTTTTAGCTGTGGAACAAAAAAGTAGACCATTCGACAAGAGGTCAGTATTGTGTAAAGCAACAAATGCTTTCCAGAGATAAATGAAGATATGGTACAATAAATTAAACCAAAAAAAAAGTTTAAAAGTGTGAGAAGGGGGGGGGGGGGGAGAGGGAGAAGGCAGCAAAAAGTATAGTTATTATTACGATGGTCACCTTGGTAGGACCTGACATTGACCCAGACCTTGACCTTCAGTTACAGAGAAACGAGCACCTTGACCTTGACCGTGACCCCTGGGGCCCCGTCCTTCACCTTGTCTTGTCGGGCGTGCACTTTGACACGAGCATTGAGACATCGGCTGATTTCCCCGTTACCGTTCTTTGTGAGTGTTAAATCTGTGTGTGTTGTGTGTGTGTGTGTGTGTGTGTGTGTGTGTGTGTGTGTGTGTGTGTGTGTGTGTGTGTGCAATGCATGTGTGTCTGCGTTCATGTGCAGATGTGCGTGCTTGCGTGCGTGCGTGTGTGTGTGTGCGGTCGGCGGCGGTGTGTGTGTGTGTGTGTGTGTGTGTGTGTGTGTTTCCACTTATAATTTTGTAGCTTATTTATTCAGCTTCACTTCTCCTACTTCTCCCATTCCCACAATCCATTTCCCAATTCCCTCTCAACTTCTAGTTTGGCTACCATTCTTTATGAGTATAGACTGTCTATACAATCGATATCCCCCAAGTTGGAATGTGGCTACTTTAATGGTGAGTAAAAACGGTTGCATACGCAAAGATATCACTTTTGGTAAACATTTGGAGCTCTAGCCGAGAAACGAAGAAAAAAGAAAAAAAAAAAGAAGAAACCATCCATAAACAGTGAACAAATTCTTATTCTAACGCTCAGACATCAACTACTGTTTTCTGTTGTATGAGCGAAAAATGCGTTTTCGCTGTCGTTAAGCCTGACAAGTCAGGCCCAGCGCATCCGACTTTGGCCTGGGAGAGAACTGTTACGTTGTAAGTCTTTTGAGGAAAAAAGGCACGAGAATGGACCAAGAAGATAGAAGATAGACAAGAAAGTTGCGACAGGACGAAGAAAACAAAAAAAGGAAGGAACAAGGCAGAAACAGAAGGGTAGAAAAGCGGGAATTCCTAGCACAGAATCTCCAGAAGGTGGGGGTGGGTGCTATATATACTGACAGACCACCCACTCCAACCCCCAGAGGAGGGCTTAATAGATTCGATCACCTTTTTTCTTTGTTAAACATTTCAGATCCACCTCAATTTCTGGCGGGAACATCAACTACACAGCTACGGAAGGGTCCACAGCCACTCTCTTCTGTCAAATCAGCGCCTACCCGATCGTCACTTCCGTCACGTGGTACAAAAATGGCTTCCGGCTGGATAGGACATCAGGCCGGATATCCGGTGGAACAGCGCTGTCGCCATCTTTAGTGTTCAACAGCGTAGTGCGAGCGGATGCCGGGTGGTATATGTGTGGAGCTACAAACAGCCAAGGAAGTACTAACGGAACCAACAACTACTTGACCATTAGATGTTAGTAGCCATTTTGTTGGGTGGTGGGGGGTTGGGACTTGGGGTGGTGGGGGTTTGGTTGGGGGATGGTGGGGTGTGGGGAGTGGGGTGGGATGGAGTGTGGCTGTTGTCTGGTGTGGTGTGGTGTGGTGTGGTCAGGTGTGGCGTGGTGTGATGTGTGGAGGAGTGGGTGGGATGTGGTGGAGTGTTTTGTTGTGGTGTGGTGTAGTGTAGCGTGGGGTTGTGTGGAGGGGTGAGATGGTGGGGTTTTTTGTGGAGAGGCGCGGTGTGGTGTCGTGGTGTCGTGGTATGGTGTGCATGTTGAAATGTTTTGGGGGTGTTGTGTGAAGACGAAATACGGCTGCCTTTATGGTAGGGTACCTAAAAAAAATCAGCCTCACACGCAACCGTCTCATTCAGTGTGTGTGTTTCCGATCGCACTGTGATAATTCCCACGTGGGATGAGTGAGACACTATACCCTGTATTTGGGGTAACCCACCCAGGGTGTTCAGCTGTGGAACACCCAACAATGAGCAAGAAATTTACACAGAACATAGAAGCCTCAAACATTTGTGCCAGTAGTCATTCGAATTCTGACATCACAATGACGTTGACAACCCCGTCATATTTCTGCTGAAGTATTCTTTTGTGTGCGTGCGTATGTGTGCATGCGTGTGCGCATGCGTGTCTGCGTGCGTGAGCGCGTGTGTGAGCGCGTGTGTGCGTACATGCATGTAACTTTGATTGGAAGTTATATTGAGATGTATAAACAGCATATCGATCATATCTTTGACTTGGCTTGAATTGACCAAGTGATGCTGATATTTTTTTTAAAAAAATGATTGTTTTCAGATATTCGGAGGTTTAAAGTATTTTGACTTAATTTGACATGACTTGCCTCGGCTAAGTGTTGCTGAATTGATGAAAATGATTGGTTTCAGATAATCGGATTATTAAAGTACTTTGACTTGACTTGACCAAGTGTACTGTTATGAGGAAAATGGTTGGTTTCAGATATCCCCATCATCACCTATAGCCAGAATCCCGTGAGTGGCTTGTCTGGGTCAGATTTGACCCTATCCTGTAACATCAACTCTGTACCCCGCTACACCACTGTGTTCTGGCACCGCGTAAATACGGTTACTGGGTGAGAGATTCAATCTTCCGTGTTCGTGGGTGTACGTTTGAATTGAGGCTGGTTACTTTTTATTTTCAAAACAAATTTGAAATTATCAACTTGTAAAGTTTGTTCGTCATTGGAGAAAGTCTTGTTGTGTCCCTCATAAATTCTTCTTGCTCTTGTTCTTGTTATTGGTCTTGTTATTCTTGTTTTGTTGTTGTTGTTGTCGTCGTCGTTGTCTGTCGTTGTTGTTGTTGTTGTTCTTCTTCTTCTTCTTCTTCTTCTTCTTCTTCTTCTTCTTCTTCTTCTTCTTCTTCTTCTTCTTCTTAATTCTTCTTCTTCGTCGCAGTTCTTTGCAATTCTTCCTCTTCTTCTTTTTCTGGGCAATTCTTCTTGACAATTCTTCTTTTCTTTGCAGTTCTTCTTTTCGTAACGTTTTGGAAGTGGTTTTGCGTTACAGTGAAATTTTTAATGTGTGTTTTGGGATGGAAGTTGAACCTGGCGAAGCCCATCGCTATTCATGTACAGAGTGCATGCTTGGTATGTTTGTGTTGGTGTAACCCACCAAACAGGGAAAGGGATACCAAGATCTTTAACGTGCATATTTCATCTTCCACGTGTGCATTACGCATACTATGGGGAAGTTGTACAGTGCTGTCAGGGAATCCAGAAGACTAACCTCACCTATAACTTCTGTTTGGCGTTTAGTTCAAATTGACTTCTTTTCGTATGCTCTACAGTGTTTGACTTTTTCATACACGAATATGTAAATAATAAGTAGATTCTATTAGAAACAGGAATAATATAAAAAAAAGGAAACAAACCACAACTGAAATGCTTGTTTTTATCGTTTGAAATACCATTCACGGAACTTTTTTTTTTATCAATCCACATTCCAAGAGGTACATCTGATCATTATTTTAATTTTTTAACAGCTTCAGAAAATAGGCAGCACAAAGTCAAGCATAGAAATGATTTCTTTACTATCTTTCACTAAACATTTGTGCCAGATATGGAACAAACGGGATGGATTATTTGCCTTGAGCACTTTATGAAAGACCGGATGTGCCATATATGGCACACTGACTTTAAGCTATCATAACGGGACTATGAAAACTAAACACACGCCATCCTTTCTCATCTCCCCTCCCAAACACAGGAGCTATAAGAAAAACAAGCCAGGACTGGTGGCAACACTCTCATGTTGATATAAAGAGGGGTGAAAGTTGACCCCAAGTAATCACGTGCTGACCTGGCAGGGGTAGGTGACAGGTAGTGTCTGGAGGTCCTCACTCTGAATGAGTGAGTGGTTTAGTGGTGCAAAAATGAGCTGGACATTCCCTACTATTGCTTGAATCAGCTTATTGTACTTCCCCAGTAACATGGGCTTTGTACAGAGCATTCAAAGTTTGTGTTCCATATATGACCCATTTAGTGCTAGAGGGTTAAAATGACAAACTTTCAGAGCAAAAACGCAAATCGTTGCCACTAAGAATTCTGCCAAATATGCAAATCGAAATGATGAACTTTCAGGCCTAAACCCCAAATATTTGCCGATAAGAATCCCGCCAAATATGCAAAATAAAATGCCGAAACTTTCAGGGTAAAATCGCAAATCGTTTGCCGCTAAGAACCCCGCCAAATAAGTAAATTTTAATGAAACTTTCAGACTAAAGACACAAATATTGCCGCTAAGAAACCCACCAAATAAGCAAATTTGAGGAAACTTTCAGAACTAAGACACAAATATTGCCGCTAAAAACCCCGCGAAATAAGCAAATTTGAGGAAACTTTCAGAACTGAGACACAAATATTGCCGCTAAGAACCCCGCCAAATAAGCAAATTTGAGGAAACTTTCAGAACTAAAGACACAAATATTGCCTGCTAAGAACCCCGCCAAATAAAAGCAACTTTGATGAAACTTTCAGGACAAAAACGCAAATCATTCCCGCCAACAACCCCGCCAAATATGCAAATGGCACAGCCAGCACCACCCCGGCCCTCACCATTCGCTCTCTGGACACTGGTGACGTGGGTCTGTACCGCTGTGTGGCTGACAACGACGTGGGCAGAGGGGAAGGGACCAATCTTCAGGTCCAGGTTAACTGTGAGTCAGCCATTTCAACATTTTTTTTTTTTGGGGGGGGGGGGGGCGGTTGTTTCAAAGGTTCAAGGTGAACTGTGACTGTCAGCCATTTTATAAAATTCTTTTTTAGAAGGGATGGGGGAGGGGGAAGTTGTTTTTTTTTGGGGGGGAGGGGTGTGGGATGGGGGTTTGGAAGGTCCATGTTAACTGTGTTTGGGGCGGGGGGGAGGGAGGATGTCAAAAGTCCAGAATCTTTTTTTAATTCTTTATTTTTGATGTTGTCGTTGTTGCATTATTTATTCATTTATATATCTTGTTTTTGGTCTTTTTTTTTTTAATTGGGAGGGGGGGGGGGGGTCAAAGGTCCAGGCCAACTATGAGTCATTCCTGTTTTTAATTCTCTATTTTTTATGTTTTTGTTTGTTTTTGTTGTTGTTATTGTTGTTTATTTTTTCATCTATTTCTTGTGTTTTATTCTTTTTTTTTTTGGTTGGGGGGGAGGGGGGGTTGTTCGAAGGTCCAGGTTAACTGGTCATCCATTTTTTAACTTCCCATTTGTACTTTGTGGTTTGTTCTTGTTGTTTGACCTATTTACTTTAATTTTTTTTTTGGTTGGGGAGGGTCGAAGGTGTAGGATGCTGTGGAATATGGGGGGGGGGGGGGGTTGTTTCATTTTGCTGGTGTGTGTGTGTGTAATGTGTGTGTG
Source organism: Stramonita haemastoma (assembly GCA_030674155.1). NCBI lineage: Eukaryota > Metazoa > Mollusca > Gastropoda > Neogastropoda > Muricidae > Stramonita > Stramonita haemastoma. The sequence continues at coordinate 19,562,911 of CM060346.1, forward strand.
TGTGTGTTGTTGTGTGTGTGTGTGTGTGTGTGTGTTGTGTGTGTGTGTGTGTGTGTGTGTGGCTTGCTTGTATGAAATGACTATGTTTATCTGTCATATGTTTCATACTGCGTGAATAAGCCTATATGTTTCTGTTTGTTTCTCACAGCCCGGCCATGTAAGACCATTTTGATTTTGAAGTGTATCTTGAAGTGAAAGTGTGTAGTTATCTTTCTCTGTGACATACTAGTTCACCTGTTCCTTGTTTTCCAAATTCTGACAGAAATAGTCCTTCTTTTTCATCAGTATCCCTTATTCACAGCTTTTCATACTTCATACCTTCTGTACGCATATCTGTCTCCTCTGTGATATCTTACTTTCCTTTTATATAATTATGTGTGTGTTTGCACTCAGCTTTGTGAGTGGTGTGTTTACTTATTATGTTATTTGTTAATACTGCTTGAAAACTGGTGTCACCCATGTCCTTTAAAAAAAATGGGATAAGTCAAACACAATCTTTCTTGACTTCACCATTTTTTCAGGTTACCAATTAATTTTTTTCCTTGAGCTTTCAACATTTTGCTAAAATACAACAATGTCGGTCAATGTAACATAATCTAAGATTGATATTTTTTCTTCTTATTGGTACCGTGGGCTTGACCTCAAATCCTAACCCCAACTTTGTAATCATGGCATTCGTACATTGGGACCTTGCTCTGCGACATAAAGACCCTCCACACATCAGAGTTAACGCCACCCACTATGAGGTCAGTAAGGGAGAAAACGTCACGCTGTGGTGTGACTATGACGCCAACCCTGGGGCGGTCAGTGTGAGCTGGGTGAAGGACTCTGCCCTGCTGTCTGTGTCCTCTGCTGACGGCCGGCTGAGTGGGGGTGACCTGACACTGCCCTCCTTGACCATTCACAGCGTGCAGCTTTCGGACAGGGGTCACTATCAGTGTCAGGTGACCTCTGCTCTGGCCGCTGTGTCCAGCCCTGTCGTCACACTGGATGTTTTGTGTGAGTATTGGTCATTGTTGTGTGATGTTATGTTTGTGGGCAAGAAATTAAAAAAAAAAGAGAAATAGTATATGTAACAATTTTCTAGTAAGATCTTATAATATGGTTACATTATGGATGGATTTTTGTGTTGTTAACTTTTGTGCTGCCTTGCAAAACGTTGCTTGGTATTGCTACAAAACAGAAACAAGGAAAAATTGTGTGCCATGAATACTTATTGCATTGGGGGGGGGGGGGGGACTAGTTCTCAATATGCCATGACAAATTATATCACTTGACCAGATCTTTGTTATTTTGATGACTATGATGCATCTGTTGTTGTATCATGTGCAAAAAACATAGCTACACTATTCTTTCCAAAAAAAAAGTTTGTATTCAGAGATTGGAGGTTAAACTTGGTGACAGAAAATGTTCTTGAATACATAAATATACATCAGTATTGGCAAAGACTTTTTTCATTTTTTACAAATTTATTTGCAAAGCTTTAAGATTGCTTTGCAAAACTTCTTTTGCCAATCTCTGGTAATAACTCTATGACACAGATACCAACCTTTTTCTGTAATTTTACACACGCAAAATTGCATCTTTACTAGCGTCAACCACAAAAGCGCATAAATAAATCAGCCCAATACTTTGCTGTATACACTCACACTACCTGCCTTTTATCTTCATGGGCGCTACATATGCTAACTTTCCAACCGCAGATGAGCCAATCATTGAAACACCAAACACAACCTACACAGTCAGAGAGGGTAACGAGGTCACTTTGGGCTGTTGTGCCAATGGTTACCCGCCAATCTCTGGCATCATCTGGTACAAGACTGGACAGCCTGTGAACATGGAAGACCATCCAGGCAAATACTCAGGGGCTTCCACTGCCAGTGCCAGTCTGCTGATTCGTAACGTCAGCCGCTCTGACGCTGCCAGTTACACGTGTCAGGCCCGCAATGCGGCAGGAGTGACGCAAAGCGACGTCATCAGTCTGGATGTCACATGTGAGTCGGGTGGTGAAGGGTCTGTAAGAAAAGCCTAGCCCATGATGGTGCTTAGTGTGCAGATAATATTATTTTGTTGGTTTTATTTTGTAGTTCTTTTACTGTGACAAGTCTGCTCTTTCAAGAGCAGTTTGTCTTTTTTTCTATGGCATTACTTATTTTATGACGATGTTGATGAGAAGAACAAGATGTAGGTCAAAATTTGAGGACATCTTGAATGATTTTATCTTAACATTTTATTGTTAATTTGAATATATTCAGATTCTTGTTCCATTGAGTAAATTCTCCCAGCCTTATGTATTAATTAGTTAGGAGATGTCTTTGCTACATTTCGCAAAGGTAACAATTGAATGATAACAGCCTCAATTTTTATAATTAATTTTGTGTAGTACTTTTTTGCATGAAAATTAACATTTTTCTTAGATTTATTTTCCTTAAGGCAGTATCATAGGCTTGGCTCAGAATCTTTTTTTTTTTTTTTATCTCTCCACTGACAAGATGCACCTGAAGTGAACATTGACGCCACCCACTATGAGGTCAGTAAGGAGAAAACGTCACGCTGTGGTGTGACTATGACGCCAACCCTGGGGCGGTCAGTGTGAGCTGGGTGAAGGACTCTGCCCCGCTGTCTGTGTCCTCTGCTGACGGCCGGCTGAGCGGGGGTGACCTGACACTGCCCTCCTTGACCATTCACAGCGTGCAGCTTTCGGACAGGGGTCACTATCAGTGTCAGGTGACCTCTGCTCTGGCCGCTGTGTCCAGCCCTGTCGTCACACTGGATGTTTTGTGTGAGTATTGTGGGCAGTTGAGCTACTGTGATGTATATATACACACATATAAATATATATAAATATATATAAATATATATATATATATATTCTTTTATATCAAGGATAATGGAATAAGCACTCATGCTTTTTTCCATCCAGTGCCTGGGTGTATGCAATTTTGTAAATCTTGTCATCTGTTCCCACCGGCACACAATGGCCGACTCTCACGAAAAGTGGAACAGGATTTTACGTGTGCACAAGAATTTCTGCGTGTGTTTGCACACAGGGCCTCGGTTTACAGTCCCATCCAAAGGACTTATGGGGAGAGTGGAGTCAGCACTGATGTTAACTCCAGGGAAAAAGTGCCATCGAACCCAGGTTGTCAAATTGCGAGTGCAATGTTCTGACCACTAGGCTATCCCCTCCCCCTCCCCCCCCCCCCCCCCCCCCCCCCCCCCCCCCCCCCCCCCCCACAGAGAGAGAGAGAGAGAGAGAGAGAGAGAGAGAGAGAGAGAGAGAGAGAGAGAGAGAGAGAGAGAGAGAGATGATGATGATGCTCTAGCACAACTGACTTGTTTTTTGTCAGAGTTTGTCTTTCATTCCTGGGCTACAGCTCCGAGGTTCACCCAACTGTGAAATTTGGCGTCTGCTACCATTTTTGTCAGCTGTGGAGGAAGCCTATTCTGACTTAAGGGTGTATGCTGGATAGGTTTGTGTTTCCGTAACGCGATGAATGCTGACATTGACTTACAGGATCTTTAACGTACATATTTCATCTTGTGCATACATGTGTATATATACATGAAGGAAATGAGGCACTGAACTAAAAGTTGACCTGGAAGATTGTAAAAAAAAAAAATCGCCACCTTTAATTCACCAGACGCCACTCAGATTTGAACCCACGACTTCATGGACCCATGGGGTTGAAGTCGAACTGTTTTAACCACTTAGCTATGGCGTCCATCAGTAGGGTTTTTGAAGAGAAGCAAGGTTTGGATGTTGAAAACGGATAGCGCCTTGGTCAGTACATTACTTGAATTCTGTGTCAGGCATGAAACAAGTATTGCTCCACAGTAGCTTCTTTTGGTGTATTTTTTTAAGACAGCGCTTTTGGATCCATTCTGTGTCCTTAAATACAAACAGGGTAACTTATGAAGAAATCACTGATGTTATCACTTCATGGGTTGGATATGTCAATTCCTACAGTCTCTGTCTTTGTGTACTCTTATCAACAGATGAACCTGTCATCGTCACGCCCTTACTGACGTACAAACCGAAGAAGGGTGATGACATCACCTTGGCCTGTTCCGCCAATGGCTACCCAGCAGTGTCCGGCATCATTTGGTACAAAGCGGGGATCCCAGTCAATTTCGAGACCGCGCCAGGAAAATATTCCGGCGCCACCATCGCCAGTCCTAGCCTGGTCATTCGCAATGTGACCAAAGAGGATTCGGGCCCTTACACCTGCCAAGCCACCAATGCCGTAGGCGCGGGACAGAGTGACGTCATCACGGTCAATGTGACGTGTGAGTCGATGATGTAGGTGTGGAGCGTAGCCAGCGGCTTGAGAGGATTCCCAGTTGCTGCTATGTGAATAAAGAGTGGCGTAGCGCTAGCAAGAGATGCATATTGCTGCTGTTTTAGCCGTGTTATCACCAAGGTGGTGTGATCCAGAACATCAGCTTTGGAACCCTCTAGGTAAGCCATGTGCTTGCAAGACGTTTCCCGTGGGTTCGTTAGAGCTTTTAGGCCGCGCTTGAGACATGTTCTAAGACAGCTCCATGTCACAGATCATCTTGCAACTGCAGGAACTTCAGGGTAACTTCTCTGCTTTCTCTGGACTCCAGAGTGTAACGTGTAAGATCAGTCAGTACCCTGTGTTATGAATGCCTCCACAACACAGCACAGCACAGCACCCTCCTAACAGTGAATGTCTTCACCTGCACACTTCTTCCCGTTCCCTCCGCTCTGCTGCAGATAGATGTGCTTACAAACACCCAGGTTTAAACAATTCGCTTTTGGCCGTTGCTCTTTCTCTGATCTTGGTCCATCAATCTGGAGCAACTTCCCTACCTCTCTCCCGACTCCAGAAGCCTACATAACAACCCTTTCAAATCCAGCCTCAAGCCATACCTGTTTCCATCCTAAGGTCTCCAAGATTTTCCCTTTCTGTTTCATCTTTATCTGTCCCCTTCCTTTCAAAAGCTAAAATCGCCATCACCCTACCAGAATGTATCAATCAATCAATCAATCAAATGTTTATTTCCAGATGGTACATTGAATAAGCATCGATTTGCTTTTTTCCATCAAGCGATCTATTAGTGTGTGTGTGTGTGTGTGTGTGTGTGTGTGGTGTGTGTGTGTGTGTGTGTGTGTGTGTGTGTGTGTGTGTGTGTGTGTGTGTGTGTGTGTGTTCTTTTATATCGAGGATAATGGGATAAGCACTCTTGTGCTTTTTAACATCCTGTCCCCGTGTGTATGCAGTTTTGTAAATGTCATCTGTTCCCACCGGCACACGATGGCCTACTCTTACGAAAAGCGGAACAGGATTTAACGTGTGCGCAAGATGTTCTGCGTGCGTTCACACACGGGGCCTCGGTTTATAGTTCATCCGAAAGACTTTGGGGGAGAGTGGAGTCAGCACTGTGTGTGTGTGTGTGTGTGAGTGTGTGTGTGTGTGTGTGTGTGTGTGTGTGTGTGTGTGTGTGTGTGTGTGTGTGCGTGCGTGCGTGCGTGCGTGCGTGTGTTTAAATTTAAAATTTATTGTATATATTTGTGACTAGTTGGTGTGTACGTACAAGATGAACATAATCGCTTTGATTTATTCTCACAAGATAGAGCGCAATATAAATTCAGTGTATTATCATTATCATTATTACTATTACTGTTATCATTATTACTATTTTATTACCATTACTAGTATCAGTATTATTACTACCAATAAGCCTCCTTCTCAGTTTCTAAAAATGGAAATCTCCGCTGGGACGTAAATACAATCCCTACAACAACAAAGATGGCTCCCTTAGCCGAGGGAGATAATGTTTTGTTGTTGTCGTTGTAATTGTATTAGAGTGTCTCCTAGCGTTTGAGTTCATTGTCCCCAAATCGGAAATTTCCACTGGGATGTAGATATAACCATTGCAACAACAACGATGGCTCTCATAGCCAAGAGTGATAATAATATCTACTACGTTAACGACAGAGACGAGTGAAGGCAAACAAGTGCAGGTAACCATTTCAACCCCTTCTTCATTGCAAGAATGCTTCCAAAGATTTAGAAACAAAAAACAATATTAGACGTTAGAAAACGTTACAGGCATAAGTAGGGGGTTTTTTTAGGGTGGGTTTTTTTTAGTGATAGCATTGGAGGTCTTTTTTTACAGCAAGAATCATTCGATTTTTCCCGAGCTGACTTGTGTTTCGAGTCCTGGAGTAGCCATCGTCGGCGGTGGTTTTGCTTAATTTGGTACCTTGATAAAACAAAAAACGGAGAGTCCTGACAAAAGTGGTGAACTGTGTTAGTGAACACTTCGTGCATGTGTGTGCTAGCTGGAGTTGATAGATGTTGGAATGTTATGGTTATATAGGTCATTTGCTAAGCAGTACATGGTTCAGAAGTAAAGCCAAAGAATGATCTGCAAGGTGCTTGGTGTAGGCTAGTCATAGAATATTTGTGTGCGCAACATTCTCAGGTGAGTTGACGTCGAGATATCCTGTATAATTATAGCGAAAGAAACAACACCACGGTGAAAGCATTAGGTTTTTATTTTAAATTTTTATTTTGTGGATGATGGAATAAGCATTCGTGTGCTTTTTAACATCCAGTCTCCGTGTGTATGCAGTTTTGTCAATTTTGTTATCTGTTCCCACCGGAACATAATGGACTATCTATCTATCTATCTATCTATCTATCTATCTATCTATCTATCTATCTATCTATCTATCTATCTATCTATCTATCTATCTATCTATCTATCTATCTATCTATCTATCTATCTATCTATCCCTTAGTCTGGCGACCGTGGGGGCACCCCTGAAGACTTGACAAGTTCCCTCCATTCCTCTCTCTGTTTTGCCTTTCTCAAAATTTGGTTGAGTTCTAGGCCTGTCCATTCGCTGATGTTGCCATCCCACCTCTTCCTTGGTCTGCCTTTCTTTCTTTCTCCCTGGACAATGCCTTGCAGTATTGTTTTTGCAAGTCCTTATGATCCTGTGACATGCCCGTACCATTTAAGTTTATGTTTCTTTACGATTGTTAAATTATTTTTGTAGGGACCAATGGTTTGCTGGATTCTGTTACGTACGTCTTCGTTGCTTATGTGGCCTCTGTAGGAGATGCCAAGGAGTCTCCGGAAACATCTCATCTCTACCGCTTGTACCCTTCTTTCCAAATCAGCAGTCAAGGTCCACGATTCACAGGCATACAGGAATGTGGATATGACAAGGGAGCGCATTAGTTTGATCTTGGAGTTGAGTGAAATATTTTTTATCTTTCCAGATGGTGTTCAGTTTTGACAGTGCTGTTATTGTCTGTGCAATCCTGCATACTACCTCTGACTTGGACCTCTTGTCTGATACAATGGCTCCCAAGTACTTGAAGCTTTGAACCGTTTCCATCTTCTGGTCACTGACCCTGATATCAGTGCTTATGCCCTTGGTGTTATTGGTCATCAGTTTGGTCTTCTCTGCACTGATTTCCATGCCGTATGTTTTAGAGGTCTTGTTCAGGTGTTCTGTTAGGCTGGCAAGCTCTTGTTCTGCTCCTGCTAGTCCATCAATGTCATCTGCGAAGCGAAGGTTTGTGATTGTTCTGCCACCAATGCTGATTGCTCCTTTATGGTGTTCCAGTGCATCAGCCATGACTCTGTCAAGGAGGATATTGAAAAGAGTGGGTGAGAGTAGACAGTCCTGCATTACTCCAACTGTTGTTCGAAACCACTCTCCAATGTTGATGTTGTAGCACACTGCGCTGGTGGCCTTGTTGTACAGCTCTTTGATGACTCTGATTAAGTTTGTATTGATGCTATAAAATTCATGGTTGCCCACAAAGTGGCATGCCACATCCTGTCGAATGCCTTCTTAAAATCAATAAATACGTGGTGGAGGTCTTGTTGGTGTTGAAGGTACCGTTCAACAGAGTATTCTGAGGTTGAATATCTGTTCAGTTGTGCTACACCCAAAAAGCGGAACAGGTTTTATCATGTGGTCAAGATACTCTGTGTGTATAGTCTCATCTGAAGGACTTTAGGGAGAGGGGGGGGGGGGGAAGTGGAGTCGGCACTGATGTTAACTCCCGGAGAAAATATCCCCTTGAACGGAATGTGAACCCGAGTCGGCAGATCATAAGCACAAAATGCGCAACGCTGTACCCAACCAGTAGAGTATAATAATGGGATTTGGGCAGCCACTGATATTCTGCTATTTTCGTTTTCTTTTCCATTTTCTTTGGCTAGAGCTCTGAGATTCACCGATGCTGAATTTTTGCCTATGCAACCTGTTTTCTCTCTCCCTCCCCCCCCCCCCACCACCACCACGAAGGTAGCTGCATTCCGACTTTGGACATGTTTGTTATTGTGACAGAGATACTAGGCCTAATCCACAAGTTAAAGACTGTGGGCAGAGAATCATGCAGAAATCCATGAGCGATAATTTTCGCCCGATGAGAAATCATGTTACCTGTTTCTTTATGCTTTTGAAACATCGTGTAGTAATACTTTTCTTAGTAAATCAAATATTCACCGATTGTAAGAAGCGTCTTATAACTGTATGTTTAGAAATTTCAGATATTGTTCACTGTCTTACATTAATCGCTATTTGTAAACGTCTGCAAAATCTTGAAATAGTTTATTCTCCCGTGTGAATGCTGGGGCCTGTCGGTATAAACAACACCTCTATTTTCTCGAAATTCAGTGCTAGGTCTTCCCCCTTTTCTATCTCTCTCTTTGTTTCTGCCTGAAGTGAATCTGAATTGTGAAAATAATTTGTCGGTGAAAACACACTGTGGTATGTTGGCTAAAAATTTAAACAGCCAGGAGCATCTACGTCAAATTTTGAAAGTATTTTGTTAACAAGATTATATGAGGCTACATTGTGTTGAAAGCTGAACTAATGTCAGCAAACAATATTCTGGCATGAGAGTCAAGTGTTTCTAAGTAGCTGTACAACTTGTTCGTAATGAATAGTTTTAGCATCTCTGACAACCCTTTCTGCCCTCTACACAAATTGTAGTGGGTCAAGATCTTTGTCTGTAACGGAGAGAATGAGAGATTTTACGATCTTTTCTGATGTTTTCATCACAAGTGATGTGAGAGCTACAGGTCTAAAATCGTTAGACCGAGGCAGGTTGGGTTTCTTTGGAAGCGGTACTACATTGGAAGTCTTCCAAATAACTGGTATCTGACAAGTGTCCAGCGAGGCTTGGGTCAGGTGCTGAAAGACGCTGGCAAGCTTGGTAGCGCAGCGTAGAACTTATAAACGATTCACTTTGCCAAACTACGATTGACGGTTTTCACACATCGAACGCGAATTTCAGTTTAGCGGGTTACGCCTTCCGATCAACACAGGGATAAATCCACCGACGATACGACGACTGAGAGTTCATCAAACCGACAATGATGACACGGTTTTTTTTAGCAGGTTGCTCGTCACGCCGAAGTGCTGGGCCTGACTTGTCAGGCGCTTAACGGCAGCGCAACGCATTTTCGCCCATAGCCTAACATGACAGACAACAGTAGTTGCTGACTGAGCGTTCGACGAAGTATGTTGTACATGGAAACTGCTCACTGATGTTGGTCACGGAAACACCAAGCCGATCGTTGGATGGTCTGAAGTTGCATTGTGTGACGTGCGACTAAATTCTTGTAGTTTGGTTTTAATCTCAATAACGCCTACGATCGATGCTGCTTTTGGATCTGGAGTTGTCCTTCCTGATAATTATGTAAGAGTTGCTTTTTTGTGCTTTTTTTCTTATCTTGACTAGTGAACTGTATTAATGAAAATGTGCTTGTAATTATTGCTTCATATATTGTTCTAACTGAAAGTGGTGTATTCATGATTGATTAACCACTGACTAACTTTGATGATCTTAACTGTTAACGTGAGTAGTTTATGTTTGATGATTCGGTCTTGTATGTCTGTTTCACAGACTCGCATCACGCATGCACATGTAAAGACGCGCGCGTGCACACACACACACACACACACACACACACACACACACACAATTATATTATATATATACATATATATATATATATTATATATATATATAATATATATTTACATACATACATACATACACGTGCACATGCGCGCATAATGCAGACATTCTCTCTCACACACAAAAACACCTCACACCCTCCCCCAACACACACACACACACACACGCGCACCTCTCTCTCTCTCTCTTCTTCTCTCTCTCTCTCTCTCCTCTCTCTCTCTCTCTCTCTCTCTCTCTCTCTCTCTCTCTCTCTCTCTCACACACACACACACACACACACACACACACACACATACCACACACACGCACACACATTCATTAATACTTGCTTACTGACTTGTTATTAATACTTAACCATAGCATGCATGCACTTGAAAGCTTGGACCAAAAACCTAAATACTGAATAAACACCTTCACAAATTCTACTGAAAATTTTCCTTTCAACTACGTAAGAACACATACAAAACCATTCAACAAATATAGCGACAAGTTTAAAAGTAAGTCATCATTAGTATGATTTGTAACAAGTTGAAATATATCATATATTGTTTTGTGTTTTAAAGAGCATGGGTAAAGTAGTTACATTTTTAAAACGGGTTTGCTTGTGAATTGAACATGACATGATTTTTGGCACATTTTTTAAATTCATTATTTCACTTTTTTGGTGTTTGTTGATTGATTATTTTAAGACATTTAAGCTAGTCATGTACCATATTCATTCAAGCATTTATCTGTAGGATGAATAATAAGTTTACACATTAAGTTTTTGCACTTAGGTCTCTTGTGATACGTGAATATATATATATATAAAGTATATATATTAAAATACTAATATTGATGTATTAGAATATATATTTATAGTACAAGTACACAATTTAGTAGTGTATCAATAAACTGAATATCAAAAAAACAAAGTGTTTAAACAAAACTGTTGAAGTTATATAATGAAAGTGATTCATATTTGTACATTGTTTATCGTTCTGTTTATAAAAAAACACAACAGATTAAACAACACACACACAACACACACACACACACACACACACACACACACACACACACACACACACAGACTCGCGCGCACGCACGCACGCACACACGCACGCACGCGCGCGCACACACACATATCTATAGAAAAATTTAGATAGATAGATAGATAGATAGATAGATAGATAGATAGATAGATAGATAGATAGATAGATAGATAGATAGATAGATAGATAGATCGATAATGATAGCCACTCACCCTAGTATTCCAAACCCTCTTTCCAAAAAAACAGATGCTCCCATCCTGACGTTGACAGGCTACGTCATACACCCGTGACGTCACAGACTCTCTGACGCTGCAATGCACGTATGACTCCAACCCGTCCCCCTTTAGCGTCACCTGGACCAAAGATTCACAGGTTGTTGACGTCACGGGGTCAGGGGGCAGGTACTCGGGGTCAAATCTGGCCTTTCCTAGTTTGACCATCAACCAAGTGACCAGCGCTGATGCTGGACTTTACGTCTGCTCGGCGGTCAATTCTGTGGGTCAAGGCTCAAGCGGCATAATCAGTGTTGTCGTGAACTGTAAGTGTGTGTGTGTGTGTGTGTGTGTGTGTGTGTGTGTGTGTGTGTGTGTGTGGGATGGTGTGTGTGTGTGTGTGTGCGCGTCGCGCGCATGCGTGTGTATGTGGTGTGTGTGTGTGTGTGTGTGTGTGTGTGTGTGTGTGTGTGTGAGGAGGGTTTGACTGTGTGTGTTTGTTTGTGTGTGTGTGTTGTTGTTGTTGTTGTTGGTGGTGGTGGTGGTGGTGGTGGTGGTGGTGGTGGTGGTGTGTGTGTGTGTGTGTGTGTGTGTGTGTGGGTGGGTGGGTGGGTGGGTGTGGTGTGTGGTGCTTGCGAGGGTGTGTGTGAGTGGAGGGTGAGGGTTAAGGTGTGTGTGATTTTTATATTTATTTTATTTTATTCTTTTATATCAAAGATAATGGGATAAACACTCTGTGCTTTTTTACATTCAGTCCCCGTGTGTATGCAGTTTTGTAAATGTCATCTGTTCCCACCGGCACACGATGGCCTACTCTTACGAAAAGCGGAACAGGATTTAACGTGTGCGCAAGATGTTCTGTGTGCGTTCACACACGGGGCCTCGGTTTAAGGACTCATCCGAAGGACTTTGGGGAGAGTGGAGTCAGCACTGATGTTAACTCCAGGAGATTCTCCTCGAACAGGAATCGAACCCAGGTCGTCAAATTGCTAGCGTAATGTTTTGGCCACTAGGCTATTTTGGCGCGCGTTCGCACTCGCGCGCGCGCGCACGTGTGTGTGTGTGTGTGTGTGTGTGTGTGTGTGTGTTGTGTGTGTGTGTGGTGTGTGTGTGTGTGTGGAGAGTGAGGGTTGAGGTGTTGTGGATGTGGTGTGTGTATGTGTTTGCGCGCACGGCGCACGCCCCAAGCCCAAAAGGGTCAAGGGACATAAATCTTGAAAACTGTGTGTTTGTAACTTCAGTTGCAGACATACCAGTGCGTTATTTCCCTTCGTGTAAAGTTATATACGCACATAAAAGATCAAACATGCACGTTGAAGATCTCGTCACTCAACTCAGCGTCCGTGGGTTTATTTTATAACCACTTTATGTCACAGCAATTTCTCTGCGTGAAATTCGGGCTGCTCTCCCGGGGAGAGCGCGTCGCCACAATAGCAGCGCCACCCGATATATTTTTTTAAATTTCCTGTCTGCAACTGTATTTGTTTCCCTATCAGAGTGGCTTTTTTCTACAAAATTTTGCCAGGGACAACTCTCTTGTTGCCGTGGGTTCTTTTACGTGCGCTAATAATAATCTGTAACACACGGGACCTCGGATCTATCGTTTCATCCGAAAATTAGCGTCCAGACCACCAATTCATGGTCTAAAGTGGATGGAGGAAAAGTTGGGGCCCAAACGGGGTACGGGAACTCGAACGAACATACCCAGCATACATACATCCCCGAAGTCGGAATGCGGCTACCGACATGGTGGGCCAGACGAATGGTTGCATACACAAACATATCACCATTGGTAACGTTGTAGCCGAGAAACGAACAACAACACACAACAACAACAACAACAAGAGCCAACTAATGATCCCTACATTGATCTGTTTTCTTCTTTTATGGTCATTGTCGGCATCATCAGCCGCCACGTGAATGTTGATGCTGTACTTAAGCACAATATAAGCTACTTGCTTCTTGTTGTTGCAATGCTGATTATTGTGATTTCTCTGCGTAAATTTCGGGCTGCTCTCTCCCCGGGGAAAGCGCGTCGCCACAAGAGCAGCGCCACCCTTTTTTTTCCCCCTTTCTGCAACTGTGCTGATTTCCTTACAGAGTTACAGAATTTTTATTCGCCAATTCTCTTGTTGCCGTGGGTTCTTTTAAGTGCGCTAAATGTGTGTAATACACGGAATTTGGGTTTATCGTCTCATCCAGACCACCACTCATGGTCTAATGGATGGAGGGGGGGGGGGGGGGGGGGGGGGGGGGATTCGGGCCCAAACGGGGGATCAAACCACCGCACACTTCAAACCCCCAGAGTTTTCGCTTTTTAGGCAGGTGTGTTACCTCTAGACGACCGATCCTCTGACTATGTTCATCACGGTATGCTTGTTCTATGCTTATTGAATGAAGAAACCTTACTTAAATCAACAAAATACAAGAAAAAACAACTTATGAATGAACTGACTCCCTTATAACACATCGTTATATCACGGAGGAACGGGATAACCTGATGGTTAGAGTGATGGCCATTGCGCTGGTGATCTGCTGACCCGGGTTCGAATCTCGTGCAAGAGGATTTTCCTCTGGAGTTAACGTCAATGCCGACCCCCCCCCCCCCCCCCCCCCCCCCCCCCCGAAAAAAGTCCTTCAGATGAGACTATAAACTGAGGTCCCGTATGCGAAAGCACACAGAACATCTTGCAGCACACGTTAAAAGCCTGTTCCGCTTTTCGGAAGAGTAAGCCATTGTGTGCAGGTTGTGGGAATGGATGACAAGATGTACAAAACTGCATACGCACGGGACGTAATGTTTAAAAAAAAAAAAAAAAAAAAAAAACACATGAGTGCTTGTTCCATCATCCTCGAAATAAAATGAAGAAAAGTAAATTAAATTGAAAAAAAAAACTAAAACCAACGACACATTTTGTTTTCTCTTCTCACACACCCAGACCCTGCCGAATTCAGCAACACGGTGTCGCAGCTGACGGAAGAAGAGGGTGCCCTCCTCACCCTTCCCTGTTCCTTCTCCGCCTACCCTCCTCCCACCACTCTCCTCTGGTTCCGCAACGGGTCCAGTTGGTCGTGTTCGGCCGTTACAGCGGGGGCACACTGGTCACGCCGAACTTGACCATCAGTAGCCTGACTGCCAGTGATACCGGACCTACTTCTGCCGCGTTATCAATGCCAAGGGGATTTCCGATAGTCCCCCTATCAACTTGGCTGTGTTGTGTAAGTAACTCTGTCTGTCTTGTTTGTCTGTCTGTTTGTGGGTGTAGTTTGGATATTTTGTGTTGTGTGGATTTAATTTTTGTAACGAGTTGGATGCTATATGGTGAATCTGGTATCAGGAGTGGGAAGTTTTCCGATCTGCAAGCAGTCTGTGTGCTTCTGAGCCTCTTTTCTTCTCTTGTTCGCTTTTTACACTAGTCAGATTTGTCTGGGGAAAGTTGATAATGCCATGTCCTTTCCAGCGCCTCGCGTGGGCCGTATAGCTTGGTTTACAGGCTTATTTATCTCCGTTGGCCACACAATCTTCCTCAGGTCGCCGTATCGAATGAAATAAGACGGGACAAAACTTAAATGAAATGATATTACGGAAAAATGACCGTGATTCTCAACGGTCAACATGATCGTAATCAATACCAATCTCCGAGGCTGGGGACACAGGCAAGATAAAATCAACCCCGAACTTTGCTGACTCTGAAGTCAGACTATGGCAGCCTATTGTGGTACTTAAAAAAAACAACAACACCCACACATGCAAACTTCTCATCCAGTGTCTCACAGTGGTTCAGTCCCAGGTGGGATGAGTGAGTGAGACTGTGTGCATGTTCTGGGTGACCTTCGGGGTGTTAAGCTGGGGAACGCACAACAACAGTTGCTAACCGGACACCTTGCTGACTGGGAAACTTGCCACATCCGATGGATTCTTCCCTAACCACAGTTTCTTGTTTACATGTGTATCGTGAATGTGTGGTTTTAAAACCTGTTTGATACTGATGGCTAACGCTTTCATATTACTATTATTATCGGAGTCTGATAAACACCTATCACGTTTAGATTTTCTCATTAAAAACTTGACTGTGTCTGTCTTGAATTGAATATCGTTGAGTTATGATCTGGGTGTTCTTTTTATTCCTCTATGTACCATACTTTTATCTGTTTACTCACTTTGTGTGATGACGATGTTGATAATGATAATAATATGTAATAGAATAACATGACTGTACGTGATTCATTCTTTGATCCTTTAGTGTGTCATACTCTGCTCGTAACCAAACTGAATTTCTCTGTTTTGAAGTAGTAACGTATTGGAATTGGAATAATGATACCACTACTACTACTACTACTACTACTACTACTACTACTACTACTACTACTACTACTACTACTACTACGCTGCTGCTGCTGCTGCTGCTGCTGCTGCTGCTGCTGCTACTTCTGCTACTACTTCTGCTGCTGCTGCTGCTTACTACTACTACTACTACTACTACTACTACTACTACTACTACTACTACTACTACTGCTACTACTGCTGCCGCTGCTGCTGCTGCTGCTACTACTACTACCACTATCACTACTACTACTGCTGCTGCTGCCACTACTACTACTACTACTACTGTTGCTGCTGCTACTACTACTACTATTACTATTACTACTTTTACTACTACTAGTACTAGTACTATACTACTACTACTACTACTACTACTACTACTACTACTACTACTACCACCACCACCGCCACCACCACCACCACTACTACTACTACTACACTACTACTTTCACAACCACCGCTGTGACGATATCCATTATCTATTTCACTGTATCTCTTTTGCATTTTATATTGATGTAAAATATTCTAACATGTTGATAACCTTTTCCATCTTTTACTTTTCTCGTATAAACTTTTTTAAAAGTCTGATTGGTAAGGACGATTTTTGTTGAGATTCGTGTATATTAACATGTATAAAATGTTGTGTTACGGAATTTCAGATCCACCAATGATTATCTTTAATAATTCCCGCCTGGAAGGGAGAGAACTCAATTCCTTGACCATTCCTTGTTTATACAATGCTTACCCTTCGGCCTCACAAATTCACTGGACCAAAGATGGCGTCAATATCGTCGTCACTTCCGCTTCCTACGAGGGAGGCATTGTGGGTAATCCTAACTTGACCATTGTCAGCCTCGTTCCCGCTGACGCCGGAAGTTACGAATGCGTTGTTGTGACGAGTTTGGGAAATGCGTCGACTGGGGATATACCCGTCATCGTTGATTGTGAGTTTGTTGGTCTGTGTGTTCGTCTGATTAGTTTTCGGTGTTTTCCTCTCTGTCTGTCTGTGGGTCTGTCTGTCTGGGTCTGGGTCTGTCTCTGTCTTTCTTTCTGTCTGTCTCTGTCTCTCTCTGTTTCTCTGTCTGTCCGTCTCTCTGTCTCTGTCTGTCTGTCTGTCTGTCTCTCTGTCTCTGTCTCTGTCTCTCTCTCTCTCTCTCCTCTCTCTCTCTCTCTCTCTCTCTCTCTCTCTTGTGTGTGTGATTTTTATTTTTTTATTTTTTCATTTATCTTTTATTTTATTCTTTTATATCGAGAACAAAGAAATAAGCACTCATATACTTTTTTTTTACATCCAGTCCCCGTGTATATGCAGTTTTGTAAATCTTGTCATCTGTTCCCACCGGTACACGATGTGTGTGTGTGTGTGTGTGTGTGTGTGTGTGTGTGTGTGTGTGTGTGTGTGTGTGTGTGTGTGTGATGTCTTTTATTTCGAGGATGATGGAATGAGCACTCATGGGCTTTTTATTACATCCAGTCCCCGTCTATATGCAGTTTTGTAAATTTTATCATCCGTTCCCACCGGCACCCAATAAATGGCCTGCTCTTCCGAAAATTGGAACACTTTTTAACTTGTGTGTGCGGAGGGGGGGGGGGGGGGGGCTTGTGCGTGTGTACTTCAGTGTAAGAGTGTGTGTGTGTGTGTGTGTGTGTGTGTGTGTGTGTGTGTGTGTGTGACTAATATTTATGTGGCATGTATATATGTTTATGCCTGTTATTGTTTGTTGTTGTTTTGCTCTGAAGCGATGTTTATGTACGTTGCTTAAATCTCAATTCATTCATTTCAATGTAGTGTCTGTGTGGTATTGATTTGTTATGCATTTTAGAGCATTGCTATAGACTTTCTTTTTTGTTATTATGATGTAAAGTGCTTTGAGCTACCCTTATAAAGGGATAGAAAGGTCCTCAAAAAGTGTCTATTCTTATTCTTCTTTTTCTTCTTACCATCATCATATTATTATTACCATTGTTTTTGTTATTATGATTATCAGTATCATACTTATTTTTTATCAGTATTGTTGTATTGTTATCATCAGTATCATCATCATCATCATCAGTATCATCATCAGTATCATCATTATTGTTTTCCTCCACAGATCTTCCCAGAATCAGCATGGGCAACACCAGTGGAGAACTCACCCTCACGGCAGAACAGTCTCTCACCCTCCACTGTCGCTTTGACGCTGTCCCCGCTGTGACGTCATTGCAATGGCTTCACGATGGCCGCGTCATCAACATGGCCGACAGTGGCAAATACAGCGGGGGAGGTGTGGAGAGGCCAGACCTGACGATAAACTCTCTCAACGTCTCTGACGCTGGGCTGTATCAGTGCCGAGCTGGTAATGACGTGGGCATCAGTAACAGCGACAACGTCACTGTTTACGTCAGCCGTGAGTCGTGTGTGACGTCAGCCAGGCGCAGAGGCCAGACAGCTGTAGAAGTGTGTGTGTGTATGTTTGTGTGTGCGCGCGCGCTCGTGGAGCCTGCTTTTTTCTTTTTTCTTTTTATTGTTGGCATATTTCATGAATAAAATAAAATAAATTCAGTATAATGCATCATGCACAATTCATGTGTTTGATTCTTTTGGGTGTTTTCCTCTTAAAAAATACCCCCCCCCCCCCCCCCCCCCAACCAATTCACCCAAAAACCAAACAAACCAAAAACTCTCAATGATGATGATGATTATTATGGTGGTAGTTACTTTTGAAAAAAACAAGTTTTCATATGCAGTAATGACAGTGGCCTTTCTTTAGTCAATGCTTTTTTTTTTTCAATTAAAAAAAACAACCCTGATAGCATTCTTTTTACTCACAGTACTGTTCTTCATCTTCTTCCAACGCTCAGACAACCCCTATTGTTGTCTGCCATCATTATGAGCGGAGAGGCGTTGTGCTGCCATTAAGCGCCTGACAAGTCAGGCCCAGCGCATCCCGACTTCGGCGCACTGGACTGCACTGACTGTTGTAGACTGTGTTGAAGACTATTCTTTTTGTTTGTTTGGCTTTTGCGTCGATAATCAGTTCGGTATTGTCGTCAAACTGGGAAGAAAAGTTGAGGCTGGGAAACCAGCCAAGGGGCTCACGGTTTGCCGTTTTAGGCAGATGAGGGCCTAAACCGTCCTGCCATCTTCTTTCTGAATTCACTGTGTGTAAGATGGCGGTGAATTTGACGATAGTGGAACTAGAATTTCAATGCCATCCTTTTGGAGAAAAAAAAAAAAAAAGGAAGCCGTACCTGATGAATTTTTCTGCTTTTTGAGACAATGAAGATTTGGTATTGGAATTGTATTGTATTGTCTATCACTTTAAGCCACGGCAGATTTCTCTACGTGAAATTGGGACTGCTCTTTCCTAGAAGAGCGCGCGTCGCCACAAGAGCAGCGCCACCCCTCATTATTTTTTTTCTTTTCCTGTCTGCAACTGTATTTGTTTCTTTATCAGAGTGGGTTTTTTTCTTACAGAATTTCGTTTGTCTCATTTGGATGTTAATAATATGCAGAACTGAGGCATAGTTGTTGTGGATGTTTGACTTTATTTTTTCATGAAAACAGATGCTTATTAATGAATGTTATTGCACTACTTGCTAAGCTGATCATCAAGGGCTTTGTCATATGCCAGCTTGCTCAGCTTAAAGTGTTGTGTGTGTGTGTGTGTGTGTGTGTGTGTGTGTGTGTGTGTGTGTGTGTGTGTGTGTGTGTGTGTGTGTGTGAACGCGCGCGCATAGTTTTCTATGCACACACCACGTTTGAAACGGCACATTGAATTTCTGCTTTGAACCCATACCGTATATACAGAAAAAAAGTGATGATAAAAATCTTCTGGTATTATCAGTCTGTATGTCTGTCTGTCTGTCTGTCTGTCTGTGTGTCCTCTTCTTGTCAACCTCCACTAATATGGCCCCTGTGGTCGGCGGGGCTATAAACATTTATGTTTGGATTGGATTGGAACCAGCGACCGCCCAAACACGCTATCCGATATTCGTGCATCGACCGGCCGACTTTTTCCAGCGGACTTCTTTTTTGTACCCCTGTTGGGGCCTCTGCGAAACTATGACGTCACACCACGTGTACACAACTGGCAAGTCATGTGACAACAGATTCCCAATAAAAAAAAAAAAAAGGCTGACATCTTCACAAAGAGTTACAGAGTAATGTTTTACCTGTAGAAGGGCGTGTGGTTAACAGAATTGGGAATCTCGTGTTTTCTTGTGATTTGTCAGTTTTGATCACGTGGTTTGCCAGCCAAAGTGGAAAATAATTTCTGGACGAAAATTTGGCTTCAAAGGGGAATGAATTGCCCCTTGCCCAAAACAGAAACCTTACCCTTTTGGGAAAATAATCTGTGGTCTGTCAGTTATTTGAGAATGTGTTTAAATCAACTGCTGTTTTGGCAGTTAGTTATTGAGGATTATATGAAATGCAATGAGACCGTCTACCCAGTGTGTGTGTGTGTGTGGTGTGTGGGGTGTGTGTGTGTGTGTGTGTGTGTGTGTGGTGTGCGTGTGTGTGTGTGTTTGTGTGTGTGTTGTGTGTGTGTGTGTGTGTGTGTGTGTGTGGTGTGTGTGTGTGTGTGTGTGTGTGTGTGTGTGTGTGTGTGTGTGTGTGTGTGCGTGTGTGTGTTTTTTCAAATTCATTTAACGTCTTGTCACAAGTTGTGATATTAAGGGAGTGTAGTAGGCAATGTATGAAATAAAGAATATCATGGAGTCAATACTTGCGAAGTGATTTTTGAAAAAAGAAAAAAAAAAAGAAAAATAACCTTTCCGTTACTAACCTATTGAACTACAATAAACAAAACGGAAAATGCAGTTCTAATATCTCTAACAAAATCAATAATTCCAATGAAAAATGTGAATAAATGTCAATTACTGAATTTCACATAAAAATTTAAAAAATACCCACCCACCCTCACACACACCCTCCTATTGATTTTTTACATATCTTATTCTTTTATAGCGAAGATAATAGAATAAGCACTTCTGTGCTTTTTTTCATCCAGTACCCGTGTGTATGCAGTTTTGTAAATCTTGTCACCTGTTCCCACCGGCACACAATGGCCTACTCTTACGAAAAGCAGAACAGGTTTTAACGTGTGCGCAAGATGTTCTCCATGCATTCGCACACACACACAGTGTGTGTTGTGTGTGTGTGTGTGTGTGTGTGTGTGTGTGTGTGTGTGTGTGTGTGTGTGTGTGTGTGTGTGTGTGTGTGTGCGTTTAACAGCCGTTAAACTAGTACGTATTATGCTGTGTAGCTGCTATTTTTGCGCAATATTTCGTTATGAAAACCATTAAGAATCTGAATCAAAAACCCCAAGCAACTGGGAAAAAAAATCAGGTGAGTTTTTAAGGGTATGAAAATGACCTTTTTTCAGGCAGGAAATCCTCTACAAGGGAAAACAGCAATATAAATGCTGAGTTTTCACACATTTCAATGCGTATTCTGGCACATGAATTAGTTTGTATGTTCCTCTGTGTTTCTGTGTTTCTGTGTTTCTTTCTGTCTGTCTGTCTGTCTGTCTGCCTGCCTGTCTCTGTCTGTCTGTCTGGCTGGCTGGCTGGCTGGCTGGCTGGCTGGCTGGCGCTCTCTCTCTCTCTCTCTCTCTCTCTCTCTCTCTCTCTCTCTCTCTCTCTCTCGGAAATATCAGTGTTTAGTGACAGTGTACATTCTTATAAAGTATACGAGTTACTGATAAAGTATCATGCCAGAAGTAGCACTGGCCTTTCGGGCAAGATGTGGTGGCTTTCTGGCCATCTACATCAACTTCATGTACAGGCGTGCAAAAGATAAGTTAGCAATGCAGTGTCGGACATTGAAGGCAAAATCCCGACGTGACGGTGTCATGGTGGGATTGCTCCTCACTGTAATTTTCTACAGCGATTTACTGATGCGGTGCGGCGACGTCGAGATGAACCCTGGCCCTCCCAAGAGCACCAGACAGACAAGCCTGTCCACCAGCAGCAGCAGTGGGAGGCTGGGCACGGAATCTGGAGCCGGCAGTTGGAAGTCAGGAAGTCCGAAAGTTGGAGGTGAGCTTTCGTTGTCTGACATTGCAGCCAGGTTAGACCGTCTTGATGTGAAATTTGAAGGGTTCAGAGAGGAGCTGAGGGAGGTGCATGAAACACTCTCTGTCCTACAGAATGAAACCGAGAATTTCAAAAAAGAGACGGTTTCTCTTAGAGAAGAAAACGAAATATTGGCCCAAGAAAACGAACACCTGAAACAAACTGTGGAAAAGCTAGAAGCAAAGACAGATAATCTAGAAAACAGATCAAAAAGGAACAACATAGTAGTCCATGGCATCCCTAGACGCCCAAAGGAGTCTAGTGAGGAATGTGAAGGCTTGCTGAAGGACTTGTGCACTGACACCCTTGAATTGAGTGGTGATGTACAATTTGACAGAGTCCATCGTGCTAGCTCAAAAGAAAATTCGCCCATCATTGCTAGATGTACCTTTTACAAGGAGAAGATCCAGATCCTGAAGGCGAAGAAGAAGCTGCAGGGAAGCAAGGTCTACATAAGCGAGGACTTCTCCCAGCGTGTCAGGGCTGTCAGGAAGAAGCTGTCCCCGTTCCTGAAGGAGGCCAAAGCTCAGAAAAAACGGGCGACGATGATCTTCGACCACCTCCTTGTCGAGGGGAAGAAGTACGTCCTGAACGGCGATGAGTCTGGCATCGTAGAGGTACCCTAGGGATCTGGCCGGCCCTTCAGTGCAAAGCAACACTTTTCCTTGGAAAGTAATGAAAGGGAAAAATGTAAAGGGGGGGCAGAAAAAATTGCTGCACCGGTAAATGAGTCAGGGTTAAAAAGGGAGTGTGTTGCTGCACGTGCGTGTGACCAGGGGATTTGGACTGGGGTGGGAGTGTAAAGTTGAGTGCAGATCGTGCTGCCGTGTGCGTTTTGAACACAGATAGCGGTACACCTGTACTTATAGATGAAAGTGAAAATAAGCAGGAAAATGAATGCGATTTAGATAGTAATCATAACAGGAATAGCGAAACATGCTTTGCTTCTGATACAAGTAAAAATCAGAATATGCCATTTTCATTCCTACATTGGAATGTTAATGGTTTACTTCGTAAGATTTTAGATTTTGATTTTGTTTCATATATATCTTCATTTGATTTTGTGTGCCTTGTAGAAACTTTTTTGGAAAATTTTGAGAATACAATCTTTACAGAGCACACAGTGTTTGTTAAACCAGCAGTAAAATTCACTGACAGGGGAAGGCGTGCGGGAGGTGTGGTTTGTCTCATTAGAAATAGTCTTGTTCCAAATGTTACACAGCTTCATGTGGATGCAGGGAACTTTTTATTGTTTGTTATTGATAAAAAGTTATTTCAATTTTCAAAAAATGTGTTATTTGTGTGTGCTTACATTCCTCCTGAACAATCACCTTATTACTCTGTCTTTGATGTGGACAATGGTATAAATCAGCTTGAAGACTGTTTAGTTGACCATATAATATCAACACAAGACATGTCAATATTGATGTGTGGTGATTTTAATGCAAGAACTGCTGACAGTTTCCCAGAAGGTGGAGATGATAACTTTTCTCATTCCTTTCCAGATAAAAGCAAATCTGTTGAGATTATCAGATGTTCAGAAGATAGAGTTCTGAATTCATACGGCAAGTTACTTTTGAACATGTCTAACGCTTTAGGGTTCTTTATTCTTAATGGTGTATGTAATGGCGACAACTCTGGTCGTTTCACATACATATCTGATACAGGAAATAGTGTGAATGATTATTTTGTCTCATCATTTGATTTGTATGACTTCATTAACTCTAACTGTAACCTTTTTGTTGGCGAAAGATTAGAATCTGATCACATGCCATTAGAGTTGTATATGCACAAGAGAGATTGGAATGAATGTGAGACTGTTGAATGTTATAAACGTGAATACATGGAAAAATTTATTTGGAAAAATGAATATGCTGAAAATTTCTCTGAGTTGATTAGTTCTGAAGAAATCTGTGGAGAATTGTTAGCAGCTCAAACAAAGATTAATGAAAATGTAAATGATGCTCTGCATATGTTTAATGGTACTATTAAAAAAGCTGCAGACTGTATGAGACAAAACGTTTGTGTAAACAAATTTGGAGATACAAGTGACTGGTTTGATACAGAGTGTAGAATTATGCGAAAATATGTGCGAAAACTTTTGAGAATTTTTAAGAGAACTTCTGCTAAAAAAGATCGTATACTTTTTTGCAAAACTAGAAGAGAATACAAAAACTTGTTGTTAAGAAAGAAAAAAGAAAAAAGTGATAAGATATTTAAGAAAATCCTGGATTCCG
This sequence comes from Stramonita haemastoma, assembly GCA_030674155.1. Classification (NCBI taxonomy): domain Eukaryota; kingdom Metazoa; phylum Mollusca; class Gastropoda; order Neogastropoda; family Muricidae; genus Stramonita; species Stramonita haemastoma. Next base: position 19,586,761 of record CM060346.1, read on the forward strand.
TAAATTGTCAACAAGACTTCTGGAAAGCACTGCGCACAGTATCCAAAAAGAAACCGCAGGTGCGGAACAACATATCCATTGAAGAGTGGTATGATCATTTCAAAAGTGTTTTAGATAAAGATGTTCATTTAGAAGAAGATGAGGAGTTTGAAGGTAACTACTTAGATGAGCTGGATCGACCTATTGAAAAAGAAGAAATACTAGTGGCTATAAGACAGTTAAAGTGTGGTAAAGCTCCAGGGCCAGATGGATTAATTGGTGAATTTTTCAAAAACTTTGGAGATCAGGCTATAGACTTTTTAGTGAACTTATTTAACACTCTTTTTGAACAGGGGATTATCCGGAGGACTGGGTGGAATCAACCATTCTGCCACTTCATAAAAAAGGAGATGTAAACAACGTTAACAACTATAGGGGTATTTCGTTATGCAATATTGCTAGTAAGTTGTTTAGCTCAGTTATAAATAAGCGTTTAGCACAATGGGTTGATTCCGCTAACATCACAGGTGAACACCAGGCAGGCTTTAAGAAAAACTATGCTCCTGTTGATCATATGTTTACTCTATTAACTGCAGTACAGAAGCAATTTATAAATAATCGGAAACTATACGTTGCATTTATAGACTTCGAAAAAGCCTTTGACTCCATTTCTAGAAATTTGTTGTGGCCAGTACTCAGAAAAAATTATATAAAAGGAAAACTTTACCGCTGTGTAGTTAGTATGTACAAAAATGTAAAAGCTAAAATCAGAAGTGGGGGTAAACTTAGTGATTTTGTGAGGTGTACAAGAGGAGTAAAGCAGGGTGATGTTTGTAGTCCCATTTTGTTCTCACTATTCATCAATGAACTAGCCTTAGAAATTATCGAAAATGGTAGGCATGGTGTTTCCTTCGATTTAGTTGAGTTATTTATCTTGTTGTTTGCAGATGACATAATTCTTCTTTCAGAAACAATGATAGGATTACAGAACCAGTTGAATCACTTATACTCTGCAGCACATAGGTTAGAACTTAAAGTAAACATGGAAAAATCAAACATTATAGTATTTCGTAAAGGTGGATATCTCGCAGCTAGGGAAAGATGGTTATATGGTAACATTCAAATGTCTGTAGTTAATGTATACAGATATCTTGGAATTTGTTTTTCAACAAAATTAAGCTTCAAGTATGCATGCCAGGATCTCGTCAATCGAGCAAAAAGAGCTGTTATGGGCATTATGCGTATGTTATGTAAGTTTGATAGTCAGTCAACGGATATCTTTTTCAAGCTTTTTGATTGCCAAGTACAACCAATTGTGCAGTATGGAGCGGAGATATGGGGGTTTGAGGCTGGACGTGAAATAGAAAAGTTGCATCTGTTTGCTATGAAGAAGTTTTTGCATGTAGACAGAAAGACACCAAATGATTTTATTTATGGGGAGTTGGGAAGATACCCATTATATATAAGTTCATATGTAAAATGTGTGAGTTATTGGTTAAAGGTGCTGCAAATGGATAACCATAGACTACCTGCACAAGCTTATAAAGTTTTATATAACCTGGATCAGCGCGGTAAAAAGACATGGGTAACCCACATACGTAACTGTCTGTCAAACTATGGGTTCTATGATGTATGGCAAAACCAGGGTGTTGGATGTGTAAAATCTTTTCTAATGTGTTTCAGGCAACGCCTCATAGATTGCAGGTGGCAAGACTGGGACTGTCATGTGCAAACGAGTGAAAGGTTTTCACTGTATAGATTGTTTAAGGCTGACTTCCTTGTGGAGTCCTATCTCTCATATAACATGTGTAGCTTTGTTAGAAATGCTTTGATAAAATTTCGACTTGGAATGTCAGATATTTTAGTACATTCTCATAGATACAAGTCAAGCCAAAATAGTACAGAAAATAAGTTGTGTCGTCTTTGCCAGTCATCGACAGAAGACGAAATTCATTTCGTATTTGTTTGTCCAGCACTAAGTGACTTGAGAAACAGACTTATTCCTTCTAAGTATTACAGTAGACCTTCAACCTTTAGATTAGCTTCACTTTTGTCGGCAAAAAACGAAAGACTAATTAGTAATTTAGCACTGTATTTGTACAAGTCATTCAAAAGACTTAGCGCATATCCATAAGCATGTTATATGTGTCCCAGTACAAATGCTACTGTATGTGATTTTGCGGGTATTCATTGAACCAGCGGTGTGAGCAAGATATATATATATTTTTCATTACAAAAAAACCATTATGCTTGTCAATCTACCCCTTCATATGGGGCTATGGCCTTAATGAATAAATTATCTGCGTCTGCGTCTGCGTCTGCGTCTGCGTCTGCGTCTCTCTCTCTCTCTCTCTCTCTCTCTCTCTCTCTCTCTCTCTCTCTCTCTCTCTCTCTCTCTCTCTCTCTCTCTCTCTCTCTCTGTCTTTCTGTCTGTCTGTCTCTGTCTGTCTGTCTGTCTGTCTGTCTCTGTTTCTTACACACACACACACACACACGCATGCTCGCACGCACGCACGCACGCACGCACACATACACACACATTATATATATATATATATATATATATATATATATATATATATATATATATATATATATATATATATGATTATACTGATGGTAGTGATGTTGTAGTTGCTGATGCCCTTCTTCTTCCTCCTCTTCCTCCTCCTCCTCCTCTTCTTCCTTCTTCTTCTTCTTCTTCTTCTTCTTCTTCTTCTTCTTCTTCTTCTTCTTCTTCTTCTTCTTCTTCTTCTTCTTCTTCCTTCTTCCTACTACTACAACTACTACTACTCCCCTCCCTTCTTTTCATCTTTTTTCTTCTCATTCTTGCTCTATTTTAATCGCTGGTTACATCTTTTCTTCTTCATTTTTTTCTTTCATCACATCTAAATCATCTGTGTGTACACATATCGGTGTCTCGTTGCCTAGCTAGAAGTAGCTATGTGTCTATCTATGTATCTATGCTTGTATATTATTATATGTATTTGTCTGTCTGTCTGCCCGTATGTATGTATCAGTATGTATGTATGTTTAGCTTTCTGTATGTCTCTGTCTGTCTGTCTGGCTGTCTATCTGTTTGTCAATGTACTTAACTGTCTGTCTGTAGATTGTATGTGCATCTGCCTGTCTATTCATAATCGTCTGTCTATGCAATATCTCTATCTCTCTCTGTCTACCTAAATTTACATCAATAATATATATATATATATATATATATATATATATATGTATATGTGTGGTGTGTGTGTGTGTGTGTGTGTGTGTGTGTGTGTGTGTGTGTGTGTGTGTGTGTGACGCTTCACCTCGAAATGAGTCGTTTAGCACCTAATCCTCTTTTCCGCTAGGAGCCATTAAAGGCAGGTGGGGGTGAGGTTGTTGATTTTGAGATTTTGATTGATTTTGATTGATTATAATACTATAGCACTTATTCTACCCTGTAGTGAAATATCAAAGCATAATTTTGTTTCCTTTTGTCTTTAAACGTGCTTTGAAAGTAGCAAGCCCTCATTCTGATCATCTATAACTATGCTTAACTTGTCAATTTCTCATTTTGACATTTCCTGCAGTCTATCATTTCAACTTGTAAAAACTTTTGATAAAATTGTCCGATTTTCAATCTGTTTTTTGAATTGTATAGCCATTTTATTGCAGATTAATAGCGTGTCAATATGTAAAAATTGACGTCTGGTGCAATGCGACTCATTATGTGGTGAAGTGTTATATATATATATATATATATATATATATATATATATATATATATATATATATATATATATATATATATATATATGTGTGTGTGTGTGTGTGTGTGTGTGTGTGTGTGTGTGTGTGTGTGTGTGTGTGTGTGTCATTCTCGTGTTTCTTTAATGCTTTAGAACCCCCCTCCCCCCCCCCCCCCCACCAACTTTGCCTTGTCTTGTCTTGCATTGCATTGTCTTGCCCTGCATTGATTTGCCTCGCCTTGATTTGCCTTGCCTTGCCTTGCCTTGCTTTGACCCAAAAGGTCAGACTGTGTTGAATGCTTTTGAAGTGAATATATGCAATACGTAACATTTTCATGTACCTCTAGTAGGTTCGATGAAAATAAAAAAACCTGGTGCCTTATCTTGCCTTGCCATGCATTGCATTGCATTGCATTGAATTGTCTTGCATTGCATTGCCTTGCCTTGGCTCCAAAGGTCAGACTGTGTGGAATGTTTTCGAAATAATTACTTGTAACGCACTTTCATGTTCCTCTCATGGGTTTAAAAAAAAAAGCACGAAAAAAATTTGCCTTGCCTTGCCTTGCCTTGATTTGCATTGCCTTACATTGCATTGCATTGCAATGCCTTGCCTTACACTTTAAAAAAAAAGCCTCATCCTTCTTTAATCTGCACAATTTCTCCGTTCTCTACCAAACCAACAGACAAGCCCCAAATCACGGGCACCCAAGGGTCACTGAGCGCCACGGAGCCCCAAGCCGTGACCTTGACCTGCCAGGTCGACGCCCTTCCGGCGCTGACGTCACTGAGGTGGGTCAAGGACGGTCAGGACGTGGACACGGGCGACACGGCCCGCTACTCCGGGGGCACGGTGGGCACCCCCAGTCTGACCATCTCCAGCGTGGGGGCCAGGGACGGGGGGCAGTATTACTGCGTGGCCGCCAATTCTATGGGGACTACGAGCGGAGCTGTCACTACCTTGAGCGTGAACTGTGAGTTTGTGTGTTGTTTTGTGTTGTGTTGTGTTGTGTTGTGTTGTATTGTGTTGTGTTGTGTTGTATTGCATTAGTCTTTAGTGATTGACTATGACTCCCGGACTTGGAGGCTGCACTTGCACAGTCCTTATGTGCTGCAGCCCTGGGGGGGGGGGGGGGGGGGGGGGGGAGGGGGGGGGGGGCTAGTTGGCCTTTGGAAAACATTTCCAACGTTGACTGTACGTTTCCCTTTTGGTCGAGCGAGTGGGGGTGTGCTGTGGGCAAGGCACCTCCACTAAACTCAAACTTTTATTACCCAGTTTCCGAAACAGCAGCTGTCTCCTCTGCTGTTTTTGGAGGTCATCGTCGAGCACAACAGACAAACATGTATGCATTGTATTGTAAGGAGGAAGGTGGTAGAACAATATATTATTTTGTATTGTAGTGCAAGGAGGAAGGTGATAGAACACTGTTTTGCATTGTATTGTATTGTCAAGAGGGAAGGTTTCAGGTTATGAGGTTGAATGAAAATGTGACAAAACTTTTGGCCTGGGCCGAATTATTATCAGTATGATCGCTCGCTCTCTCTCTCTCTCTCTCTCTCTCTCTCTCTCTCTCTCTCTCTCTCTCTCTCTCTCTCTCTCTCTCTCTCTCTCTCTCTCTCTCTCTCTCTCTCTCTCTCTCTCTCTCTCTCTCTCTCTTTACCAGGGGGGTTGTGAAGTGCCTGGTTTTCTCCTTTGTTTTTAACTTCACAGGAGGTCTGACCTCAGCCCACACATTGCCACTTGAGAGCAGCTCATTTGATTGTACAGGCTGCATGCTAGGTATGCTCGTGTTTCTGTCATCTATCAAACGCTGATATCGATAATATACATACTCGAAGGGGATTCAGGCACTGGCGGGTCTGCACTTGAAGTTGACCTGGGAGGTTGTAAAAATCCCTACCCTTAATTTACCAGACTTTGTCGCCGAGCTTGGAACCCAGGATTTCATGGACTCAGGAGATTGAAGTCACACCGTCTTTAAAGCACTCGGCTACCGCCGTCCGTCTCCTTGTTATCCTTTTGATCATTATTGTCATCATAATCATCATCATCATCAATATTGCCACCATTATCACCACCATCACCCTTATCATCACCATCATCATCACCACCAGCACCAGCACCATATCATCATCATTATCATCATCATCACCAATATTACCACCATTATCATCATCATCACCCTCATCATCACCATCATCATCACCACCACCCCCACCAGCATCATATCATCATCATCATATCATCATCATTATCATCATCACCAACATATATTAATTAAGATCATCATCATCGTTCTCCAGACTTCCCAGTCATCACTGCCGCGAACACCGCCGTCACCGGTTTGAGCGGAGGTAGCGCAAGCTTGACCGTTGACATAGCAGCCAACCCGGCCTTGACCTCTGTGGTGTGGCGAAAGCGGAGCACAGCCAGCAGCACGAGCTACACGGAAGTCCAGGTGACGTCAGCGAGCCAGAAATACCAAGGGGGCACGGTGGGAACTCCTAGTCTGCAGATCAGCAGTTTAAGCAGCAGTGACGAGGGGTACTACAGTTTGGTGGCCTCCAACGCTGTCGGCACTCGTCAGTCCTCGGAATTCGTTCTGACTGTGACGTGTGAGTAGTGGTGGGATTGAAGAAACAACAGCGGTGTTTGGTTCTGCGTCAGCTGCCATTCATAGAATTGTTTGGGGGTGTTTTGGTGTTGTTGTTTTTTGTTCATCATGGAATTGTTTCTTTATCTGTTGCCATTTACAGAATCATTTCTTTATCAGTTGCTATTTACAGAATCATTTCTTCATCAGTTGCTATTTACAGAATCATTTCTTTATCAGTTGCTATTTACAGAATCATTTCTTCATCAGTTGCCATTTACAGAACCATTTCTTTATCAGTTGCCATTTACAGAATCATTTCTTTATCAGTTGCCATTTACAGAATCATTTCTTTATCAGTTACCATTTACAGAATTATTTCTTTATCAGTTGCCATTTACAGAATCATTTCTTTATCAGTTGCTATTTACAGAATCATTTCTTTATCAGTTGCCATTTACAGAATCATTTCTTCACCAATGCCATTCACAGAATCATTTCTTTATCAGTTGCCATTTACAGAATCATTTCTTTATCAGTTGCCATTTACAGAATCATTTCTTCACCAATGCCATTCACAGAATCATTTCTTCATCAGTTGCTATTTACAGAATCATTTCTTTATCGGTTGCCATTTACAGAATCATTTCTTCATCAATTGCCATTTACAGAATCATTTCTTCATCAATTGCCATCCACAGAATCATTCCTTCATCAATTGCCGTTTACAGAATCATTTCTTCATCAATGCCATTCACAGAATCACTTTTGTCATTAATGTGTTGACTTAAAATAGCTTTTATTCAGAAATATGAAGAAAAAAAAAAACAATGAAGACAAACAGCATTTTGGAATCATAGCAACAACAAGCTTGTGACTCACGGTGTGTTCAACTAAACAATGAAAATTGAACATGAGGGCTGCTGAGTTGCTAGATGTAAACCAGTAATAAAAAATATGTTGATTTTGCAATTTTTGCTACTATAAAAAGAAACAAAAATGAGACAAGGAAATAGCATCATATTATAGAGTAAACACACACAAAAAGTAGTGGGAATAGGAAACGAGAGAGAGAGAGAGAGAGAGAGAGAGAGAGAGAGAGAGAGAGAGAGAGAGAGAGAGAGAGAGAGAGAATGAATGAATGAATGAATGAATGAATGAATGAATGAATGAATGAATGAATGAATGAATGAATGAATGAAAGATCTTTATTTTTCAAGGGCTACTTAATAAGCTCACATACGTTTTTTTTAGCTGGCCCTTGTCCTGATTAGGGACTGTCAACAAAACAAACAAAAAACAACCCCCCCCCCCACACACACACACACACACAAAACAAACCACAGAGAGAGACAGAGACACAGAGAGAGGGAAAGCAACTTAGAAAAAAATAACATCAAGCCCCCCCACCCCCCACCCCCCCCCCCCCACCCCGCCCCCGCCAAAAAAATCCCTACAAAAATAATACTAGTCAATCAGAACAACAACAACAAGGTTATAATAACCTACCATCAGCAACGACAAATTTACTGACTAATGTGTGCACTATATCAAAACAATGAATTCATTGGTACAACAACAACAAAAACCCACAAAACATTGCTTGTTCACCGTTTTCTTCAAACTACACTGTATTATTTTTTCCTTTCTCTTGTCTTCTTCTCCTTACTTCCCCAGCCATACCTACGACGCCTAGCGTGAGCAACCTGGCCGACACCTACCTGGAAGGGTCTCTCATCTCCCTCACCTGTTCCTCCCCCTCCATCACCCCCTCCCCCTCCTACCGCTGGCTGAGGGTCGGGGGAGGAGGAGCAGGAGGCAGCGTGGTGTTGCAGGAAGGGGCAGTGCTGACCATCTCCAGCGCGCGGCCTGAGGACAGTGGGCAGGTTCTCTGCCAGGCTTACAACAGCTTGGGGTCTGCCAACGTCACCGTTACCCTCAACGTTTTGTGTGAGTGGCCCTCTGTGTGGTGGTGGTTGGTGGTGGTGGTGGCGGTGATTGGAAGGGCGGGGGTTGGGGGTGTGGGGTGGTGGTGGTGGGGGGGGGGGTATTTGTATTGTATAGGCCTACCACTTTTGAAAAGTGAGTTTCATCTCATCTTGTTGCTTCAACAATTCTACAATTGTAACATTTTGGGGGGTGGCCCGAGGTGCTGAGGTGGGAGAAACTTGCGGATGCGTGGGACCTCCGACTTTCTGGCTTGCGGCTGCAAGTCCTGATATCAGAGCAATCTGGAAAGGACTGTAATCTGACTGAAACAAACAAAAAAACTTTTTAAGGCACAGCAGATTTCTCTGCGTCGTCAAATCCGGGCGGCTTTCTCTTCCCCCGGGGGAGTAGAGAGCGAGCGCGTTGTTGCCACAAGAGCAGCAGCGCCATCGATACTTTATTTCCTTTTCTTTTCTTGTCTGCGACTGTATTTTGTTTTCCTTATCAGTGTGGGTGTGGTGTGGGGTGGAATGATGGGGGTGTGGGGTGGGGTAGGGTGTGCTGGGGAGGGAGTGGTGTGCAACGTGGTGGGGTTTGATAATGGGGTGGGGTGGGGTGGGGGTGTAAGATGGTAGGGGTGTACGTGTGTGTGAGACCTGGGAGTAACTTGTCATCGTCAACCTCGATTTTCATTGTATACCACTTTAAGTCAACGGCAGATTTCTCTGCGCGAAACTCGGGATGGTCGCCCAGCTAATCCCGAGAGAGAGAGAGAGAGAGAGAGAGAGAGAGAGAGAGAGAGAGAGAGAGAGAGAGAGGAGAGAGAGAGAGGAGAGAGAGAGAAGAGAGAGATTTATTGTTTTATATCGAGGATAATGGAATAAGCAATCGTATGCTTTTTTTCTGCGTGCGTTCGCACACGGGGCCTCGGTTTATCGGTTTAAAGTCTCATCCGAAGGACTTTTGGGGAGAGTGGAGAGAGAGAAAAGAGAGAGAGAGAGAGAGAGAGAGAGAGAGAGAGAGAGAGAGAGAGAGAGAGAGAGAGAGAGAGAGAGAGAGGTTTTTTTTTTTGTTGCCTAGAAGTAGTTTATGCCACTCACCCAAATTGTTGGGTTATCATCATACTCTTTCTTAAAGATCACTAACGTTGCTTTGCGACAAAGCGACAAAAACACTTGTTTGTGACTAGGTTAGTACATTGTTCATTGTTTTGCCATCATATGATTTTTTTTTTGAGATTTTAGCATCAGTAAATCTGTATGACGGCCATGTCTAATTTTGCCCCTTTCTTTTGTAAAAAAGCATGCAAGCCTGTATCTCTTTATGGACCCAGCGAAAGGATAGAGAGCCTGGGTTACATGATCCTCTCATGAAGCTCTATCCTTTCGCCCGGGATTCGAATACTTTCTTACAAAAGAAAATGACAAAATCGGAAACAGCAATGGAACGACTTATTGATGTTAAAATCTCCAACATTCTCTGGTGGTGTAACAGTTAGCAATGTCCCAAATCCAGGAGTAGGTGTGAGTGTACGAAACAGACAAAAAGCTTTGTCAGCTCCCGATGAAACTAAAACTGCTAAAGCCTGCACCAAATGCCTGTCATACTTCAACATGCCTTGGCTTCAGTGCAGTTCCCTAGCTCACCCACCTGTCAGTGGATACCTGCCTCTTTAGGGTCATGGAGGGTGGAGTGGCGAGGGAGAGGAGATGGGCACCGCCCTCAATATGCTGGGCCCTTAGAGAAGCTGAGGTCTGTGACACCTCGCTCCCCAGCGGCTACATAGGTTATGGGAACACTTGAACCTTTTTACCTTTACCATACTTCAACATGCTAAGCTGAGATTGCCTGCAGCTATGACAGTGCTCCTAACATCACAAAACTGCACTCTCCTGTTAAAAGGAAGGAACAAAATACAAAACCTGTCGGAAGTCGAGGTTTGGCTGCCTTATATAGCAAAGTGTTAAAAAAACAACAAAAAAAAACTGCCATTGGCGCTAAATTTGTCAACCGGTGTACACTTAACATGGTGATATTCCCAAGAGGCATGAAAGTCAGTGTTTTTTCCCTTCCAGACAGTACATTGAATAATGCTTATGCCTTTGCCTTTTTTTTTCCTTCATCAAGCAGCCATCTGTCTAGGAAATACCCCCCCCCCCCTTTTTTTTCAATTCATCTCACTACAATATCATTGATTGTTGTTGTTGTTGTTGTGATGATGATGATGATGATGATGATGATGATGATCATCATCATCATCATCATCATCATCATCATCATCATCATCATCACCACCACCACCATCATCATCATCACCACCACCACAATCTCCCCTGGAGTTAACATCAGTGCTGGCTCCACTCTCCCCAAAAGTCTTTCGGATGAGACTGTAAACCGAAGTCCCGTGTCCGAACGCACGCAGAGCACCTTGCGCACACGTGAAATCCTGTTCCGCTTTTCGTAAGAGTAGGCCATTGTGTGCTGGCGGTGGGAACAGATGACAAGATTTACACAACTGCATATTCACAGGGGGGGGGGGGGGGGGGGGGGGGGGGGGGGGGGGGGGGGGGGCGGGCGGGCTGGATGAAAACAATTTTTTTTTAAAAAGCACACGAGTGCTTATCTCATTATCCTCGATCTAAAAGAATAAACTAAAAAGATAATTTAAAAATGAACAAATAAAATGACAGACCCACCCATCATCATTTATTATTATTATTATCGTCATCATCATCATCATCATCATCTATTATTATTATTATTATTATTAATTCTTTTATATCGAGGATAATGGAGTAAGCATTCATATTCTTTTTTACATCCAGTCCCCGTGTGTATGCAGTGTTGTAAATGTCATCTGTTCCCACCGGCACACAATGGCCTACTCTTACGAAAAGCGGAACAGGATTTAACGTGTGCGCAAGATGTTTTGCGTGCGTTTGCACACGGGGCCTCAGTTTATAGTCTCATCATCATCATCATCATCATCATCATCATCATCATCATCATCATCATCGTCGTCGTCGTCGTCGTTGTTATTATTATTATTACCATCATCACCATCCCACCAACCCCACCACCCACCACCACACCACACCACCACCACAACCACCACCACCACCCACCACCCCACACCACCCACCCACACCCACACCACTCACCACCACCACCACCACCCACCAACCACCACCACCACCACCCACCACCAACCACCCCCACCACCACCACACCCACCAACCACCACAAACCACCAAACCACCACCAACCACCAACCCACACCAACCACCACACAACCAACCACCACACCAACCCACCACCCACACCACACCAACCACCAACCAATCACCAACCACCACACCAAACCCACACACCAAACCACCACAAACCACACCACCACCAACCACCACCAACCACCACCAACCACCACCAACCACACCAACCACCAACACCAACACACACCACCAACCACACCAACCAACCACCAACCACCACCAACCAACCCACACCAAACCACCACCAACCAACCACACCAACCACCACACCAACCACCACCCAACCACCACCACCAACCACCAACCACCACCAACCACCACAACCACCACCAACACCAACCAACCACCAACCACCAACCACCACACCACCACAACCACACCCACCAACCACCACCAACCACCACCCAATCACCAACCACCACAACACCACCACCAACCACCACCAACCACCACCAACCAACCACCAATCACCAACCACCACCAACCACCACCAACCACCACCAACCACCACCAACCACCACCAACCACCACCAACCAACCACCACACCACCACACCACCACCACACCCACCACCAACCACCACCACCAACCACCACCAACCACCACCAACCAACCACCAATCACCAACCACCACCAACCACCACCAACCATCACCAACCACCACCAACCATCACCAACCACCACCAACCAACCACCAATCACCAACCACCACCAACCACCACCAACCACCACCAACCATCACCAACCATCACCAACCATCACCAACCAACCACCAATCACCAACCACCACCAACCAACCACCACCAATCACCAACCACCACCAACCACCACCAACCACCACCAACCATCACCAACCATCACCAACCAACCACCAATCACCAACCACCACCAACCAACCACCACCAATCACCAACCACCACCAACCAACCACCACCAACCACCAACCATCACCAACCACCACCAACCAACCACCACCAACCACCAACCATCACCAACCACCACCTTCTTCTCTCTCCCCATGATGACAGACCGCCCCCGGGCGGGCTCTGCCCTAACCAACGTGACGTCGGCCTTGGGGGAGACGGTGACGATGAACTGCGCTACCCAGGCCAACCCCCCGGCCTCCTCTTTCACCTGGCTGCGGAACGGGCAGGTGGTAGGGGGAGGCTCTTCCTCCTCCAGCCTGCTCACCGTCACCGTGACCACCTCCGGGGACCTGGGCGCTTACAGCTGCCAGGCCACCAACGACGTGGGCACCTCCGACCCCATCAACGTCTTCATCTTGCAGGACGCCTCCGGCGGGGCCAATGCCGGTGGCAATGAGAGTGAGTCCTCGGGTTTTCATTGATTATTTATTGTCCTCGGTTTTTTTGTTGTTGTGGAGAGTAGAGAGAGAGGAGGAGAGTAGAGAGAGAGTAGAGAGTAGAGAGAGGGGGGAGGGAGAGTAGAGAGAGAGGAGAGAGAGAGAGGAGAGAGAGAGAGTAGAGAGAGAGTAGAGAGTAGAGAGAGGGGGGGGAGGGAGAGTAGAGAGAGAGAGTAGAGAGTAGGGAGAGAGAGAGGTAGAGATAGAGAGAGGAGGAGTAGAGAGAAGAGGAGAGTAGAGAGAGAGGAGAGAGTAGAGAGAGATGAGAGAGTAGAGAGAGAGTATAGAGAGAGAGAGTAGAGAGAGAGAGGAGAGAGAGGTAGAGAGAGAGAAGGGAGAGAGAGAGTAGAGAGAGAGAGTAGAGAGAGAGAGTAGAGAGAGAGGTGAGAGAGAGGAGTAGAAAGAGAGAGTAGAGAGGGAGAGAGAGAGAGAGAGAGAGAGAGAGAGAGAGAGAGGGAGAGAAAGGTGTTGGGAGAGATTTGAATTGATTATGGTTAAAGTGATTGTGTGTGTGTGGCGGTGGGGGGATGTGTGTGTGTGTGTGTGTGTGTGTGTGTGTGTGTGTGTGTGTGTGTGTGTGTGTGTGTGTGTGTGTGTGTGTGTGTGTATACGCGCACCTAAATGCAGGGAGGGGGGGCGGGGATATGGGTGTATGTGTTTGTGTGTGGGTGAAAGACTTTAATTGATATGACTCAACTGGTGTGTGTGTGTGTGTGTGTGTGTGTGTGTGTGTGTGTGTGTGTGTGTGTGTGTGTTTAAGGGTTGTACGTGTGCGTGCGTGCGTTTGTGCATACGTGTGTGTGTGTGTGTGTGTGTGTGTGTGTGTGTGTGTGTGTGTGTGTGTGTGCGTCCGCGCGCGCGCGTGTGTGCCTGCCTGCCTGCGTGTTCGCACGCGTGTACGTGTGTGTGCGTGTGCACGCACGCCATATGCGATCATAAAGTAGAATGTGTACGTGTATGTATGACCAAAAAAAAAAAAGGCATAATGTGTCAGTGACGTATTATGACACGTGTGTCATCACCAGACGTTGGCGCCTCAACGGAAGACTCTGGATTGTCCACTGCTACCCTGGTTCTCATCATCATCATCGTCCTCATCATCATCGTTGTCGTCGTCCTTATCCTCGTCTACTGCTGTTCAAGTGAGTCTACCTTTTTTTTTGAGAGGGGTGGGGGATGAGGGGGAGTGGGGGAGGGATGGTGTAGGTGGAGATGGGTTTTTTTTTTGTTACAATAATTCTGTTGTTGTTGTCGTTGTGTTTCTTCTTCTTCTTTTTTCTTGATCTTCTTCTTTGTATTCTTCGCATTCTTCTTCTTTTGCAGTCTTCGATTTTTTCTCGTCTTTCTTCTTCTTCTTCTTCTTCTTCTTCTTCTTCTTCTTCTTCTTCTTCTTCTTTCTCTCTTTCTTCTTTGTCGAACGTTTAAGCTGCAGCCATAGTAGACCCGGTTTTTTAAGATTGAAAAGGAAAAGAAAAGAGCAAAAAGACAACAACAACAAAGGGAAAGAATTGATACGAATTTAAAAAAAAAAAAAAAAAAGCAATAAGCGATAACAAAAAAAACACGTGTTTTTTTTTTACCGCGTCTTTTTTTTTACCGGCCCAGCTAAAACATCCTGCCCGGCTGAATTACTCTGTGGCGTCACTGATGACGGCTGTGCCTGGCCATAGTGGAGCCGGCCCGGCCCGGCCCGGCATTTTCCACCTGTCGTTTCGACTTTCGAGCAAAACTTCGTTCCTGATTTTTTCAAGGGTTACTTGTACCTCAGTGTAACAACCAGTCGTTCTTCTTCTGGTGGAACTGCTCGACAGAAGTTAGCCTAGCTGACTTTTCTCGAGGATCAACTGCACAGAGTTCAAGAAGAGGATGAAAAGAATGAGGTGGCACTCTGAGGTAGTGACGAAAACCTCTCTGAATGATTGGGCCGTTGGGGCATCAGATGGTGATGGTCTCCATACAGTGTTCTGTCTCCCTGTGTTGATAGGAGGAACAGCCAAACGTCGTAGGCTCCCTCTTTTCTTCTTCCTCCATGGTTTTAACAAATTTGAATGTGCACGCACGCACGCACGCACGCACGCACGCACGCACACTCACACACACACACACACACACACACACACACACACACACACACACACACACACACACACACACACACACACACACACACACACACAGAGGGTGATGGGAATTTCATATGTTAAAGGCAGGGAGAGATAGGAGATGAAAACAGGAGGGGAAAATCTTAGGTTTGAAATAAGTGTGTCTTGAGGTTGGATTTAAAAGTGGCATAAGTAGGCTTTGGGCGAAGGGAGAGAGGGAGGTCATTCTAGATCGATGGGCCAGAAATAGAGAAAGAGCGGCGGCCAACAGTAGATAGGTTGAATCTAGGTATTCTGAAGGACACGGTATCTGCAGCCGAGCGGAGGGAACGAGAAGGTGTGTACAGGTGAAGACATTCACAGAGGTAGGAGGGTGCTGTTTTTTGGAGACATTTGTAACAGACGGTACTGATCTTGTAGCTTACTCTCTGTTGTACGGGCAGCCAGTGGAGAGATCGCAAGAGAGGGGTAATTTCATTACAAGATGTTTCCCCCGTGGAGATGCCGGGAGCCCTGTCAGTATAAATAGCCTCTCCACCTCCTGGAAAATTTGTCCTAAGAATTCCCCCTTTTCTATCTCTTTCTTTCTGCCGTGTTCCTTTTTCTTTCTGTCACCACCTCTTTCTTGTCTATTTTCTGCCGTCCTGGTTCATTCTCCTGCCTCCCCCCCCCCTCCCTCCCCGTTCCCCAGAAAGACTTTAAAGATTTAACAATTTTCAACCCAGGCTGAAGTTGGATGCGCTTAATTAACGGCAGTGCAATGCGTTTATGACAAACAACAATAGTTGCTGTCTAAGGCTGAGGCCATAGTAACCCGGCCGTCCAGAGTTTTGACTGCCATCTCTTTAGCCGGTAGAACGGATCCGTCAAAGTGGCCATAGTAAATCCGGCTTCCCGGAGGCAATCTCTTGCTGAGAATGTGGGAGGGATAGCGTAGTGGTCAGAACATTCAGTTCGCAATTTGACGACTCGGGTTCGATTCCTGTTCGAGGGGATTTTTTCCCTGGAGTTAACATCAGTGCTGACTCCACTCTCCCCAAAAGTCCTTTGAGTGAGACTATAAACCAAGGCCCCGTGTATGGACGCACGCAGAACACCTTGCGCTCACGCTAAATCCTGTTCTGCTTTTCGTAAGAGTAGGCCATTGTGTGCCAGCGGTGGGAACAGATGACAAGATTTACAAAACTGCATGCACACGGGGACTGGATGTAAAAAGCACACGAGTGCTTATTCCATAATCCTCGATATAAAAGAAGAAATAGATGCGGTCAAGGGAAATGTGAGTCGTCACTATAGAAATGGTGCGGACAAAACGGAACAGATGGTGGTGGTTGCTGTGGTGGTGGAGGAAGAAGAAAAGAGGGAGCCTACGACGTTTGGATATAAACCGTATGACATCTTTTTCATCCTTTTAATAAGGATCCCCAAACAGAGGGCATCTGGATTCACTGATGTGGATCTGTGATCAATCCTGTTTAAAATGACGGAGAAGTTGTAACTAGTTGCCTGCTCTTGTTTCCCTCCACAGCCGTTTTTGTTGTCAATAATGAAAGGACTCGGATATCTTTTTTCTCCCTCTGTTCTTTATTTTTCAGAACTATGATAATTATCAAGTGACACCGCTTAACAAAGAGCAAATGATAATATTAGTGATAATGATTATGATGAAAATCAGGTATACTACTACTACTACTACTACTACTACTACTACTACTACTACTACTACTACTACTACTACTGCTGCTGCTGCTGCTGCTGCTGCTGCTGCTGCTGCTGCTACTACTACTACTACTACTACTACTACTACTACTGCTGCTGCTGCTGCTGCTGCTGCTGCTGCTGCTGCTGCTGCTGCTGCTGCTGCTGCTGCTGCCACCGCTGCTACTGCCACCGCTGCTACTGCTGTTGCTACGAGTTCTAAATATGGAATTTTTATAGCGCTGAATCGTCAAGTCAAGTCAAGTCAAAATGATCTTTATTGAGTGTGTGTGTGTGTGTGTGTGTGTGTGTGTGTGTGTGTGTGTGTGTGTGTGTGTGTGTGTGTTCATGCGCTGGCACTTTTTTTTGTCTTTGCAGAACACCAGTGCTTCCGTAAAGACAACGATGTTGGACCGACCCACCCCCCACCCCCACCCCCTCCAGTGATACCCACCAAACCTTACGGGTAAGTCAGCTCAAGTCAAGTCAAGTCAAGTCAAGTCAAGTCAAGTCAAATGTGTATTTCCAAATGGTACATTGAATAAACAATGCATTTGCTTTTTTTTCATCAAAAAGTAAAGACTTTAGTTGGTAGTTTGTCAAATATTGTAGTGTTAGTCTATTTTTGTTGGGTTTTCTTTTTGTCTGTTCCTTAGCTAGAGTTTCAAGGGGGGACAGAAAAGCCTAGTGGTTAGAGCGTTGCGCACTGTGCTAGTGATCTGCTGACCCGGGTTTGAATCTCGTTCAAGGGGATTTTTCCTCCTACAATTAACATCAGTGCTGACTCTACTCTTCCCCCCCCCCCCCCCCCCCCCCAACCAAAAATAAGTCCTTTGGATGGGACTGTAAACCGAGGTCCCATGTCATTATTAAAGCATTATCATTATTATATCATTATTAAAGCATTATTATGATTATCATCATCATCATCATCATTTCTGTTATCATTACCCCCATCGTCATTAATTATCATTATCGTTATTGTGGATCGGTGGCCTAGAGGTAACGCGCCTGCCTAGAAAGCGAAAAGTCCGGGTCGTAGTGTGCGGTGGCTCGAATCCCGTTTGGGCCCCAAAACTTTTCCCCATCCATTAGACCATGAGTGGTGGCCTGGGCGCTAGTCTTTCGGATGAGAACCGATGTCCTGTGTGCTACACAGCGTTATTTAGCGCACATTCAAGAACCCACGTCAACAAGAGTTGTCCCTGGCAAAATTCTGTAGTAAAAAGCCACTCAGGGCAACGAATGCAGTTGCTTACAGGAAAAAGAAGAAAAAAACAATGGGTAGGTGCTGCACTTGTGGTGACGTGCTCTGCCCGAGGAGAGCAGCCCGAATTTCAGGCAGAGAAATCTGCTGTGACATAAAGGGGTATAGATAAAGTAAATATAAATAAATAAATATTATCATCATTGTCATCATCATTATGATTGTTATCATTATTATCTTCATCACCACCATTATCATCATCATCACTACTATCATCATCATCATCATCATCATCATCATCATCTCCATCACCATTGTTGCTATCATCATCATCTCCGTCATCATCTTCACCGTCATCGTCATCACCCTCGTGATCATCATCATATCCATCATCGCCGTTGTCGTCATCACAATCATCATCAATATCACAACCGCCATCATCACCGCCGCCGCCGCCGCCACTACCATCATCATCATCATCACCACCACCACCACCACCACCACCACCACCACCACCACCACCACCACCACCACCACCACCACCACCCGTCGTCGTCGTCGTCGTCTCTATCATCATCACCACCACCACCACACCACCACCACCACCACCACCACCATCATCATTATCATCATCATCATCACCACCACCACCACCACCACCACCACCACCCACCACCACCACCACACCACCATCATCACCACACCACCACCACCACCACCACCACCACACAACCACCACAATCACTACCACCACCACCATCATCATCACCACAACCACCACCACCACAATCATCACCACCACCACCACCACCACCACCATCCTCATCCTCATCCTCATCCTCATCCTGACTGTGTGCAGATATTACAGCCGTGGAGCAGTGGCTCAGAACGGCCATATCTCGGCCATAGAGAAGACCCCCCCAGCAGACACCTCCAATGGCTACGGTCACTACAACGGGGAACTCGGCCTGACCATGTGAGTAGTTCTGGGCTGTGGTGTGGTGTGGGTGTGTGTGGGTGTGGGTTTGTGTGTGGGTGTGAGTGTGTGGGGGGGGGGGAGGGGGTGAGTGCGTGTGTGTGTATGTGTGTGGGTGTGTGTGTGTGTGTGTGGGGGGGGTGTGTGTGTGACTGTGTGGGTGGGTGGGTGGGTGGGTGTGACTCTGTGTGTGTGTGTGTGTGTGTGTGTGTGTGTGTGTGTGTGTGCGTGCGTGCGTGAGTGTGTGCGGGGGAGAGAGAGAGAGAGAGAGAGAGAGAGAGAGAGAGAGAGAGAGAGAGAGAGAGAGGAGAAGAGAGAGAGAGAGCCCAGCAGACAGGAATGGCTTCCCACACTACAACAGGGAACCGGGCCTTGCTGTGTGAGTTTTGTGGTGTGGTGTGGTGTGGTGTGGTGTGGTGTGGTGTGGTGTGGTGTGGTGTGGTGTGTGTGTGTGTATGAGTATGTGTGTGTGTGCCAGTGTGTGTGTGTGTGTGTCTGTGTGTATGTGTCTGTGTCAGTGTGTGTGTCTGTGTCTGTGTAAACAGGTATGTATGTATTATTCATGATTCATGTGGAATGTATACATGTTTTGTGTTTGTTATTACTACTTGTCTTGGAACCAGTGTTCATGTACATTGTTTAAATCAACAGTGTGTTGACTTTACTCAATGTATGAGTGGTACTGTGGTATGTATTTGAGTGTATTGCTTTTGACTATTTCTTATAATGTTAACAGCTTTGTGTTTCTCTTATAGGGAAAGGAAAGCGTTCAAAAAGTGCCCATTCTTCTTCTTCTTCTTCTTCTTCTTCTTCTTCTTCTTCTTCTTCTTCTTCTTCTTCTTCTTCTTCTCCTCCTCCCTCCTCTTCTCCTCCTCCTCCTCATCATCATCCTCCTCGTCGTCGTTGTTGTTGTTATAACTCTCACTGCCGTCTTCTCCCAGCTCTGTACCAGGCGGAACCACCCCAGGCCCCACCACTTACCTCCCCTGGGCCAAGATGGCGTTCCGCAAGAGAAGGAGTCAGCCCGAAGCGAAGATCCTCACAGGGAGAAGAAGAAGAAGAAACGCCGACGCCGACAGTACGACGAAGAAAGCGGCTCCCCTTCCCGTCACCACTACGATCCTGACCCCGATTTCTAAACCCAGAGCTAAATGGATGACTTCTAAACGTCTGACCCCCTGACCGCCTTATCGCATGCTGGTAACGAGGTCGTCTGTTACAGATGTTGCTGAATTTATATCAACTTGTGTGATATAGATTTTGTTTAAATTTTAGTAATAGATAATGGGTAAAGTTTGCTGTTTGTGCACGTCTTGAAAATCTGTGTTTGCTAGGGAGAAAGTAATGAAGGGACGTTTAGATGAGAACTTAGATTAAATTAGGATTTCCATCTGTTTCCCTCAAGTTTTGGTGAGTTTTTTTTTTCTTTTTTTTTTTTGACGTGGACGTAATGAAAGAGTTTTCAGTTAGAACTTGAAAAAAAACTATGAAAAGATTTTCATCTGTCTTCTTTAAAAGTTTTTGTTCTGTTTTTGCGTAAGGATATCAGCTACGAAAGAAAGAAAAGAAAAGACCGAAAGAACATGTCTTCGAGCCTATTTTGTCCTGGAAACCCCATGCATTGTACTACTTTGAATAGTCCAGAATGGGTAGGGAATAATCATTTGAAACGGCATGTAGAGTGACAGGAAGAGTGAACACAAGGAAACTTTAGTGTTAGATGCCTCAGCATTTAAATCTGGGTTTTTTTTTCTTTAGACGTAGTGCCAGCCATTTTTAGCCTGTTTTCAGGACTGGAACATTTTCAAAGACATTTCATCCTACTTTAATGGGATGATCATTAAAACATGAAGGAAGGTAAAGCAGCGAGGGAGAGGAGATGGGCGCCGCCCTCAATATACTGGCCCCGAGAGATGCTGAGGTCTCTGATGCCTCGCTTCTCTACGAACACATAGGTTATGGGACACTTTTACTTTAAGCTTTACATTAAAACATAAACCTTTTATAACCCATTTTTTTGTTCCGATCATTTCATAAGCTTGATGATTTTTAGCATTGCAAAAGAGAAACATGATGGAGAGAGGTTTGCCAAGGATTTTGTTTACCAGTTGATGTGATGTGTTGATGGATAATAATTGTGATGAAATCGATGGATGGTGAAAGTAATGTTAGAATTGTAGAGTGGGACATAGTCCTGAAAAACATAGCATTACACCAGAGACCGTTGGAAAGACATTTTTTTTCAAAAATCCTGAAATGTTTTAACAAGAAATTTTGAGCATGAAGAAAAATGATGATCCTCAGCTAATTGATAAGGACAATGATGCGTTTTTGTAAGGAGGAAAGGAACCCTGTAACATGATCTTCACCTATTTTTTTTGGAAAGGTTTTGGGAACATATTTTTTGTACATTGTTTATTATTATTGTAGCAGTGATGATGCATTTTTCTCTTTTTGTTGTTTGTTTTTGTTGTTGTTGTTTTTTCGGTTGTTGCTGTTTTTGTTTTGGTGAATGGTTATATACCTTATCCGTAGTTTTTTTTTTCATTCCAACAAATAGTTTAATGAGTGTGTATGATAGGATAAAGATGTTTAATTTACATATCATCAAAACATAACTATTTCACAAGTTGCATAGTACTGTTTAATCACGGTCTGAATTTGTTCTGTGGACTTATTGTTATTTATGTTTCGTTTCGTTTTCATCTTTTGTGAACTAGAAATGGTGGGAAAAGCCTATGAACTGGCCCACACGTGGATGTTAAGGTTAGGCAGGATAAAGTGCAGGAACAACAGCCGTAAAGTGCTAAAGTAAACAAACAGTGAACACTGAAGACATCTTCCTTCTGTTCTTCAGCAGGGTGAAACAAACTGTTTCTACTGTATGGTGATGTTTTAGAACTTTTTTTGATGGGGTTTGTTTCTCAAAGCTTCTATTTTCCCGTTTGTTATAACTGTTACAATTTTCATTCTTACCACACAAATCCAGCAGAACTCAGTCAAGGGTTCAGGGCGCAG
>CM060346.1:19613623-19615402 GCA_030674155.1 Stramonita haemastoma
TTTTTTCTGTTGTTAAACACTTCTTAAGTAATGTTTTAGAGTATTAAAAAAAATATATATTATTACGTTACGTTACAAGTATGCATGTAACTAACTGCCTTACGTTAATTTATTCCGATCGTTTTTTTTTTCCCCCTCGACATGGGGATGATTTGTGATAGTGGTATATCATAATGATTATTGTTGTACATAATTATAGCCGACATGATCGTTTACTGTTGTTGATTGTAATAGTTTTTCCTTTCAAGTCACACGTCTGTGATGTTCTGGGTTTTTTTTTTTCACTCCTGTTTATTTCTTGTTTTCACATCGAGGTCGGATGCGCTAGGCCTGACTTATTTTATTTTATTTATTTATTATACCTCTTTAAGTCACAGCAGATTTCTCTGCGTGAAATTCGGGCTGCTCTCCCCGGGGAGAGCGCGTCGCCACAAGTGCAGCGCCTACCCATTATTTTTTTCCCTTCAGGGATGTGTCTAAACACACACCTGTGTCCATGCTGGGTTTTTTTTATATATAATTTTATCACCGCTCCTACCGGCACACGATGGCCTGCTCTTCCGAAAGGCGGAACGGGATTTTAACGTGTGCGCAAGATGTTCTGCGTGCGTTCGCACACGGGACCTCGGTTTATTAGTCTCATCGAATGACTTTGACATTCAGTTCGATTTTTTCGTCAAACTGGGAAGAAAGGGCGAGCTGGGTACGAACCCAGAAACTCGCGGTTTACATATTGGCAGGCGAACGTCTTAACCATCCTGCCACCGTCCTTCTTGTCAAGCGCTTAACGGCAGCACAACGCATTTTTCGCTCCTGTGGGAGACAACAGTATTGCTGTCTGAGCGTTCGATGAAGAAGAAGAAGGAGACTTCTTTTTTCCCCGTCTTTTCTTTCATTCTTTATTTTAATTTTCTTTGTTGTTTTTACTTTCTTTCTTTCTTTCTTTCTTTGGTTTTATTTTTTCTTCTTTTCTTCTATGTCCTTTCTTTCTCGTTATTGAGGAGGAAAATTCTTTTCAAAGATTGTACTCTCTTGTTAAAACAAACAAACAAACGAAAAGGTTGTATTCTCTGCTATTGCCATTGTGTTTTTTATTGTCCATTTTTTTTGTCGTTGTTGCCATCAGACTATTTGTGAAAGACTTATCGTCATATTTGTTTATATATTATATAATATATCTTTTTTTACAATCTAGATTTAAGCATTGACGTTTGGTTTGAATAGTTTTCTTTTTTAAATTTTATTTCGGCTCGTTGATGAGTTTTGCTTATTAAAGTACCGACTTGTCAGGCGCTTAACGGTATAGTGCGTAACGATTTTTCGCCATATGACAAAGCACTCGAAGAAAAGGGAAGACAAGAAGAAGAAAAGAAAAGAAAGAAAAGAAGAAGAAGAAAGAAGAAAAAGAAGAAACAACAACAACAACAACAACAACAACAACAACAACAACAACAACAACAACAATTTAACACAACGCAACAACAACAACAACAACAACAACAACAAGAATATACCCCAAACCTTATTATTCGACAAGAAACTATTTTATAATAAAAAGATGATCTGATTCATGGCCTGTTTTAATCAATCCAGGAAGGCTGCCAGTCTACCCCACAATGTTGGATAACTCCCCCAAAACAGCCCGGGGTCTGTGGCATGGTCTGCTTTCCCGAACCTCCCCCCCAGAAAGTTCTTTGGGCTGGCTCCATTGAGTTTGTCAGCTGAGTTGGCGGAGTCGATTGCATTGCTGGGTTTGCCCGGCTCTCCCGCCATTTCTGG
>CM060346.1:19615502-19620502 GCA_030674155.1 Stramonita haemastoma
TTTTGTGGTACTTTTAAAAAAACCCACCCACACATGCAAACTTCTCATCCAGTGTCTCACAGTGGTTCAGTCCCAGGTGGGATGAGTGAGTGAGACTGTGTGCATGTTCTGGGTGACCTTCGGGTGTTAAGCTGGGGAACGCACAACAACAGTTGCTAACCGGACACCTTGCTGACTGGGAAACTTGCCACATCCGATGGATTCATCCCTAACCGCAGTTTCTTGTTTACGTGTGTATCGAGAATGTGTGGTTTTTAAAACCTGTTTGATACTGATGGCTAACGCTTTCATATTACTATTATTATCGGAGTCTGATAAACACGCTATCACGTTTAGATTTTCTCATTAAAAACTTGACTGTGTCAGTCTTGAATTGAAGTATCGATGAGTTATGATCTGGGTTTTTTTTAATATTATTATTATTCCTCTATGTACCATACATTTATCTGTTTACTCGCTTTGTGTGATGACAATGTTGATAATGATAATAATATGTAATAGAATAACATGACGTGTACGTGATTCATTCTTTGATCCTTTAGGTGTGTCATACTATGCTCGTAACCTAACTGAATTTCTCTGTTTTGAGATAGTAACGTATTTGGAATTGGAATAATGATACCACCACACCACCACCACCACCACCACTACTACTACTACTACTACTACTACTACTACTACTACTACTACTAACTACTACTATTAGTACTACTACTGCTGCTGCTGCTGCTGCTGCTGCTGCTGCTGCTGCTGCTGCTGCTGCTGCTACTTCTACTACTACTACTACTACTGCTGCTGCTGCTTACTACTACTACTACTACTACTACTACTACTACTACTACTACTACTACTACTACTACTACTACTGCTACTACTGCTGCCGCTGCTGCTGCTGCTGCTGCTGCTGCTACTACCACTATCACTACTACTACTGCTGCTGCTGCTGCTGCTGCTGCTGCTGCTGCTGCTGCTGCTGCTGCTGCTACTACTACTACTACTACTACACCACCACCACCACCACCACCACCACCACCACCACCACATCCTCCTCCATTACCACTACTACTACTTCTTCCATTACTACAAACTACTACTACTACTATTACTAACTACTACTGCTGCTGCTTGCTGCTGCTGCTGCTGCTGCTGCTGCTGCTACTACTACTACTACTACTACTACTACTAACTACTACTTCTACTGCTGCTGCACTGCTGCTGCTGGTACTACTACTACTACTACTACTACTACTACTACTACTACTACTACTACTACTCCATTACCACTACTACTACTACTAATTCCATTACTACTACTACTACTACTACTACTACTACTACTACTACTACTACTACTACTACTACTACTACTACCACTACTGCCACTACTACTACTACTACTACTACTACTACTACTACTACTACTACTACTGCCACTACTAACTACTACTACTACTACTACTACTACTACTACTACTACTACTACTACTGTTGTGCTGCTGCTACTACTACTACTATTACTATTACTACTACTACTACTACTACTACTACTACTACTACTACTACTACTACTACAACCCCACTACCACCACTACTTCTACTACCACCACCACCACCACCGCTACTACTACTACTTTCACAACCACCGCTGTGACGATATCCATTATGTTTCACTGTATCTCTTTTCCATTTTATATTGATGTAAAATATTCTAATATGTTGATAACATTTTCCATCTTTTACTTTTCTCGTATATCTTTAAAAAAATTTTTTAAGTCTGATTGTTAAGGACAATTTTTGTTGAGATTCGTGTATATTAACATGTATAAAATGTTGTGTTACGGAATTTCAGATCCACCAATGATTATCTTTAATAATTCCCGCCTGGAAGGGAGAGAACTCAGTTCCTTGACCATTCCTTGTTTATACAATGCTTACCCTTCGGCCTCACAAATTCACTGGACCAAAGATGGCGTCAATATCGTCGTCACTTCCGCTTCCTACGAGGGAGGCATTGTGGGTAATCCTAACTTGACCATTGTCAGCCTCGTTCCCGCTGACGCCGGAAGTTACGAATGCGTTGTTGTGACGAGTTTGGGAAATGCGTCGACTGGGGATATACCCGTCATCGTTGATTGTGAGTTTGTTGGTCTGTGTGTTTGTCTGATTAGTTTTCTGTGTTTTCCTCTCTGTCTATCTGTGGGTCTGTCTGTCTGGGTCTGTGTCTGTCTCTGTCTTTCTTTCTGTCTGTCTCTGTCTCTCTCTGTTTCTCTGTCTGTCTGTCTGTCTCTCTGTCTCTGTCCTCTCTCCTCCTCTCTCTCTCTCTCTCTCTCCTCATCTCTCTCTCTCCTCTCTCTCTCTCTCTCTCTGTGTGTGTGTGTCATTTTTATTTTTATTTATTTTTTTATTTATCTTTTATTTCATTCTTTTATATCGAGAATAAAGAAATAAGCACTCATACTCTTTTTTTACATCCAGTTCCCGTGTATATACAGTTTTGTAAATCTTGTCATCTATTCCCACCGGCACACGATGTGTGTGTGTGTGTGTGTGTGTGTGTGTGTGTGTGTGTGTGTGGTGTGTGTGTGTGTGTGTGTGTGATGTCTTTTATTTCGAGGATGATGGAATGAACACTCATGGGCTTTTTACTACATCCAGTCCCCGTCTATATGCAGTTTTTGTAAATTTTATCATCTGTTCCCACCGGCACACAATACATGGCCTACTCTTCCGAAAAGTGGAACACTTTTTAACGTGTGTGTGCGGGGGGGGGGGGGGGCTTGTGCGTGCGTACTTCAGTGTAAGAGTGTGTGTGTGTGTGTGTGGTGTGTGTGTGTGTGTGTGTGTGTGTGTTGTAACTAATGTTTATGTGGCATGAATATATGTTTGTGCCTGTTATTGTTTGTTGTTGTTTTGCTCTGAAGCGATGTTAATGTACGTTGCTTAAATCTCAATTTATTCATTTCAATCTAGTGTCTTTGTGGTGCTGATTTGTTATGCATTTTAGAGCATTGCTATAGACTTTCTTTTTTGTTATTATGATGTAAAGTGCTTTGAGCTATCCTTATAAAGGGATAGAAAGGTTCTCAAAAAGTGTCTATTCTCCTTCCTCTTCTTCTTCTTCTTCTTCTTCTTCTTACCATCATCATATTATTATTACCATTGTTTTTGTTATTATGATTATCAGTATCATACTTATTTTTTATCAGTATTGTTGTTATTGTTATCATCAGTATCATCATCATCATCATCATCAGCATCAGCATCATCACCAGTATCATCATTATTGTTTTCCTCCACAGATCTTCCCAGAATCAGCATGGGCAACACCAGTGGAGAACTCACCCTCACGGCAGAACAGTCTCTCACCCTCCACTGTCGCTTTGACGCAGTCCCCGCTGTGACGTCATTGCAATGGCTTCACGATGGCCGCGTCATCAACATGGCCGACAGTGGCAAATACAGCGGGGGAGGTGTGGAGAGCCCAGACCTGACGATAAACTCTCTCAACGTCTCTGACGCTGGGCTGTATCAGTGCCGAGCTGGTAATGACGTGGCATCAGTAACAGCGACAACGTCACTGTTTACGTCAGCCGTGAGTCGTGTGTGACGTCAGCCAGGCGCAGAGGCCAGACAGCTGTAGAAGTGTGTGTGTGTGTGTGTATGTTTGTGTGTGCGCGCGCGCTCGTGGAGCCTGCTTTTTTTTTATATTGTTGGCATATTTCATGAATAAAATAAAATGAATTCATTACATGCATCATGCACAATTCATGTGTTTGATTCTTTTTGGTGTTTTCCTCTTAAAAAATACCCCCCCAACCAGTTCACCCCAAAACCAAAGAAACCAAAACTCTCAATGATGATGATGATTATTATGGTGGTAGTTACTTTTGAAAAAAAAAAGTTTTGATATGCAGTAATGACAGTGGCCTTTCTTTAGTCAATGCTTTTTTTTTTTTTCAAGTAAAAAAACCCTGATTAGTAAAAAACCCTGATAGCATTCTTTTTACTCACAGGACTGTTCTTCATCTTCGTCCAACGCTCAGACAACCCCTATTGTTGTCTGCCATCATTATGAGCGGAGAGGCGTTGTGCTGCCATTAAGCGCCTGACAAGTCAGGCCCAGTGCATCCCGACTTCGGCGCACTGGACTGCACTGACTGTTGTAGACTGTGTTGAAGGCTATTCTTTTTGTTTGTTTGGCTTTTGCGTCGATATTCAGTTCGGTATTGTCGTCAAACTGGGAAGAAAAGTTGAGGCTGGGAAACCAGCCAAGGGGCCCCACGGTTTGCCTTTTTAGGCAGATGAGGGCCTAAACCGTCCTGTCATCTTCTTTCTGATTTCACTGTGTGTAAGATGGCGGTGAATTTGACGATAGTGGAACTAGAATTTCAATGCCATCCTTATGGAGAAACAAAAAAAAAAAGAAAAAAGGAAGCCGTACCTGATGAATTTCCCTGCTTATTGAGACAATGAAGATTTGGTATTGGAATTGTATGGTATTGTCTATCACTTTAAGCCACGGCAGATTTCTTTACGTGAAATTGGGACTGCTCTTTCCTAGAAGAGCGCGCGTCGCCACAAGAGCAGCGCCACCCCTCATTATTTTTTTTCTTTTCCTGTCTGCAACTGTATTTGTTTCCTTATCAGAGTGGGTTTTTTTCTGACAGAATTTCGTTTGTCTCATTTGGATGTTAATAATATGCAGAACTGAGGCATAGTTGTTGTGGATGTTTGACTTTATTTTTCCATGAAAACAGATGCTTATTAATGAATGTTATTGCACTACTTGCTAAGCTGATCATCAAGGGCTTTGTCATATGCCAGCTTGCTCAGCTTAAAGTGTGTGTGTGTGTGTGTGTGTGTGTGTGTGTGTGTGTGTGTGTGTGTGTGTGTGTGTGTGTGTGTGTGAACGCGCGCGCATAGTTTTCTATGCACACACCACGTTTGAAACGGCACATTGAATATCTGCTTTGAACCCATACCGTACATACTGAAAAAAA
>CM060346.1:19623002-19630502 GCA_030674155.1 Stramonita haemastoma
CTTCTTCATTTTTTTCTTTCATCTCATCTAATTCATCTGTGTGTACACATATCGGTGTCTAGTTGCCTAGCTAGAAGTAGCTATGTGTCTGTCTATGTATCTATGCTTGTATATTATTATATGTATCTGTCTGTCTGTCTGTCTGTCTGCCTGTATGTATGTATGTATGTCTAGCTTTCTGTATGTCTCTATCTGTCTGTCTGTCTGTCTATCTGTTTGTCTATGTACTTAACTGTCTGTCTGTCTGTAGATTGTATGTGCATCTGCCTGTCTATTCATAATCGTCTGTCTATGCAATATCTCTATCTCTCTCTGTCTACCTGGAGTTAACATCAGTGCTGACTCCACTCTCCCCAAAAGTCCTTCGGATGAGATTTTAAACCGAGGCCCCGTGTGCGAACGCACGCAGAACATCTTGCGCACACGTTAAATCCTGTCCCGCTTTTCGTAAGAGTAGGCCATCGTGTGCCGGTGGGAACAGATGACAATATTTACAAAAACTGCATATACACGGGGACCGGATGAAAAAAAGCACATGTTGCTTATTCTGTTATCCTCGATATAAAAGAATAAAAAAAATAATAAAAAAAAAACCACACCTAAATTTACATCAATAATATATATATATGTATATGTATATATGTATGTATATGTATATATATATATATATATATATATATATATATATATATATATATATATATATATATATATATACGTTGGGGGGGTTGAATCACAAACTTCCTATATCATTCAAAGTGGAAGAATGTTGAAGATTCCTTGAAAAGAGAGACTTTGTTCAAAGAGTGATCGCTGTGACATAGGGCACGACTTTCATTGGATCTTTCAATGTCCTTCATTAAAGACAAAAAGATCACCAAAAGCCTTTTTTGTTGAAAGTTCTGAATGTATTTGTATCTCTTTCCCATTAATGCAGCATGCTCACGCATTTAGTTCATTGTCATTCAGTAACCCCCCCCCCCCCTCCACTCCCAACCCCCACCCTAGTTCAGCCATCTGTAAATAGGTACCTACGCTCTTTAAGGGACAGTGAAGGTAAAGTAGCGAGGGAGACGAGATGGGCGCCGCCCGCAATATGCTGGCTCCTGAAGAAGCTGAGGTCTGTAACACCTCGCTTCACAACTGACTCCATAGGTTATGGGACACCTTAACTTTTTTTGTTTGTTTTACCTCGGATTAACATTAAAGTGTTATAACTTTGCTCAAAACAATGATTATCTAAGAAATGCCCGTCTGTAATTTGTCTTCTGTGTCTGGGCTTTATGACAGTTCTTGATTAAACCATTGACGCTGGGGGCAACAACAAAGTGAGAGGCTGTATGATCAGTGGCTTTCTTTCCCTCTCAAAGAATTGCACTTTACAGCTTAGTCTTTAGTGATCTACTATGACTCTATGACTAGGAGGCCTGACTTGCACAGTCCTGATATTGTGCTGCAGCCCTGGGGCCTAGTTGGTCTTTAGAGAACATCTCCAATGCTGACTGTCCTTATGCCCACTTGGCTGAGAGAGTGGGGAGTGTGTTGCAATCAAATTTCTGCCTAATTTTCGAAACAGCAGCTGCCTTCTCTGCTGTTTTGGAAGTCATCGTCGAACACGACGGACAAAACATAAAAATGTTCGCTAACACTTATTGTTGTGGTGTTCACTTTACCAAAAATGTTAGTTTACCAATTGATGTATTAACCATTATTGCTTTCTCTGGCAACTTCTTTGTTTTGTTGAATTGTCCGCAAAAGGTTGATTGTTGATTGTGAAGAACTAGTTACACGCAATACGTGGCATTCTCGTGTTTCTTTAATGCTTTAGAACCCCCCCCCCCCCCCCCAACTTTGCCTTGTCTTGTCTTGCCTTGCATTGACTTGCCTTGCTTTGCCTTGCTTTGGCCCAAAAGGTCAGACTGTGTTGAATGCTTTGAAGTGAATATATGCAATACGTAACATTTTCATGTACCTCTAGTAGGTTCATTAAAAAGAAAAAAAAAACGGTACCTTATATTGCCTTGCCATGCATTGCATTGCATTGAATTGTCTTGCATTGCATTGCCTTGCCTTGGCTCCAAAGGTCAGACTGTGTGGAATGTTTTTGAAATAATTACTTGTAACGCACTTTCATGTTCCTCTCATGGTGTTTTTTTTAAAAAAAAGCACGAAAAAAATTTGCCTTGCCTTGCCTTGCCTTGCCTTGATTTGCATTGCCTTACATTGCATTGCATTGCAATGCCTTGCCTTACACT
Source organism: Stramonita haemastoma (assembly GCA_030674155.1). Classification (NCBI taxonomy): domain Eukaryota; kingdom Metazoa; phylum Mollusca; class Gastropoda; order Neogastropoda; family Muricidae; genus Stramonita; species Stramonita haemastoma. The sequence continues at coordinate 19,625,258 of CM060346.1, forward strand.
TTTTTTTTGAAAAAATGCCTCATCCTTCTTTAATCTACACAATTTCTCCCTTCTCTACCAAACCAACAGACAAGCCCCAAATCACGGGCACCCAAGGGTCACTGAGCGCCACGGAGCCCCAAGCCGTGACCTTGACCTGCCAGGTCGACGCCCTTCCGGCGCTGACGTCACTGAGGTGGGTCAAGGACGGTCAGGACGTGGACACGGGCGACACGGCCCGCTACTCCGGGGGCACGGTGGGCACCCCCAGCCTGACCATCTCCAGCGTGGGGGCCAGGGACGGGGGGCAGTATTACTGCGTGGCCGCCAATTCTATGGGGACTACGAGCGGAGCTGTCACTACCTTGAGCGTGAACTGTGAGTTTGTGTGTTGTTTTGTGTTGTGTTGTGTTGTGTTGTGTTGTGTTGTGTTGTGTTGTGTTATATTGCATTAGTCTTTAGTGATAAACTATGACTCCCGGACTTGGAGGCTGTACTTGCACAGTCCATATGTGCTGCAGCCCTGGGGGTGGGGGCGGGGGGGGGGGGGGGCTAGTTGGCCTTTGGAGAACATCTCCAACGCTGACTACGTTTCCCTTTTGGTCGAGAGAGTTAGGGTGTGTTGTGGGCAAGGCACCTCCACTATACTCAAACTTTTATTACCCAGTTTCCGAAACAGCAGCTGTCTCCTCTGCTGTTTTTGGAGGTCATCGTCGAACACAACAGACAAACATGTATGCATTGTATTGTAAGGAGGAAGGTGGTAGAACAAAAATATATTGTTTTGCATTGTAGTGCAAGGAAGAAGGTGGCAGAACACTGTTTTGCATTGTATTTTATTGTATTGTCAAGAGGGAAGGTTTCAGGTTATGAGGTTGAATGAAAATGTGACAAAACTTTTGGCCTGGGCCGAATTATTATCAGTATGATCGCTCGCTCTCTCTCTCTCTCTCTCTCTCTCTCTCTCTCTCTCTCTCTCTCTCTCTCTCTCTCTCTCTCTCTCTCTCTCTCTCTCTCTCTCTCTCTCTCTCTCTCTCTCTTTACCAGGGGGGTTGTGAAGTGCCTGGTTTTCTCCTTTGTTTTTAACTTCACAGGAGGTCTGACCTCAGCCCACACATTGCCACTTGAGAGCAGCTCATTTGATTGTACAGGCTGCATGCTAGGTATGCTCGTGTTTCTGTCATCTATCAAACGCTGATATCGATAATATACATACTCGAAGGGGATTCAGGCACTGGCGGGTCTGCACTTGAAGTTGACCTGGGAGGTTGTAAAAATCCCTACCCTTAATTTACCAGACTTTGTCGCCGAGCTTGGAACCCAGGATTTCATGGACTCAGGAGATTGAAGTCACACCGTCTTTAAAGCACTCGGCTACCGCCGTCCGTCTCCTTGTTATCCTTTTGATCATTATTGTCATCATAATCATCATCATCATCAATATTGCCACCATTATCACCACCATCACCCTTATCATCACCATCATCATCACCACCAGCACCAGCACCATATCATCATCATTATCATCATCATCACCAATATTACCACCATTATCATCATCATCACCCTCATCATCACCATCATCATCACCACCACCCCCACCAGCATCATATCATCATCATCATATCATCATCATTATCATCATCACCAACATATATTAATTAAGATCATCATCATCGTTCTCCAGACTTCCCAGTCATCACTGCCGCGAACACCGCCGTCACCGGTTTGAGCGGAGGTAGCGCAAGCTTGACCGTTGACGTAGCAGCCAACCCGGCCTTGACCTCTGTGGTGTGGCGAAAGCGGAGCACAGCCAGCAGCACGAGCTACACGGAAGTCCAGGTGACGTCAGCGAGCCAGAAATACCAAGGGGGCACGGTGGGAACTCCTAGTCTGCAGATCAGCAGTTTAAGCAGCAGTGACGAGGGGTACTACAGTTTGGTGGCCTCCAACGCTGTCGGCACTCGTCAGTCCTCGGAATTCGTTCTGACTGTGACGTGTGAGTAGTGGTGGGATTGAAGAAACAACAGCGGTTTTGGTTCTGTGTCAGCTGCCATTCATAGAATTGTTTTGGGGGGGGGGGGGGGTTGTTGTTTTTTTTTTTTTTTTCCATCTGTGTCGTTCATGGAATTGTTTCTTTATCTGTTGCCATTTACAGAATTATTTCTTTATCGGTTGCTATTTACAGAATTATTTCTTTATCAGTTGCTATTTACAGTATCATTTCTTCATCAGTTGCCATTTACAGAATCATTTCTTCATCAGTTGCCATTTACAGAATCATTTCTTCATCAGTTGCTATTTACAGAATCATTTCTTTATCAGTTGCTATTTACAGAATCATTTCTTCATCAGTTGCTATTTACAGAATCATTTCTTCATCAGTTGCTATTTACAGAATCATTTCTTCATCAGTTGCCATCCAAAGAATCATTTCTTCATCAGTTGCTATTTACAGAATCATTTCTTCATCAGTTGCTATTTACAGAATCATTTCTTCATCAGTTGCCATTTACAGTATCATTTCTTCATCAGTTGCTATTTACAGTATCATTTCTTCATCAGTTGCTATATACAGAATCATTTCTTCATCAGTTGCTATATACAGTATCATTTCTTCATCAGTTGCTATTTACAGTATCATTTCTTCATCAGTTGCCATTTACAGAATCATTTCGTTCATCAGTTGCCATTTACAGAATCATTTCTTCATCAGTTGCCAATTACAGTATCATTTCTTCATCAGTTGCCAATTACAGTATCATTTCTTCATCAGTTGCCAATAACAGTATCATTTCTTCATCAATGCCATTCACAGAATCACTTTTGTCATTAATGTGTTGGCTTTAAATAGCTTTTATTCAGAAATTATAAAAATAAAAAAAAACAATGAAAACAAACAGCATTTTGGAATCATAGCAGCAACAAGCATGTGACTCATGATGTGTTCAACTAAACAATGAGAATTGAACATGAGGGCTGCTGAGCTGCTAGATGTTAACCAGTAATAAAAAATATGTTAATTTTGCAATCTTTGCGACTGTAAAAAGAAACAAAAATGAGACAAGGAAATAGCATCATATTATAGAGTAAACACACACAAAAAGTAGTGGGAACAGGAAACGAGAGAGAGAGAGAGAGAGAGAAGAGAGAGAGAGAGAGAGAGAGAGAGAGAGAGAGAGAGAGAGAGAGAGAGAGAGAGAGAGAGAGAGAATAAATGAATGAATGAATGAATGAATGAATGAATGAAAGATCTTTATTTTTCAAGGGTTACTTAATAAGCCCACATACGTTTATTTTTTAGCCGGCCCTTGTCCTGACTAGGGACTGTCAACAAAACAAACAAAAAACAACCCACCCCCCCACCCACCCACCCACACCCACACACACACACACAAAACAAACCAGAGAGAGAGACAGAGACACAGAGAGAAAGGGAAAGCAACTTAGAAAAAAATAACATCAAGCCCTCCCCCCACCCCCACCCCCACCCCACCCCCCGCCCCCGCCAAAAAAATCCCAACAAAAATAATACTAGTCAATCAGAACAACAACAACAAGGTTATAATAACCTACCATCAGCAACGACAAATTTACTGACTAATGTGTGCACTACATCAAAACAATGTATTCATTGGTACAACAACAACAACAAAAACCACAAAACATTGCTTGTTCACCGTTTTCTTCAAACTACACTGTATTATTTTTCCTTTCTCTTGTCTTCTTCTCCTTCTTCCCCAGCCATACCTACGACGCCTAGCGTGAGCAACCTGGCCGACACCTACCTGGAAGGGTCTCTCATCTCCCTCACCTGTTCCTCCCCCTCCATCACCCCCTCCCCCTCCTACCGCTGGCTGAGGGTCGGGGGAGGAGGAGCAGGAGGCAGCGTGGTGTTGCAGGAAGGGGCAGTGCTGACCATCTCCAGCGCGCGGCCTGAGGACAGTGGGCAGGTTCTCTGCCAGGCTTACAACAGCTTGGGGTCTGCCAACGTCACCGTTACCCTCAACGTTTTGTGTGAGTGGCCCTCTGTGTGGTGGTGGTTGGTGGTGGTGGTGGCGGTGATTGGAAGGGCGGGGGTTGGGGGTGGGGTGGTGGTGGTAGGGGGGGTATTTATATTGTATCGGCCTACCACTTTTTAAGGCACAGCAGATTTCTCTGCGTCGTCAAATCCGGGCGGCTTTCTCTTCCCCCGGGGGAGTAGAGAGCGAGCGCGTTGTTGCCACAAGAGCAGTAGCGCCATCGATACTTTATTTCTTTTTCTTTTCCTGTCTGCGACTGTATTTGTTTTCCTTATCAGTGTGGGTGTGGTGTGGGGTGGAATGATGGGGTGGGGTAGGGTGTGCTGGGGAGTGGTGTGCAACGTGGTGGGGTGTGATATGGGGTGGGGTGGGGGTGTAAGATGGTAAGGGTGTACGTGTGTGTGTGAGACCTGGGAGTAACTTGTCATCGTCAACCTCGATTTTCATTGTATACCACTTTAAGTCAACGGCAGATTTCTCTGCGCGAAACTCGGGATGGTCGCCCAGCTAATCCCGAGAGAGAGAGAGAGAGAGAGAGAGAGACAGAGAGACAGAGAGACAGAGAGAGAGAGAGTTTTTTTGTTGCCTAGAAGTAGTTTATGCCATTCACGCAAATTGTTGGGTTATCATCATACTCTTTCTTAAAGATCACTAACGTTGCGTTGCGACAAAGCGACAAAAACACATGTTTGTGACTAGGTTAGTACATTGTTCATTGTTTTGCCATCATATGATTTTTTTTGGAGATTTTAGCATCAGCAAATCTGTATAACGGCCATGTCAAATTTTGCCCTTTTCTTTTGTAAAAAAAGCATCCAAACCTGTATCTCTTTATGGACCCAGCGAAAGGATAGAGAGCCTGGGTTATCTGATCCTCTCATGAAACTCTATCCTTTCGCCCGGGATTCGAATACTTTCTTACAAATGAAAATGACAAAATCGGAAACAGCAATGGAACGACTTATTGATGTTAAAATCTCCAACATTGTCTGGTGATGTAACAGTTAGCAATGTCCCAAACCAAACTTTCTGGAGTAGGTGTGAGTGTACGAAACAGACAAAAAGCTTTGTCAGCTCCCGATGAAACTAAAACTGCTAAAGCCTGCACCAAATGCCTGTCATACCTCAACATGCCTTGGCTTCAGTGCAGTTCCCTAGCTCAACCAGCTGTCAGTGGATGCCTGCCTCTTTAGGGTCATGGAAGGTGGAGTGGCGAGGGAGAGGAGATGGGCGCCGCCCTCAAC
>CM060346.1:19635502-19638002 GCA_030674155.1 Stramonita haemastoma
GTTACAAATGTCTCCACAAAACAGCACCCTCCTACCTCTGTGAATGTCTTCACCTGTACACACCTTCGCTCGGCTGCAGATACCGTGTCCTTAAGAATACCGAGATTCAATCTATCTACTGTTGGCCGCCGCTCTTTCTCTATTTCTGGCCCATCGATCTGGAATGACCTCCCTCTCTCCCTCCGGCAAAAGCCTACTTATGCCAAGACACATTTATTTCGAACCTAAGATTTTCCCCTCCTGTTTTCATCTCCTATTTCTCCCTGCCTTTAACATATGAAATTCCCATCACCCTGTGTGTGTGTGTGTGTGTGTGCGTGCGTGCGTGCGTGCGTGCGTGCGTGCGTACGTGCGTGCGTGCGTGCGTGCGTGCACATTCAAATTTGTTAAAACCATGAATTGTTATTGGTTGCTTATGTGCTGTATTGGTCGAATGCAAGCGCTTTGATTTGTTTTTGCAAAATACAGCACAATATAAATTTCATGTGTTATTATTATTACCATTATTATTAAATTGAAAAAAATCACAAGAAGAACTGTATGTGATACAAACCAATGTTCTTAAATATAAAGGAGAATTAAGTAATGTGATAAAAAGTTGACATGTACAGAATGGAAAGGAACAATGATACACAATCACGCCCCAGTTTTCTTTTGTCATTGGTAAGAAACTGGGGACAAAATCCATATCCTTCCCCCGTGGGGGATGCCAGGGGCTCCGTCAGTATAGAAAGCATCCCCCATCTTCTGGAAATTCTGAGCTAGAAATGTCCCCTTTTCTATCACTCTCTTTGGGGTTTTTTCCTTACCTTTCTATCCTCTCTCTTTTGCTGATTGTCGGCCATCCCAATCCATTCGCCTGTCTTGTTTTTGAGGAAATAAAAAAAATATCCTTGTTATGTCTTTGTTGCTGTAAACTACGGATGATAAATTAGGCAAAGTGGCTGAAACCCTCAGCAATGCTTGGGTTAAAAAAAAATATATATATATATATTGGCTTAAAGAAATAAGGTAATTAAGGTGGTTTTTATTTAATGGTGCCTTTTCAGATTGATGGTGTTAGGTAATATTTGAATGGATAAGATGATTATTAATTTTGTGAGGTAAAAGTTACTGGAATTACTGAAATTGAATAAGATGACAGCAAGCCATGATTTGGCCTTCGTGATCCGTGGGGCTTGAAAAATATGAACAGGAAAGAAATTCATAACCTTGATGGCAGAAAGAAAAGTCATTAAATAAAAGAAAAAAAATGAAAAAAATAAACTTAACTAAACCAAAATCTTATAAACTAACTGAATCTGTGATACATCATTGATTTCAAAATGATGAAAAAGTTGTCAGCGGTTATCTGCACTTGTTTTTCTACCATTACTGTTTATCTGAATAATAATGTTATTTTGGTCGGGCGGGAAATTGTGTCTTTCCTTGTAGATCCGTGTGGTGTGTATGTGTGTGTGTGTGTGTGTGTGTGTGTGTGTGTGTGTGTGTGTGTGTGTGTGTGTGTGTGTGTGTGTGTGTGTGTGTGTGTGAGAGAGAGAGAGAGAGAGAGAGAGAGAGAGAGAGAGAGAGAGAGAGAGAGAGAGAGAGAGAGAGAGAGAGAGAGTTTAAAATCTGTTATTTTATGTTTTGTGAACATTCGCATGTCAATGAATAATTCGATCAGTGCTTTGAAAACTCCATATATTTATAATCATTATCATTATCGTTCATTATATTCTCAACTTCTCTTGCCTGTGCTTGCACTGTAAGTGTAGGGCAGTGCTTGGGCTATCATCTAGCTTAAGGCTGACCCCTTGGCTGGATATAAACCGTATGACATCCCTTTCATCCTTTTAATCAGGATCCCCAAACAGAGGGCATCTGGATTCACTGATGTGGATCTGTGATCAATCCTGTTTAAAATGACGGAGAAGTTGTAACTAGTTGCCTGCTCTTGTTTTCCTCCACTGCCGTTTTTGTTGTCAATAATGAAAGGACTCGGATATCTTTTTTCTCCCTCTGTTCTTTATTTTTCAGAACTATGATAATTATCAGGTGACACCGCTTAACAAAGAGCTAATGGTAATATTAGTGATAATGGTAATGATGAAAATCAGGATACTACTACTACTACTACTACTACTACTACTACTACTACTACTACTACTACTACTACTGCTGGCTGCTGCTGCTGCTGCTGCTGCTGCTGCTGCTGCTACTACTACTACTACTACTACTACTACTGCTACTGCTGCTGCTGCTGCTGCTGCTGCTGCTGCTGCTGCCACCGCTGCTACTGCTGTTGCTACGAGTTCTAAATATGGAATTTTTATAGCGCTGAATCGCGCGCGCGAGCGTGTGTGTGTGTGTGTGTGTGTGTGTGTGTGTGTGTGTGGTGTGTGTGTGTGTGTGTGTGTGTGTGTGTGTGTGTGTGGTGTGAGTGATGTGTTCATGCGCTGGCACTATTTTTATGTCTTTGCAGAACACCAGTGCTTCCGTAAAGACAACGATGTTGGAC
>CM060346.1:19643002-19708002 GCA_030674155.1 Stramonita haemastoma
TAACTAGGATTCTGCTTAACATGTCATTTTGCTCTTGTGATGTGATTGTTATCTATAGATGAGTTTGAGTTTGTTATGTCCAGCTATAAAGGATTGTAAATGGCATGATTATCAGCTGATGCTTCTGATGTTTAATTTAGACCTGTTTAAAAGTGACTGTGTGATTATAACAATGTTCATGTACAAAATTTATGTGATGATAATTTTTGTGACATATGGAATTTTTACAGCGCTGAATCTTGTAAAGCAAACAAACGAAAGCGCTTACAAATTGAAGGGCTTGTATAGCACTGTTATCTTGTAGAAACAATCCAAAGCACTTTGCATTCAACCTATTCCTGTATGCGTATTATGACAGTTATTGTATGGTATCCTTAACACGCACATTTAGAAATCATTCCTATTTTTTTCACTACGCATCTTATTGCTACGCATGAAAGAAGTGTGTTCCATGTATACAAAATTGACTGTACAGATTGGGGGGGGGGGGGTACATTTCTAATATTGATAATCCTTTCTCGATGATTTTGTTCATAACAATTTTTTTTTTAATTACTGCATAAAAAAATCCTATCATGAAAAGAAATTGACACACGGAAAAATACAGTTCTTAACTATAACATGTTGGCGAGTATAAGTATGGTGACCTGTCAGAATCTTTTAAATCTGAAAGATGCGAGGAGTATACAGTTGGAGGGAATGTGCACAAATGACAAAGCACTGTTGTAAGCCACTATGGGGACAGGATAGCTCAGTGGTCAGATCGCTCGCTTTCCCCCACGCTAAGGTTAAGCAACATTGAGCATGGTTACCAAATGGAATGGTGACCGTTCGGCCGCCTTGGCTTCGGTACAGTCCCCCAGGTCACCCGGCTGTAAATGGATACCTGCCCTCTTTAGGCAGTGAGGGAGAAGAGACGGGTGCCGCCGCCCTCAGTATGCTGGCCCCTGGAGAAGCTGAGGTCTCTGACACCTGGCTCCCCAATCACAGCATGTGTTATTATAGGAGCGCCGCTTTCTTTAAAGGCCATTTTCTCTGAAAATTCAAAAAGTGTTTGAGGGACTGTTATATAGATGCGGCTGTGACATCTGATTAACTGATTAAATCTGATATACGCTTGTGTGTGTGTGTGTGTGTGTGTGTGTGTGTGTGTGTGTGTGTGTGTGTGTGTGTGTGTGTGTGTGTGTGTGTGCGCGCCCGCGCGCGCGTGCGTACGTGCGTGCGTGCGTGTGTGCGTGTGTGTGTGTGAATTTCTTGTGTCCAGTAATTTCAGTGAGTTTACTGTGTGCTTTAAGAACTTCACGATTTGTCTCCTAATTTCTCAGGGGTTTATAGTGGTGTGTGTGTGTGTGTGTGTGTGTGTGTGTGTGTGTGTGTGTGTGGTGTGTGTGTGTGTGTGTGTGTGTGTGTGTGTGTGGAGAGAGAGGGGGGGAGGAGGGAAAAGAGATAATGATTGATTGTTTTGCTTCTTCAGCATTTTATTGAAATAGATTTTTGCTCTTTGAGTTTTTGATAACTTATTCATGGTGTTATGGGGTTTTGCTATTGAAATTGGCCTTTGTTCAGAATGAAAGAAATCACTTAAATTTTTGTGATGTCATATATATATATATACACATATATATACATATATACATATATACATATATATCTTTATGGTTTGTAACACATATTTTTTATGTAATTCAGTGCTGATGCGTTTTGTAACTTCTTTAAACAAAGAAAGTGTTTTCGGTGTATATCTATCACCAGTACATTCATTGTTTTGAGGTGTTTTTTAAAATTTTGTTTACATAAGTTGTTTTATACTGTTTTTTGTAAAAACTAGGTGATTTCCAGTCTGACCGTTGGTAGACCTTTCTCCGTCTTTCTCTGTTACCCCCCTCCCCCCCCCTAAAAAAAGGAGAGAGAGAGAAAATCAGAACACGCACGCACACACACACACACACACACACACACACACACACACACACACACACACACACACATACACACACACACACACACACACACACACACACACACATACACACACACACACACACACACACACACACACACACACACACACACACACACACACACACACACACACACACACACACACACACACACACAGAACAAATCTCATTGTTCTGTTTTCTTCCAAACTATTTTTTTTTAATTGCGTCTTAATAGGTGTCTAATAATTTAATGATTTTCAAGATCTTTATTAATCGGGTCAGCAGCATCGAGCGTTGTTACCGAGTGGATGGGTGACCATTAGCGCGCCTTGGCTTTAGTACGATCCCCCCCCCCCCCCTAGTTTGCCTCAGCTGCCAATGGGTACCTCCCCTCTTTAGGGTCAGGGAAGGTAAAGCAATGAGGGAGAGAAGATGGGCGCCGCCTTCAACATGCTGGCTCCTAGAGAAGCTGAGGTCTCTGACATCTGGCTCCTCAACGACCACATAGGTTAGGCCTATGGGACACCTTTACCATTACCTTTTAATGATCGTGTTACCTTGGAACAATTTTGCTAACTCCCCACCTAAAACAGTTTCTGAAGCATGTTTTCTTCTTGTTGTTGGTTTTTTTCTCCGTTCCTCGGCTAGAGCTTCGAGGCTCACCAATGGTAAGATTTTACGTATGCCACCGTGTTTGCCCACCGTTAAGGTAGCTGTATTCCGACTTCAGAGAATGTTTTCTTTTAAATCCATCTGATTTAAAGACTTTTGGGAAGGGGGAGGAAGGAATGGCCTTACTGGTAAAACTGCAACAGCTTTGTACAAAATAATGGCAAATCACCTTGATAAACCGAGAATTCAACACGATGTCTTAATTTTCACTAGTGCCTTGAGTTTGTGTGTGTGTGTGTTAGGGTGTTTTTTGTTGGTTTTTTTTGTTATTGTTTTTTTTTAATAGTATAAAGTATAAAAAATATGAAAAAAGCATGTTGTGATAAACTTGTAAAAAAAAAAAATAACAGGGTCCTAATAACTTTAGATCTCAAGCTTTAAAAAAAAAGAAAGAATTATCTTTAATTTTTCAAGACTGATTTTTTTCTGTTGTTAAACACTTCTTAAGTAATGTTTTAGAGTATTAAAAAAATATATATTATTACGTTACGTTACAAGTATGCATGTAACTAACTGCCTTACGTTAATTTATTCCGATCGTTTTTTTTCCCCCTCGACATGGGGATGATTTGTGATAGTGGTATATCATAATGATTATTGTTGTACATAATTATAGCCGACATGATCGTTTACTGTTGTTGATTGTAATAATTTTTTCCTTTCAAGTCACACGTCTGTGATGTTCTGGGGTTTTTTGTTGTTTGTTTCACTCCTGTTTATTTCTTGTTTTCACATCGAGGTCGGATGCGCTAGGCCTGACTTATTTTATTTATTTATTTATTATACCTCTTTATGTCACAGCAGATTTCTCTGCGTGAAATTCGGGCTGCTCTCCCCGGGGAGAGCGCGTCGCCACAAGTGCAGCGCCTACCCATTATTTTTTTCCCTTAAGGGATGGTGTCTAAACACGACACCTGTGTCCATGCTGGGTTTTTTTTAATATAATTTTATCATCCGCTCCTACCAGCACACGATGACCTGCTCTTCCGATAGGCGGAACGGGGTTTTAACGTGTGCGCAAGATGTTCTGCGTGCGTTCGCACACGGGACCTCGGTTTATAGTTTCATCCGAATGACTTTGACATTCAGTTCGATTTTTTCGTCAAACTGGGAAGAAAGGGTGAGCTGGATACGAACCCAGAAACTCACGGTTTACATATTGGCAGGCGAACGTCTTAACCATCCTGCCACCGTCCTTCTTGTCAAGCGCTTAACGGCAGCACAATGCATTTTTCGCTCCTATGGGAGACAACAGTAGTTGCTGTCTGAGCGTTCGATGAAGAAGAAGAAGGAGACTTCTTGCTTTTTTCCTGTCTTTTCTTTCATTCTTTTAGTTTAATTTTCTTTGTTGTTTTACTTTCTTTCTTTCTTTCTTTCTTTGGTTTTATTTTTCTGCTTTTTCTTCTATGTCCTTTCTTTCTCGTTATTGAGGAGGAAAATTCTTTTACAAAGATTGTACTCTCTTGTTAAAACAAACAAACAAACGAAAAGGTTGTATTCTCTGCTATTGCCATTGTGTTTTTATTGTCATTTTTTTGTCGTTGTTTGCCATCAGACTATTTGTGAAAGACTTATCGTCATATTTGTTTATATATATATATATCTCTCTTTTTTTTCACAATCTAGATTTAATGCATTGACGTTTGGTTTGATTAGTTTTCTTTTAATTGTAGTTTCGGCTCGTTGTTGATGTTTTGCTATATTAATGTATCCGACTTGTCAGGCACTTAACGGTATAGTAGCGTAACGCATCTTTCGCTCATATGACAAAGCATTCGAAGAAGAAGAGGAAGACGAAGAAGAAGAAGAAGAAGATGATGAAGAAGAAGAAGAAGAAGAAGAAGAAGAAGAAGAAGAAGAAGAAGAAGAAGAAGAAGAAGAACAACAACAACAACAACAACAACAACAACAACAACAACAACAACAACAACAGCAACAACAACAACAACAACAAGAAAAAGAATATACCCTCATACTCTTATTATGTCGACACAGGAACTATTATAAGTAAGGATCGATCTGGTTCATGTGCCTGTTGTTAATCAATCCGAGGAGAGGCTGCCAGTCTGACCCCATCAATGTTGCTGATAGCATCCCCAAAACAGCCCGTGGCTGGGCATGGTCTGACTTGTCCCTGAACCTCCCCGCACGAGAAGTTCTTTGGGCTAGGCTCAGCATTAAGTTTGTACAGCTGAGCTTGGCGGAGTCTGATTGCATGCTGGGTATGCCCGGCTCGTCCAGCCATTTCTGGGACAACTCGTCTGCGACAATAAGGGAACTGGGTTGGGTTCTTAACAGGTGTATAAAACGTTACGCTAATAATTCACAAGAGAGACGCCTCGGTTTTTCTCGTCTCATCTGAAGAACTGTCAACCAGATGATTTTTACGTACATCACAATATATCAGATTTAGAAAATGCGTTTAATGGATTTGGGTTGGGGTTGTTTTTTGTGTGTGTGTTTTGCATGTTTGTTTAGTTTTGCTTTGTAGTCTGTTAAATCATCGGTAGAAAAAAGACCTACGTTTAAAGACGTTGATATGTATTCTGATCATATATATATTTTTTTAGGATAAGTAGTGCTCAGATTTCCTTTTTCATTTATCCGTGTATTGATTTAATAGTTTTCGTACCTATTTATTTAGTATTTGTTTATTGATTAAGTGTGTCAGGTGTTTATTTATTGGTTTCTTTCTATTCTTGTTGGTGTTTTTTTTTGTTTTTGTTTTTAAAAGAATACAGCATTTTCTAAGCATTCCTTTCATGTTTTGCTGCGATTGTCTGTTTTGGGGTTGTTGTTGTTGTTGTTATTGTTGTGTGTGTGTGTGTGTGAGCGTGCGCGCGCGCGTGCGTGCATGCATGCGTGCGTGTGTTTGTATGTATTTCTGTGTAACTATACATGCGTGTGTGTGTGTATGTGTGTGCGTGTGTATCTGTGTGTGTGTGTGTGTGTGTGTGTGTTGTGTGTGGTGTGTGGTGTGTGTGTGTGTGTGTGTGTGTGTCTGTCTGTCTGTCTGTCTGTCTGTCTGTCTGTCTGTCTGTCTGTCTGTAAATGTATCTGTATGCATGCTTGTGTGTGCAAATGATTATTATTATTCGCTCTTTACTTGGTCACGCGAAGTTAGGTGATGTGACAGGAGCAGTGACCAGGTCAATCACAAAGTGGAGGCCACTGTCTGTAGTTAGACCTGGGTACTCTTCAACCGCTAAATGTCCGCCGTTTTATTCTACTTTATATGATTTATTTATTCCTTTATTTCGAGGATGCTGGAATAAGCACTCATAATGCTTTCTTTTTTTTTTTAACATCCAGTCCCTGTGTGCATGAAGTTTTGTCAGTTTTGTCATCCGTTCCCACCGCCACACGATGGCCTACTCCTCCCGAAAAGCCGAACAGGTCTTAACGTGTGTGCAAGATGTTCTGCGTACGTTCGGGACTTCGTTTTATAGTCGCATCCGAAGGGCTTTGGGGGGGATTGGAGTCAGCTCTGATGTTAACTCCAGGGGAAAATAAAAATCCCCTTGAACAGGATTGGAACCCGGGTCAGCAGATCACGAGCGCAATGCGCAGCGCTGTACCACCAGGCTATCCCCCTGCCCCCCCTTTTTTTTCATGCTATGAGCCAGAGAACATGACCCAAACCTCAGTGGGGTAGTAGTTCACAGCTAGCTGCAATAGCGCAGACTTTTTGCAGCTGAGAGGTACAGAAAACGACAGTGATGTCCGTCCCTCCACATTGCTGCCTGAAGTCCTTTTGGAGCCATAAAAAAAGAAGGGGTCACTTGGGAGATATGTAGAATATATATATATATATATATATATATATATATATATATAATATATATATATATATATATATATATATATATATATCATTTTTTTTTTTTTTTTTTTTTTATAAATTCTATTATATCGAGGATAATGGAATAAGCACTCTTGTGCTTTTTTTCTTCCATCCAGTCCCCGTGTGTATGCAGTTTTGTAAATGTCATCTATTCCCACCGGCACACGATGGCCTACTCTTACGAAAAGCGGAACAGGATTTAACGTGTGCGCAAGGTGTTCTGCGTGCGTTCGCACACGGGGCCTCGGTTTAAAGTCTCATCCGAAGGACTTTTGGGGAGAGTGGGAGTCAGCACTGATGTTAACTCCAGGAGAAAAATCTCCTCGACCGGACTCGAACCCGGGTCGTCAAATTGCCAGCGCACTGTTCTGACCACTAGGCTATCCGTCCCCCCCCCCCCCCCTAGAATAGAATAGTCTAGATGGTTTGCGGGGCCGATTCCTAAAACAAGGACAAGGCAGACACGTTCAAAAACGGTTCCCGAGCCAAAAGACATGTCACACGTGTCATCAGACAGATCTGGATGGGCGGATTAAAAAAAAAAAAAGGCATTGCCGATGGTATGCATGGCTGCTAGAGCCAGGGGTTTTTTTTTGGTGGGGGGGGGGGGGGTGTGTTTGTTTAGGGTGGTTTTTTTTTTGTTTCACGGCTAAGAGCTCTGAGGTTCACCAATGGTGAGATTTTTGTGTTGACGACCTTCTCCCCCCCCCCCCCTTCTACCATTGAGGTAGTCGTAGTCTGACTTTGGAGATGGCATCTGAACACGAGACACAAGTGTGTATGCCGGTTGGGGTCTTTTTATTATCCTTTCCTACTGCACACGATGGGCCACTCTTCCAGTAAAGGCAGACCGGGTTTTTAGCGGGTACGCAAGATATTCTGCATGCGTCATACATGGGGCCTTAGTTTAGGCTATAGTCTCATCCGAAGGACTGCGATACTCAGTGCGATTTTTTCTCTCGTCAAACTCAGAAGAAAGGGCGATGCTGGGAATTAACCTAGAACCTCACGGTTTACTTGATGGTAGGCGAATGTCTCAATCGTCCTGCCACCTTTCTTCTTATGCCAGCTATGACAGGTGTGTACAGGTTCTTTCCAAGTCCGCAACCCTAGCCGAAAAAGGTTGCGTCCGTTTTGGCCAGCTAAGAGTTACCATGACTCTGGTTAGTTTGGTTAGGTTCTGCTTGAGCCCCCCCCCCCCCCCCCCCCCCCCCCCCATGGAGCTATTCAATGTAAGGACTGTAGGTACCATCAACAAGTAAGCCACCACCTCCCAATACCCATTGTAACGACATGTCCATGACCGTAAGAATAGGCCTGCTGTTGGTCTTTTTCAACCTTGCACTTCAGACCGACCGTTCAGACACCGTCCCAACCTGTCAGCTGTGAAAAGGAGGACCATGGCACACACGTCCAAAAACGGTTCCCGGACCAAAAGACAAGGCCACAGTTCCGCACGAAATGTTTGAAAGATGTACAAAGCAGAAAAAAAAAGGTCACCTAGTGGGCCGAGGTGTCAAGTTTGTGTCCGTTCCAAACAGAACACATTCTATCTGGAACAGTTGGGTTGAAAATGACACAATGCTACTGAAGGGGTGGGATAGCTTTGGTGGTCAGAGCGTTACACATGCGATCTGATGGCCTGGGTTCGATTCCAGGTTTGAGCCACCACCAAGACACCCGTTAAAGGCGCCAACTCCACTTTCCTGAAAGTCCTTCGGATGAGACGATAAACTGGAGCACGCCTCAAGTGCGAGTGCGCGCAGAACATCTTGCACACATGTTACAATCTATTCCAGTTTTCAGAAGAGTGAGCCGGATGACAAATTTGACAAACCGACATGCACACAGGAACTGGATGTAAAAAAAAAAAAAAGGATATGAGTGCTTATTCCATTACCCTGGGAAATAAACAACAACCACCCCCCCCCTCCATTTTTCAAAATGCCTCTTGAGACGTACGTTTACAGTGATAGAGGATTAGTTTAGGATTTATTTCGACCCTCACAGTTCGAGAGACTTGTCTGTCGTCTGCTTCACAGTACCTGGCAGACAGGCAAGCACCATTATGAGAGCCAGGATACTTATGATCTCCAATCGTTATAAAATGTGGGTTGTGTACGACGCACAACGTCTAGACAAAATAGCATAACGAATTTATCCTTTTTGTGTTTCGTGCACTTGCACAAAAATCTGCCGATGAAGAGTAAGTTAGGCCGTTTGAAAGACACCCAGATTTCATCACAACAGTATTAACAGTTTTAGAGATCCATTGCTTTTATTGTGCATCTGGGTACTCGGCGACCCAGGAAGCTAGGTGAAAGTTAAAATCAAGAGCTGTTGTAGAACTGCCTAAAGTATGGTAACTGGTTTTTCCTGTAAACCAGCCACTATTTTCAGATAGCAGGATAACATCATCACCAAGCAGAAGAATAAACAGTTCTGTGGAATCTTGGAGATAAATGTTTATCATTATTGATGACCTCTTTAGCTAACTCGTTTTTTAAAACGAAAAAACAAAACAAACAACAGAAAACAATAAAGGACTACATACATCGCCCTGTTGAACACCAGGGGTACTGTTTATCCTACCAGTTAGCTTAGCTCTGCATCTATTTCTATTGCTACATTTGAGACATGGCTCTTAGACACCGTAATAAGTAACAACATTTTTAAGGTGAATAGACCATAACAAAATTAACAGACTCGAACGCTTTTTCAAAGTCAATAAATGCGACATAGAGCTTACCGTCATGAGCAAACTGTTTCTGTACAAACGCCAGCAGAGTTAACATTATGGTCTTTTGTGAAGTATCCTCTCTCAAAGCCAGACCGGTGTTCGCCTGTTATATCATTTTTCATGACTCATTCCAGTAACCTGTTATTATTGATTGTATTATACAATTTACAACTTATGTCACGCAGAGATATTCCTATATAATTAATGGATGTTAACATGAAAGAGAATGAATGAATCATCTTAAGGGTTACAGATAGGCATTCACATACTTTTTTTTCATCATCTGGCCCTTGCCCTGATTAGGGACTACCCCCCACCCCAAACACACCACACACACACACACACACACACACACACACACACACACACACACACACACACACACACACACCACCACCACCACCACCCACCACCACCACCACCACCACCACCACACTACCACCACTACCACCACCACAACCACCACCACCACCAACAACAACAACAGACCCCCCCCAAAAAAAAACAAAAAAAAACCACAAGAAAACAAACAAACAACAACAACAAACCAAGAACACCCCACACACACACACACACACACACACACACACACACACACACACACACACACCACACACACACACACACACACACACGCACACGCACACCACACACACACACACACACACACCACACACACACACACACACACACACACAGCCAAGGGAGAGAGAGAGAAAGAGAGAATCGTATCAAGTTAAGTCAAATAAAAATTCTTTTACCTCGAGGATAATGAATAAGCACCCGTGTGCTTTTTTTTTTTTTTTTTTTTTTTAAATCTAATCCTTGCCCTTATCAGGGATAGTATGACACTTTTGGGTTGGTGCTCTTTTTTTTCCCCTAGTAAAATACAATTACAAACAAAAACAAGAAACACGAACAGAAAAACAACATAAAAATTTTTTAAAAAGCACATACACACAGAGAGAAAAACCAAAGGATGATACTGATGAAGAAAAAAGCAACAATTAACAACAAACCAACTCCCCTTGGCAAATAAGGAGAGAAAGGCAAAGAATGAGGGGGGGGGGGGGGGGGGGGGAGGCTGGGGGGTGTGTGTGCGCGTAGCTACATTCATGCGTGCGTGCGTGCGTGGCGTGCGCGTGCGTGTGCGTGCATGTGTGTGTGTGAGGAGAGAGAGAGAGAGAGAGAGAGAGAGAGAGAGAGAGAGAGAGAGAGAGAGAGAGAGAGAGAGAGAGAGAGAGAGAGAGAGAGAGAGAGAGAGAGAGAGAGAGAGAGAGAGAGACAAGGCAAGGCAAAGTCTTTTATTCGAGGATAATAGATAAGCACTCGTGTGCTTTTTTACATCCAGTCCCCGCCCTTTTCAGGGATACATCAAGTTGAAAATATACTAAACAAAAAGACTTTACGCAGTACCAAACAACACACAAGAATAAAGGACACTATATATGATAAGGTAATAAAATGCACTCTTTCAGAAGACAAAAATCAGAAGTAACAATAAAAAATTTTCATTATGGAAAAAAAGAAAAGCGTTAGTAGATAAGGAGCAAACAAGAGAACAAAATGAAATAAACAACCGAAAACATCAATCCACCACTATCTATCAAAAATAGTACATGTAATATAAATCATACATTTGGATAAAAGGGATTTTAAAAAAAAAAACTAGCATCCTTATTGGAGGGGGGGAGGAGGAGAGAGAGAGAGAGAGAGAGAGAGAGAGAGAGAGAGAGAGAGAGAGAGAGAGAGAGAGAGAGAGAGAGAGAGAGAGAGGAGAGAGAGAGGAGAGAGAGAGAGAGAGAGAGAGAGAGACAAGAGGCAAGGCAAGGCAAGGCAAGGCAAGGCAAGGCAAGGCAAAGTCTTTTATTCGAGGATAATAGATAAGCACTCGTGTGCTTTTTTACATCCAGTCCCCGCCCTTTTCAGGGATACATCAAGTTGAAAATATACTAAACAATAAGACTTTACGCAGTACCAAACAACACACAAGAATAAAGGACACTATACATGATAAGGTAATAAAATGCACTCTTTCAGAAGACAAAAATCAAAAGTCACAATAAAAGATTTTGATTATGAAAAAAAAGAAAAGCGTTAGTAGATAAGGAGCAAACAAGAGAACAAAATGAAATTAACAACCGGAAACATCAATCCACCACTATCTATCAAAAGTCATACATGTAATATAAATCATGAGAAGAGAGAGAGAGAGAGAGAGAGAGAGAGAGAGAGAGAGAGAGAGAGAGAGAGAATTGAATGGAATGGAATGGAATGGAATGGAATGGAATTGAATTGAATTGAAATGAATTAAATAAATTTGATTTAGAGAGAGAGAGAGAGAGAGAGAGAGAGAGAGAGAGAGAGAGAGTTTTTTCATGAGGATTGTTCGGAAT
The DNA here is from genome assembly GCA_030674155.1 of Stramonita haemastoma. Classification (NCBI taxonomy): domain Eukaryota; kingdom Metazoa; phylum Mollusca; class Gastropoda; order Neogastropoda; family Muricidae; genus Stramonita; species Stramonita haemastoma. The sequence goes on from CM060346.1 coordinate 19,654,598, forward strand.
ACTGTCCGTACTAAAACCAGCTCAAGCGTATCAAAAAAAAATCTAAAACTGAGCAAGAAAGGGAGAGAGACTCTCATATTTATATGTATGTTCCCCCTCTTTAAACCAGTCATTAAAAATGTTAATCACTTCTATCAAAATTTCAAGTCATACAATTTTACAGGTTTCCGGAAAGATTGATGATTAAGCCTAGTGGTAAAAAGTCAATCAGGGGACGTTACTGCAATGTTCAACATGGCGCAGTCCAGGACAGGTGTGTGATTTCGTTTCTTATACAAACATGTGTTTTTCTAGTCGATTGTTTGTTCAGGACTTGCATTATGATTGAAATGTTTAGGGCATGTGTAAAAGCATAAATGGTTGTGCACAAAGTTAAAATTTCATTGCGATCGTTGGCTTCATGAGGGAAAATGTCATGATGATGTCCCAAAATCGTGCCACCACGTGCGTTGTATAAATCGGCATCAGAGGTTCATTTGGAATAAAAATCGATGGTATTAAAACTAAAAAATGCCACTGTACACACACAGTCATAAACAAACTTTATTCTTATAAAAAAAAACTTTAGAAACATAGCTTCAAGCAATGGTCAATTTAACGGTAAATCTTTCAGAGTGACTCAGTGATTGAGATAAATTATATTTATATGCCCAGTCATTCTAAGAAGAAATAGCTTGGATTTGGATAGTAGTAGTACAGTAGGGCTGTAATTTAAGATACTTAGCATCAATTCACAGACTTTTACAAACGTTTCTCTTAGTATTCATTCATTGTGAGAAGATTCTCAAACACATTTTTGTCACTGTAGGCGTAGCATGAACGTACTACCTCAAACAAAAGTCACACAGGCTGGTCTATTTCAGTATTTCACTGTTTCTAGTATTTGGTTTCAAAGTTGGTTACTTAATGAACTTAAGATTTTAATGAAGATGCCATAGGCTAATGAGGCTGGCACCAAAGATGTTCTTAGGAAGGGGTGGTAGGAAGGGGTAGGTGCGTAAGCACAGTACAGGCACATGACAGACTGTCAGAAAATGTCACTTCAGCCTTTTTTTTTGAGACGGAAATCTAATCGGTCACAGGCAAACAGAATCGGTATGCAGTACTAGCTGCTTCGAAAATTTTCGGTATTCCCTGTTTACAATCGGTAAAATACCGACAATTACCGATTATCGCGAACCCTGACAAATTCTCTCCCTCTGCTGCCACTCACCTCCCTATCTCTTTCTCACTTCACTAGACTTCTTCCCCTACCCACTACCACCTCTCTCCCTCACATAGTGCTTCTCCTCCTCCCCATTCACTAGTTTGCCCATCCTCCATTTCACTAGTTTGCCCATCCTATCTCCCTCCTCTTCAGGGTTCGCGATAACCGGTAATTGTCGGTATTTTACCGATTGTAAACAGGGAATACCGAAAATTTTCGAAGCAGCCGGTACCGCGTACCGATTCTGTTTGCCTGTGACCGATTAGATTTCCATCTCAAAAAAAAAGTCTGAAGTGACATTTTCTGACAGTGTGTCATGCGCCTGTACTGTGCTTACGCACCTACCCCTTCCTACCACCACCCTTTCCGACGAACATCTTTGGCGCCAGCATGATTAGCCTTGCACGCAGAACAGCAAGCTTTACTGTGAAAGAATAGAGCTTCGCGCTCTTCTCGGCATGACAGTAACTTCCATTCACAATGAGTAAATCGGGCCTAGATTTATTTAATCTTTATTCTTTTAATCTTTTATATCGAGGATAATGGAATAAGCACTCCTGTGCTTTTTTACATCCAGTCCCCATGTGTATGCAGTTTTGTAAATGTCATCTGTTCCCACCGGCACACGATGGCCTGCTCTTACAAAAAGCAAAAAGCGGAGGGTCTTTGACTATGAATTTGCGCGTTGCTTTGAGAGAGAAGAGTCGAAAACTAAATCTAAATTGAACGAAAGATCTAGATGAGCGCTAAGCATAGAAACAAGAAAGAAGAATATAAGTCTCACGAATGATGCCATGCAAAACAACAGACTGACACGGACAGTGGCACAGGCGCTAGAAAAAAAATCCTATTTCCTGTGTGGCTTCGTGCCCAAGAAGCGAGTGGCAGCAGCACGGCAGTCAAAGTCTGAGAGATTTGCGTTCAATTTAGATTTAGTTTTGCTGCCGAACAATCCCCCTCTCCCCCACCCCCTCACTGAATAGTTTCGTTTTGTTCACAGTACGTACGGATTTTATTTTCTGGGGACCGATTTTGGGGGAGTTGGTCAAGATATCTCTGAAATGGCAACTCGCAGTACCGGTTTTAAAAAATCCTAGCGCGAACCCTGCTCTTGTTTCCCCCCCCCCACTCCTCTCTCCATTAGCACACACACACACACCACACACACACACACACACACACACACACACACACACACACACACACACACACACACACACACACACACACACACACACACACACACACACACACACACATCTATTTTGGTATCATCCTTTTTGAAAGCTTGAAATTTAAGAAATGACAATTTTCAACACTATCCCATATAATATCACTTATGAAGTCATCATACCTGTCCAGATTTGCTAGTTGATAAAAGAAAAAGCTTATTAGCTTTTGTACAATGGAAAGAAATTGGAAGGGGATGAGCAAACAAATAAAGAAAAAAAAAGCCAATAAGGAAAAAGAGACGTTTATTCTTCATGTTGAAAAAGTGCGCCACAAACAATGCGCAAAAATACTGAAACTCAGTGAAAAATACTGACCATTGCCATGACAATACTGAAATCAGCAATAAAGGGGTGCACAGGTCTGGGGATGTCACAGAAAATAAGGCAGCAGCAAAAAAAAAAAGAAAAAAAAAAGAAAAGTCAGAAGATATTGAAAGCTTTTTTTACATAAATATTGTTTTAACTGTCATGAACCTCTGTTAGTCTGTGTTTTGAAATAGATAGACTATATTATATTTTCAGACTATATTATATTTTCTGTGTTTTGTTTTATTTTTTTAGTTTATCGGATTGGACAACTAAAAGATGTAAGAGTCGACCTCTCGGAACGACTAAAATCAGCACAAAAATTATGGCACACCCAGAGCAGTGTTGGACCAAAGCATCAAGGAATCATTGATGCTATCATCACTGTTCTTATCAGTGATAAGAAAAGGTTTGGACTGATCAGTTTGTTTCGTTTTCTTCCTCAATATTGTGTGTGTGTGTGTGTGTGAGAGAGAGAGAGAGAGAGAGAGAGAGAACGACTAAAAAAAAGTTAAAGTCTGTCCCTAAAGTCTGTCCCGAGCCATAAGGCTCATCAGGCCGGTGCTTATCCCGGTTTCTGTGGCGTTAAGCGACTGAGAGTCAAAGACTCCCCCTGGATAGGACGCCAGTCTATCGCAGGGTTAACCCCCAACACAAGGTTGGTGGTACCCCTTTTACACCTGGGTGGGGTGAGAAAATAGCCGTAAAGTGCCTTTTCCAAGGGCACAACGCCATAGCGGAATAGCTGGGATCTGGGATCGAACCCGCAACCTTTTTACAACTCCCTCACCACTAGGCGGTGGCGAACGACTAAAAACAGCACAAGAATTATGGCACACCCAGAGCAGTGTTGGACCAAAGCATCAAGGAATCATTGATGCTATCATCACTGTTCTTATCAGTGATAAGAAAAGGTTTGGACTGATCAGTTTGTTTCGTTTTCTTCCTCAATATTGTGTGTGTGTGAGAGAGAGAGAAGGGTTCGTACCAAAGCATCAAGGAATCATTGATGCTATCATCACTGTTCTTATCAATGATAAGAAAAGGTTTGGACTGATCAGTTTGTTTCGTTTTCTTCCTCAATATTGTGTGTGTGTGTGAGAGAGAGAGAGAGCAGGGTTCGTACCAAAGCATCAAGGAATCATTGATGCTATCATCACTGTTCTTAACAATGATAAGAAAAGGTTTGGACTGATCAGTTTGTTTTCTTCCTCAATATTGTGTGTGTGTGTGTGTATGTGTGTGTGAGAGAGAAAGAGAGAGAGCAGGGTTCGTACAGTCGTTGAAAGTTCTTGAAATTTGGACCCCTTTTTAAGGCCTTGAAAGTCCTTGAAAATCAGGCATATGCCTCCAGGTGCTTGAAAAGTCCTTGAATTTTACTGTTACCAAAGAAAAAAAGAAGGATAAAGAGAAAGAGAGAGAGATTGGCATGGTAAGATCAGGTATGGTACTGGCTGTAAATTCGTGGAATTTTTATAAAAGTAAAAAAAGAGAAGAAGAAAAAATAGGAGAAAAAAGAAATCTACAAAAGCAGGTCAAGGGAACTAACTCTTCCATGCCGGTTAGTAATTACTCCCCTTCTCTGCTTTATGTCACAAGGCAATTCAAGCCTAGGTAGGCCTAATAAGACAACTTTTTCTGTTGAAAGACCATGTGTACCAACAATGGGTGTCAAGTTTCATGATAGGGATGGACTAGCAGCTCTAATATAAGGCAGAAAGGGAGAGGGGGCTTTCACTGGCTGTTCCATGTGGGGTCAGAGAGCAATGGTTATATTAAATTAAATACAACAATCAGCATGCCACGGGCCTCCCCTTTTTCATTGAGAGTTCCCCCCCCCCCCCCTCTCTCTATATATAGTCTCCCTCTCTCTCTCTTTCTCTCTCTCTCTCTGACACACAACAACACACACACACACACACACACACACACACACACACACACACACACACACACACACACTGGAAGTAAATGACTGACTTACACAGCGCGCGCGCGCGCACGCACACACCACGCACGCACGCACGCACGCACGCACGCACGCACGCACGCACGCACGACCACCACACACACACACACACCACACACACACACACACACACACACAATCCTCTCTGGTCCCTTCTCTCTCTCTGTCTCTCTCTATCTCTTCTCTCCCTCTCACCCTTCTCCCACCCTCACCCACCAACACACCACACCACCCTCTTCCCCCCCCCCCCCCCCCCCCCCCCTTATCTCTTTCTCTCTCTGTTTCTCTGTCTATGTGTGTCTGTCCTTTCTTTCTCTTTCTTCCTCTATCTGCATTAGTGCACATTTGTCTAGAGATATACTCATTATTGCTATGTGATAACTTGGGAATAGAACCTCCTTTAGATTGAAGAAATGACAGAAAAAGTCATACTTGGAGAGCTTATTTCAGGGCAGAAATTGCTTAGTATCAAGGACTGAAATTAGTTCAAGGAGAGGCCGTTAAACAGGCTAGAATTGTTGAAAAATCTTCAGCTTCAGGGGGCAACGCCCCCTGACCCCCACAAGGAGCTCTGCCCCTTCACCCCGCCAGGGGGCAATGCCCCCTGGACCCCCCTCCACCTTTCACAATTTTTGGAGTCTGTCAATTCCTATCCCTGCAACACTGAAACTTGATGGGCATCAGAGACACGCATGGGGATGTGCATACAGTTATATAAGGGTGGAATTATACTTAAATTGCTTCAGGATTGAATTTTTTTTTCTTCAGGATTTGGAATGTCCACAGGACAAAAAAAATTTAGGTTTCAGGATTGAGAGATTTTTTCACTTTCACCCATGTCAATGTGTTGTGATGTGAAAATCTGTCCACAGCAATACCATCAGCTATTCCCCCTCTCCAGCCCCTCCCCCCTCCCTTCCAACCTGTTATCCAGGAGGATGAATGTTTACTATTGTAAACTGTTAGTCTCCTGGTAAAGTAACTCACAGGGAGCTTTACACATATTTAGACTTTGAGAACCAGTATGCTGAGAAATTATGAATGAACAGATTGGGTGATCACTTAGATTGAAATTGTTTTAAGCTAAGTGCACACTTTAGGCCAACGATTATTTTTGATTTAGCCCAGTTAACTGCAGTAGAAATATTGATTCTTGTTATGAAGAAAATTTGGACCAAATGGCTATAGATATTTTCTTTTCAGCTGTAAAGTGTGTAGACATTGTTAAAATGCAAGCACTATTTGTCGATGGAGGTCCTTGAAAATTGAGAGGGAGGTCCTTGAAAGTCCTTGAAAAGTCCTTGAAAAGTCCTTGAATTTTCTTCCCAAAGATCTGTATGAACCCTGGAGAGGAGAGAGAGAGAGAGAGAGGAGAGAGAGAGAGAGAGAGAGAGAGAGAGAGAGAGAGAGAGAGAGTGGGAGTGTGTGTGTGTGTGTGTGTGTGTGTGTGTGTGTGTGTGTGTGTGTGTGTGTGTGAGTGAGAGAGAGAGAGAGGAGAGAGAGAGAGAGAGAGAGAGAGAGAGAGAGAGAGAGAGAGAAGAGAGAGAGAGAGTGTGTGTGTGTGTGTGTGTGTGTGTGTGTATGTGTGTGTGTGTGTGTGTGTGTGTGTGTGAGAGAGAGTGTGTGTGTGTGGGTGTATGGGTGTGTGTGTGAGAGAGAGAGTAAGTCACCACTGTGTCATTGTATACATGTGTACTGTATACAGGGTTGTGTGTGTGTGTGTGTGTGTGTGTGTGTGTGTGTGTGTGTGTGTGTGTGTGTGTGTACACTTGTGTGTTTGTATGTGTTAATGTACCCTTATTATAAAACACAAGTACTTATAAATTTATACATAGATCTAATCTATAGATCCACTGTTCAGTGTTTATAAATTTGCTCAAGATTGTATTTATAATCTCTTCACTTTTTTGCATTCTGTGTCTGAGTCAGAGTGGGACATGTAGTGTCTGGTCTTCTCCTGTGCAGGAGGTCTGCCTGCTGGCCTTGGCTGACACATTCCGGCTTCAGAGTAGCTCCACTTTTTGGTTTAAATTCAAAAATTTATTGAAAGAAAATTCATTACGTCAATTATTTATATTTATAATATTTATAAAATACACACACTTACTAATAATAGGAGCAGGAACAAGGTAACAGCTTATAATGCGCTCAACAGCAGTGACAAGTTTAGTTTTACATATTATGGCAGCTGGTTGGCATTTTTGAAAAAAAAAATGTGACAGTACAGGTGTGTATTTGGTATGTTCCTCTTTCTGTAAGTTGTAGCCCACCAAATGCTGACATGGGTTATGAGATCTTTAACAGTGTATTTGATCCTCTGCTTATTATGCTTGTAATACACATACACACACAGTATGCATGAAGGGAATCGAGGCACTTGTAAGTTGATGTGGGACATGGTAAATTTATATGAAAAAAAAAATCCAAACCCACCTTCAATCCACCAAATGCCACTGGCAAGATTCAACCTCATGGCTTTATGGATCCATGGGGATTGAAGTGGAACAGTCTTAACCACTCAGCTACAGCGTCTTTTTGTGTTTTTGTGTGTGTTCCTCGCTAGAGCTCCCAAGTTCACCCATTGGGAGATTTTGCTAGCACAACCGTTTTTGCTTACTTTGAAGGCAGTCACATTTCAACTCAGTGATATATATGCTGGGTATGTCTGAGGTTCCATAACCTACTGAACACTGACAGGAATGATGATAGAGCTGATTTTACACCCTGTTTTAATCTGTATATGAGATAGTTGCACAGTTTTATTGTGATATTTTAAAAAAAATTGATGAGATGACAGCCGGGATATATATATATATATATATGGCCTCTGTGGTTGGCGGGGCTATAAAGAACAAGACTGGATTGGATTTGAGTACAGGATCTTTAACCCTCTCACAGCTATCATGTTTTTGCTCAGACACATACATGCTGACTCAGAGAGCATTGAATCATGACGAACAGCAAGCGTCGACTAAGCAATGCTGGCGATGGTTTCTATGATGAACGCTGTTCATCAACAGCGCAGTAAAGAGGTTAACGTGTACTTGATCCTCTGCATGTGCATGATCTATATATATATATATATTATATAGGTCTGTAATGCCCGGGCTATGATTGTATACGTATATATGCACTATTTGGCCAGGCATGAGCTGAGTGAGGATGTGGAGAAAGAGGTCTGGAGGATCCTGTCGACATTTTTACACAGTTTATCCCCCTCCTGTCAGCAGTCTACCATCATCCTCAGGCCTTCCGCTGCCCAGGTATGGATATATATTATATATATTATATAAATATATATATATATATTATATATACACTGTGTCAGTGTGTGTGTTGGGTTTATTGATTTTGATTTATTCTTTTATACTGAGGATTATGGAATAAGCACTCTTGTGCTTTTTTACATCCAGTCCCGTGTGTATGCAGTTTTGTAAATGTCATCTGTTCCCACCGGCACACAATGGCCTACTCTTACGAAAAGCGGAACAGGATTTAACGTGTGCGCAAGAAGTTGTGCGTGCGTTCGCACACGGGGCCTCGGTTTAAAATCTCATCCGAGGGATGAAGTGTGTGTGTGTATGTGTGTCTGTGTGTGTCTGTGTGTGTGTGTGTACATAACTTCTATATTTGTATTTTACTTTAAGTAACAGCAGATTTCTTTTCGTGAAAATGGAATTCAGACCGCTCTTCCCTGGTGAGAGTATGTCACCACAAGAGCAGGGCCACCAATATTTTCTTTCTTTTCCAGTCAGCATGTTTATTTGTGCGTGCGTGCGTGTGTGTGCTTCCATGCATTTGTGTTTAAGTGTGCATGTGTGTTTACAGTGTTTAGAGTGTGTGTGTGTGTGTGTGTGTGTGTGTGTGTGTGTGTGTGTTTGGGCTTGCATGCCATACATGCGAGTATTATATATATTATATATATATATATATATATATATATATATATATGGGTTATTCTCAGAAACATGTGAGGTTTTTGTGACATAGACCTTGAAAAATAATTGTCCTTCGAAGTTTTTGCCTTCTTGTCATATATTAGAGTACTCTGTTGCAAAGTGCAATCTGTTGAAAAAATTATGAATCATTAATTATTTTTTTTGTAATTGAGGCATAAAGGTTCTATTTTTAGCTGTGTTGCGGTTGTGACATGGAAACCAAAAGTAGCATTAAAACATCTTTTTACACAAAATATCAAACAAAAAACACTCACAAATGCTTTTGTTTTTATCTATAAAACAACACTATCAATTGGAAGTATGACAATCATCGACAAAGCATATGTTTTTGCTTTTTTGTAATGACACTCTAAGACATTTTGTATACCCAGATTTAAAGTTTGGTTTTTGTACAAATGACTACAGCAAGCATCCCCCAGATTATCCTGAACTTAAACCACAGAATGATATCCATTAAACTAAACAGTTTTCTTTACATAAGAATGGAAGCTGTTTAATATTAATGCCTTATAGAAGTAATATGTTTCGGTTGTGACATGGAAACGTTTGGTTGTGACATGGAAACCACACCCTTCAAAAGCACAAAACCTGAAATTGTAGCAATGAAAACACAAATTAAATCCAAAAAACAACCTACTTGATTTGGGAACAATGCATTCTATTAACATTATTATGATTATTTACATTGATTTGTCATTTTAGAGTGATCTGTTATGGTTGTGACATGGAAACCGTTTGGTTGTGACATGGAAACCGTTTGGTTGTGACATGGAAACCACACCTCTCAAAACCCACAAATCACTGAAGTGAAACAATTTAAACACAAATTGAAAAAAAACCCACCATCTTAAATTAGAAACAATGCATTCTATTAACATTATTTATACTAATTTGTCATTTTAGAGTTAGATGTTTTTTGTTACGGCTGTAACATGGAAACCATTTGGTTGTGACATGGAAACCACACCCTTCAAAACCACAAATCACCCAAGTGTAGCAATTTAAACACAAATGGAAAAAAAAAACACCATCTTAAATTTGAAACAATGCATTCTGTTAACATTATCTACATTGATTTATGTAATTAAAGTGATATATCAATCAATATTATTATTGATCAAATGCTGCGTTTGGTTGTGACATGAAAAAGCTGGGAGAAACCAAAGACTGGAACTCTAATTATAGCATCGCGATACTCCTTTGGTGGGAAAAAGTATGTGTCAGAGATATTTAAGGTCAAGATGAAGTACCTACCTGAAAATCTCGGTCAGTGAAAGAATGTGCCGGATTTTGCAACAGATTTACATCGTTTGGTTGTGACATGAAAAAAGGGAAACCATGTTGGTCATCTGGGGTTTCAAGCAATTTACGAGGATAGGAGCTCCAGCTGATCAAAAACAATGTTTTCTTTATACTGTTAACAGTTTAATTCATCCCTTGTGGCTATAATGTGTTGATGATAACATATAGTTCTTTGTGAGTAAATTGTTAAAATTGGGCCTACTTTGGGAAACCAACGTCACAACCGCAACAAGCTTTTAATCTGCCCTCTATTTAATGTCCATGACAAAGAAAGTACAATTTTTCTTCTAGGGAACTTGAAACAACATCTGGGCATTACTTTAATACAAGTTGTGTTTCAAATTAGCAGTCTTTCAAGTCAGAAGAACAATCTGAATAAAGTATGCACCAAAATGTCACAAATCCGCCATGTTGGAATGAGCAATTTGGTGAAATAAATTCACAATATTTAAAAGCAAAAACACAAATGGTCATAAAAACATTTAAATTTTTTTTTTTTTAATTAAACACAACCAGTAAACAACATTCACCACAATTTTAAACTTAATTCAGCCAAATGGCAGATGTGTAAAGTAGGTCACTATCATGCCTCACATGTTTCTGAGAATGACCCATATATTATATATATATATATATATATATATATATTAATATATATATATATATATATGAGTCATTCTTTGCTTTTGGTCACTAAAAGAGGTCCTAGGACCTCAAATTTTAAAATCCTTGGATGGATTCTAAAGTGGGCAAGTTCAGTAAATCAAGGAAAGGAGAATTAACTGCAGAAGAAATAAAATTGATGGCATTAACCGCTTTTCTGTTATTTCTCATGGAAGGTGATGGGTGTCAAAATATAACTGTGTTACACGCTACACCAATTAATCCATAATGTCTCTGATTTTAATGAAATGACAATATACATGGGCTTACATGTTAATAATACATGTTAGTAGTAGTGACAAGCAAGATTTACCATATTGGAGGTTTATGGGCATTTTCAGCAAATGAAGATTTTTGTGACGCGTAACATAGTAACACCTTAACCTAAACAGTTTTTTTTTAAAGAGAGTTGTAAAATAGAATATTTACTATTATCATGTTATATATTTGTTTCCTAGCTTTTTAAAGTAAAATGCACTGTGCTAAAAGTACTGAAAACAATTTTGCAGTAAATAAATCCTGTGTTACACAAGACACAAACACAGAAACAAAAAGCACAACATCAAGGAAACTTTGATAATTTTATTGAAACAGTTCACTTGTCTCGTTCTTTTGCTCACAAAGGCTTTCAACTCATTTAGGCACCTTCAGTCTAAGTTTCAATGTTTAACTCAACGTTAGAAGGTTTTTTATTTTTTTTAAATTCTAAAACAAATAATCTGATGCACTGCATTTCACGCTACACGACGAAGCATCAGGAATTTGTGTCAGTAGCTCAGCACTGCTGAGATCATTTTTCTCACTCATTTCATGTTTCATATTCATGAAACAGACATTACTCTCAAATAACAAATAACAAAACCAAAAAAAATGCATTGCGTCATGAAAAAAAGTATGATCATTCAACAAACCAAACCTGCATTACATGTAACAGCACCAAACCAAAGTTTTTTCAAACATGTGGACAAATGTTCCTTCACTTCACATCATAAAGTGAATATAAGTTATTTAGAAACTTTATTCTTGCTGGTAATTGCTATTAACTTGGATTACCTGCTGATTTTACTAGAAAGTTGACAATTGACCAACGACCCGTAACACGTGCATTACGCCATGAAAATGAGTGCGACACGATACAAACTTTTAAGTCATTCTCGCAATAAACAGACACACAACACACACACACACACAACACACACACACACACACACCACACACACACACACACACACACACACACAACACACACACACACACACACACACACACAACACAACACTGATACCTGCGTGCATGCACTGGCAGATGGTGGTGGAGGCACTGGAGAAAAGAAAGCAGGCGATGATGATGATGAGTGCCGGAGAAGCAGCAACAACAACAGCAACAAACAAACGAGACATATCCTCCACTGCTGTGACAGTATCCTGAACCACTCCACTCTGGCCCCTGCCCTGGTCTCCAGGCTAGACATTCTGGTGAGTGCACAGGTCTCCCTACTACTTTTTCTTCTTCTTCGTTGTCGTCATCATCCGTCTAGTTAGTTAGTTAGTTAGTTAGTTAGTTCTTCAGTTTAATGTCCTTCCACTAAATAGTGAGTGATATCAGACGGGAAAGTGTATATGAGTGAGTGAGTGTGTGTATGGAGGGGATCGAGGGGGGAGGGGAGGGGGCTGGGTGGGTGGGTTGGGATGGCACATAGCTAATTATCTGCATTGAACAACTATAAGAACCAAAAATTAAAACCATAGAATAAGAATATTTAAAAGAAAGAGCAGTTTAAAACACTAACTTTGCAATTCATATAACTAGTAAAAAAAAATCATTGTGCTTGCCACATTTTTTTGATATAACGAAAGCATACGATCAGGTCTGGCATAAACGGTTACTGTACAAATTGAAATCTATTGGCTTACCTGGAAATGTCTTATTATTATGTGAAAACATTTCTCTCCGAAAGATGCATGCAGGTCAAAGTTGGAAATTCCTATTCTTCGTCGTCGTCTAACGCTCAGACAAGCAAGTACTGTTGTCTATTGTTTCTGTCAGCGAAAATGCACCGCGCTTGCTGTGTTGTTGAGCGCCTGAGGGAAACGACCCCCCACGTGTGTGACTTGGGATGCGCGGGTAACCATCAAGCATCTGCTCCTGGAGTGTCGGGATGTTCAGGATATCAGGCACAAGCATTTTACCGCAGACTCCCTAAAGATCCTTTTTCAGGATGTTCCACCAGACACCATTTTTAAACTTCCTGAGAGAATCGGGCTTTTTCCATCTGGTATTCATGAGCGAAAGAGTTTATAGCCCGTCACTAAAAGCAGGGTTGTATTAAGGAATCTGGTTTGGGTTTTTTTCTCAATTTTATGTGTGGGTTGGATGTGGGTTTTCCCCACAACACGGTACCCCGTCCTGGGCTGACCCTTATGGTTGACCAGGGCGTCAATACGAGGAAGGACAGTAGAGTTTGTTTTATCCTCTGTTTTAAACTGTATATATATATATAGTTGCACAGTTTTATTCTGAGGTTTAACATTTTACGAGGTTGACAGCCCAACCCCTAGACATGGGCTGTGTGGTTGGTAGAGCTGTAAATAGCATGATTGGATTGGATTGGATTGGATTGAAGCGCCTGACTAGTCAGACAGGCCCAGTGCATCTGACTTTGACGTGGGGGAAGAGAAGTGCTCTATTTTAAAGTCCCTGGCAACAATTCCAGGAGACTGGATAGACCAAGAAGGCAGAAAATAGACAAGACGGAGGTGTGGTGACAGGAAGAAACAGAACAAAAAGAGAGGGGATAGAAAGAGGGAATTCCTAGCACAGATTTTCCAGAAGGTGGGGATCCAAGAAGGCAGAAAATAGACAAGACGGAGGAGGTGGTGACAGGAAGAAACAGAACAAAAAGAGAGGGGATAGAAAAGAGGGAATTCCTAGCACAGAATTTCCAGAAGGCGGGGATGCTTTTTATACCGACAAGCCCCCCTGGATCCCATGGGGAAGGATGCATACTTGGGTTTGAGTCTCGGCGGGGACATCTGGTGAATTAAGGGTGGGACTGTTTGACCATGCCCAGGTCGACTTCAAGTGTAGACCCATCAGTGTCTTTGTTCCCTTCTTGTATATATATACACACATGCAGAAAATCAGATATGCACATTAAAGATCCTATAGTTGATGTCAGAGTTTGATGGGTTAAGGAAACTGAACATACCCAGCATGCATCATGTACAAGATATGAGCTGCTCTGAAGAAGTTGGGACGTGTTGGCTGAGGCCAGCAGTGGCAGACCTCCAGCTAAGTCACAAACACAGGAAAAGACGAGGCATTTCACACCCTACCCAGTAATGGAATGCAGGGAGGGAGGGGGAGGGAGGGATGGAGAGAGAGAGAGAGAGAGAGAGAGAGAGAGAGAGAGAAAAAAAAAAAGTGTGTGGCTGTGGTGTTGCAGGTGTCGCTGTGTAGCGTGTTGTGTCATCTGGCAATGACACACCTGACCTCTGACCCCTGTCTGATGTCGGTGCTGTCACGCGTCACCACTCACCTGTGGCGTCACCATCACCGCTCACAGCTTCCACCTTCACAGGTAAGGACACAACCGAAGATGGCACTTGTAGATAGCCCCGAAGGTAGAATGCAGCTCCCTGTTATACATACATGTATAATACGTTTCCATGTATACATATATCATACGTTATTTATTATTTTTTAAATTTTATTTTGAGCACTCGTGTGTCTTTTTACATCCAGTCCCTGTGTGTTTGCAGTTTTGTTAATTTTGCCATCCGTTCCCACCAGCACACAATGGTGGCCTTCTCTTCCAAAAAGCGGAATGTGTGTGTGTTGTGTGTGTGTGTGTGTGTGTGTGTGTGTGTGTGTGTGTGTGTGTGTGTGGTGTGTGTGTGTGTGTGTTTATGTGTAAATTTGATATCTGTTAATCAACCCTATTTGTATATGGTTTGCACGTGTGTGTGTGATGGATTTGAATGCCAGCGCTTTGATTTGTTGCTTACAAGATTCAGCTCTATGTATAAATCCCAAACATTATGATCATTATTATTATTATCATCTTTATTATTATCGTTATCATCATCATCATCATCGTTATCATCATCATCATTATTATTAGCATTGGTAATATTAGTATTATTATTATTATTCATCATCTTTTTCTTCTTCATCACACACGTAGACACCCACTATTATTGTCTATGAGTGGAAAAGGAAGGAAGGAAGGAAGAAAAATAGACCAGAAGGAGATGACAGGAGGAAAAAGAACAAGGCAGAAACAAAGAGAATGACAGAAAAGAGGACATTTCTTGCACAGAATTTCCAGAATATGGGGATGGTATTTATACTGACAGACCCCCCCAGCATCCCCACAAGGAGTGTTATTCATCATTATCATCATCATCATCATCATCATCATCATCATCATCATCATCGCCTCCATGCGTGTGGCTGACAGGTTCTGCAGCTGGTAACGGACAAGCTGTTGGAAGGGGTCATGACCTTGACCCACCATGCTCACAGCTCACCGTGCACCAACGCCCAACTCACCACCATCGCCGCCAGTCTTCGGGAGTTTGTACTCACCACCATCTTCCATGAGTAAGTTTTATTAGTGTTGGCTGTGCGTTAGGCTACGACCATAGTAAACCTGGCCGTCTGGAGTTTTGACGGCCGTCTCTTTATCGGTAGAACGGATCCGTCAAAGTGGCCATAGTAAACCCGGCTTTCTGGAGTTTGACAGCCGTCTTTTTTTGAGAATGTGGTCAAGGGAATAATGAGCCGTCACCCTGAAACTCCGAGTGACGCGAAAACGAGGCTGACGAGGCAACTGAAACTCCGCCCCGCGTCCCACGTGAAATCGACAAAAGTAGTTAGACATAAAAGTGTTTTTACGTAAAATCCCCCCACAACACTTTTTTTTTAAACCACTGGAATGTAATTGGGAAGGGTCAATTTACTAGTTTGTGTAGTCAGAAATTTTGAAGCAATTTCTTTTTACCAATTTTTCTTGATTATTTTCCTTTCCGTCAACCTGGCAAACAGACGTTTTGCGCAAAAGTCAAAACGACAGGATAAAAATACCGGACCAGGCCGGCTCTACTATGGCCACGCACAGCCGTCATCAGTTACACCACAGAGCAATTAAGCCGGGCAGGATTTTTTCACCCGGGCTGGCAAAATTGATGGCGGCAAAAAGCCGGGTTTACTATGGCGTAGCCGTAGGAGTGTGCTTGGTTATTGTGCTGAAGTGTGGTGTGTTGTGTGGTGTGGTATGTCACATGGCGTAGGGTTATTTGACCCAACAATAACAAACATCAGTCATATTTATAAACATCTATTGACTCAACATGATGTACACTTATTACTAAAAGCATGTTGCGTTTTACGTCTCTTCTCTTTTCTCAAAAACAATTGTACACATGTCTTACGACCTCTGCTTGATAGACATAGACATTTTGTTACACTAGTGACATTTTCTGTCCTCTCTGGACATGTTTTGGTGTTTGACCTTTCTCTGTCATCAAATTGTGACAGCTTATTAATGCCAAATTTACAAAACGTCTTGTTACGGGTTTTGTTTTGACAGTTTATTAGCTATGGTTCCAAGTCTGTATTCTCTGGTAGCAAAATCATACAATTTGAGTTTTGCACACTGTTTCTTCTGGTAGATTCAGAATGTTTTAATATACATAACATGGCCTCAAACTTTCTTTCAACAGCATTCATAACCTCTCAACATTCAACTTCAAAATTTTCCACACATGCTTGAATCCAATTGTGTTCAGATTTTTTTTTTTTTTTTTGGGGGGGGGGGGGGGGGGGTGAACTGTGTTGATCCATTGATGCCATGTATTGATGGGTGTTGATGCTGCCTCCTCCTCAGGAGTCACCAGAAGCTGTTCAGATCCTACCTGGATGCTGTGACGAAGCCACAGGAGGATGCACAGCCACCCTGGACCATCGGCAACATCTTCAACAAGATTGGTGCTCCGCTTCAACAGCACGGGGTAAGAGAGTTAGTTATCAGGTAATAGCTTGTCTTGTATCAATGGTTTTGCTGCTGTTGTTTGCTGTTGTTGTTTGTTGTTGTTGTTGTTGTTGTTGTTGTTGTTGTAGTAGTAGTAGTAGTAGTAGTAGTAGTAGTAGTAGTAGTGTAGTAGTAGTAGTAGTAGAGAGAGAGAGAGAGAGAGAGAGAGAGAGAGAGAGAGAGGAGAGAGAGAGAGAGAGAGAGAGAGAGAGAGGAGAGGGAGGGAGGGAGGGAGGGAGGGAGAGTGTGTGTGTGTGTGTGTTTCTTTTATTTTATTCTTTTATATCAAGGATAATGGGATAAACACTCTTGTGCTTTTTTACATCCAGTCCCCGTGTGTATGCAGGTTTGTAAATGTCATCTGTTCCAACTGGCACACGATGGCCTACTCTTACGAAAAGTGGAACAGGATTTTACGTGTGCGCAAGATGTTCTGCATGCGTTCACACACGGGACCTCAGTTTATAGTCTCATCCGAGGGACTTTGGGGGAGAGTGGAGTCAGCAGTGATGTTAACTCCAGGAGAAAAATCTCCTTGAACGGGAATTGAATCTGGGTCGTCAAATTGCGAGCGCAATGTGCTCTGACCACTAGGCTATCCCGTCCCTGTGTGTGTGTGTGTGTGTGTGTGTGTGTGTGTGTGTGTGTGTGTGTGTGTGTGTGTGTGTGTGTGAGAGAGAGAGAGAGTGTGTGTGTGTGTGTGTGTGTGTGTGTGTGTGTGTGTGTGTGTGTGTGTGTGTGTGTGTGCTTTATACTACTGTGTGTTGTGTGGGTGATTCACAAGTGTGGTTGTTTTGTATTGTATATTTTTTTTGCAAGAAAACATGTGTTCTTGTATATTTTTGCAACAAAACTGTGTTGTAAATTTTTGCCTGAAAACTTGCTAAAAAACTGTGTGTAAATTTTTGCGACAAAACTGTGTTGTATTTTAAATGTTTACGACAAAAGGCTATTCAATACAGAAAACAGAGTGTAAATTGGACGTTCGTATAAAATTTATTACAAATTGAAATGATTTACTTCAGAAAGTGACAAAATGAGAAATTGACAAGTTTTTGCATCATAATAATTATGTGGTCAGAATGAGGGCTTGGATGTTTTTTGAATCTATGTTTAAAGCAAAAGGGAACAAAATTGCGCTTTGATTACAAGGTAGAAAAATGGCTATAGTTTAATAATCAGTCAAAATCTCAAAATCGACAGCCTGACCCCCACCTGCCTAAAATTTTTATTTTTAGTTTAATTTTTTATTTTATACCACTTTATGTCACAGCAGATTTCTCTGTGTGAAATTCAGGCTGCTCTCCCCGGGGAGAGCACGTCGCCACAAGTGCAGCGCCTACCCAGTATTTTATTTCCTCCCCCCCCCCCCCCCCCTCCTCAGGGATAGTGTCTAAACACGACACCTGTGTGTATGCTGGTTTTTTTTTTTATATAATTTTGTCATCCGCTCCTACCGGCACACGATGGCCTGCTCTTCCAAAAGGCGGAACAGGATTTTAATGTGTGTGCAAGATGTTCTGCGTGCGTTCGCACACGGGACGTCGGTTTATAGTCTCATCCGAATGACTTTGACATTCAGTTCGATTTTTTCGTCAAACTGGGAAGAAAGGGTGAGCTGGGTACGAACCCAGAAACTCGCGGTTTACATATTGGCAGGCGAACGTCTTAACCATCCTGCCACCGTCCTGTCACATCCTGGCTAGCATCTCAGTTTTGTAGTATCTTTTCTTTGTATTGTCCGGTTTTTAATCTTAATAGCTTTTCTCTTTTTTTTTTTGTAGGCCTGTCCTTTTTGGGGGGGCCTGTCTGTATATATAGCTTCCCCACCTACTGGAAATTCTGTGCCAGGAATTCCCTCTTTTCTATCCTTCGCTTTGTTTGTGCCTTGTTTTCTTCCTGTCACCTCCTCCTCCTTGTCAATTTTCAACCTTCTTGGTCCATTCTCCTGCCTTTTTTCCCAAGAAAGATTTCAAAGATAACAATTCTCCTCTCCCACCATGCTGAAGTTGGATGTGCTGGGCCTGACTTGTCAGCGCAACACATTTTCGTTCTTATGACAGACAACAAGAGTTGCTGTCCGAGCGTTCAAAGAAGAAGAGGAAACATGTTAAAACGAGGAAAAATGGACCTCCGGTGCCATGCGACTCGGTATGTGGTGGAGCGTCATATTTGATATGTGATGTATAAAGCTGTCATTGGTGGTGTTGTTTGTCTGATACCATTCTGCTTTGTTGTTCTGTCGTGGTGTGTGAAGAAAATGGACGGGAAGGCGCCTGGTGGTGAAGGGGAGACGATTCCGAAAGAAGTTGTTCTACACTTCATTCCCCTTTTCTTCCAACAGGCTGTCACAACATGGAAGTGAGTATGGACGTCTTTTGAATAAACAGGCACTAGGGAAGAAAACCGAAAAACATAACTATGCACATTGCTATTAGGCAAACTCCCCCCCCACAAAAGTGAGTTGTTTGTGTGTTCTTTTTTTTTTTTATGTCCAAAGATTTTTTTTTTTTGTCATTGTGAACTGGCACAAAGTTGGGGGTTTTTTGGGGTGGGGGTGGGGGATGTAAGTTTCTTGGCTACAGCTCTGAGGTTCACCAATGAACAGATTTTTTTTTTTTGCATATGCGGTTGGAGAATGTTTTTCTCCAACCATTATTCTAGCCAGCTGCCGCTGTAGTCTAGTGGTTAGGGCGTTGGACTCGTAATCTAAAGGTTGCGGGTTCGATCCCAGCTTTCAGCTATGGCGTTGTGCCCTTGGAAAAGGCACTTTACGGCTATTTTCTCACCCCACCCAGGTGTAAAAGGGGTACCAACCTTGTGTTGGGGGTTAACCCTGCGATAGACTGGCGTCCTATCCAGGGGGAGTCTATGACTCTCAGTTGCTTAACGCCACAGAAACCGGATAAGCACCGGCCTGATGAGCCTTAGGCTTGGGACAGACTTTAATTATTCTAGCCACTTAAGGGGATATAGTTGAGGGTTGAGTTTTTGCCAGAACAGGTGGGAAGTGCCTCCCTGCTCTTTCCAAATTTCAACCGTCGTGGGTTCTTTTGGCGTGCACAAGTCTGTAAGCACACGGGTCCGACTGGTTTAGGGTTCTTCCTCCTCCGAAAGACTTCCCAGTCAGTTTGACTTTCCCCGTCAAACTGGGAAGAAAGGGCGAGGCTGGGAATTGAACCCAGAATCTCATGGTTTACTTGTTAGGCAGGTGAATGTCTTAACCTTCCTGCTGCCACCTTCCTTCTACATTTTCATCTTGTCATCATCATCATCATCACCATCATCATCATCATCATCATCATCTCATCATCATCATCATCATCATCATCACCACCACCACCACCACCACCACCACCACCACCACCACCACCACCACCACCACACCACAACCACCACTTTATTGTTATTGTTGTTGTTATTTTCATCACCATCACCATCATCATCATCGTCATCATCATTGTCATCATCATTATTATCATCGTTGCCGTTGTCGTCATTACTATAATTATTGTTGTCATTATTATTATGATTTATTGTTGTTGTTTTGATATTATTATCATCACCACCACCAACACTACCACCACCACCACCACCACCACCATCACACACCACCACCCACCACCACCATCACCACTACCCACCACCACACCACCACCACCACCACCATCATATCACCACCACCACCCCACCACCACCATCACCACCACACCACCACCACCACCATCACCACCACCACCACCACCACCACCACCACCACCACCACCACCATTACCATCATCACCACCACCACCACCACCACCACCATCGTTGTCATCCCCCCCCCCCCCCCACCACCCACCACCATCATCGTCGTCATCGTCATTGTCATCATCATTATTATCATCGTCGCCGTTGTCGTCATTACTATTACTATTGTTGTCATTATTATTATTATTATGATTTATTGTTGTTGTTTTGATATTAATATCATCATCACCACCACCACCATCACCACCACCACCACCACCACACATCATCCCCCCCCCCCCCCCCCCCCCCCACCACCACCACCACCACCACCACCACCACCACCACCACCACCATCACCACCATCATCATCATCATCATCATCATCATCATCATCATCATCATCATCATCATCTCCTATGCCCCCCCCCCCCCCCCAAAACATGGGGGGGCTCAGGCTCAGAAGGGGGAGTTTGTTAACCAACCAAGGCCCGACTGGTGACGTTTTGCAGACAGAAGAAGCAGGTGAGTTTCCAACTGCTGACTCACCTCACCTTTCACCTGGGCCTGCCCGGGCCCCAACCCCAACCCCAACCCCCGGCCACGGGCGCCCTGGAGGCAGCGGCCGACAGCATGCGAGCGGTGCGTCAGTTGCTGCGGGTGACGCGGGAAAGGGGAGTGTACAACGTGGCGGCCGACAGGGCAGGGGAGGGCAGGAGTTGCGCTTCTTGCGCCGACTGCTGGATGCGCTGCTGACGGGGCCTGTGTGAGTTTTGTTGTTGGTGTTGTTGTTGGTGTGGTTGTTGTTGGTGTGGTGGTGGTGGTGGTGGTGGTGTTTGTTTTTAGTTTCTTTTTTAGGGTGTTACCTTATTTGTGACTGCTCCACCACGAAATGAGTCCCATTTGTGTGCCTGACCCTCTTTTCCGCAGGAGTCATGTTAAGGTGGGGGGACACTGGGGTCGAAACCGATGAAATTTTGTTTACAAGCCCATGTTAAATGTTGAGCCATATATCGAAAGGGCATCACTTGTAAAGCATAAAAATCCAAGAATTACTACCAGTTTTCTGCATTGTTGCCATGGAAACAATCCAATATAGCCATCAAATTTCAATATTTCAAACTCCTAAACCTTTTTATCGATAACAAGTATGAGTAACCTGTTTTTACAGACGTATTTTATGATCTTGATTCTTTAAATTTCACACAGGGAAATCTCCATAAATGTATCCATCAATTTTTAATTCTAAAAAAACCCATGATTTTGGCCACTTTTGGACCCGTAGTCTCACCTTAATGCTTGTGGGGGGCGTTATAGTCTTGTTGGTTCAAGCGTTGCTGCGTTGCGGCTCGTGATCTGCCGACCGGTTTCGATTCTCGTTCAAGGGGATATTTTCTTCTGGAGTTAAGATCAGTGCCAACTCCAAAATAAAACAAAAAAAGCAAAACTAAAAAAAAAAAAAAAAAAAAATCAGTGCCAACTCCACTCCCCCCTTAAAAGTCCTTTGGATGAGACTATATAAACCGAGGTTCCGTGTGGGAATGCATACAGAGCATCTTGCGCACATATTAGGCTTTTTGGAAGAGTAGGCCATTGTGTGCTCATTGAAATGGATGTCAAAGTTTACCAAACTGCATACACATGGGGCTGGATGTGAAAAAAAAAAAAAAAAAGTACATGAATGTTTATTCCATTATCTTCCAATAAAAGAAATACAAGGTTGTCAATTTTGAGATGTTGGATTGATAATAAAAATGCCTTGTGCTGAAGAATCGGGGTATAATTTTGTTTCCTTTTGCTTTAAAAGTGGATTTTAAAACACCCCCTGTGCCTCATTCTGTCAACGGATGCCAAAGTTGTCAGTTTCTCATTTGTCTAGCATTTCTTTTTTTTTTAATAACTTGTTTTCGTAGGATTGTCCTGTTTTCAATCTGTGTTTTTTTTTTATTTTTTTTTATTTTTTTTTTTTTACTTTGAATAGCATTTTGATTGCAGATGAACAACATGTCAATAACTAAAACTTGACCTCTGGTGCAGTGCGACTCATTATGTGGCTGAACGTCACCAGTTCTCTTTTGTCACTTTCCTGGTTGCCTAGTGTTTCATTTTGTTTTCACTTTTTTTTTTTTAATAAAATTGTCTGATTTTCTTTCTTTTTTTTTCTTTTTTTTTTTGGGGGGGAGCTTTTTTTTTTATATTGCAAATTGATGACATGTTAATCAAGACATGACTTCTAGTGCCACAGGATTCCTTGTGTGGTGGAGCGTCACATATATTTTTCCTCACTGATGACCAACTGACTGACAGACCCCCTAGCTCAACAACTTGCGCTCTCCAAGGTTCAAAACAAAAATTCCTCGGAAGTCAAGAGTATAGCTACCTGTTCAGCAAAGTTCTTGGAATACAGCCATCCAGGCAAACTTTCTCTCAGTCCACTGTGTACTTATACAGTCTCACAGTGATTCCTTTCCAGATGGGATGAGTGAGACAGACAGACAGAGTGCATGTTCTGGGTGACAGACCCCCAGGGTGTTCAGCTGGGGAACACCCAACATAATAGCAATAGCGCCAACAAGTGTGTGTGGTGTGGTGTGTGTGTGTGTGTGTGTGTGTATGTATGTGTGTGTGTGTGTGTGTGGGGTGTGTGGTGTGTGTGTGTGGTGTGTGGTTGTGTGTGTGTGTGTGTGTGTGTGTGTGTGTGTGTGGTGGGGGGGTGTGGGGGGGGTTGTGCGTTTTTTTATTTTCCTGGTTTCTCGGCCAGAGCTCTAGAGGTTCACCAATGGTGAGACTTGTGTATGCTACTGTTTTTTGCCCTCCATGAAGGTAGCGCATTCCCACTTGGGTGATGCATGCTGGGTATGTTCGTGTTTCCGTAACCCACTGAATGCTGACATGAGTGACAGGATCTTTAACATGCATATTTGATCTCTGCATGTGTATACATGATGAATATGCATGTGTATACTGATGAAATTATGACACTGGCAGATCTGCACTTGAAGGTGACCTGGGAGATTGTAAAAATCCCCACGCTTCATTCACCAGACGGCAAGGCCGAGATTCGAACCTGTGACATCATGGACCCATGGGATTCAAATTGAGCGGTTTTAACCACTCGGCCATAGCGTCTGTCATGTGTGTGTGTGTGTGCGTTGTGTGTGTGTGTGTGTGTGTGTGTGTTGTGTGTGTGTGTGGTGCGTGTGTGGTTGTGTGTGTGGTGTGTGGTGGTGTGGTGTGTGTGGTTTATTTAAAAAATTTTTTTATTTCGTTCTTTTATATCGAGGATAATGGAATAAGCACTCATGTGCTTTTTTACATCCAGTCCCCATGTGCATGCAGTTTTTGTAAATCGTGTTATCTGTTCCCACCAGCACACAATAGCCTACTCCTACAAAAAGCGGAACAGGATTTAACGTGTGTGCTTGTGTGTGTGTGCTTGTGTGTGTGTGTGTGTGTGTGTGTGTGTGTACGTGTGTGTGTGTGTGTGTGTACATGTGTGTGTGTGTGTGTGTGTGTGTGTGGTGTGTTACGTGTGGTGTGTGTGTGTGTGTGTTGGTATGATTGCAGATGTGAGGAGCAGTGTGGGTGCCTGGAGGAGCTCCTAGGTTTGAACCATCTGATCCTGGAGCCGTGTTTGATGACCGCTCTGCCTCAATGCTGCGCCGCACTCTCAGAGGTCAGCGTCCGTATTTCCCACTGTGGTGTGGTGTGGTGTGTGGTGTGGTGTGTCATTGTTGTGTTGTATCATCATGTATGGGCACAGGATACCTCAGTGGTGAGAGCACTCGCTTTCCACAAGCTAAGGTTTAAGCAGCATCAAGCGCGGTTACCAATGGATGGGTGACCGTTTGCGCCTTGGCTTCAGTACAGTTCACCCAGTTAACCCAGCTGTCAGTGGGTTACCTGCCCTCTTTAGGGTCAGGGAAGGTAAAGCAGCGAGGGAGAGGAGATGGGCGCCTCCCTCAGTATGCTGGCCCCTAGAGAAGTTGAGGTCTCTGATGCCTCGCATCACATAGGTTATGGGAAACCTTTACCCTTTTATTTTTTTTTAATCATTATGTGTTGTGTTATGTTGTCATGTGTTGTGTTGTGTCATGGTGTGTTGTGTTATGTGTTGTGTTGTGTCATGGTGTGTTGTGTCATGGTGTGTTATGTCATGGTGTGCTGTGTCATGGTGTGCTGTGTCATGGTGTGCTGTGTCATGGTGTGTTGTACTTTGTCATGGTGTGTTGTGTTGTGTGTGCTTAACTCTTTCCATCCATTAGACCATGAGTGGTGGTCTGGGTCTTGTCTTTTGCATGAGACCATTCACCGAGGTCCTATGTGCTACACATAATTATTTAGCGCACGTAAAAGAACCCTTTGCAACAAGAGAGTTAGTTGTCCTTGGCAAAATTCTATAGAAAAAAAAGCTACTCTGATTAGGGAAAGACAGTTGCAAACAGGAAAAGAAAAATAAATAATAGGTGGTGCTGCTGTTTTTATTTTATCTGTTTATTCTTTTATATCGAGGGTAATGGAATAAACACTCATGTGCTTTTTTTCATCCAGTCCCCATGTGTATGCAGTTTTGTAAATATTGTCATCTGTTCCCACCGGCACACAATGGCCTACTCTTACGAAAAGCGGAACAGGATTTAACATGTGTGCAAGATGTTCTGCGTGAGTTCTTCGCACACGGGGCCTGGGTTTATAGTCTCATCCGAAAGACTTTTGGGGAGAGTGGAGTCAGCACGGATGTTAACTCCAGGGGAAAAATCCCCCAAACGTCGGAACGGGAATCAAACTCGGGTCGTCAAATTACTGAGTGCAATGTTCTGACCACTAGGCTATCCTGTTCCCCCCCCCCCCCCCCCCCCCCTGTTGTGGCAATGTGCTCTCTCCAGAGGAGAGCAGCTCGAATTTCATGCAGAGAAATCTGCCGTGACTTAAAGTGGTCAACCCAACACTGAACGTGTAGAGCTGATAGATGTCTGTCTGTCTGTCTGTCTGTGCAGATGAGGGAGGAAGGCCGAGCAGCTGTGGACAGCTTGCTGTCTGAAGTGGTGTCCACATACAGCCAACTCCATCAGCTGCCGCGCTTATATGACTTTCTGCTCCAGATGACCTCCCAGTCGCCACAGCAACTGACCGACGCTCTTCCGCTGCCCAGATTCCATGGACAGTAAGAAGCCTGGTTTTGGGGAGAGTTTTTGTTGCTGTTGTAGTTGTTGTTGTTTTTTTTAGAGCGCTTGCTTTTCCCCAAGCTAAGGTTTAGCTGCATCAAGCATGGTTACAAAGGGGATGGGTGACCATTTGCGTGCCTTGGTTTCAGTACAGTCCCCCAGTTCACCCAGCTGTCCATGGGTACCTGCCCTCTTTAGGGTCAGAGAAGGTAAAGCAGCAAGGGAGAGGAGATGGGCGCCGCTGCCCTCAATATTCTGGCTCCTAGAGAAGCTGAGGTCTCTGATGCCTCGCTCCCCTGTGACCACATATAGGTTATGGGAACACCTTTACCTTTTTTGTTGTTATTGTTGTTGTTTTTTTGTTTGCTTTTTTGTTTTGTGTCGTTTTTTTTTTTCATCTTGTGTTCTTCCTTCCTATGCAGAGGGGCCTGTCAGTAGTTATGAATACCTCTTCTCTATCACTCTCTTTGTTTCTGTCTTGTTCCTATTTCATCCTGTTACCTCCTCCTTGGTCCCTTTGCTTTTTGCCTTCTTGCCCCATGCGCCTGCCCTTTTCTTTTTCTAAAGACTGAAAAGATGAGTTCTTTCCCAGGCTGAGAAAGGATGGGATGGGCTGGGCCTCACAAGGAAGTTTGGCCTATAGGACAGAAAAGAATAGTTGCTGTCCGAGCGTTCGAGAGAGTTAGTTGCCCTAGAGAGAGAGATAGAGAGAGAGAGAGAGAGAGAGAGAGAGAGAGAGAGAGAGAGAGAGAGAGGGGAGAGAGGAGAGATGTCACTCCACCACAAAATGAGTCACTTTGCACCTGACCTTTTTTTTTTCTGCTAGGAGCCATTGTAGGTAGTTGAGTGTCAGGTTGTGGATTTTGAGATTTCGATTGAAACTAAAACTACAGCTATTTTTCTACCTTTTATTGAAGTAACAAGTCATATTTTTTTCCCTTTTGCTTTAAAAAACTAATTTTAAAATATTCAGGTCCTCATTCTGGCAACCTGTTCAGGGTTCGCAATAACCGGTAATTGCCGGTATTTTACCGATTGTAAACAGGGAATACCGAAAATTTTCGAAGCAGCCGGTACCGCGTACCGATTCTGCTTGCCTGTGACCGATTAGATTTCCGTCTCAAAAAAAAAGTCTGAAGTGACATTTTCTGACAGTCAGTCATGCGCCTGTACTGTGCTTACGCATCTACTAGGCCTACCCCTTCCCACCCCTTCCGACGAACATCTTTGGCGCCAGCCTCATTAGCCTAGCACACAGAACAGCAAGCTTTACTGTGAAAGAATAGAGCTTCGCGCTCTTCTCGGCATGACATTAACTTCCATTCACAATGAGTAAATGGGGCCTAGATTTATCTATTCTTTATTCTTTTAATCTTTTATATTGAGGATAATGGAATAAGCACTCCTGTGCTTTTTTTACATCCAGTCCCCATGTGTATGCAGTTTTGTAAATGTCATCTGTTCCCACCGGCACACGATGGCCTGCTCTTACGAAAAGCGAAAGCGGAGGATCTTTTGACTATGAATTTGGCGTTGCTTTGAGAGAGAAGAGTCGAAAGCAAAATCTAAATTGAACAAAAGATATAGATGAGCGCTAAGCATAGAAACAAGAAAGAAGAATGTAAGTCTCACGAATGGTGCCATGCAAAACAACAGACTGACACAGACAGTGACACAGGCGCTAGAAAAAAAATCATATTTCCTGCGTGGCTTCGTGCCCAAGAAGCGAGTGGCAGAAGCACGGCAGTCAAAGTCTGAGAGATTTGCGTTCAATTCAGATTTAGTTTTGCTGCCGAACAATTCCCCCCTCCCCCACCCCCTCACTGAATAGTTTCGTTTTGTTCACAGTATGTACCGGATTTTATTTTCTGGGGACCGATTTTGGGGGAGCTGGTCAAGATGTCTCTGAAATGGCAACTCGCAGTACCGGTTTTTAAAAATCCTAGCGCGAACCCTGCCTGTTACAATGCAAAACTTGTCTGTTTCTCATTTTGCCACTTTCTGCTGTCTACCATTTCCATTTGTAATAAAACAAAAATTTTAATGTCCAATTTACAATGTGTTTTCTGTATTGAATAGCTTATTTATTGCAGATTAATAACATGTTATTAACTAAAAGATTGGCCTCTAGTGCAATGCGACTCGTTATGTGGTGGAGTGTCACATATGGTATACAAAAGACAAACGGCTGTGTTCCGTTACTTTCAGGTTGTGCCATGCCATCAACACACTGGCCCACAACACGGCCATAACACTCTGGGGCCGACTGCAAGGAGAAGTTATCTCCCTCGTTCAGCAACACCTGGACGAAAGTGATGCTGGTAGGTATCTGAATTTTTGTAGCAAAAATGTTAGTTTTTTGTGAATTTTTGTAGCAAAAATGGTAGTTTTTTGTGAATTTTTGTAGCAAAGATCATTGTAGTTTTTTGTGAATTTCTGTAGCAAAGATCATTGTAGTTTTTTTGTGAATTTTTGTAGCAAAGATCATTGTAGTTTCATGAATTTTTGTAGCAAAGATCATTGTAGTTTTTTTGTGAATTTTTGTAGCAAAGATCATTGTAGTTTTGTGTGAATTTTTTGTAGCAAAGATCATTGTAGTTTTTTTGTGAATTTTTGTAGCAAAGATCATTGTAGTTTTGTGAATTTTTGTAGCAAAGATCATTGTAGTTTTTTTTGTGAATTTTTGTAGCAAAGATCATTGTAGTTTTGTGAATTTTTGTAGCAAAGATCATTGTAGTTTTTTGTGAATTTTTGTAGCAAAGATCGTTGTAGTCTTGTGAATTTTTGTAGCAAAGATCATTGTAGTTTTTTGTGAATTTTTTGTAGCAAAGATCTTTGTAGTTTTTTGGTGAATTTTTGTAGCAAAGATCATTGTAGTTTTTTTGTGAATTTTTGTAGCAAAGATCATTGTAGTTTTTTTGTGAATTTTTGTAGCAAAGATCATTGTAGTTTTTTTGTGAATTTTTGTAGCAAAGATCATTGTAGTTTTTTTTGTGAATTTTTGTAGCAAAGATCATTGTAGTTTCATAAATTTTTGTAGCAAAGATCATTGTAGTTTTTTGTGAATTTTTGTAGCAAAGATCATTGTAGTTTTGTGAATTTTTGTAGCAAAGATCATTGTAGTTTTGTGAATGGCTTTTGTAGCAAAGATCATTGTAGTTTTGTGAATGGCTTTTGTAGCAAAGATCATTGTAGTTTAGTGAATTTTTGTAGCAAAGATCATTGTAGTTTAGTGAATTTTTGTAGCAAAGATCATTGCAGTTTAGTGAATTTTTGTAGCAAAGATGATGGTTTTGTAGTGAAGATGATGGTTTTGTAGTGAAGATGATGGTTTTGTAGTGAAGATGATGGTTTTGTAGTGAAGATCATAGTTTTGTTGTGAAGATCATAGTTTTGTTGTGAAGATTGTAGTTTTGTTGTGAAGGTCATAGTTTTGTTGTGAAGGTCATAGTTTTGTAGTGAAGGTCATAGTTTTGTAGTGAAGGTCATAGTTTTGTAGTGAAGGTCATAGTTTGTAGTGAAGGTCATAGTTTTGTAGCAGAGATTGTGTGTGTGTGCGTGCTTGTGTGTGTGTGTGCATGTATGTGTGTATATATGTGTGTTTGCGTGTGCGTGCGTGTGCATGCGTGTATGTATGTCTGTATATATATATATATATATATATATATATATATATATATATATATATATATGTGTGTGTGTGTGTGTGTGTGCATGTGCGTGCATGCGTGCGTGTGCATGCACATGTGTGTGTGTGTGTGTGTATATATGTGTATATATGTGTGTGTGTGTGTGTGTGCATGTGTTTGTGTGTGTTTGTGTGTGTGTGTGTGGCGTGCGTGCGTGTGCTTGTTGCAGATTTGGACAGCAGAAAGCTGTGGGGAAGCTGTCTGCTGTTTCACCAGTTTATCGGACAGCTGCGCGTGTCTGATTGGTGCAAAATCGCTTCCGTGGGGACGAAGGTCGGGACCTTGACCTTGCAACTGGAGAATGACCTTGTCCGCCCCCTGTTGCCATATATTCAGGGCAGGAAAAACCAGGTGGGGCTTGTTAGTGTAGAGGAATATTGTGATTTTTATCTTGTTGTTGATATTTTGCTCCCCAGCATGCACTCTGACTCTCTCATCCCACCTGGGAATCACTGTGAGATTGAATTCGCAACACCGAATGAGAAGTTGGCGTGTATGACTGTTTTCAAGTACCTCGCCATATAGGCAACCGTATTCTGACTTCAGAGGATTTTTTTTCTCCTTTAAAGGAGAGTGCAGGCTGTTGTGTTTCGTGCTTGTCATGGCTGAAGGCAATCTCAAGACAACATGTTACAACATAACAACACTTAAGTGTAGGCCCTGGCACTTAGTTGGCATCAATAACTGACACAGCTTTTGGCCTGAGCCAAATCTTTTTGTGATTTGATAAGAATTGTTATGATCATCAAAAGTGAGCTTTCCCCTCTGTGGGGATGCTGGGGGAACCTGTCAGTATAAGTAGCATTCTCACCACCTGGAAATTATGAATGACCTCTTTTCTATCCCTCTCTGTTTGTTTCTGTCTTGTTTCTTTTTCTTCCCGTCACCTTCATATCCATTTTTTATGCCTTCTTGATCCATTCTCATGCCATTTTTTCCCCCAGAAAGACTTGAAAGATAACAGTTCCCTCCCATGCCGAAGTGGGATGCGCTGGGCCTGACTTGTCAGGTGCTTAACGGCAGGGCAGTGCTTTTTCACTCATGTGACAAACAACAGAATTTGCTGTCTGAGTTAAGAAGAAAAATGATCTTTATAGCGTTGTTCCCATCTGCAATAATTCTTGTTCCATTGTTTGTGAAGATCACGAGATCGTGTTTTTTTATGTTTCGAGTCAGTGACATGCTCTATGTAACACGTTTGTCTACCTTTAAGTGCTTAACTTCCCCTGCCCAGAAATTTTTTTTTTTGGGGGGGGGATGTGCACTGCATAGGCCAGGAATCCAGACGAGTGTCCAAGGTGATGAATTGACATAGACAGCCAGGTTCCATGAGTACGGTTTTACTTGACACCATCTAGTTGCAGAAACATGGCAAAAACGATCATTTATCAGCTATTATTTTGTGTTATTTTGCATGACTGCTTGGATTTACTTGTTCAAAATGTCTACCTCTTCTCGTTGAACATCAATGATTTTGCACAGCTGAAGAAGTGGCTGACAAGGTTTTAGATGAGCCTGACAGTGTGAGGAAACCAATCCTGTATGATTCAGATCGTGAAGATGATAAAAATGGACAGATTTTGTGCCTCAACTTATGTGTGACGCTATTGAGGTCTTCAGAATGGTAGTGGTGATGAAGAAAGTGTATTTTGGTCTATGTTTTAATTTTTTTTTTTTTTTTATTTTTTTAGTGGAATATCATGCTAACTCCTTTGAGCTTGCCTGAAAGCAGCCATCTATATTACATATACTGTCATAAAGACAGAATATCAGGATCATTCTTCAGGCAATTCCTTATGTATAGGAACATGAGTAATCTGGGGCTTAATGTCCTGTGGGGTCATGGACATTTGCTGTTTTATATGCTGGTTGTATCTTAGAGACATGACCATATTAAGTGGTATATAAAAAAACTTTCCCCGACATATACTTTAGGTGCACTTGGATTGGCAGTCAAGAGGTGAATGGAGTTTTGAATGAACTTGAGGGGGGGATAGACGTAGTGGTTAGAGCAGTGAGCTTATGTATGGTATGATGGCGCAGGTTTGAACCACCATGCAGGCACCCATTTTTAGGGGATTTTTTACCCTGGAGTTAAGTTAACTTCAGCACCGATTCCACCCCCCTGAAAGTCCTTTAGATGAGACTGTAAGCCAAGATCCTGCGTGCAAATGCACACGAAACATGTTGCGCTTAGGTTAAAGCCTGTTCTGTCTTTTGGACGAGTAGGGCATTGTGTGCTAATGAAAACGGATAACAACATTTTTTCTAAAAATTACAACCCATCTGCGCTGGTGTCGGGGTTTAGACAGAAAGGCAGAAAGCGGCCACCTTAATGGCAGGCATAAATGATTTGCATTTGCAAATATCTCATCACTGGTGAACCTCAGTGCTAAAAAAAAGAGAAAAAAAAAAAAGCAGAAAAAACCCACTCACACACAACAAACCATAACAAAAACCCAACATTGCCTTGCCTTTGCCGCTTGCCGCCTGCCTGCCTGCACTGTCCCTGCCTTGCCCCTGTTAGTATCAAGTAATTAATTTTGAGCAACACTCTCAATTCACATCCGTAAAGTGGATGAAGCTCGACTGTGTGGTCCCAGTCTCCTCCACAGCACACTGAGTCTGAGTAGGAGCTGACTGGAGTAAAAAAAAAAAAAAATAAAAAAAAATCCTTGTTACTCTTATGGGATTTGAACCTGCAACACTCCAGTCTGCTACCTAAGACGCTAATCTCTGCACCAAGGGGGCTGGCTGATTTATGTTCAACTCGACAAGCAAAAAAGAGACAGATAGGGGACAGGATAGCATAGTGGTCAGAACATTGCGCTTGCAATTTGACGACCCGGGTTCGACTCCCGTTCGAGGGGATATTTTCCCCCTGGAGTTAACATCAGCGCTGACTCCTTTTTCCCCAAAAGTCCTTTGGATGAGACTGTAAACCAAGGCCCTTTGTGCAAACACGCGTAGAAAATCTTGCACACACACGTTAAATCATGTTCCGCTTTTCGTAAGAGTAGGCCATTGTGTGTACCGGTGGGAACAGATGACAAGATTGACAAAATTGCATGCACACGGGGACTGGATGTAAAAAAAGCACGTGCGTGGTTATTCCATTATCCTCGACATATTTATTTAAAAAAAAAAAAAAAAAAATTGTTCACTGGGGTTCCATGCTGTTTTAGCAGTCCTCCGCGCTGTGCCCTGTGGGGCTGCTGTTGGCCGCCTGTCTGGGTGACCTCAAACTGACCCTGACGGAGTACCGGTCAAGTCACATCACTCTGCCGCATCCCGGCCCCGATGACCTCCCCTTCTGCCTGGAGGAGACCTTGAAGAGCGTCGACGGCAAAAAGCAGCACAGGACAGGCCAGGAACCCATCAGCCGATTTCTCAGGGTAAGGTCCTTTTTTTCTTCTTCTTTTTTCTGAACTCACTTAGGACAGCTAATATACTCTCCCTTGCTTCCTCCCCCCCCCCGCCCTAGGTGGGCCATTAGTAATTTTTTTTTTTTTTTTTTAAATCGTAAAAAAATACCAAATACATGGATGAGACTATAAACTGAGGTCCTGTGTGTGTGAAAACCATCTTGGGCACATGTTAAAACCTGTTCTGCTTTGCAGAAGAGTAGGCCATTATGTGCTGGCGGGAACAGATGACAGGATCCACATTATTTGGTTTATCACAGTTATTGCAAGTTTTTTTTTTTGGGGGGGGCTTTGTTTTTGTTTGGTCGTTGATATTTTAACAATGATGATAATAATAACAGAGCATAGAATTCTCGCGTTTCAGCAGATTTCCGATTTTTTAAAGCAGATTTCCGATGAAAAAAACCCTTTCCTCTGAAAAAAACATCTGGGGGAAAAAAACGAAACCGGATGAAATTCTCAAATTGTGTGAGTGTCGTCAAAGGGTTCAGTTCTCACTCACTAAACTCGGTAGCTAAAGCCAATCGAGGGCCGTGTGTAAAATTTCAAAGTGGCTAGCATATTTGGGAGAACGATCGTGGATTGGACTCCTGTTTATGGCGACAGAGGATGCAAAAATGCATGGAAATGGGAGTGGGTGGATGGTGAAGTCAAGGCTGGGGATCAAAATGTGCGGATTGGCGAGCACATTCGCAAACTGGATGCTGCAGGCAAAGCGTTTTGCAAGCTTGCCAGTGCGACATTCTCTATGCTAGCTGTGGCCGCAGAGCGCTTGAAAACCATTTGCAAACGGCAAAACACAAGAAGGTGATCTACTCCATCCGCAGGAATACAACTCTTGCAGACTGACACAGAGAAAAATACTGCTGTGGATAACACTCAGGACATCCAAGCAGGGAAGAAAACATTATCCAGCTTTTTCAGAAAATGAGAAACGGAACAAGTGTACATAAACAGGCAGACATAGGCATCACTACCCCCCCCCCCTTTTTTTTTATAATAAATTCTGCAATTTAGTTGTTGGATGTTTATGCCCTCATTTCTCTCACCCACTGTTTTTGTCTGTCTGTCTGTCTTCTGTCTGTCTGTCTGTCTGTCTGTCTGTCTGTCCTGTTCTGTCTTCTTCTCTCTCTCTCTCTCCTCTCTCTCTCTCTCTCTCTCTCTCTCTCTCACTCTCACTCTCTCCCTCCCTCTCCTCCCTATAGGCTTCTTTGAGAGGAGGCAGTGAGGGAGGGGGGGAGGGGAGGGGGACAGGATCTTTGACATTGTCTCTGTGTGTCCTTAAACAGGAAACGGGGGGGGGGGGGGGGGGGGCAACAACGCCATGTCACACACCTTGGTGACACGGTACAAACAGCTCAGCTTTTCAGGCTTTAGGCCTAATCTGCACTTTCACTCACTCACCGAGCCGGCCACTTGAAACAAGGGGATGGGGAATGAACAGAGTGTTTGGCTCTTCTCTTTACAACCCTACCTGCCACAAAGCCAATTGGCTAGATGTACACAGCCAGAGTTTTATCTAACAGCACTCTAACATTCTCCCAAAGGTTTGGGAAGGGGTGTCGGAAACACACTTGATTCGAAGATTTGATGAAGACCAACTTACACGGAAACCCTCCTCTTGAGAACCGCTGACCTAAGCAAATAACAAAGTTTTGCTAAGTTGAACACACAGTCTGTCTATAAAGGAGGGGGAAAAGAGTGGGAGAGAAGGGGAGGGGGGTAGTTCAAATGTTAATTTATAGTGCACAAAAATGCTCACTCTAACAACATGCATTATAATATTTCACTTTTTGCTTGTAAAATAAAGAATTTGATAAACTTCAGTATTCAAAATCTTTACTTACAGTCCTATTCCTGTGCAAAGCAGATGGAAGTGAAAGTCTAGAAATTTCTGTCTCCCTGTATAGTTCCTCTGCAAGCAGAATGTTGGTGCTGCATCCCTCTGTTATAATTATTAGATGACAGACCAGGATTTACAGAAACTCTCACTTTCCCAACCGCCAGTGGTGACCATGTATTTTATGGCCAGCTTGTGCAGGGTCAAAACAAAGTAGCCTGTGGCCTTTTTGCCTCTGCCTGCTTTGAGCATCCCCAGAGAGACAGTTTGGGCATGAAAGTGAAATCAGAATGGTAGATGAATTTGCATTGCCAGTAGCAGATAGACAGTTTGGGCATGAAAATGAAATCAGAATGGAAGATTTGAATTTGCATTGCCAGTAGGGCCTTCCTTATATGGTCAGGTCTGGCGGTATACGGAATTAACACGGGTAGTAATCTTCCACTGTGAGAAATGGCTATCCTATTCTGGGCATTTCCGGCAGGACAGGGACGGGTGAGAACTTTTAATATACCATGTAATGTTTTTTGTAAATAACTACTTAAAAATCAATCACAGCCACATGGCTTATTGTAGCAAGAAAGTATATGCTGTAAAGGCCGTCCGCATGCCTAAAGTGAAAAAGTGCACGATAGCCAGTTCTGGCAGGCAACCTCGATATATTCCCAATTTGTTTCTCCCTTAATTCATTACATTATTTGTGGTGTTTGCTGCTTATGTGTTGTGTGTGTGTTGCCAAGTGTTGAATTGTATGTGCAGGATGTATTGACGACACATCGACTTCGTCTGCTGCAAATGCAGACAGTGACAGTTGGCAGACACAGCTGAGTGACCTGTCGCTGTGGGAAGATGACACAGACACGAGGACCTTCAGTGTCATTGGGATGGACAGGTGGGTTTGGCTTCTTTGAAACTAGGGGTCAGACATTTGTTGGTTGACTTTGTTGTTGTTGTTAGTGTTGTCGGTGTTCCCTAGGGGGTCATAAGATAATCCAATGATACCCCCCTCCATAGGGATGGCGGGAGTTGTTGTTGTTGTTGTTGTGATGTTGTTGCTGTTTCTTGAAGTTGCTGTTGTTGATGTTGTTGTTTTGTATAACGTTCAATGACCCTGGGGTGATAATCCGAATCATAATGATACTCCTTCGTGGGGACTTTCGGGAGCTGCTGCTGCTGTTGTGTTGTTGTGGTTGTGGCAGTTACAATTAGGAGCGATAAGGGCGTAATCGACAGGATTATTGATTAGTGCAGGTGTGTACTGTAACATCGCAGTATTTGCGTCCAAAAGCATGTGGGTGCACAGAGCCGTCTTCTCCTGTTGTCTGCTGCGAAGCGCTGCCTGGGATCAATATATCGATATTGTGTAGGAGTTATAACAAAAAATAACAGCTGGATGGGATGTTCCTGTCAAGTTGCTCTTCTTTGTTTAGTATTGAGAGTGGTTATTTTCGTGCCGGTGTTGTAAATTGATTGCAATTTTCCTTCTGAATTCAGTTTGGTTTGACTTTGGCAAAGTCAGGATTGTAATCTTAATGTTTCATTTTTAAACTTCCTTCAATATTTTTTGCATCTAGTCAACATGCTCATCACTTTTGAGGGGGAAAATTTGGTCAATTTTGCCCTCTCAATCTACTCTATAGAGTGGTGCTTGTGTGTGTTGAGTCAACCCGCACGCAGCGCGCTCGTCTTATGTAACATCAACTTTGCCGTCTTCCTAGCCATCCACCTCTTAGGCCTTCGGCGCGAGCGTGCCATGGTTTGAGAGACAGTGGTGGGGGGAGGGGGAGGTGGAAAAGAAAGGGGGGGTGGGGGGGGGTTCAAAGAAGGGGAGCGTTCATTTTTAGCTCAGACTGACTGACCGATGCGGGATAAGCGCGCCGTGTAGTATGTGCCTTAAGGATTCAGTCACGCCGCTGATGTGTGGCCAGGTGTGTACTGTGAACGACCGCACGTACCGCGCGGCCAAAAGCCACCTGTGGGTGCACAGGAGCCAGTCCTTGCTCCCTGCCCTTGTGGCTCGCCGTGCCGAAGCGCTGGCCTGGGGAGTGGTTCGTGTGCTGTCCCTGCCATCAGCCCCACTGGCGTCACCATCAGCATCACCACTGCCGTCAAGTTCTGGGTGAGATAGAGATATAGAAATGCAAATGTAAATGTCATGGAAGATAGATAGTAGAAGAGAGAGAGAAGGGGGGGAGGGGAGGGAGTATAAGAGAAGAGAGAGAGAGAGAGAGAGGGGGGTGGGGGAAGACAGAGGGCAAAGGGGGGGGGGATGGGAGACGAGAGAGAAGGGGAGAGATGGGGGGGAGGAGAGAGACAGGAGGAGAGAGAGGGGGCGATAGGTGGAAGAGAGAGAGGAGGGGGGAGGGGGTATAAGGGAGAAGAGAGAGAGAGGGGGGTGGAAGACAGAGAGGGGGGGGGGATGGGAGAGAGAGAAAGGGGGGAGAGGAGAGAAGACAGAGGAGAGAGAGGGGGGATAGGTGAAGAGAGAGAGAGAGGGGGGGGGGGAAAGGGGAGAGAGGGGGGGGGGGGGGGGGGATGGGAGAGAGAGAAGGGGGAGGGGAAAGAGACAGGAGGAGAGAGAGGGGGGATGGTGAAGAGAGAGAGGAAGAGAGGTGGTAGAGGTAAAATAAGGGGGATGGGCGAGGGAGAGAGAAAGAGAGAAGAGACAGAGAGAGAGAGCGAGTGAGAAGAGAGAAACAGAGAATGTATGCGTGCTTGTGTATGGTGTTTGTGTATGGATATGAGCTGCCAGTGAACATGCAAGCATGTAAGACTAGTTTGGTTTTTTTTTTAAAGTTCATTTTATTCTTTTATGTCGACCACAATGAAATAAGTGTTTATCAAGAAGGAAGGTGACAGAATGACCTAAAAAGACATTCACCTGCCTAACAAGTAAAACTCTGAGGTTTGGGTTCGATTCCCACCCTGCTCTTTCTTCCCAGTTTTACCCCCAAAAAATCAAACTGAATGTCAAAAAATCCTTAGGATGAGACTATAAACCGAGGCCCCACGTGCGATGCACGCAGTACATCTTGCGCACATGTTAAGAACTGTTCCACCTTTCAGAAGAGTAGGCCATTGTGTGCTGGTATGAACAGATGGCAGAATTAAGAGAAAAAACATCCTGTATGCACACAGGTGTCCTTTTAGACACCATCCCTGGAGTCAGAATGTGACTACCTAAATGATGGTTGCGGATAGGAGGGGGGGGGGGGGAACAATTGCATACAGAAAAATCTCACTATCAGTGAGCCTTGACACTAGCTGATGACACCCTCCCCCCCCACCTTCCCCCTCAAAACCCCCAGTTGGGTGTTGTGGTGTTTGCCTCGTGTTTGTGTGTGTTGTGTGTTAGTGTGTGTGCTGTGTGTGTGTGTTGATTGTGTGTGATGTTGTGTGAGCTTGTGTTGTGTGTGTGTGTGTGTGTGTGTGTGTGTGTGGTGTGTGAGTGTGTGTGTGCCTGTGTGTGTGCTGTGGGTTGCGTGTGTGTGTGCTGTGTTGTGTCATCAATGAAATAGTGTTTATAGAGAAGGTGCGATAACGAGGCCCGTCACCTGCTGTGGTGTGCTGTGTGTGTGTGTGTGTTGTGTGTGTGTGTGTGTGCCTGTTGTGTGTGTGTGTGTGTGTGTGTGTGTGTGTGTGTTGTGTGTGTGTCCAAAATATGATCAGTGTTGCCATTGTTCCCAACCCAGGTTTTTTAAAAATTATTTATTTTTTTTTATTAAATTGAACCTTTAATAAACCATTTTTTTAATGATGGAGGGAACAAAAGTTGTAACTAGTTACCTGGATTTGTATTTTTCCTCCACAACTATTTTCTGAATAAAACATGACCTCTCTTTCTTTTTTTTTGAGGGTGGGTGAGTGGGGGGGGGGGGGGGGATAGCTCAGTGGTCAGGGCACTCGCTTTACCCCAAGCTAAGGTTAAGTAGCATCAAGCTGGTTACCAATCGGATGGATTGCCGTTGCGCACCTTGGCTTCAGTACAGTCCCCCCAGTTCACCCAGCTGTCAATGGCTACCTGCCCTCTTTAGGGTCAGGGAAGGTAAAACAGCGAGGGAGGGAGGAGATGGGCGCTGCTGCCCTCAACATGCTGGGCCCCCTATAGAAGAAGCTGAGGTCTCTGATGCCTCGCTCCCTTACGACCACATAGGTTATGGAACACCTTTTTTTTTTTTACCATTCGCTTTCTTTCTTTTTTCCCCCCAAAAAAAAAATGACCAGACACCACACCTGTCAGAGCATCGCACGAGGCTTGCTGCAAGAAACGACCCTGATCACGTGGGTGGCGAAGCGCGAACGTTTCTGCACCACGTGATGTGCTGCCTGTGGCGACGATTCGTCGAGGATGACGACCGATGGTGATGCTGATGATGACGATGATGGCCGCAGTGCGCTTCCCTCCCCTGTCTCCTCCTTTTTGAGGAAGGTGGCGGACGCTCGTCTTTGCTGGAGCGACGTCGAGGAGGAGTAAGTGTAGTGGTGTTTTGTGTTATGTTGTGTGTTTTTTTTTGTGTGTGTGTTAGGTTGTTTTTTTGTTGTTTTTTTGTTTTGTGTTAGGTTGTTTTTTTGTTTTGTGTTAGGTTGTTTTTTTGTTTTGTGTTGGTTGTTTTGTGTGTGTTTTTTTTGTTTTGTGTTATGTTTTTGTTTTGTTTTGTGTTAGGTTGTTTTGTGTTGTGTTGTGTTGTTTTTTTTTGTTTTGTGTTATGTTGTTTTGTGGTGTGTTGTTTTTTTGTTTTGTGTTCTGTTGTTTTTTTGTTTTGTGTTCTGTTGTTTTTTTGTTTTGTGGTGTGTTGTTTTTTTGTTTTGTGTTACGTTGTTTTTTTGTTTTGTGTTATGTTGTTTTTTGTTTTGTGTAATGTTGTTTTTTGTTTTGTGTTAGGTTGTTATTTTGTTTGGTGTAATGTTGTTTTTTTGTTTTGTGTAGTGTTGTTTTTTGTTTTGTGTTGTATACCACTTAAAGTCAGGGGCAGATTGACTGTCCAGAGTGAAATAAAGGTGGCCCTCTGCTCAGGGAGAGTGTGTGGCCACAAGAGCCAGGCCACCCAGGATTGTTTTTTTTCTTTTTCTCTGTGTGTACTTGGTGTCCTGTCACAGAGGCTTCTTTGTACACAATTTTGCCAGGGACAAATTCTCTTTGTTGCCGTGGGTTCTTTTACATGCACTAAACGAGTATTGCACACGTCTTATCCGAAAGACTAGCACCCAGACCACCACTCGACAGTTTAGTAGATGGGGGGAAAAGTCTTAGGCACAAATGGAGATCAAACCACTGCTCCCTTGAAACCCAGACTTTTCGCTTTCTAGGCAGATGCGTGACCTCTAGACCACCGATACACTGAGGAGGTGGTGGTGGTGGTGGCGGTGGTAGTGGTGGTGGTGGTTTGTTGTTTGGGTGTTTTGGGGTGTAAATATTTTGTTGTTTGGGGGAATAATTTGGGGGGGGGGGACGGTATTGTTGTAAAACTGGTTATTTGGCAATATTTGGTTTGTTTCTTTCTTTTTTTTTTACAGTAAAATGTTGGTTATTTTTGGATGTCGGGTTTGGGTTTATTAGGGAGGAGGTGGGGGGGGGGAGGGGGGGGGGGGGCAGGGGATGTTGGGTATAGATTTGGCAAGTTTGGATTTTTTGTTGTTGTTTTTCATTTGTTGGGGGAGGGGGGGGGGGAGGCAAGGTGAGGAGGGTAAAAATTTGGTTATTTTGGATGGGTTTATTTTGTATGTTATGAGGAAGGGGTGATTTTTGTTGATGTTGACATTTGAATGAATGAAGAATTGTATGTACTGTATCTCTTATTGAGCACAAAACAATGGGATTTTTTTTCGTCTTGACATTTGAATGAATGAAGAATTGTATGTATGGAATGTCTTATTGAGCACAAAACAATCTTCAGATTCACTGGTATTGCTTTGGTCAGTTCAG
This sequence comes from Stramonita haemastoma, assembly GCA_030674155.1. Lineage (NCBI taxonomy): Eukaryota > Metazoa > Mollusca > Gastropoda > Neogastropoda > Muricidae > Stramonita > Stramonita haemastoma. The sequence goes on from CM060346.1 coordinate 19,695,041, forward strand.
ATTCAAGTTCTGTATAGTATCGAAAGTTTTGTTTAAAAGGGTTTTTGTTTTTCTTTCCTTGGAGCAATCTCCCAAGGATCACCCTGTGGTGAGATTTTGTGTAAGCAACCGTTTGTGCCAACTATGAAGGTAGCCGCATTCCAGCGTTGGGGATGTAGGCTGGGTATGTTCATGTTTCTGTAACACACCAGACGCTGACATGAATGGCTGGATCTTTACCGTGCATATTTGATCTGCATGTGCACACATATATATATATATATATATATATATATATATATATATATATATATATATATTATATATATATATATATATATATACCGTAAAATCCTTAGCATAAGCCCACCATCTAGCAAACGCCCACCCCCCACTTTGGGCCAAAAGTTGCACAGGGGTAACTTGGGGAAACCAGTTGCACTTTGGGTGCACAGGGGTAACTACCTAGCAAACGCCCACCCTGCTTTTTTCAAAGAGACTATGCTCATTTTCACTAGGATTTGTGCAGACTGTTCTGAAAGTCATCTTTTTCCCCTTCTCTACCTTTTCGTGTTTCCTTTTTTCTTATTCTTTGTCCCCTCTCCTCACTCCCACCCATCCCCAACAAAGTGAAAAATTGCATCATGCTTTTTACACTGACGTCTTTTTTCTGTCAGTGACGTTCTGGTACTTTGACGACACTTCCTGATGGCGGGAAATTGGTTCTTGAATCTCTCTGTGCCATTTTTGCAAAATGCCGAAGCGACAGTCTTACACTGTATCTTTCAAATTGGAAGCCCTTCAGTATTTGGATAACGAAGCAGGTGGGAATGTTTTGGAGTGTGCCCATGAATTTTCTGTGGATAGGAAGAGGATCAGGGAATGGAGTGAAAACAGAGATAGACTTGAACAGCAGTACGGAAAAGACACACAAAAACGGAAACTGTCTAAAGGACCAGCAGTTAGATCTGAACATGTCGACCAAGGTGTGCTGCATTATCTGGAAGATGAAAGATCTGAAGGCAGGGTATTGGGAAACAAGGACCTACAACGGAAAGTGATGGAACTCGTTGGCCTTCTTTGCCTCAAATCCCTTTTTTTCTATTTTCCTTCACTTCTACTCACACAACCTAACTTACACGCTTTCGGGGTTTGTATTCACTCAATTACATGGTTGAGCACAAAAATTATTTTGTGCAAAAGGGTCTATCCCTAGCAAACGCCCACCCCCAATTTTGCCCTAAATCAGTGCACAGGGGGGGTGGGCGTATGCTTGGGATTTGACGGTATATATATATATATATATATACATATATATATATATATATATATATATATATATATATATATATATATATATATATATATATAAACACCTTTTTCCTTTTTGTTTTGCAGGGAAGTCAAATCACTACTGAAGGCATCTTCTGATGATTCCATCACCTTGACTGCCCTTCAGCTAAGGTTGCTGCAGGTAAAACTATACATATAAATTTTTATATATATATATATATATATATATATATGATATACTTAATTTTATGAGTTTGTGCATGTGTGTGCATACATGCACTTACACACCAAAACACAGGCACACACAGACACACACACACCACACACACACACACACACACACACACACACACACACACACACACACACACACACACACACGTGCGCACGCACACACACACACACACACACACGTGCGCACGCACACACACACACGCACACACATGCGTGCACGCACACACACACACACACACACACACACACCACACACACACACACACACACACACACACACACACATCCACCTTCCACACACAATACACCCCCCCTCCCTGTACCCCTCCACCCCACCCCCTTACAAACAACACGCTCAATATTTTCATTTTTTCCTCCAAACCCTCTTTTTTTTTTTTCTTTTTGTCTTGATCCTAAAATTGTTGTCCACAGGTGCTGAAAGATTTCCCGCTGGCCGTGTTCCCCCCGGACTCTCAACGTGCGTGCACTGTGGCCCTGCTGGTGGTCCTGTTCCATTTGGACAGGGGAGGGGGGTCAGGATGGGAGGACGTGTGCTCCTTGCTGACTGGGCTGCTGCAGGTGGACGGGGGACGACAGTCTTCCTCCTGGCTGTTTGGCGGCCTGGATGCTGGCGGGCTGCTGGTGTCCCTGAAGGATTTGGCTGTCAAGGTATGTGTGTGTGTGTGTTTTTAATTAATTAATTTATTTATTTATTTATTTATTTATTTCATATATTGCATTCTTTTATATCGAGGATAAGGGAATAAGCAACTCCTGTGCTTTTTTTATTTATTTTTTTTATTTTTTTTTTTTACATCATCCAGTCCCTGTGTGTATTATGCAGTTTTGTAAATCTTTGTCATCTGTTCCCACACCGGCGCACACGGGTTTGGGGGGGTAGGGGGGCGGGGGTGTGTGGAGAGTGGGGGTGTGGACTGGGTGGGTATGTATGTTGTTGTGTAGTGGTTGAATTCATGTCTGAGCGGACGTATCTGACTTTAGTGACTGTGAGGTGTTTTAGCATGTATAAGGAGCAATTCAGAAAAAAAAGGTGGGCCATGTATGGGTGAACAAGTGTGTGTGTGTGTGTGTGTGGGAGGGGGGGAGGGTGCGTGGGGGGGGGGGCGGAGGGGTGCATGTGGGGTGTGTGTGGGGGGGGGAGTATGTTGATGGGTTAGATATGTATAATGTGTGTTTTTGTGTCTAAGTCAAATTTTGATTTCCAGATATGCGTGCACGTGTGTGTGCACGCATGCGTGCATGCACGCACGTGCGGTTCTTCAGTTGGATAACAGATGCATGTATTTATAGAAACTCTTCTGTTGATGTGACTTTTTTTCAGAATGCAATCACGGACAACTCCAGCCTGGGAGAGGTGGTGAAGACGGCAATCACTGTCGTCCTGAAAAACCAGGACAGTGTGCAACACCTGCAACCCTTGATTGCTGAGGTCAGCACAGACGCTTTTTGTTGGGTGTTTTTTTTTTATTGTTTCTCTTTGCTCCCCAGCTAGGGCCTCAAGGTTCACCATTCATAAGATTTTGTGTAACGGACCGTTTTTTCTCCCCCAGCAGGACACAACATGCAAAATCCAACATTGCTCAGTCAAGAGTGTGAAATTTAGCATGCCTCCCTTTTTTTTTTTTCTTTTTTTTTTTTTTTACCAAGTCCAAGTGTGGTCAGTTCTTGCTGTGATTAGCACCAGCTGGGCTGGGATGGGGTGGGGTGGGGTGGGGTGGGGTGGAGTAGATAGCAGCTGCTGAAAGTGGAGGAAGGTGACAGCAGTGAGGACGGTAGCTGCTTTCTGACTTCAGGAAGGAGACTGGGTATGGTGTCGACACAGAGCATTTGGTGCGCACACGCCTTTTAAACATTTTTGTCATCTCTTCCTAACAGCTTGAAGTAGCCGACTGTGCAGTAAGGTGGAGGGAGTTCTTACCGTGTGTAAGAGGGTCTGCATGCATTTAGCACACACAGGGCCTCTGTTGGTATTATTATCCGAAAGACTTTGGGCGGAGTGGAGTCAGTACTGATGTTAATTCCAGGGGTTAAATCCCTTAACACCTTTCCTACCACAAACGAGACGGTCTCGTTTTCGTTTTAAAACGCTATGGCAGACCGCAGAGAAGACGGTCTCATTCGCGATGGGTACTTGTGTTTTGGCACTTCTCTTGTGAGAATAAGTGTTGGCAAGATGTTCTGCATGTGCTCGCACATGGCACATCGGTTTATAGTCTCATCCAAAGGATGCTTTTAGGGGGAGTGGAGTCGACACTAATGTTATTTTCAGGGGAAAATATCCCCTTCAATGGGGATTCAAACCCTATTCAGCAGATCACATGCTCAATGCTCAAAGCTGTAACCAACCAGGCTATCCAGTCCTACCTCTATCATTCCAAATTCAAAGAGTGTCTGTGCAGGAACTTGTTGTTATGTCTGGCCATATATGTCGCTCCACCACAAAATGAGTCGCTTTGCGCCTGACCCTTGTTTCTGCCAGGAGCCATTGTAGGTAGTTGGGTGGTCTAGGTTGTGGATTTTGAGATTTTGATTGATACTAAAAACATATAGCCATTTTCCTGCCTTGTACTCAAGTATCAAGGCGAAATTTTTTTTCCTTTTCGCTTTAAAAATGCATTGGAAAACACCCAAGCCCTCATTCTGACCACCTATTATGATGCAAAACTTGTCAGTGTCTCATTTTGTCATTTTCTGCAGAATATCATTTCAATTTGTATACATTATACAGGGGTGGGAATTGTCCGCGGAAACGCAAATTTCCGAGTTTTTGGAATCTACTTCCGCGGGGAAAAAATTCAGTCTGCAGGAAAAAAAAATTGCGGGAGCAAAATTATTTGTGTACTGGCTGTGGCGTAGGCCCCTGACCCCCACAAGGGGCTCTGCCCCTTGACCCCGCCAGGGGGCAATCCCCCCTGGACCCCCCCCACTTTTCACAGTTTTTCCACTCAGTCAATTACTACCCCTGGTAATAACTTTTCATGAAATGCCACATTGACAGTCTGTTTTCTGTATTGAATAGCCAGTTTTCTGTATTGAATAGCCTTTTTATTGCAGATTAATAATGTGTCAATAACTAAAGGGGATGGGATAGCTCAGTGGTCAGAGCGCTCGCTTTCCCCCAGCCAATTTTAAGCTGCGTCGAGTGTGGTTACCAATTGGATGGGTGAGCACTGACCATTTATGTGCTTGGCTTCATTACAGTTCCCCAGTTCACCCAGCTGTCAATGGCTACCTACCCTCTTTAGGGTCGGGGAAGGTAAAGCAGCGAGGGAGAAGAGATGGGCGCCGCCTTCAATATGCTGGCCCCTAGATAAGCTGAGGTCTCTGATGCCTCGCTCCCCTACGACCGCTAGGTTATGGGACACATTTGCCTTTACCTTTACCAATAACTAAAAATTGACCTCTGGTGCAATGCAACTCATTATGTGGTGGAGCATCATGTATCATTATTGGAGTCATTATTGTTTACAGCTGGAGAAAGGTCTGAAGAAGATGAGTGGACTGATGACGAAGAAGACAATGGACCTGAATCAAGCCAGTCACCAGACAGTGCTGACTCTCACCCACCACATCCTCACAGAATGCCAAAAGGTAACTATGTCCTCACAGAATGCCAAAAGGTAACTATGTCCTCACAGAATGATGCTAAAAGGTAACTATGTCCTCACAGAATGATGCCAAAAGGTAACTATGTCCTCACATAATGATGCCAAAAGGTAACTATGTCCTCACAGAATGCCAATAGGTAACTATATCCTCACAGAATAATGTCAAAAGGTAACTATGTCCTCACAGAATGATGCCAAAAGCTAACTATGTCCTCGCAGAATGATGCTAAAAGCTAACTATGTCCTCACAGAATGCCAAAAGGTAACTATATCCTCACAGAATAATGCCAAAAGGTAACTATGTCCTCAAAGAATAATGCCAAAAAGTAACTATGTCCTCGCAGAATGATGCTAAAAGGTAACTATGTCCTCACAGAATGCCAAAAGGTAACTATATCCTCACAGAATAATGCCAAAGTAATATGTCCTCGGAGAATAATGCCAAAAGTGGTAATCACTATATCTCACGAATAAGCCAAAAGGTAAACTAGTCCTGACTGAATGCCAAAAGGTAACTATAACCAAGAACCAAAAGTGTAGACTTTTCACTCACAGAGTAATGCCAAAAGGTAACTATGCCTCACAGAGTAATGCCAAAAGGTAACTATATCCTCACAGAAGTAAGCCAAAGGTAACTTATGTCTCACAGAGTAATGCCAAAAGTAACTACTTACTCTCACAGAATAATGCCAAAAGTAACTATGTCCTCACAGATAATGCCAAAAGGTAACTATGTCCTCACAGAATAATGCCAAAAAGTAACTATGTCCTCACAGAATGATGCCAAAAGGTAACTACTTATCTCATAGAGTAATGCCAAAAGGTAACTATGTCCTCACAGAGTGAATGCCAAAAGGTAACTTATGTCCTCACAGAGTGAACACCAAAAGGTAACTATGTCCTCACAGAGTAACACCAAAAGGTAACTATGTCCTCACAATAAACCAAAAGGTAACTATGTCCTCACAGAGTAATCCAAAAGGTAACTATGTCCTCATAGAGTAATGCCAAAAGGTAACTATGTACTCACAGAGTAATCCCAAAAGGTAACTATGTCCTCACAGAGTAAATCCAAAAGGTAACTATGTCCTCATAATAAACACCAAAAGGTAACTATGTCCTCACAGAAGTAACACCAAAGGAACTATGTCCTCACAGAGTAACACCAAAAGGTAAACTTATGTCTCACAGAGTAGACTCCAAAAGGTAACTATGTCCTCACAGAGACACAAAAGGTAACTATGTCCTCACAGAGTAACACCAAAAGGTAACTATGTCCTCACAGAATGATGCCAAAAGTAACTTTGTCCTCACAGAATGATGCCAAAAGGTAACTACTTATCTCAAGAGTAATATGAAAGGTAACTACTTACTCTTACAGAGTAATATCAAAAGGTAACCACTTACTCTCACAGAATAAGCCAAAAGGTGTACTCTCACAGAGTTATGCTAAAAGCTAAGCATTAGATGCCTGATTTTCTTTCTTTTTTGTTGGGGGGGGGGGGGTGTTGGGGGGGATGTTATCCTGTTTGGCTTTTCATCATATGTAAATGAAAGATAAATGATTTATTTGCATAGCTGTATCGGTAGAAAGTGTAGTGCCAGGTCTTTCCCTTGCTGGTAACTCTGCAGGAGGTCTGCTCACTGGCCTCAGCCGACACATTCCGACTTCAGAACAGATGTTTAAGAAGTTCATATGAAAATGTTTTAGATTTGCTTGAAAGCAGGGATGCTATTCATACTGAATTTTTTTTTTTTTTTAATCAGGTGGGTAAGGGCTAGTCAAGACCATTGACACTGGGGGCAACAGCAAAGTGAGAGGCTGTATGATCAGTGGCTTTCTTCCCACTCATGGAATTCCACTTTACAGCTTAGCCTTTAGTGATCGACTACGATTCTCTGTCTAGGAGCTTGACTTGCACAGTCCTTATGTGCAGCAGCCCTGGGGGCTAGTTGGCCTTTGGAGAACATCTCCAACGCTGACTGTCCGTATGCCCACTTGGCCGAGAGAGTGGTGGTGTGCTGTGGGCAAGGCTTCTCCACTGTACTCAAACTGCTGCCCACCCAAGGTGGTGACCACCACAGCATCCCTCCAACAACCGCCCCCCCCCCCCCACGAACCTCCAACCCCACAAAGGCTTTGACACAAACTTAACCACAGGCACAGAAGTGTGGTGTAACAGCCTTCATATTAGACGCCTGCATCCTTACAGATCTCAGAATCTCTGTCTGAATCCTTATTCTGTTTTTTTTTGTCCTCTCTTTTTGTTTTCAGCACACGAAGAGAGAGGTGGGAAAGGAACTCCGCTCAGCAAGTCAGCGATACGGGAGAGTCTGTCGGGGGCCGTGGACAGCGTGATTGACGCGTGCCGTCAGCACCGCCCTCAGACCCCGCTGCATGCAGCTCTGCTGCGCTGCTTTACGGCGGCCGTTGGACAGCACTGCAGCAACACGGCACAGGGCAGCCCAGCATCGGCCGAGAAACGGCACCAGAGGATTGCGTTTGTCTTGAAGACTTTGTCGTCGTCGTCATCGGGAGACTGCTGTGAACCACAGGTTTGTCAGACAAAGAGAACAGACGAGATTTGTCCTTTTTTTTTGGAAAAAAAAAAAGGGGGGGGGGGGGGGTAAGAGAAAAGGGGGAGGGGGGGTTTCCATTTTTAGGGAAAAAAAAATGTTGGTTTACATTTTTATTATCAGAATGTGTCTGTCTTTTGTTTTTTGTTTGTTTGTTTAAAAAAAAAAAAAGGAGAAGAAAGGCGTGATAGAATTTTTTTTCCATTTTGGTACAATGTTTAGTCATGAAAAATTTGTTAATTTTTGGGGGGTTATATTTTTTGGGGAAAAATGTTAAGTTTGAAAGAAGCTATATTTTTTCGAAAAGGGTCGACATTTTTTTTTTCTTCCATTTTGGCAGAATGTGGGTTTAAAGGAAGCATTTTGGCTGTGGGTTTTTTTGTGGTTTTTTTTTTGGGTTTCATTTTTTGTGTTTTTGTTTATCTTTTTTTTTTTTTTTTAAACTCCTCAGCTAGTAGAACTTTAAGGTTCATCTTTGCGTGTGTGACCAGTTCCCACAACCGTTTAGGCAGCTGCATTCCAACTTCAGGGATGGTGTCTACACACAACACCTGCGTGCATGCGTTTTAAACATTTTGTCCTCTATTCCTACCTCTTCAAAATGGCCTACTCTTGTGAAAGGCGAAATGGGTTTTTTTTTAATGTGTGTGCCTAAATGATGGGGGGGGAGGAAAATGGTCATATTTTGGAAAAATCTCGCCATTGGTGAACCTTGGAGCTCATGCGCAAGGAAAAGACCCACTGAAGTTCATTTATTTTACACTGTTATAGTCTGACTAGAATATACGTTTTTTTGATACAGAGATGAAATACAAACAAAAAGGAGAAAGAGAGGAAGAAAATAAAGGACATAAGAAGTTAAAGGGTAGAAAGAGAAGGAAGATCAGACAGACAGACAGACAGAAAGACAGCCTGCTTGAGACTGTTGATCGACCTTCAACCGTCTCTGTGACTCTACAATGGCCTTAACATTCATTGAGTGACCTTTGAAAGCAAAAGTGAGCCTTCCATTACCACCACCTAAGTCATCCCGGAATATTTGCCCTGTGGCGGTGAAAGTTCGTCCCGGTATATTCCAGGAACTGTGCTACTAGGGTTAAGCAGCATTGAGCGTGGTTACCAAGTGGATGGGTGACCGTTTGCATGCCTTGGCTTCAGTACAATTCCCCAGTTCACCCAGCTGTAAACGGGTACCTGCCCTCTTTAAGGGTCAGGGAAGGTAAAGCAGTGAGGGAGAGGAGATGGGTGCCGCCCCCTCACATGCTGGCCCCTTGAGAAACTGAGGTCTCTGACGCCTTGCTCCCCTACGACCACACAGGTTATGGGAACACCTTTACCTTTCAGAAGGTTGGGATGCTGTTTATACCGAAAGGCCCCCCCCCCTCACCCCCTCCCCCTGGCATCTCCACGGTGGTAAAAGTTTGATATGCAGTGTAGAAAATGAGTCCATGTTGACAAAAGAGACATTTCCCTAACAGGACGTGTTACAAAAGAATCTGCCACTTATCTGTCTGCCCTGTACTTGTAGGGTAAATCCATGAATGTGCTGTTTTCTTAGTTATTCCGTGTTGTGTGTTTTGTGTATGCATTTTTTTTGTTTTTTTTCTGTCTTTTTTTGTGTGTGTGTGTGTGTGTGTGTGTGTGTGTGTGTGTGTGTGTGTGTGTGTGTGTGTGTGTATGTGTGTGTGTGTGTGTGTGTATGCATTGTACTGCACTGCACATTTTCTTGATGATATTGCTCTTATTTTACTTTTATTCTCTGGCCATGTGAAAATGCTGCGTATTGTATGTGCATGCATTTTTTTCCCTTATTTTTTGTGCTAGTCAAATTTTTCAGTTCATGTGTAACCCATTCAAATTGATTTGATTGTACAGCGCGGTGAGCCCATGTTTTTTGTTTTTTTTTAATTCGCGCTATATAAGCCTCCCATTTTATTATTATTATATTATTATTACCTTGCAGAAATGGTGGCGAAGGGAGGACGTGGCTTTCCTCTCCTGCCTCTACCACCATCACCGCGCCCTCTCTGCCCTCCTGACCCCTGACCTCACCCGTGCCCTGTGGGGCTCCCTCCTGGCAGGTCTCTATGGCAACCGCACCACGCCACCGCCACCGCCACCGACCGCCACGGCAAAAACACCAGAGACGAACAGCGTTGCGGGACTGACAGCGCAGATCAGGGAACGAAAGCGACGTTTGCAGGACAGCGCAGACGTTGCTCTTCTTCTCGTCAAACGCAGAAAAGTGATGGACGGGGGAAATGCCACAGTGGGGTGACCCCCTCACAGGGGTCCCCGAGTGGGAGTGAGGGTGGGGAAGAGAGGAGGTGGAGAAGGGAGAGGGAGGTGGAGAGAAGACGAGAAAGGAGGAGGAAGAGGAGGAGGAGGAGAAGATTGTGGAAGCGATGATGATGGTGGTGACGTCATGTCCGTGCCCCTGTTTTCCGAGTTGTTGCAGCAAGTTGTGGCGCACATGGTGAGACTTGTTGGTTGTTGTTGTTGTTTTTGGGTGGTGGTGGTGGTGGTGGTGGAATGGTGTTGGTGGTGGTGGTGGTGGTGGTGGTGGTGGGGGTGGTGTGTGGTGCATTCCCCAGCTTAACACTCAGGGGGGTCTGTCTCCCAGAATGTGCACTCTGACGCACTCGCTCATTCATCCCACCTGGGAATCACTGCGAGATTGAAATTTCACACTGGGTGAGAAGTTTGCGTGTATGACTGTTTTTAAGTGCCTTGAGTACCATCTTCAGTTGCCATCTGAAACCCCATCACCCTGTCAAAGTGTATAACCTTTGTGTGTGTGTGTGTGCGTATGTGTGTGTGTTGTGTTGTGTGTATTTTGCGTATGTGTGTGTGTGTGTGTTTGTTTTATCTATTTTATTTTTTATCTATTTTTATTTTATTTTATTCTTTTATCTTGAGGATATAGAATATGCACTCTTGTGGGGTTTTTTTTTACGTCCAGTCCCGTGTGCATGCAGTTTTGTAAATGTCATCTGTTCCCACTGGCACACAATGGCCTACTCACGAAAAGCAGAACAGGACTTAACGTGTGCGTAAGATGTTCTGCATGCGTTCACACAGGGGGCCTCGGTTTATAGTCTGTGTGTGTGTGTGGTGTGTGTGTGTGTACATTCAAATTTGTTGCTTGCTTGTGTGTTGTACAGGTTGAATGCAAGCGCTTTGATTTGCTTTTGCAAGATTTAGTGCCATATAAATTCCATGTATTGTTGTTATTGTAAAAAAAATATATCATCATCATCATCATCATCATCATTATTATTATTATTATCATCATTATTATTATTATTATTATTATTATTATTATTATTATTATTGCTATTATATTATGATTATTGTGCGCTGTTGGGAGTGTATGACAAAATTAACAAAACTGCATACACACAGGGACTGGATGTGAAAAAAGCATATGAATGCTTATTCCATTATCCTCAGAGTAAAAGAAGAAGTAAATAAATAAATGAACAAGATCAATAGTGGTATATGAAGTTGGTTTTTGTTTGGTTTTAGTTTTCTTTTTTTGTTTTCTTTGTGTGGTTGTTGTTTTGGGTTGGGTTTTTTTCTTTCTTAAGGTCAGATTTTCAGGGTTTTTTTTAAATGAAGTAAAGATGTTGCAACTGTATACAGTATTGACAAGACAAAAATGGGAAGTGCCTCACTGATGACCAGGATATTCTGAATAGATGGACAGCATACTGCTCTGACTTGTATTACAACAAAACCACAGGAGATCCAGAAGTCCTCAATGTCCCCACAAGTACAGATACAGACAGTCAACCTATCCTCCGAGAAGAAGTGGAAACAGCAGTCAGATCGCTGAAATGGGGAAGTCAGCATGGGCTGACAACATCCCAGCTGAGTTGGTTCAAGCTGGAGGGGAAGCCATGATCAATGCTCTACTAAAAACCTGAAACAAGATCTAGCAGACAGGAAAATGGCCAACACCATGAACACAGTCACTTATCACCCTCCCCAAGAAAGGAAATCTTCAACAGTGCCAGAATTACCGCACAATCAGCCTCATATGCCACCCAAGCAAGGTCATGTTGAAGATTATATTGAACAGACTGAAGCCACAAGCAAGACCATCATTGCTGAGGAACAAGCAGGTTTCAGAGCAGGGCGTAGCACAACTGAACAGATATTCAACCTCAGAATACTCTGTGAGTGGTACCTTCAACACCAACAAGACCTCTACCACGTATTTATTGATTTTAAGAAGGCATTCGACAGGGTGTGGCATGCAGCTTTGTGGGCAACCATGAATGTGTACAGCATCAATGCAAACCTGATCAGAGTCATCAAAGAGCTGTACAACAAGGCCACCAGTGCAGTGTACTACAACAGCAACATTGGAGAGTAGTTTCGAACAGTTGAGTAAAGCAGGGCTGTCTACTCTAACCGACTCTGTTCAACATCTTCCTTGAGAGAATCATGGCTGATGCACTGGAACACCATAAAGGATCAGTCGGCATTGGTGGCAGAACAATCACAAACCTCCGCTTCGCAGATGACATTGACTGACTAGCAGGATCAGAACAGGAGCTTGCCAGCCAAACAGAACACCTGAACAATGCCTCTAAAACATACGGCATGGAAATCAGTGCAGAGAAGACCAAACTGATGACCAATAACGCCAAAGGCATCAGCACTGATATCAGGGTCAATGATCAGAAGCTGGAAACAGTTCAAAGCTTCAAGTACTTGGGGGCCGTTGTATCAAAGGGTCCAAGCCAGAGGTAGTATGCAGGATTGCACAAACAATAACAGCACTGTCAAAACTGAACACCATCTGGAAAGATAAAAATATTTCACTCAACTTTAAGATCAGACTAATGCTCTCCCTTGTCATATCCATATTCCTGTATGCCTGTGAATTGTGGATCCTGACTGCTGATTTGGAGAGAAGAGTACAGGCAGTAGAGATGAGATGCTTCCAGAGACTCCTTGGCATCTCCTACAGAGACCACATAAGCAACAAAGAAGTGCAGAACAGAATCCAGCAAACCATTGGTCCCTATGAAAACTTTCTATCAATCGTAAAGAAACGTAAACTTAAATGGTACGGGCATGTCACAAGATCAAAAGGACTAGCAAAAACAATACTGCAAGGCACTGTCCAAGGAGGAAGAAAAAGAGTCAGACCAAGGAAGAGATGGGAGGACAATCTCAGTGAATGGACAGGCCTAGAACTCAAAAACAAAACCCTGAGAAAGGCAGAACAGAGAGAGG
>CM060346.1:19715502-19758002 GCA_030674155.1 Stramonita haemastoma
CAATGGGACAGGAGGAAACCTCCGTGGGTATGATGTCAGACTGACCACCTAGGATTCTGTTTTATTTATTTATGTTTTTGTGTTTTTTTAACAATTTAGGAACCCTGATGGTAATGATAGTTCTACTGGTAGTAACAATGAATAATGATGATAAAAGTATAGTATTTTTTGTTTTCCTTCTTTTTTTGTGTGTGTGTGCAACGTATTAAAATGGACTGCCTGTGGGTATACCCCCGGGGCCTTTCAGTATAAATAGCATCCCCACATTCGGGAAATTCGGTGCTGGAAATATCCACTTTTCTGCCTTGTTACTTTTCTTCCGTCACCTCCTTCTTGTCTATTTTCTGCCTTCTTGGTCCATTCTCCTGCCTTTTTTCCCAGAAAGACTTGAACCCTCTTAGTCCCGATCCGGGATTTGCCGGGATTGAATAATTACCACCCTAAGTCCCGAACCCGGGATTTACCCACAGTAGATTTCCATCACGCTGTGACCATCACTAATTGCTACCACATGTCAAAGCTCTATCAGGCCAGAAGGAGAAACCCTGTTGAGTGTGTGGAAGTAATTATAGCTGCTGGTATTTACTGAGAAATAGGAAAAGGCCAGTAAGCATGTGTGCCTGACCTGATTTCGTGATGGTATGCGAAATCTAGGGGCAGTTTGTGTTCAGAGGAATCCGAATGCAAGAAGGTTAAAGAAAACAATTCTCTCCCACGCCAAAGTCGGATGCGCTGGCCCCGACTTGCCAGGCGCTTAACGGCAGTGTGACCCATTTTTTCCTCATATAACAGACAACAGTTGTTGCTGTCTGAGCGTTGGATGACAACGAAGACGAAGATTAAAATATACCAATAACTCATGGAAGATGTAGGACTTGTGATTTCCATGTAAATGAAGGATAATTTATGAGGAAAAATAGTGCAGAAAAACAAGCGAGGTAACCATCTGTTACGACTTCTTTCGTTGAAATCATTTATCAAAAATTCCATATTTAAAAAAAACACCAACCCTCTAATATATCCCTTTCAATATAGCTTTTTAGACATTTTTTTGTAAGGTCCATGCCTTTGGCCTGACCTGACTCGAGTTTCAGCTCCTGGATGAGTCTTCATCATAGATCCTAGCGGTGATTGAAGCTCTACCTGCTGTAGTTTTTGTTGTTGGGTTTGTTTTTTTTACAGCGAAGCACTTTTCATAATTCAGAAGTGTCAAGTACATTCACAAGAATATTGGATATTCCCGTGGCTTTTTTAAAAGTTGGGATCGAAAGACAATGAAGGAAGGTGGCAGGATGGTTAAGACGTTCGCCTGCCAATATGTAAACCGTGAGTTTCTGGGTTCGTAGCCTACCCAGCCTCGCCCTTTCTTCCCAGTTTTGACGAAAAACTCAACTGAATGTCAAAGTCATTCAGATGAGACTATAAACTGAGGCCCCTGTGTGAACGCACGCAGAACATCTTGCACACATGTTAAAACCCAGTTCTGCCTTTCGAAGAGCGGGCCATTGTGTGCCGGAAGAAGCGGATGACAAAAGTATATTTAAAAAAACAGCATGCACACAGGAGTCGTGTTTAGACACCATCTTGAGGGGAAATTTTTTTTTTTAAACTTAAAAAATAATGGGTAGGCGCTGCACTTGTGGCAACGCGCTCTCCCCGGGGAGAGCAGCCTGAATTTCATGCAGAGAAATCTGCTGTGACATAAAGTGGTATAAAATAAAAAATAAAAATAAAATAAAATAAAAATGATTAAAAGAGAAAGAAATTATGCTTAAAAAATCAAATATATGTTGCACACACAAAAAATTAATATACAGTTAAAAGATAATAAACACCTACTGAATCTTGTTGCCTTATGTTTGGGGATCCTATTGAAAGAATGCATGGGAGGTCATCAGGTTTGCATTCAGCCAAGTTGTCAGTCTTAGCTGGATAATAACCCAAACACTGCCATACACTGATAGTGCAAGCACTGGCAAGAGAAGTTGGGGGAGAGGGGGGGGGGGGAAGGAATGATTTAAAAAATCAAACTTTGTCGGTGTATTTGTGATAGGTGACATCGTCATTCAGTGTCCAATAGGATAATGATAGATGAAAATTTATTAAAAAAAGAATTAAGGATGGTGATGATATGATGATGATTGATGATGGTAATGATAATAATGATAGCAATAATAATGATGCTGATAATGACAATAGTGATATAATGATAGTACTACTTTTAATGATAATAATTATAACATTCATAATAAAAACAATAATGATATCATTATCATAACAACGATAGTGTCAAAAATAATACTATACCTCTTATAATGATGATGTTGATGATGATGATGATAGCAGTATTACTAGTCAAAATGAAATAACAATAATAATAATAATGCAACAACAATAATAATAATAAACTCTACCTTTCATGACGATCATTGTAGAAGCGATGATGACAAAACAGAATATTGACAAGACATGACGACAACAACAACAACAACAACGTTGATGACGACACTGACCATGACGATGCTGTTTTCAGAAATGGCTGGTGTCCAGTATGTACGTCTGCCTGGACGTGTGTGACAAACACGCCATCCGACAGCTGCGACTAAGGCTGCCCCCAGGAGTGCGAGACGTGCTGCATATGCTGCACAATGATTACCTCACCTATCACCACTACACAGGCAAAGTCTAAGGTTTATAGAAAGGGAGGAGGGGGGGGAGGGGGGGACCTCACCTATCACCACTACACAGGCAAAGTCTGAGGTTTACAGAAAGGGAGGAGGGGGGGAGTGGGGGGGGGAGGGGAGATGTGGGGAGGAGTGGAAGAGAGAGAGAGAGAAAGAGGGGAGGGTTGGAGAGAGAGAGAGAGAGAAAGAGAGAGAGAGAAGGAGGGGAGGGTTGGAGAGAGAGAGAGAGACGAGGGGGGGGGATGGAGAGAGACAGACAGACAGACAGACAGACAGACAGACAAAGAGGGGAAGGATAGAGAGAGAAAGAGGGGAGGGACGGAGAGAGAGACAGGAGAGGAGGGGGGGGGGGGGAGAAGGGGAAAGAGAGAGAGACATACATTGAATATTGATGCTTTTTTTTTTTTTTTTTTTTTTTTTTTATTGATTACTGGAAAGAGAGAGAAGTTGTACATGAGTGAGGATGCATCATTTTAATATGTAGACCTCTGTTCATTTTGATGGAAAGTGCATGCACACATGTGTGTGTGTGTGTTTTGTTGTGTGTAATGTCCAGTCACTGCTTGGTGATATAGACACGCCCACATTCAAACCTTCACCTATGAATATATATATATATGTATATAACTATAGTAGAGGTCTTGCTGGGGAAGAATATATAACTTCAGCTACTGTTGTTATGAACTGCTGAGAGTCATATTAAAATTCCTGAACAGTGGCGTATTTTGTGTGTGTGTGTGTGTGTGTGTGTGTGTGTGTGTGTGTGTGTGTGTGTGTGTGTGTGTGTGTGTGTGTGAACGTGCACTAAAATCATACCATTGGTCAACTTTGGAGCTCTAACTTAAGAACAAAGGGGGTAAAAAATGTCATCCTCTTTTGATAATTCTGTTCCTAATTCATAATCGTTACTGAATTTATGTTTGAATTATCATCTCTTTCCTGTGTGGTAAAAAAAAACAACAACAAAAAACCCCACAGACACCAGCTGCCATGGTGCAGTGGTTAGCACCTTGGATTCCGGACTGGAAGGTCGCGGGTTTGAGTCCCATAAGTCATAGGGATTTTTTCGGGCTCCAGCCGGCTCCTACCCAGAGTGAGTGTGCTGTGGGCTCAGTGGGGAGACTGGGACCACACAGTCGAGCTTCATCCACTTAACGGATGCGAATTTGAGAGTGTTGCTCAAATTACCTGACCAACACTGCAGGTGTCTGTATCTCTCGGGCCTGGTTGACGCCGGGATATATTATGACAGTAAGCGTAGAGAACAACCCTGTCAAGTAGTCTGAAAGCGGATGCACCTCCACAGCAGCATCATTACATCATCCTCATCATCATTGATCATCATGCAATAATAAAAATTGCCTCTGATTCGGTGGCCCCCGTTGCTCTGGTCTCATGGTGACCTCAGATTCGGTTTCCCCATACGCTTCTGTGCCTGTGGTGAATTTGTGTCAAAGCCTTTGGGGTTGGAGGTTCGCGGGGTGGCGGTCATCGGAGGGACGTTGTGGTGGTCGCCACCTTGGGTGGGTGGCTCACTCAGTCTGATCTGGCTCTGCGACTGAGCTGATACTGTCGTTAGTAGGGGGCTTAGTAGGTGGTGTCCTGCGTATGTTAGCTCAGAACAGGCACCACTGAACACCACCAAAGTGATCCAGCAGAAGTGCAGGGCCCCTCTGGCTGGTGGCCCCGCAGCGGCCTAATATTGATGGGCTCCCTGTGGACTCCCGACCCCGGGGATGAGACACAACGAATCTGGGTATGGCTGTGGCGGGGAGATTGAAATGAGCGGCCTGGGAGCAACAGGATGGGGACGCCACAGAAGACAAGGCAGCAAAAAAACAAAAAAACAAAAACAAAAAAACCCAGACCCTCCCCCCCCCCATCAAAAAAAAAAGACACCCCCCCCCTTCCCCAGCAAAACAACAGCAAACTCCGACAAACAGTAACAAGAAAACTAAAACTATGTGAACATCGTTCCTAAATTAAATTAAATTAAAAACAAAACAACATCAAAACTACCATCCATGCAAGTCACGCTAAATCACAATTTTTCGTTGAGGAAACAGTAGCAGTCTAGTAACGTGCAGTTTTTACTGTTGTTGTTGGGGTGGTTTGTTTCTGTCCGTCTTTCTTTGGTTGGGGGGGGGTATTGGTGGTTTTTTTTGTACACACTTTTAAATGATGCAATAGCTGAATTGCTAAGATCCTTTGACTTCAATCCCATGGGTCATGAAGTAGTGAGTTCGAATCCTGGTGGTGTTTGGTGAATTAAGGGTGGTGATTTTTATGATCTCCCAGGTCAACTTCAAGTGCAGACCTGCCAGTGCCTTAATTCCCTTTGTGTGTATACACAACATGCAAAAGATCAAATATGCACAGAGGGTGGGGTTTTGTTTTTTTTAATCCCTTTTCCTTTTTGCTGTTTTTAAAAAAAAAACTTTTTAAACATTCATTTTTTTGTTACAAATACATACATGCATGAAAAGCATTATCAATAAATGTTCGCCATTTGCAGTCACATGTTTATGAATGTACATCAATATTGTCCATAATGGAAACAGATGTCATGCACATACTGTCATACATTCATTCATGCCTGCATATATATTCATACATACATACATACATACATACACACACACACACACACACACACACACACACACACACACACACACACCCCACACACACATAAATACATACATACATACATACAAGTACATACAAAACATATACATGATACACACATGTGTGGGGTGGAGCGGCACATTTTTGCCCCAAATTTGGTCGACTGGCACTTCTGGGATCAGTCTGTATCTGCCAACCTCATGAGCTTCGGATTATATGCGTATATATATATATATATATATATATATATATATATATATATATATATATATATATCAGTCTCGGAAGACTACGGAGTTGCACTCTAGTCTTTAGAGAGCAAAGCCTGGGCAAGTAAGTATGGAGGGCAAGCTGTTACCCATGCAGCAGACCCCCCCTCTCCACGCCACTGGAATAATCCATTGGAAAAGCAATGACCGATGCGAATGGTACCAGTGCCGTTGCAGGAGCCACCAGAACGTTGCCATATACCTACAGCCCAGAGCCGCTCTGGGACTCGCAACTCCCCGATTTTTCCTCAGGGATGGTGTCTAAACACGACACCTGCGTGCATGCTGGTTTGTTATAATTTTGTCATCCGCTCCTACCGGCACACGATGGCCTGCTCTTCCGAAAGGTGGAACGGGGTCAAGATGTTCCGCGTGCATTGGCACACGGGGCCTCGGTTTCGAGTCTCATCTGAATGACTTTGACATTCAGTTCGATTTTTTCGTCAAACTGGGAAGATAGGGCGAGGCTGGGTACGAACCCAGAAACTCATGGTTTACATATTTGCAGGCAAACGTCTTAACCTTCCTGCCACCATATATGCAAAGAAAAAAAAATGTTTGTTGAGGAAAGTCTTTCATTAAAAAAGATTTAAAAGCAACACAAAAAGAGTGAGGATGTTGCAGTATCTGCAAAGAAGTGGAGAGAAAAACAAAAAAATCAGGTGTTTAATCAGTTTGGGTTCTGTGTGTGTGTGTGGTGAGTATTTGAATGACAGATCAGCAGAAGCCAGGAAAGGCCCATAAAATATGCTCCGAATTAATTTTTCAGCTGGGGGCTCTTATGAAATATTTACACACACACACACACACACACACACACACACACACACACACACACACACACACACATACGCATACACATACACATACACACATACATACATTTACAAAAAACGGGGGGACAGATAGCCTAGTGGTCAGAACATTGTGCTGGCAATTTGACGACCCGGGTTCGAGTCCGGTCAAGATTTTTCTCCAGGAGTTAACATCAGTACTGACTCCACTCTCCCCAAAAGTCCTTTGGATGAGACTTTAAACCGAAGCCCCGTGTGCGAACGCACGCAGAACACCTTGCGCACACGTTAAATCCTGTTCCGCTTTTCGTAAGAGTAGGCCATCATGTGCCGGTGGGAACAGATGACATTTACAAAACTGCATACACACGGGGACTGGATGGAAAAAAAGCACAAGAGTGTTTATTCCATTATCCTCGATAAAAAACATGAATAAATAAAAATAAAATAAACAAACACACAAACACACTCAAGCACACACACACATTCATACACACGTAAGCACACATTCACACACACGCACACGTGCACACACACACATGCATACACATACACATGCAAGCACACACACACATTTTCACACACACGCACACGTGCACACACACACGCATACACATGCACGACACACACACACACACACACACACACACACACACACACACACAGAAAGACAGACATCTACCTACCTACCTACCTTACAGACAGACAAACACCTACCTACCTACCTGTTAGACAGCTACCTCCCTACCTACCTGACAGACAGACAGCTACCTCCCTACCTACCTGACAGACAGACAGACAGGCAAACACCTCCCTACCTACCTACTTACCTGACAGACAGGCAGACAGACAGACACCTCCCTGCCTGACAGACAAACACCTACCTACCTGACAGACAGACAAACACCTACCTACCTGACAGACAGACAGACAGACAGACAAACACCTACCTACCTACCTGACAGACAGACAAACACCTACACCTAAGACAGACAGACAGACAGACAGACAGACAGGCAGATAAATATCTACCTAAATACCTACCTACCTGACAGACAGGCAGACAGACAAACACCTATCCACCTGACAGACAGACAGACAGACAGACAAACAAACACCTCTCTACCTACCTGACAGCCAGACAGAGAGACAGAGAAACATCTCTCTACCAACCTGACAGACAGACAGACAAACACTTCCCTATCTACCTGACAGACAGACAGACAGACAGACAGACAAACACCTCCCTACCTACCAGCCAGCCAGACAAACAGACACACAGACACTCCCTACCTACCTACCTCACTGACAGACAGACAGGCAAACACCTCCCTGCCTGACAGACAGGCAGACAGACAGACAAACACATCCCTACCTGAAAAACAGAAAAACACTTCCCTACCTGACAGACAGAAAAACAGACAAACACCTCCCTACCTCACAGACAGACAGACAGACAGACAGACCGACCGACCGACAAACACCTCACTACCTAACAGACAGACAGACAAATACCTACATACCTGACAGACAGACAGACAGACAGACAAACACCTCCCTACCTACCACAGACAGACAAACCTCTACCTACTGCAACAGGCAGACAGACAGAAAACACCTCCCTACCTACAGACAGAAAACAGATAAACACCTCCATACAGACAGACAGACAGACAGACAACAACACCTCACTACCTAACAGACAGACAGACAAAACCTACATACCTACATACAGACAGACAGAAACACCTCCCTACTACCGACAGACAGACAAGCACTCAACACTACCTACCTCAGACAGACAGAAGACAACACTACCTACCTACACCAACCTACCTACCTACAACGACAGCAAACAGACAGAAAACAACCTCCACCTACGAGACAGACAGACAGACAACACCTCGACAGACACAACCTCAGCAGCAGACAAACCTCCCTACTTACGACAGACAAACCTCCTACATACTGACAGACAGAAGACAACAGAAACACTCCCTACTACCAGACAGAAAACCACCATGACAGACAAAGACAAACACCTCCACCTACCTACTGACTGACAGAAGACAGACAGACAAACACCTACCTACTGCACTAACTACAACAGATAGAAAACACACAACAGACAGACACCTCCACTGAAGACAGACAAACACTAACAGCTACCTACGAATCAGACAGACAAGACTACCTCTACCTACCTGACAGACAGACAAAACGACACACAACAACCTACCTACCTACTACCTGACAGACAGAAGACAAACAACACCTCCTACCTAACGAAGACAGACAACACCCTCCCAACCTACCTGACAGAACACAACACCTCCATAAGACAGAAAAAACGACAGAAGAAGACAGACAAACAAACACCTACCTACCTACGACAGACAGACAGACGAAAACACCTCCCTACGACGCAACACAACACTCACTATGACAGACGACAGACAAACACACCACCTACTGACAACACAACAGACAGACAGACAGAAGACAAACACTCCTACCTACCTACACAAACAGGACAGACAACACAACAACCTACCTACCTACCTGACGACAGACAGACAGAAACACAAAAACTGATAGACAGACAGACATACAAACCCACTACCTACCTGACAGACAGAAGACAGACAAAACCTCTACCTACGACGACAAACACACTACGCAACAGACAGACAGACAAACAAACCTACCTACATACCTGACAAAGACAGACAGACAGACAACAACACTTACTACCTACACAGACAGACAGACAACAACAACGACACAACAACACTCCATCACGACAGACAGACAGAACAAACACCACACACAACAGACAGACAGACAAACTCCTACCTACCTCCAGACAGTCAGACAGACAGACAGACAGACAAACAACTACCTCATATCTGAGACAGACAGACAGACAAACACACTACCTCCCTACACGACAGCAACCCTCCTCCTACCTCAACACAACACCTACCACACTACACACCACCACCTACCTACTACTAACAGAGAAGCAGACAGACGACAACACTCCTACCCACTACAGCAGACGAAAACTACAACGACAGACAGACAGACAGACAACGACAAACACTCCTACTGACAAGACAGACAGACAAACAAATCACACTTACTACAGCACACCACAGACAGACAGAAAGACAAAACCCTACTGAAACAGACAGACTAAACTCCTACGACAGACAGACAGAAGACAAACTCTTCTTACTAACAAACACCTACATACCTGACAGACAGACAGACAGATAGACAAACACCTCCTACCTACCTGACAGACAGACAGACAACACCTACCTACCTACCAGACAGACAGACAGAAAGCACTACCTACCTACCTACCTTACAGACAGACAGACAGACAGACAGACAGACAAACACCTACCAACCTACCTGAAAGACAGACAGACAAACACCTCCCTGCCTACCTCAAAGACAGACAAACACCTCCTACCTACCTGACAGACAGACAAACACCCCTACTACTAACAGACGGGCAGACAGACAGACAGACAACACCTCCCTACCTACCTTACAGACAGACAGACAGACAGACAGAAACACTCCACCTACCTACCTACCTACCTGACTGACAGACAGACAGACAGACAGACAAACACCTCCTAACCTACCTACTACCTACCTACCTACCGACAGACAGGCAGACAGACAGACAGACAGACAGACAACTCTCCCTACTTTACAGACAGACAGAAAACACCTACCTACCTGACAGACAGACAAACACGTACCTACCTACCTCACAGACAAGCAGACAGACAGACAGACAGACAGACAGACAGACAGACAGAGAAACACTTACCTACCTGACAGACAGACAGACAGGCAAACACCTACCTAGTTACCTACCCCACGGACAGACAGATAGACAGACAGACAGGCAAACACCTACCTAAATACCTACCTACATGACAGACAGACAGACAGACAGACAGACAAACATCTACTACCTGACAAACAGACAGACAGACAAACAAACACCTCTCTATCTACCTGACAGACAGACAGACAGACAGACAGACAGAAAAACATCTCTCTATCTACATTAAAGACAGACAGAGAAACACCTCCCTGCCTACTTGCAGACAGATAGACAAACACCTCCCTACCTACTACATGACAAACAGACAGACAGACAGACAAACACCTCCCCACCTACCTACCTCCCGGACAGGCAGACAGACAAACACCTCCCTACCTGACAGACATCCAGACAGACAAACACCTCCTTACCTAACAGACAGACAAACATCTACATACTTGACAGACGCACAGACAGACAAACACCTACCTACCTGACAGACAGACAGACAAACACCTACCTACCTGACAGACAGAAAAAACACCTCCCTAGGTAAGAGACAGACAGACAAACACTACATACCTGATAGACAGACAAACAGACAAACACCTCACTACCTACCTGACAGACAGACACCTACCTACCTACCTGACAGACAGACAGACAGAAAAACATCTCTCTATCTACATTAAAGACAGACAGACAAACACCTCCCTACCTACTTGCAGAAAAACAGATAGACAAAACCTCCCTACCTACCTACCTCACAGACAGGCAGACAGACAAAAAACCTCCCTACCTGACAGACAGCCAGACAGACAAACACTCCCTACTTGACAGACAGACAAACACATACATACCTGACAGACACACAGACAGACAAACACCTTGCTACCTGACAGACAGAAAAACACATCCTACGTAAGAGACAGACAGACAAACACCTACATAACTCACAGACAGACAAACAGATAAACACCTCACTACCTACCTGACAGACAGACACCTACCTACCTACCTGACAGACAGACAGACACCTACCTACCTACCTACCTTACAGACAGACAGACAGACAGACAGACAAACACCTACCAACCTACCTGAAAGACAGACAGACAAACACCTACCTACCTACCTCAAAGACAGACAGACAAAACACCTACCTACCTACCTCAAAGACAGATAAACACCTCCCTACCTGACAGACAGACAAACACCTCCCTACCTACCTGACAGACAGGCAGACAGACAGACAAACACCTCCCTACCTACCTGACAGACAGACAGAGAGACAGGCAGACAAACACCGACCTAAATACCTACTACCTGACAGACAGACATACAGACAGACAGACAAACAAACACTTCTGTATCTACTTGACAGACAGACAGACAGACAGACAGAAAAGCACCTCTCTACCTACCTTACAGACAGACAGACAGACAGACAAAACACCTCCCTACCTACTTACAGACAGACAGACAAACACCTCCCTACCTACCTATTCACAGACAGGCAGACAGACACAAACACCTACCTACCTACCTCAAAGACAGATAAACACCTCCCTACCTGACAGACAGACAAACACCTCCCTACCTGACAGACAGACAAACACCTCCTACTACTGACAGACAGACAGACAGACAGAGGAACACCTCTCTACCAACCTGACAGACAGACATCTCCCTACCTACCTTACAGACAGACAGACATACAGACAGACAGACAAACACCTCCCTACCTAACTGACAGACAGACAGACAAAGACCTCCCTACCTACTGCAGACAGACAGACAGACAGACACTCCTACGTACCTACCTGACTGACAGACAGACAGACATACAAACACCTCCCTACCTACCTACCTACCTACCTCCCTACATGACAGACAGGCAGACAGACAGACCAACACCTCCCTACCTGACAGACAAAAAACCAGACAAACACCTCCTACCTGACAGACAGACAGACAGACAGACAGACAGAAAGACAAGCACCTCACGACGTAACAGACAAACACCTACATACCTGACAGACAGACAGACAAACACCTCAATACTTACCTGACAGACAGACAGACAGACAGATAATTACCTACCTACCTGACAGACACACAGACAGACACCTACCTACCTTACAGACAGACAGACAGACAGATAGACAGACAAACACCTTCTACCTACTGAAAGACAGACAGACAAACACCTCCCTACCTACCTACCTGACAGACAGACAGACTAACACCTCCCTATCTACTTTAACAGACAGGCAGACAGACAGACAAACACCTACATACCTGACAGACAGAAAGACAGACAAACACCTATCTACCTGACAGAGAGGCAGACAGACAGACAGACACCTCCCTACCTGACAAACAGTCAGATAAAAACCTACAAACCTGACAGATAGACACACAGACAGACAGACAGACAAACACCTGCCTACCTGACAGATAGACAGACAGACAAACACCTCCCTAACTTACAGACAGACAAAAAGCTCCCTACGTAAGAGACAGACAAACACCTACATACCTGACAGACAAAGAAACAAACTCTCCCTACCTACCTGACAGACAGACAGACACCTACCTACCTACCTGACAGAAAGATAGACACCTACCTACCTACCTATCTTACAGACAGACAGACAGACAATCATCTACCTACCTACCTGACAGACAGACAGACAGACAAACACCTCCCTACCTAGCTGACAGACAGACAGACAACAACACCTCCCTACCTACCTGACAGACAGATAGACAGACAAACACCTCCCTACCTACCTGACAGAGAGACAAACACCTCCCTACCTACTTGACAGACAGACAGACAAAACACCTCCATACCTACTACTTACTGACAGACAGGCAGACAGATAGACACCTCCCTACCTGACAGACAGACATACAAACACCTGCCTACTTGACAGACAGACAAACACCTCCCTCCCTGAAAGACAGACAGACAAACACCTACCTACCTAACAGATAAACACCTACCTACCTGACACACAAACACCTACCTACCTGACAGACAGACAGACACCTCCCTACCTGACAGACAGACAGAGAAACAGCTATCTACCTGACAGATAGACAAACACCTCCTACTTGAAAGACAGACAGACAAATACCTACATAACAGACAAACACCTACCTGCCTGACAGACAGACAGACAAACACCTACCGACCTAACACAGAAACACCTACCTACCTGACAGACAGACACCTACCTACCTACCTCACAGACAAGCAGACAGACACACAAACACCTACCTACCTACCTACACTGACAGACAGACAAACAGAGAGGCAGACAGACAAACACCTACCTACCTGCCTACCTAAAGAACAGCCAGCCAGACAGACAGGCAGATAAACACCTACCTAAATACCTACCTACCTGACAGACAAACATCTACCTACCTGACAGACAGACAGATAGACAAACAAACACCTCTCTACCTACCTGACAGACAGACAAAAAGACAAACACCTCTCTACCTATCTGACAGACAGACAGTCAGACACCTCCCTACCTACCTACCTGACAGACAGACAAACACCTCCCTACCTACCTGACAGACAGGCACACAGACAGACAAAAACCCTACCTATCTGACAGACAGACAGACAGACAGTCAGACAGACAAAACACGTCCCTACCTACCTACCTGACAGACAGGCAGACAGATAAACAGACACTTCCTTTCCTGACAGATAGACAAACACCGACCTACCTGACAGACAAACACCTACCTACCTGACAGACAGACAGACAAACACCTACCTACCTTCCTGAAAGACAGACAAAAACGTCTCTACCTACCTGGTAGATAGACAGACAGACAGGCAGACAGACACCTACGTAATTACCTGACAGATAGACAAACACCTACCTACTGAAAGACAGACAGACAGACAAACACCTCCCTACCTACCTGACAGACAGACAGACAGACAGACAAACAAACACCTATCTACCTGACATACATACATACATACATACATACATACATACATACATACAGACAGACAGACAGACAGACAGACAGACAGACAGACAGACAGGCAGACAGACAGACAGACAGACAGAAAGACAGACAGACAGACAGACAGACAGACAGACAAAAACCTCCCTACCTACCTGACAGACAGGCAGATAGACAGACAAACCTACCTACCTACTTGACAGACAGATAGACAGACAGACAAACACCTACCTACCTACCCACCTGACAGACAGACAGACAGACAAACATCTCGCCAGCTACCTCACAGACAAAGAGACAAACAAACACCTACCTACCTGACAGACAGACAGGCACCTACCTACCTCACAGACAAGCAGACAGACAGACAGACAAACACCAACCTACCTACCCGACAGACAGGACAGACAGACAGACAAACACCTACCTACCTACCTAACTCACAGACAGACAGACAGACAGGCAGGCAGACAAACACCTACCTAAATACCTACCTACCTGACAGACGGACAGGCAGACAGAAAAACATCTACCTACCTGACAGACAGACAGACAAACAAACATCTCTCTACCTACCTGACAGACAGACAGACAGACAGACAGACAGAAGACAGACAGAAGACAGAGACAGACAAACACCTCTCTACCTACCTGATAGAAAGACAAACAGACAAACAATTCCATACCTACCTAACAGACAGACAGATAAACACCTCCCTACCTACCTGACAGACAGACAAACACCTACCTACCTACCTGACAGACAGACAAACACCTCCCTACCTGACAGACAGACAGACAGACAAACACCTACATACCTCACAGACAGACAAACACCTACATACCTGACAGACAGACATGCAAACACCTCCCTACCTACCTGAAACACAGACAGACACATACCTACCTACCTGACAGACAGACAGACACTTACCTACCTACCTTACAGACAGACAGACAGACAAACACCTACCTACCTACCTGACACACAGACAAAGAAACACCTCCCTACCTACCTGACAGACAGACAAAGACCTCTCTACCTACCTGAGAGACAGACAGACAAACACATCCCTACCTACTGACAGACAGACAGACAGACAGACAGACAGACAGACAGACAGGCAAACACCTCTCTACCTACCTGATAGAAAGACAAACAGACAAACACTTCCCTACCTACCTAACAGACAGACAGACAAACACCTCCCTACCTACCTGACAGACAGACAAACACCTACCTACCTACCTGACAGACAGACAAAACACCTCCCTACCTAACAGACAGACAGACAAAACACCTACCTACTGACAGACAGACATGCAAACACCTCCCTACCTACTGAAAGACAGACAGACACATACCTACCTACCTGACAGACAGACAGACAACACTACTACCTATACCTACCACTTACAGACAGACAGACAGACAAACACCTCCTACCTACTGACACACAGACAAAGAAACACCTCCCTACCTACCTGACAGACAGACAAAGACCTCTACTACCTACCTGAGAGACAGGACAGACAAACACATCCCAACCTACCTGACAGACAGACAGACACACAGACAGACAAATACCTCCCTACCTAACTGATGACAGACAGACAGACGACAAAGACCTCTCCTACCTACCACAACAGACTAACCTCCTACCTACTACAGACAGACAACCTACCTACCTACTACCGACAGACAGGCAGACAGAAAACACACTACACCTACCTACTAAGACGGACAGACAAACACCTACCTACCTGACAGACAGACAAACCACCTACCTACCTGACAAAGACAGACAGACAAATACCTATCTACCTACCTGACAGACAGAACAAAACCTACCTACCTACCTACCTACACTACACACACTACCTACCTACCACAACTACCTACCTACCTACCTCACGAACACACAGGACAGACAGACAGACAGACAGACAGACAGACAGACAGACAAACACCTCCTACTTACCTGACAGACAGACAGACAACACCTCCCTACCTACCTGACAGATAGACAACACCACTTACCTACCTAGAGACAGACAGACAGATAGTAGACAGACAGACACCTACTACCTGAAACCTACCTACCACGTAACACACAGGCAGACAGACAGACAGACAGACAGACAGACAGACAGACAGACAGACAGACAGACAAACACCTCCGTACTTACCTGACAGACAGACAGACAGACACCTCCCTACCTACCTGACAGATAGACAAACACTCTCTACCTACCTGACAGACAGACAGACACCTACCCTACCTACCTACCTACAACAGATAGACAAACCACATATACCTACCTTGAACAGACAGAGCAGACAGACAGACAGACACAACACCTCCCTACTACCTGACAGACAGACAGACAGACAGACAGACAGACAAACAACAAACACAACACCTACGTACCTGACTATACATGACAGACAACATACATACATACAACATACACTACATACTACATACATACATAACTACTACATACAGTACAACAGACAGACAGACAGACAGACAGACAGACAACAGACAGACAGACAGATAGACAGACAAACACCTCCTACCTACTGACAAACAGGCAGACAGACAAACAAACACCTACCAACCTACCTACCTGACAGACAGATAGATAGACAGACAGACAAACACCTACCTACATACCTGACAGACAGACAGACAAACATCTCCCCACCTACCAGACAAACAAACCGACAAACAAACACCTACCTACCTGACAGACAGACAGACAAACGCCTACCTACCTACCTATAGACACCCCCTACCTAGTGACAGACAGACAAACACCTCTCTACCTACCTGACAGACAGACAGAGGGACACCTTCCTACCTACCTGACAGACAGACAGACAAACACTACTACCTGAAGACAGACAGACAAACACCTCCCTACCTACCTGACAGACAGACAGACAAACAACTACCTACCTGACATACGTCCAGACAGAGACAGTCAGACAAACACCTCCTACCTACATGACAGACAGACAAAGTCCTAAATACCTACCTGACAGACAGATAGACAGACAAACATCTACCTATATACCTGACAGACAGGCAGACAGACAGACAAACATCTCCCCACTGCCTCACAGACAGACAGACAGACAGACAAACACCTACCTACCTGACAGAGAGACAGACAAACATCTACTACCTACCTCACAGACAAGCAGACAGAGAGACAGACAAACACCTACCTACCTGACAGACAGACAGGCAAACACCTACCTACCTACCTACTACCTACCTGACGGACAGACAGACAGACATGCAGACAACACCTACCTAAATACCTACATACCTGACAGACAGACAGACAAACATCTACCTTCCTGACAGACAGACAAACAAACACCTCTCTATCTACCTGACAGACAGACAAACACACTCTCTACCTACCTTACAGACAGACAGACAGACAAACACCTCCTCCTACTAGCAGACAAACAGACATACAAACACCTCCTACCTATGGACAGCACTACTCACAGACAGCAGACGACAGAACAAACACCTCCTACCTGACAGAATACAACAAACATCCACACAAGCAGACAGACAAACACCTACCTACCTACCACACACTCACTGACAGGACAGACAGACAAACCTCCTACCTACACAGACCAGACAAACACCTACCTACCTACAGAGACAGACAAACACCTCATCTACCTGACAGACAGCACAGACAGACAAACACCTACCTATCCTACTGACAGACACAAACACCTCCCTACCTGACTGACAGACAGACAACACCTACCTATCTGACAGAACAAACACAACAAACAACACCTCCTACCTACCTGACAGACAGAACAACACACTCCCTACCTACCTGCGACAGACAGACAAACACCTACCTACCTACGACAGACAGAACAGACAGACAACACTACCTCCTACCTGACAGACAGACAGACAAACACCTCCCTACCTACGACAGACAGACAGAACATCCTACTCCGACTACTACCTGACAGAAGCAGACAGACAGACAAACACCTCCCTACCTACTGACAGACAGACAAACACCTCCTCTACCTGACTGACAGACAGACAGATAAAACCTCCCTACCCGACACTACCTACCACCGACAGACAGACAAACAACACCTACCTACCTGACAGAAACAACAAACACCTACCTACCTACCTACCTGATAGACAGACAGACAAACCCTACCTACCTGACAGACAGACAGACAACCTCACCTACCTACTGACAGACAGACAAACACTTACCTACCTACGACATGACAACAACACTCCTACCTACCTGACAGACAGACAACAACCCTCCCTACCTGACAGACAGACAAACACCTACCTACACCTACGACTGACAGACAGGCAACAACAAACTCACACTACCTACTGACTGACAGACAATATACAGACAGAAAACACCTACCTACTTACTATCCAACCTCCCACTGACAGGCAGAAAGACAGACAAAACTACTGACCATTCCTGAAAGGTGTTTTTTTGTAGCAAATCCTTGAATATGCCATAGCTGAATTGCTAAGATCCTTTGACTTCAATCCCATGGGTCATGAAGTTGTGAGTTCGAATCCTGGTGGTGTTTGGTGAATAAAGGGTGGCGATTTTTATGATCTCCCAGGTCAACTTCAAGTGCAGACCTGCCAGTGCCTTAATTCCCTTTGTGTGTATACACAACATGCAAAAGATCAAATATGCACAGAGGGTGGGTTGTTGTTCTTTTTTAATCCCTTTTCCTTTTTGCTGTTTTTTATTTTTAAGAAAACTTTTCAAACATTCATTTTGTTGTTACAAATACATACATGCATGAAAAGCATTATCAATAAACGTTCGCCATTTGCAGTCGCATGTTTATGAATGTACATCAATAGTGTCCATAATGGAAACAGATGTCATGCACATACTGTCATTCATTCACGCATGCTTGCATACATACATACATACATACAAGTACATACAAACATACCTACATACCTACATACAAGTACGTACAAACACATATACATGATGCACACATGTATGGGGTGGAGTGGCACATTTTTGCCCCAAATTTGGTCAGACGGGCACTTCTGGGATCAGTCTGTATCTGCCAACCTCATGAACTTCGGATTATATGCGTACATGTATATATATATAGCCGCCGCTGTAGTCTAGTGGTTAGGGCGTTGGACTCGTAATCTAAAGGTTGCGGGTTCAATCCCAGCTTTCGGCTATGACATTGTGCCCTTGGAAAAGGCACTTTACGGCTATTTTCTCACCCCACCCAGGTGTAAAAGGGGTACCAACTTTGTGTTGGGGGTTAACCCTGCGATAGACTGGCGTCCTATCCAGGGGGGAGTCTATGACTCTCGGTCGCTTAACGCCACAGAAACCGGGATAAGCACCGGCCTGATGAGCCTTAGGCTCGCGACAGACTTTAACTTTAACTTTATATATATATATATATATATATATATATATATATATATATATATATATATATATATATATATATGTGCAAAGAAAAAAAAGAAAATGTGGCGCTCCACCACGAAATGAGTCGCTTAGCACATTACCCAATTTTGCGCTAGGAGCCTTTAAAGGCAGGTGGGGGTCAAGTTGTCAATTTTGTGATTTTGATTGATTATTAAACTAGATCTGTTTATTTATCTTGTAATGAAATATCAAGGTATAAATTTTATTCCTTTTGCTTTTAAATGTGTTTTGAAAATACCAAAGCTTTCATTCTGACAACCTGTTACTAAAATAAACTTGCCCGTTTCTCATTTTGTCACATCATGCAGTCTATCATTTCAATTTGTAATAATGTTGCACAGAATTGTCCGATTTTCAATCTGTTTTTTGTATTTGATAGCCACTTTATTGCACATTAATAACATGTCAATAACTAAAAATTGACCTCATGTGCACTCCGTCTCATTATGTGGTGGAGCGTCACAAATGTTTGTTGAGGAAAGTCTCATTAAAAAAGATTTAAAAACAACACAAAAAGAGTGAGGATGTTGCAGTATCTGCAAAGAAGTGGGGAGAAAAACAAAAAATCAGGCATTTAATCAGTTTGGGTTCTGTGTGTGTGTGTGGTGAGTATTTGAATGACAGATCAGCAGAAGCCAGGAAAGGCCCATAAAATATGCTACAAATTAATTTTTCAGCTGGGGGCTCTTATGAAATATTTACAACACACACACACACACACACACACACACATAATGATATGCATACACATACACACACACACACACACACACACATATGCATACACATACACATGCATACATTTACAAAAAACGGGGGGACAGATAGCCTA
Organism: Stramonita haemastoma; assembly: GCA_030674155.1. Taxonomy (NCBI): domain Eukaryota; kingdom Metazoa; phylum Mollusca; class Gastropoda; order Neogastropoda; family Muricidae; genus Stramonita; species Stramonita haemastoma. Next base: position 19,736,091 of record CM060346.1, read on the forward strand.
GTGGTCAGAACATTGTGCTGGCAATTTGACGACCCGGGTTCGAGTCCGGTCAAGATTTTTCTCCTGGAGTTAACATCAGTACTGACTCCACTCTCCCCAAGAGTCCTTCAAATGAGACTTTAAACCGAGGCCCCGTGTGCGAACGCACGCAGAACACCTTGTGCACACATTAAATCCTGTTCCGCTTTTCGTAAGAGTAGGCCGTCATGTGCCGGTGGGAACAGATGACATTTACAAAACTGCATACACACGGGGACAGGATGAAAAAAAGCACAAGAGTGCTTATTCCATTATCCTTGATATAAAAAAAAATAAAATAAAATAAAATAAATGAATAAATACACAAACACACTCAAGCACACACACACATACACACGTAAGCACACACACACACATTCACACACACTCACACACACGTTTTCACACACACACACATGCATACACATACACATGCAAGCACACATACACGTTTTCACACACACACACACACACACGCACACGTGCACACACGTTTTCACACACATGCACGCACGCACGCACGCACGCACACACACACACATGCAAACACACACACACACACACATGCATACACACACTCTCACTCACACACGCACACATTTCCACAAAAGAAATTCAAAGGCATAATTAAAAAATGTGGTCTTTGTATTTATTACCATTTTTATATTATTAAGAAAACTGCATACTTATCTTGACAATTACTTTTTAAAAAAAACTAAAAAAAAACTAACCCCCAAACCCCCAATAAAACCTCACCATTTCACTCCTTTTCATTCTACACACAATTTTCCATTCATTTTTTTCACACATTTACACTTATATTCGCAGTTATTTCAAAATGACCATTCAGAGTTACCGTTTTGCATGTAACACTCTCATAAACTTTTCAAAATGATTTACAAAACTAATTTTAAAAAAACAAACAAACAAAAACCATGATACAAAAAAAAGTTTCATACTGGCATCTAGATAGGCTGCATAGAACCAGCCTAATTTAATATGCAACAACGGTATGTACCCCCCCCAAACAATTTTACAAAATCAAATCATGAAACCGAGTCACAGTTGCATCCAACAATAATGTTGTGGAACTATTTACAACAGTACATATTTGCTATCTGTTCACCTCTGGAACGAGAAAAAGACATTTTCTTCAAAATACACGCTACAAAAGCTATGAATGCATTATGGCTGTTGTTATTATTTTTGCATCGAGGTGCTGGTACGTATTCAGCAAAGGGCCAAATTCGATGATATCAGCAGACAACACGCGTATTAAGTAGTATTGACAAACGGTAACGGTTCCGTAATAATCAGCACAACACAGAATTTATTCACGAAGTCAGTTTATCAAAATTGTCCGGGAAAAAAAGACCAAAGTTTCTATATATATGGCAAGCGTAAAAGCGAGCTGTACAGAGCTAGCTGTCCGATATATAGAGAGACACTTGCATCCACATCCACACAGAGGGCATCAACACACAAACGCCGTTTTGTTTGTTCTGAATGTGGCTCCCTGAAGACGGAACACGGCTAACCTTCATTGCAGGTAGAAAAAAACAGTCGCATGTGCAAAATCTCACCATTGGTGAACTTCAGAGCTCCAGCCAAGAAGGGAGGGGGGGGGGGGGGGGGGGGGGGGGGGGGGGGGGTGTCTATATGTATGTATGTATTGGGACAGCATTTGTAACCCATGGCAGATCTCCCAAGAGAGAGAGAGGGGGGAGAGAGAGGAGGAGGGAGGGGATAGATGGAGAGAGAGACAGATAGATGGAAAGGAAAAGGGGGGGGGGGAAAGAGAGAAAGAAAGAGAGAGGGGAGAAAGAGAAGGAAAGAAAGAGAGCAAGAGAGAGAGGGGGTGGGGGGGGGGGGGTGGGGGGGGAGAAGGAAAGAAAGAGAGCCATCACATAACAGCACCACATGATTTCCTCTGGACTGCATAATGTATGGTTATTAAAAAAAAAAACACACAAGAAGTCAGAATGCAGCCACCTTCAAGGTAGGTAAAAAGCGCTTTGATTTGTTTTTACAAGATATAGCGCTATATAAATTCCATGTATTATTATTATTATTTTTATTAAAAACCAAACCAACAAAAAAATGGTCACACACGCTAAAATCAAACGAGCAAACAAAATTCTCCCAAACAGGTATTCAGAGATTTAAATGGTGGGAACAGATGACAAAATTTACAAAACTGCATAGACATGGGGATGTAAAAAAAAAAAAAAAAAAAAAAAAAAAAAGAGCAGTCATTCCATTATCCTTCAAACAAAAGAACTAAATAATACATCAAATAAGCTTATTTATCAATCCATTGTTAATTAAGGTAAAGGTAAAAGTGTCCCATAACCTAATAGGCAATCGTAGGGGAGCAAGGCATCAAAGACCTCAGCTTCTCTAGGGGTCAGCATATTGAGGGCGGCACCCTTCTCCTCTCCCTCACTGCTTGACCTTCCCTGACCCTAAAGAGAGCAGGTACCCATTTACAGTTGGGGGAACTGGGGGACTGTGCTGAAGCCAAGGTGCGCTTCAAACTGGTAACCACGCTCAACGCTGCTTAACTTGACTTGGGGGGGGGGGGAAAGTGAGTGCTCTGACCACTGAGCTATCCCCAAAAAAGACAGTAAAATAGGACTGCCTTGAAGGTTCTCTTTTTAATCAGTCATTCATTTTTTTTTTGGTACTGATATCGAGGGTTGCCTGCCAGAACTGGCTATCTGCACTTTTTCACTTTTGGCATGTGGCGACTCTTTTCAGCATTACTTTCTTGCTACAATAAACCATGAAGCTGTGAATGATTTTTAAGTAGTTATTTAACAAAAATAGTAGTAGTAAATAATAGTAGTAGTTATTTACTGGTATATTAAAGTTCTCACCCGTCCCTGTCCTGCCGGAAATGCCCAGAATAGGATAGCCATTTCTCACAGTGGAAGATTACTACCCGTGTTAATTCCGTATACCCCAGACCTGACCATATAAGGAGGCCGCTACTGGCAATGCAAATTCATCTTCTATTCTGATTTCACTTTCATGCCCAAACTGTTATCTGCTACTGGCAATGCAAATTCATCTTCCATTCTGATTTCATTTTCATGCCCAAACTGTCAATCATCTCCATTCTGATTCATTTCATGCCAATGTCTCTTGTACAGGCAATTCAGTCATCTACCATTCTGATTTCACTTTCATGCCCAAACTGTCTCTCTGCTACTGGCAATGCAAATTCATCTTCCATTCTGATTTCACTTTCATGCCCAAACTGTCTATCTGCTACTGGCAATTGCAATTCATCTTTCATTCTGATTTCATTTCATGCCCAAAATGTCTCTCTGCTACAGGCAATTCAAATTCATCTTCCATTCTGATTTCACTTTCATGCCCAAACTCTGTCTATCTGGGGATGCTCAAAGCAGGCAGAGGCAAAAAGGCCACAGGCTACTTTGTTTTGACCCCGCACAAGCTGGCCAGTTTTACATGGTCACCGCTGGCGGTTGGGAAAGTGCGAGTTTCTGTAAATCCTGGTCTGTCTGTAGGAATAAGTCATGAACTTTGAAAATCAGAAATAAATAAATAGAATGTATGAGCATGATATTTGAATATATAACATAATTTCTTTTACGATTAGTGATATAAGTTCGATGAGCTTGTTCCCTTTCTATGTGATGCAGGAAAGTTAGACCATCAGAGAGAGAGAGAGAGAGAGAGAGAAGAGGAGAGAGAGAGAGAGAGAGAGAGAGAGAGAAGAGAGAGAGAGAGAGAGAGAGAGAGGAACGAGAGAGAGAGAGAGGAGAGAGAGAGAGAGAGCAGCCTTCTTTCTCAAACTTACAAAAATAAGAAATGTGAAGTGCTAGATTTGTGCATGCTTTTTGGGGTGCATAAACACTGCTTCTTGATCTCCTGTGTTCAAAGCAAACAAAATTGACATTGTTACTCCTTGTTGACGAATCAATCTTTCTATGACAGTACTTGTTTATTCTGATAGTAAATGAAATACCAGTCTATCAAAAAGAAAAATAACATACCTTCTTTCCCCACACAACATGTGTGTGTGTGTGTGTGGTGTGTGTGTGTGTGTGTGTGTGTGTGTGTGTGTGGTGTGTGTGTGTGTGTATGTGCACACGCATCCACGCTAGTTTGCTTGATATGGTTTTTTTTTATCATTGAACTTGTATGTTTCTAATACCTTGAAAGGTAACTAATTTTATTAATAATAATATATTGGATTTATATAGCACTAAATCTCGCAAAGCACACAAATCAAAGTGCACATTCACAGCGGGCATAAGAATGCATGTGTGAGGAAACATTAGTGGTGTGTTGTGTGTGTGTGTGTGTGTGTGTTGTGTGTGTGTGTGTGTGTTATTTGTTTAACGTCTTATCCACTAAAAAGTGATTTTATTTGGTTGTTTGTTTTGTGTGTTTGTGTTGTGAAATGACTGGATAATTTTGGTTGTTGTTTAAATGCTTACATGATTGCTTTTGTTATTGTTTCATTGGTTTGTTTATCAACTTACGATTCAATTATGTTTGTTTGGCTTGTTTGTTTCTTCTTCTTGGTTTAAAAAAAAAAAATTCTTAGGGCCAGATGAAAAAAACAAAAAAAAACCCTCTAGCTTATTCAGTTATCCTCAATAAAATACTGGATAAAATATTCAAATGCTCTCTGTGAGCGAATTTTGTTTGAATGTTCTGTAACAGCCACCTCTCCCTTTTTCCATTCATCATGTCTGTAGTGTTTTCTTACACCAGTCTCTTCGGAGGCGTGGGTTCGAATCCCACCGCTGCCACCACGTAGTGTTTTTTTACGCCAGTTAGTAATGTAGGTTCATACCCAGACGTTCTCAGCATCAGATACTAGACTGAACACCGTATAAAGTTTCACTAATTTATTTATGCTAATCTTCCATGTTTGTTTGTTGCCAACGGCTCGAAGCGGAACCCCCAGTTCCCCGTATGTCGGTCTTCTTACCGAATGGACGCGATACAAACAAAAAGGCCGTAAAGGAACCATGCTACAGCGTCAGTCATGAAAAATGACGGCAATCAAGACCAAATCACATCCGATTGATCCCCTTCAGAAAGGAAGTGATCCAATGGCCTCTGCGGTAATCGGCCATAGCCACGTAACCAAGGCAGGGGGTGAGAGAGCTGACAGGTTTAAGCTTGCCCAACATGCCCCAGCTAGCCTAGGAACCCTTATACCCCTGGGGTCACAGTTTATTCACTGTGAAACTTGTGTCAAAGGGAAGTAATTTGTACATATTTCAATAGTCAATACACAAAAAACTGAGGGCGCTAATGGGCGCTACAGGGTTACGTTATAAAAGGGCGCTAATAGGCGCAGCAGGGGGATAAGGGCTAGCCTAGGCAGCTAAGGTGGCTAGGTTAATTTACTTTCCCTCCAAAGCCCTTTTAGGTGCGCTCAGTTACTTACTTTACTTTCCCTCCAAAGCCCTCACGCGAGAGGCAGCCCCGGCAGCTTGGGCAATAAGGGCATCCTGGTTACTTTTCACTTCTCCTCTTTCTCAATTGACCAACGCCTACCCTGGTTGGATAAGATCGATTTATCAAAAAAAACAAGACTTGTTGCCATCATCGTTTCAGCTATGGAAGGTGGATTCATGTGACAAAATAATTCTCACTGGCTAAAGAATACAGCATGAAAGGCACAAAGCTCACAGCGATGTAAAACTTTCAAACGCCATTTACTCATAACTATCTCAAACCACGATAGCCAGTTCTGGCAGGCAACCCTCGATATATATTCCTTTCTTTTACTTGTTTTAATAAATTCATATATTTTAAAAGTTTATTCATATCTGATGCTCTACCACATAATGAGTCACATTGCACCAGAGGTCAATTTTTTAGTTGCTAATATGTTGTTAATCAACAATAAAAAGGCTATTTAATACCGAAAATAGATTGAAAATTGTACAATTGTATGAAACGTTTTTACAAATTAAAATCATAGACTGCAGGAAGTGATAAAATGAGAAACTGACAAGTTTTGCATTGTAACAGGTGGTCATTATGAGGGCTTGGGTGTTTTTCAATGTGTTTTTTAAAACAAAGCCAAATTACCCCTCCATACTTCAGTACAAGTTCGAAGAATGGCAAAAGTTTGATAATTAATCACTCAACATCCACAACCTGACCCCCACCTGCCTAAAATGGCTCCTAGCACAAAAGGGGGTCAGGTGCGAAGAGACTCATTTGGTGGTGGAGCGTCACAAATGTACAGTGAAAGTTATTACTTTGCGTACATACTTTTTTTTTTTTAAAAGGATAAAAGGTCTCATAAAAGCGTAAAACCTGTATAAACAGAAATTTTCTGTCTTAAGGGTTGGTGATGAATATTATTTTGGGGGGGGGGGAGGGGAGGGCAGGGGGCTGCTGCTACGGAGTGTGACATGCATTACTTTTTCTTGGGCACGGTCACACTTTTTCTCTGATCCTTCTTCCTTTTCTCTGTCAAACACCCTGACAGCAACTTTCTGTTGTCCCGCGTTGCACTGCCGCTAAGTGCCCCCTGACAAGTTGGGCCCAGCGTTATCATCGGACTTTGGCGCGGGAAGGAACTTTCAAACATTTTGGAAGAAAAGGACCAATTTTTTTGTCCTCAGCTAGAGAGCTCCGAGGTTCAACTGCTTTCCGTTGAAATCACCTGACAAGTCAGGCCTGACACATCCGACTTCAGCATGGAGGAGAGAGAAAGAAACGTCAGAAAGTCAGCTTCTCCAGGAAAAAAAAGACAAGAAGACTGGTGGACCACAAGAAGGCAGGAAAACAAACAAACAAGAGGAAGTGGCGGCACGCAGAGAAGGAACAAGGCAGAAACAAACAAAGAGAGGGATAGAAAGGAGGGAATTCCTAGCACAGAATTTCCAGCAGGTGGGGATGCATTTTGTACTGACAGGAGGCCGCCCCCCCCCCCCCCCCCCCCCCCCCAAGACATCCCCACAGGGGAATTCCTCATTGCTACACATGGCGTGAGTGAGTGGTGAGCACTTGATCTGTGGCACATGACTGGCTTTCATGGAACAGATTGACATCATAATGGACACGTGACGGACACTTATAGCCGAGTGTTCAACTTCAATCCCATGGGTTCGAATCTAAGCAATGGCATCTTCTAGTCAATCAATTAAAATGGTGGGGATCTTTTTTTTTTTTTCTCATTTTTTTATAAACTATTTCCCACGTCCATGCAGGCGTGCGCAGAAGATGATCACACATGCACATCCAATGCTTCGTCCCGTCATTCAATGTCATGCAGATGGGCGAGTTCTAAAAAAAAAAAAAAAAAAAAAAAAAAAAAAAACAAACACAAAACATACCCAGCATACATCATCCCCTGTTAGTCAGAACGGATGACCAAATTGACAAAACTTGCACACACACAGGGAGTGGATGAGAAAAAAAAAAAAAAAAAAAAAAAAAAAAGCACACGAGGGCTTTATTCCCTTATCCTCCAAAAAGAAAAAAAAAAAAAACACAAAACATACCCAGCACACATCCCCTGTACTCAGAACGGATGACAAAATTTACAAAACTGCATACACACAGGGAGTGGATGAGAGAAAAAAAAAAAAAAAAAAAAAAGTTGGAATGCGGCTACCTTCATAGCGGAGCGCCCCCCCACCCCCCCCCTAAAAAAAGAAACAAACCCCAGTCACATAATACACACACACACACAAAAAAAATCCTGACCCCTTGCGTCAACAACCTCAGAAAGCTCAAAGCTGAAGGAAGGAAGGAAGGAAATATAAAAAAAAGGTTAAAAAAACCCAAAAAAAACACCCAACAAACCCCAAGACACACACACAAAGACGCCACATCATCACCACCACCCCCCCCCCACCCCCCAACACATAACACAACACAACACAACACAAAACAAACAAGCTAGCTTGTTAGGTGTGGGCAGCAGGAGGGGCAGCGGTAGTGATAGCCACGCTGTGAACATTACTGGCCTTCACCACACTGGCCAACACCTGAGCCGCCGACGTCAGCTGCTGCTGCTGCTGAGACTGCGTCTGCTGCGACTGTCCCCCCCCTCCCCCTACCACCACCCCCACCCCGCCACCACTCTTTCTCTCCCCCCCCCACCACCGCGGCGGTGGGCAACACCAGGCCCGCCGAGGTGGTGGCCAGGGACCCCAACACAGGGTGGTGGCCGCCACCGGCCCCTAGGGACACGATGGGGATGGCCGCGTTCCCGGCCGCGTTCACTAGGGCTGCCGCCGCCGAGGCGTACTGTTTGTCCACCGCCGTCGCCCCCACCCCCACCACGCCTTTTCCACCCCCCAGGCTTTGCATCAGGGCCGCCGCCGCAGCCGCAGCAGCAGGGGGAGCTACCACGGTGGCGGTGGTGGTGGTTGTCGCGGTGGTGGTCGCGCGGCGGTAGCGGTGGCGGCGACGAGGGTGGGGGTGGTGAGGGGGGAGAGGGGCAGCGGGGCCAGGAGCCCCTGATGATGATGGCCGCCCCCTCCGGCGGCCATCACCTGCACACCCCCCCCACCCCCACCACCACCGGCACCGACCGCCACGGCGGCGGCGGCAGCGGCGGTGGTGTAGGAGGAGGTGGGGGGGTTGATGCGCTTCTCCTTCTGGCGGCGGTTGCAGAACCAGACGCGCACCACCTCCTTCTCCATGTTGAGGGTGTCGGCCAGCAGGGCGATCTCCTCCGAGGAGGGCTTGGCGTTGTGCAGGAAGCTCTTCTCCAGGGCCACGCGGATGGCCGTGTCGATGCTGGTGCGCTTCTTGCGGCGCCGCCCCATGGCGTCGGCCGACAGGGCCGCCGCCGCCGACAGCGTGCCGGCCGCCCCCGAGATGACGGCCGGGTTGCGGGCCATGGCGTCGGCGTCCTGTAGCCACTTGTGCAAGAGGGGCTTCAGCTTGCACATGTTCTTGAAGCTGAGGTTCAGGGCCTCGAAGCGCGAGATGGTGGTCTGGCTGAAGTCGTTGCCGTACAGCTTGCCCATGGCGATGCCCACGTCCCCTTGGGTGAAGCCTGGGATGATACCACCATGCACGCATGCACACGCACAGAGAGACTTCAGACTTCAGATTTTTACTGTACATCGGCCCTAGGCCACAATACAAAAGTAAACTGTGCATAGGGAATGGCACATAAACAAGGAGTTGTACACATACTACTACCAACAGATGCTGAAAATTCAAGTGTCTCAATGTTTATGAAAACACAAATATTATATCAGCCATACCATGGACGTTCAACGTGAAAAAAAAAGTCTACGTCATAAAATTCATAGTCAACAGTGTTTTGCATATCAATGTTAATCATCAACACGATAATCCATTCTTACAAATTTATCTTACTTCTTCTTTTGATTGCATGAAAGAGAGAGAGAGAGAGAGAGAGAGAGAGAGAGAGAGAGAGAGAGAGAGAGAGAGAGAGAGGAAGAGAGAGAGAGAGAGAGAGAGAGAGAGAGAGAGAGAGCAGAGAGAGAGAGAGAGAGAGAGAGAGAGAGAGAGAGAGAGAGAGAGAGAGAGAGAGGGAGAGCAAAGTGCAGGGAGGGTTACGGTTTTTTGTTTCTTTTTCGGTGCGCCTCCGTTCTTGCTGCTTTTAGTGCTGGCGCGTTAATGAAGTGGAGTGAGTGAGAGAGAGCCCCCCCCTCTTTCCCCGGTACATGTGCATTTTATTTATTTATTTTTTATTATTCTTTTATATCAAGGATAATGGGATAAGCACTCTTGTGCTTTTTTTACACCCAGTCCCCATGTGTATGCAGTTTCGTAAATGTCATCTGTTCCCACCGGCATACAATGGCCTACTTTTACCAAAAGCGGAACAGGATTTAACGTGGGCGCAAGATGTTCTGCGTGCATTCATACACGGGGCCTCGGTTTAAAGTCTCATCCGAGGGACTTTTGGGGGAGAGTGGAGTCAGCACTGATGTTAACTCCAGGAGAAAAATCTCCCGATTGCATGCATTTGTGTTCTACCGTACCCCCAGTACCGGGTGTTACAGAGGGAAGGGTCAGTAGACGGTTGGTTGCCTATAGTGGGTTACCCATAGGGTATTGTAACGGTTAACTCTTGTTGGCACATTTCTGTAAGTAGTTACTTCCCTACCATTCCATGTACCAGAAAAAGCTTTACTTCCCTTCATTCCTCCTAAGTTTCTAGAAGTTTACTTCTGAAAATATGGTATACTGAGTTCAAAGTGAAAAGACACAAAAATCTAACGTTATCAACACTGAGTATCATGCGCCGTTGTGTTAAAAAGTGAAAGCAGTAAAAAAAATAATAAATAAATAAATTTAAAAAAAAAAAAAAATATATATATATATATATATATATATATATATATATATATATATATATATATATATATATATATATATTTAAGTCTGTCCCGAGCCGAAGGCTCATCAGGCCGGTGCTTATCCCGGTTTCTGTGGCGCTAAGCGACTGAGAGTCATAGACTCCCCCCTGGATAGGACGCCAGTCTATCGCAGGGTTAACCCCCAACACAAGGTTGGTACCCCTTTTACACCTGGGTGGGGTGAGAAAATAGCCGTAAAGTGCCTTTTCCAAGGGCACAACGCCATAGCCGAAAGCTGGAATCGAACCCGCAACCTTTAGATTACGAGTCCAACGCCAAACCACGAAACCACAGCGGCTATATATATATATAATAATATATATATATATATATATATATATATATATATTTTTTTTTTTTTAAACAGATTTTTTACAAAACTGGCGACACACGGGTGTCAAAACAAGGAAATACTAACAACAGCATCACAAAATATACAAACAAACACGCATGCCTTTGTACAAACTGCTCATGGACAAGTAATGAAACAGGCCTGTGCTCTCTCTCTTAGCAAAGTCCACACCACCCTATTTCAATGCATTACCCTGCAGGGAAGGGGACGGCAATAGCTCTGTGGTCACAGCGCTCGCTTTCCCCCAGCCAAGGTTAAGCAGCATCGAGCATGGTTGCCAATCAGATGGGTGACCGTTCGCGCACCTTGGCCACTGTACAGTTCCCCCAGCTGTAAATGGGTACCTGCCCTCTTTAGGGTCAGGGAAGGTAAAGCAGCGAGGGAGAGGAGATGGGTGCCGCCCTCAACAAGCTGGCCCCTTGAGAAGCTGAGGTCTCTGACGCCTCACTCCCCTATGACCTTACAAGCTATGGGACACCTTTACCTTTACCTGCCCTGCAGGGTATCAGTGTCCCACGCAGACACTTTGGTCGAATGACATCTCCACCACCCTCAAGAGCTATGAAGCCACTTATGTCTTCATGATTAATTCCCCATGGCTCTCCAAGAGCCCGGAAGGCTGTCTCTTCAAAAACACTGACCAGGCCATTGATAAACAACATCGCAAAGGATCAGGGTCTCAGATACAGGAGTAGTAGTGTTCTCTATCATATGGGCGAAAAAGCGCTGCACCACCGTTAACCCAATTTATATTGAGTAAAAAGGGGAGATCAGCACCCCGTGCCCAAGCAATTTTGAGTTTACGGACTTGGAAAAGTGGGTGACCCAATAAAAAACATCATAATAAAAAAAAAATTACTGCTTTGTTTGTGTTGAAATTTGGAATGTATGTGGCAGAAAGTGTATTATTTATCTTACAACAAAAAAAACCTAACTCAAAAGTGATTTTTTTTCTATAATAACTTTTTTAATCAGTATATAAAAAGCAGAAGCGTGTAACGCACTCGATGGTAGGGAAGTAACTACTCACAGAAATGTGCCGACAAGACTACACCTACTTGATGATAATATTGATTCTATGTTACACACTTACCCAGCTCAATTCTTCGGCGTTTAAAGGTTTTGGCAAACTGCTCCAGTTCCTCCAAGTCAATGTTTTCTTCCTGCACAACACAACATGGTATCTCTGTATTTTCTTTCTCCCCCCCCCCCCCCCCCCTGTTTCTCAGCCAAAGCTCTGTGGATCAGTACTGGCTAGATTTTGCGTACGTGTTGGTTTTTTCCCACCTTGAAGGTAGCCTCATGCCCATTTTAGGGATGTATGCTGGGTGTGTTCGTGTTTTCTGTATACCATAAAACATTGACGTGAATTACGTTAACTTTTAACGTGCATATTTGATCTCCTGCATGTGCATTTATACACACGCACACAGGCACACTCACACACACACACACGCACACACACACGCACACACACACACACACACACACACACACACACACACACACACTCACACACACACACACACACACAGTACACCACAAAAGGAATTAAGGTACTGGCTGGTCTGCACTGGTAGATGGTAAAAATACCCACCCTTAAATCACCAGGCGCCATCAAGATTCGAACTCACGTCTTTCATGGACCCATGGGATTGAAGTCGAACAGTCTTAACCACTTGGCTAAAGCACTCTTCCTATTCTTTAGATTTACCTCTGTGGTTTATAACAACCTTTTGTCCTTTGATTTAACGACTTCACGACCAGTGACATTAAACAAAGACAGACAGACAGGGAGAAAGAACGGAAAAAAAAGCAGATGCCTGTGTGTGACTAAAAGTGTGTGTGTGTGTGTGTCTGTGTGTGTGTGTCAGGGTTCGCGCTAGGATTTTTTAAAACCGGTACTGGGAGTTGCCATTTTAGAGATATCTTGACCAACTCCCCCAAAATCGGTCCCCAAAAAATAAAATCCGGTACGTACTGTGAACAAAACGAAACTATTCAGTGAGGGAGGGGGGGGGGGATTGTTCGGCAGCAAAACTAAATCTAAATTGAACGCAAATCTCTCAGACTTTGACTGCCGTGCTGCTGCCACTCGCTTCTTGGGCACAAAGCCACGCAGGAAATAGGTTTTTATTTTCTAGCGCCTGTGTCACTGTCTGTGTCAGTCTGTTGTTTTGCATGGCATCATTCGTGAGACTTATATTCTTATTTCTTCTTGTTTCTATGCTTAGCGCTCATCTAGATCTTTCATTCAATTTCGATTTAGTATTCGACTCTTCTCTCTCAAAGCAACGCACAAATTCATAGTCAAAGACCCTCCGCTTTTCGCTTTTCGTAAGAGCAGGCCATCGTGTGCCGGTGGGAACAGATGACATTTACAAAACTGCATACACACGGGGACTGGATGTAAAAAAGCACAGGAGTGCTTATTCCATTATCCTCGGTATAAAAGATTAAAAGAATAAAGAATAAATCAATCTAGGCCCCATTTACTCATTGTGAATGGAAGTTACTGTCATGCCGAGAAGAGCGCGAAGCTCTATTCTTTCACAGTAAAGCTTGCTGTTCTGCTGCTAGGCTAATTAGGCTGGCGCCAAAGATGTTCGTCTGAAGGGGTGGGAAGGGTGGGTGGGAAGGGGTAGGTGCATAAGCACAGTACAGGCGCATGACAGACTGTCAGAAAATGTCACTTCAGACTTTTTTTTTGAGACGGAAATCTAATCGGTCACAGGCAAACAGAATCGGTACGCGGTACCGGCTGCTTCGAAAATTTTCGGTATTCCCTGTTTACAATCGGTAAAATACCGACAATTACCGGTTATCGCGAACCCTGGTGTGTGTGTGTGTGTGCGTGTTTTGTTTATTTACTTTAATTCTTTTATTTCGAGGATAATGGAATAAACAGTCATGTGCTCTATTAATCCAGTCGCCTCGTGCATGTAATTTTGTAAATGTTGTCATCCGTTCTTACCAGTACACAATGGCCTTCTCTTCCGAAAAGCAAAATGGGTTTTCACATGCGTGGAAGATGTGTGTGGATGTGTGTGCGTGCGTGCGTGTTATGTGTGTGTGTGTGTGTGTGTGTGTGTGTGTGTGTGTGCGTGTGCATTGCACATAAAGATTACACACTTTGGCAGGATAGTGGCTATCTTGCAAAAATGTAAATGTGTCAGTAATGTTTGTGTGTGTGTGAGTGTGTGTGTATTTTATTTATATTTATTTTATTTTTATTTTATTCTTTTATATCGAGGATAATGGGATAAGCATCTTGTGCTTTTTCAAATCCAGTCCCCATGTGTATGCAGTTTTGTAAATATCTGTTCCCACCGGCACACAATGGCCTACTCTTACGAAAAGCGGAACAGGATTTAACGTGTGCGCAAGATGTTCTGCGTGCGTTCGCACATGGGGCCTCAGTTTATAGTCTCATCCGACAGACTTTTGGGGAGAGTGGAGTCAGCACTGATGTTAACTCCAGGAGAAAAATCTCCTCGACCGGAATCAAACCCGGGTCGTCAAATTGCCAGCGCAATGTTCTGACCACTAGGCTATCCGTCCCCCTGTGTGTGTGTGTGTGTGTGTGTGTGTGTGTGTGTGTGTGTGTCTGTGAACGAGCTGTGTGCGAGTGTGGATGCTGGGCATTCTGGTGCATGCGTACGAGTGTTTGTCATTTTACTTGGGGCGAGTCAAGGACAGGCCTCTGAGGTACTGCCCATTTTGGGTCGCTTTTCTTGCCATGGGTGTGCATTCTGATAATCAAGCTACTACTGTCTTGTGGATATCGTTTCCACAATATTCATATATTTATGTTGACAGTTTTTAAAGTATGGCTTGTAACCTGCTTGAATTTCTCTGTCAGTGAGACAAGACAATAAAGTGATTTTTGAAGTTTGAACACTACACTACACTACACTACACTACACTACACTACACTACACATACTACACTACAATACAATACACTGCAATACAATACAATAAACTTCACTACAATACACTACACTACAACACAACACAACAAGAAGGACGGTGGCAGGATGGTTAAGACGTTCGCCTGCCAATATGTAAACCGCGAGTTTCTGGGTTTGTACCCAGCCTCGCCCTTTCTTCCCAGTTTGACGAAAAAAATCGAACTGAATGTTAAAGTAATTGGGATGAGACTATAAACCGAGGTCTCGTGTGCAAACGCTCGCAGAACATCTTGCACACACGTTAAAACCCCGCTCCGCCTTTCAGAAGAGCAGGCCATTGTGTGCCGGTAGGAGCGGATGACAAATTTTTTTTTAATTAATTTTTTTTTCAAAACCCAGCATGCACACAGGTGTCGTCTTTACACACCATCCCTGAGGAGAGAAAAAAAAAAAAAAAAAAAGGGTAGGCGCTGTGGCACGCACTTGTGGCGGACGCACTCTCTCTCCCTGGGGAAGGAGAGAGCAGAGCAGAGCAGAGCAGCAGGCCAGCCCGCCCGAATTTCACGCCGAGAAATCTGCTGTGTGACATACATAAAAAGTGGTCTAAAATAAAAAATTTAAAAAATACAAAATAAAATTTTAAAAATACAACAAACTGACCACAACCACAGGCAGTCCATGCACCCCCCCAGGATAGACCACGGTGGCCGTATCCAAGGACGGAGGCGAGTTCAGCTCGGGCGAGGACGACGAGGGGGCAGCCATGCTGGTCTGCACGGTCAGAGGCTGCTGAGAGGACGTGGCCACTGCCGACCTCTGGACTTGGGACGGCTGCGATTGTTGTTGTTGCTGTTGCTGCTGCTGCTGCTGTTGCTTGTTGTTGTTGCTGTTGTTGTTGTTGCTGTTGTTGTTGCTGTTGTTGCTGGAGAGGTTGCGCTATCATGGCGGTGGCGACACTCTGCAAGACTGGGAGAGCCCCGGCCGCCTGTGAGGAGAGACAGACAAGACAGACAGTCAAGACAGGAGGAGTTTGGGTTTCAGTGGGAGAGGTAGGGGTTTTTTTTTGTGTGTGGGGTGGTGTGTGTGGTGTGGTGTGTGGTATAATGTCGTGTGCTGTAGCGTGGTGCAGTATAGTGTGGTGTGGTGTGGTTGGTGTGTGGTGTGGAGGGGTGGTGTGGTGTGGGGTGGTGGGTGGGGTGGGGTGGTTGTGGGGTGTGGGGTGGGTGTGGGTGGGGTGTGGTGTGAGTGTGGTGTGGTGTGGGTGTGTGTGTGAGTGTGTGTGTGCAGTGTAGTGTCGTGTCGTGTGTGTCGTGTGTGTCGTGTCGTGTCGTGTATGTGTGTGTAGTGTAGTGTATGTAGTGTAGTGTAGTGTATGTAAATGTAGGATGATTAAAGTGTTATTGTGTATTGACTGATTGATAGTGTAGTGTAGTGTAGTTTAAAGTAGTGTGTGTATTGAGGTAGTGTAAAGTAGTGTATGTAGTGTAGTGTAAAGTAGTGTAGTGTAAGTAATGTAGTGTAGTGTAGTGTAGGTAGTGTAATAGTAGTGTAGTGTAGTGTAGTGTAGGTAGTGTAGTGTAGTGTAGTGTAGTGTGTGTGTGTGTGGGTCAGGTGGTCAGGTCGGTGTGGTGTGGTGTGGTGTGGTGTGGCCAGGTGTGGTGGGTGTGGTGTGGTGATGCAGTGCAGTGAGTGCATACTGCAGTGCAAGCAGAGCAGAGCAGAGCAGAGCAAGAGCAGAGCAGAGCAGAGCAGCAGTACAGTAGAGTAGAGTACAGTACACAGTACAGCAGTAAGTACAGTAAGTAAGTAGAGTAAGTAGAGTAGAGTAAGTAGAGTAGAGTAGAGTAAGTGTAGTAATAATAATAAATGAAATTTATATAGCGCTAAATCTTGCAAAAAACAAATCAAAGTGCTTGCATTCAATCAATTCTTACACATGCAACCATGACAACAATGGAGAGTTTTAACAAAGTCAAATGTAAAAACACACATCACACAATACACACACACACACACACACACACACACACACACACACACACACACACACCCACACCCACACACTTTGGCAGGGTAGTGGATATCCATATCTGTCAAGAGCAGGGGCAGTTATGAAACAGACGAAACAGTTCCGGGAAAATCTTAACTTTGAAATAAAAATGTCTTAAGGCTCGATTGAAAAGTGTCGTAGGTAGGCTTTTGATCAAGGGAGAGAGGGAGATCATTCCAGATCACTGGGCCAAAAACAGAAAAGAGCGACGGCCAACGGTGAACTGGTTGAATCCAGGTATTCGTATGTGCAGGTATCTGCAGCAGAGGGAGGGAATGAAAGGAGTGTACAGGTAACTGCATGCACACAGGTATGGTGTGTAGCGATCATCCCCAATGTGGCTACAATCAATACCTTGGATGATGATGTTCCCATAACCTGGGTGGTCATTGGGGAGTGAGGTGTCAGAGACCTCAGCTTCTCTAGGGGGCCTGCATATTGAGGGCAGCGGCGCCCATCTCCTCTCCCTCGCTGCTATACCTTCCCTGACCCTAAAGAGGGCAGGTGTCCACTGACAGCTGGGTGAACTGGGGGGGACTGTACTGAAGCCAAGTCATGCAAACTGTTACCCATCCACTTTATAAGCACGCTCAACGCTACTTAACCTTAGCGTGGGGAAAGTGAGTGCTCTGACCACTGAGCTACCCCATCCCCTCGTAGCTTGATGGTGGTAAAAACGGCTGCATACCTTACAACCATCATCATTGGTGAACCTCAGAGCTCTAGCTACGAAACAAAAATAATCACACCTAGGCTGTTCCCTCGACTCAACACACACACACACACACACACACACATCCCACTCACACTCCATCCACTCACACTCCCCCCTCCTCACCCCCTCCCCAACCCCCTCTCTTCACCCCCTCACCCTACCACCATTCTCCACCCCTCCCCCACATTCCCCCACCCCTCTCCACACCACCCGGACTCTCCATGACCCCCCCCCCCCCCCCCCCCCCTACACACACACACTTCCACCCCCACACACACACATACATACGTCATTCGGATGAGACTATAAACCGAGGTCCCGTGTGCGAACGCACGCAGAACATCTTGCGCGCACGTTAAAATCCCGTTCCGCCTTTCGGAAGAGCAGGCCGTCATGTGCCGGTAGGAGCAGATGACCAAAAAAAAAAAAAAAAATCAGCATGCACAGAGGTGTTGTGTTTAGACACCATCCCTGAGGGGGAAAAAAAAAAGGGTAGGCGCTGCACTTGTGACGCGCTCTCCCCGGGGAGAGCAGCCCGAATTTCACGCAGAGAAATCTGCTGTGACATAAAGTGGTATAAAATAAAATAAAATAAAATAAAATAAAATAAAAATAAATAAAAAATACACTCTCCACACTCCCCCCAACCACACCCACAATAAACTCTCCACCACTCCCTGCCCCCCCACTCCCCCCCCCCCCTCCCCCCCCACACACACACAGACAGAGACATACCTGATTCTGCACCAGCAGTTGAGGCTGCAAGCCGCTCAGTTGGGCTGGGTTGACCAGCACGATGTGCTGCAAGCCCTGTGCAGTTTGCAGCGCTCCGGCAGGCAGCTGCAGCGCCTGTAGTGTGGGCTGCGGCTGCGGCTGCTGCTGCTGCTGCTGTTGCTGCTGCTGCTGCTGCGTGGCCTGGCCGCCGGCCCCTACAGCCCCAGACACGGCCACGGCCGGAATGGCCAACTGTACCGGGCTGCAGCCGAGATCTGAGAGACGGTGATGGGCTGAGATCGGGACTGTTGCTCTGCCTGTACCTGCGTGTGTGTGTTTATTTATTTTTATATTGATTTTTTTTTAATTTTTTTTTTAATTCTTTTATATTGAGGATAATGGGATAAAAAGCACTCCATGTGCTTTTTTTTTTTTTTATCCCGTCCCCCCGTGTGTATGCAGTTGTGTAAATGTTGCTCTGCCTGTACCTGCGTGTGTTTATTATTATTATTTTTTTTAAATTTTTAATTTTATTCTTTTATATCAAGGATAATGGGATAAGCACTCCATGTGCTTTTTTTTTTCATCCAGTCCCTGTGTGTATGCAGTTGTGTAAATATCTGTTCCCTACCGGCACACAACGGCTTACTCTTACGAAAAGCGGAACAGGATTTAAGTGTTGCGCAAGATGTTCTGCGTGCGTTCTTCGCACGCGGGGGGGCTCTCGGTTTACAGTCTCATCCGAAAAAGACTTTTGTTGGGGAGGGTGGAGTCAGCACTGATGTTGTTAACTCCAGGGGGAAAAATCCCCTCCAACAGGATTTGAACTCGGGTCGTCAAATTGCCAGCGCACTGTTCTGACCACTAGGCTATCCCGTCCCCCATGCGTTAGTGAGTGAGTGAGTGAGTGAGTGAGTGTGGAAAATACAGCACTTGCGGAAAAAAAAAAAAACCCTCTTCCTCCTCCTCCTTCTTCTTCTTCTTCAACCAACAAACCAACACTCAGACAGAGGTACCGCAGCCCACACAAATCCAACATCACTCTCTCAAGTCCAGAGTGCTGAAATGAGCGTGTCATGCCCCCCCTTTCCTTTTACCACGTCCCAAGTATGGTCCAGCTGCCACTGTAGTCTAGTGGTTAGGGCATTGGACTCGTAATCTAAAGGTTGCGGGTTCGATCCCAGCTTTCGGCTATGGCGTTGTGCCCTTGGAAAAGGCACTTTACGGCTGTTTTCTCACCCCACCCAGGTGTAAAAAGGGGTACCAACCTTGTGTTGGGGGTTAACCCTGCGATAGACTGGCGTCCTATCCAGGGGGGGAGTCTATGACTCTCAGTCGCTTAACGCCACAGAAACCGGGATAAGCACCGGCCTGATGAGCCTTAGGCTCGGGACAGACTTTAACTTTTTTTTAAGTGTGGTCCATTCCTGCTACGATTAGCACCAGCTGGGCTGGGCTGGGCTGGGATTCAAGATTCAAGATTCAAGATTCAAAATATTTTATTGCCATTTAAGTCATGCAGACTTATTTGACACAACAAAACAAACATCAGTTTTAATTATCTTTCTGCCCAAAATGATGTCCACTAAAAACATGTTGCATTCTTCTTCTCTTTTTCTCTTTTCTCAAAACATTCATTCACATATCTAATGATATCTGCTTGATATATATCAACTGCGATTATGTCGCTTACCTTATCTATATGTTTTTTACGTTCTTTGTCTTTGGTTTTAACTTTGAATAACAAATTGTTTCTGAGTTCATCATATAACACACATTCATCGAGTACATGAAATTCATCTTCTATTTTGTTACAAAATTTACATTTTCTGTCCTCTTTGGGCATATTTTGGTGTCTCCCTTTCTCTATCATTAAATCGTGACAGCTTAAGCGAAATTTACAAAAAGTATTTTTATGAGTTTTGTTTTCATAGTTAATAAGATATGGTTCCAGTCTGTATTCCTTGGTTACAAAATCATAAAATTTTAGTTTTGCAAACTGTTTTTTCTGGTAGTTCCAGAATGTTTTATACATAGTCTGAAGCTTTCTTTGAACAGCATAACTTAACCGATGAACATCAAAAGTACTCTGGTTTTTCCACACATGTTTAAACCCAATTGTGTAAAGGATATTTTTTACTGTATTGATCCATTTATCACATGTATTCGTCTGATACAAATAATCGTATACTATTCTAATATAAGAGTTTGGTTTTGATTCTGTTAAATGAATCCAAAAGGATATTATCTGGCATATGATTTTAAGAGTCAGTGGAAATCTTCCTAATTCACCCAGAGTGGGTAGTACCAATGCTTTTTTATGAACTCCCAGTATTTGTTTACAAAATTTTATATGAAAAGTTTCATACAGAAACTGATTTGATAAGCATGTCTTGAACAATTCATCAATATGAAATTCTGTCTCCCCATGAAAACAAAAAGGAAACCAAACTTCTGCTCCATAAGTTAAAACAGGAGTTATTAATGAGTCAAATAAACGCATTATTATAGTAGTCTTTAAATTTTGTCCATGAACTGCTCTTTTAAAGGCGTACAATGCTTTATTACTTTGTTTTACTAAATGTTCTTGTGTTGCTTGAAACTTACCATTCTGATGAAAGATGACACCTAGATATTTGTAAGTTTCTACTGTTTCAATTACATGCTCTCCACACTTAAAATGTATGGGAATTTTAGGTGGTGATCTCGTAAAGACTATTACCTTTGTTTTGGTTTTGTTTATCTTTAAGCCCCAGTTTGAACTGTATTCTTGAAGTTTATTCA
Organism: Stramonita haemastoma; assembly: GCA_030674155.1. Lineage (NCBI taxonomy): Eukaryota > Metazoa > Mollusca > Gastropoda > Neogastropoda > Muricidae > Stramonita > Stramonita haemastoma. The sequence continues at coordinate 19,756,995 of CM060346.1, forward strand.
ATTTAGTTTGAAGACCTACTTTGGTTGTTGATAGTAATGCTAGGTCATCAGCATATAGTAAACAAGGAATTCGGTCTCTCAAAGTTATATATGGTGAATCTTTCTCGTCAATATACTGAACTATATCATTGACATATATATTAAATAATGTAGGGCTTAATGTATTTCCCTGATGCACCCCTCTTTTCACTCTGATTTCACCGGTGTGTTTTCCTTGCCTGTTTGTAACTACTGTTGCATTCCAATACATGTTTTTAATAACATTATAGGTTTTACCTGTTATCCCTATTTCGTTTAGCTTTATTAGAAGACCCTCATGCCACACATTATCGAAAGCTTTCTGAAAATCTACAAAGCAGCAATAAAGTCTTTTACTTTTACTTTTAGCACTTTATCTATTAAATTGTTAAGTAGAAAGATATGGTCCGTTGTTCTGCATGTTTTCCTGAATCCAGCTTGTTCTCTGACAATACTATTGTTATTTTCTAAATATTCAGATATTCTTTGATTTAGTATTTGACAAAAAAGTTTTCCAATAGTGTTTGTTAACGTAATTCCTCTGTAGTTTTCCGGATTATATGTGCATCCACTTTTATAGATCGGGACATTCACTCCCACTTTCCAGTCAGAGGGATATATACCTGTTTCTAACACTAAATTGAAAATATCCCGCATTGTCTCTATAAGACTAGGTGAAACTGATTTAATCATTTCATTTGTTATTCCATCTTTTCCTGGTGATTTTTTATTTTTCAGTCTTTTGATTGTTTTTGTAATTTCCTCCCTTGTAATTTCTTTATCTAGGAGTGGATTATCAGTTATTTTCAATTCATCGAACATTATTTGTATTTGCTTTTTGCGTTCTGAACCTTTTTGCGGCGAACCTTTTTGGGATGAGGAGCAGCTGAAAGTGGGGGGGGGGGGGGGGGGGGACACTGACAGCTGTGAGACGGCAACTATTGTTGTTGTCGTGTCGTACTCCTGTGAGCGAAGGTTTCATTGCGCTGC
>CM060346.1:19776792-19799292 GCA_030674155.1 Stramonita haemastoma
TGTGTGTGCAGTGTAGTGTAGTGTAGTGTGTAGTAATATACCAATACCCCACTGCTAATCATTGCCCTAGAAAGAAAGCTTTTAATATCTTTAATTAATGAAATAAATCAAGACACCTCCATGCAACAAGCACTACCACTGGTAGCCAAACATTGTGCTTGCCGCAATGTTGCCTGCGTTTCTGTCTCCACCTACATGTAAGCTGAAATACATGCAGGGCACAATCAAGTTTTCTTTCCAAGTTTAATACCGGAAAGATGATGTTGGGTGTCTGCTGTATTGATGGCCTCATTTTTTGCATGAAACCTCCATAGTTTAATATCTAAATAAGCGGTACAACAAAGTGGAAACCATGTGAGGTACATTACACCAGTCACTTCGTCTACATTTTAGTTGATTTTCTGTTAAATCTTTAAAATGGTCGCTGTTCTCTTTTTTTTTCCTGTGGATTAAAGGTATGTCTGAACTTTCAAAAAAAAAAAAAGTGTTTTCGCATGCTTTTTAAATGTCTTTTAATTAATTTTTCACCCTCATGTCCCTGGGGTCTGAATCCAGTATTGTAGATGTGCACATATACTCATTTACCCAGAAAAAAAATTAATTTCTGTCTCCATTTACACAAAAAAGGAATAGCTTTTTTTTTTTTTTTTTTTTTGGAATGACTTCTGAACTTGCTCGGTTTTCTTTTCTTTCTTCTTCCTCCCATTCCTTGGCAACAAACAGCTCCAAAGTTTACCAACGGTGGGATTTTGCATGATAATACACTAGATGCGACGGTTTTGACCCACCACCAATAAGGCAGCTGCATTCCCACTTCAGGGGAGGATGCCAAACACGACACCTGCATGCATGCATTTTTAAAATTTATGCCGTCACTCATTCCTACTGCCATGAAAATGGCCTACTCTTCCAAAACGGTGGAGTGGGTGTTTTTTTAACGCGTGTGCAAGATGTTTTGCACGTGCACACTGGACCTCAGGGGTTTTTTTGGTCTCATCTGAACAAATGTGAGGGTAGTGTGAAGTCGGGACTGATGGCAACTCCAGGAGAAAATCCCCCTAAAACACAGGTACCTCCGTGGTGGCTTGGTCAGATCATGAGCTCTAACCACCAGGCTATCCCCCCCCCCCTCCCCCCCCCCCCCCCCCCCCCCCCCAAAACAAAACCTTAATTTGTACAGTTAAAAAAAAAACACAAAAGATTTACGACAGACATTCCAAAATCAAATAAATACAATTTTGAATGGGAATAATTCCGATTATGCATGACACCAAGTGAAGTAGTACTCAAAGAAGACAAACAAAGTCAGTGAATTCGAACTGGGAGAACAAAAAATGAAAAATTCATGGGGGCTGTAAAGAGAGAGAGGTATGCTGACTTTGGCTGTCACTCGGCTGTGGTGTTTTATTATAGTATTATGCCCCATACCGTATTGCCAAACCATATTGAAACCATGCAAGTACACCCCCCCCCCCCCCCCCCTGTTCCTTGAGTAGAGCCCCGAGATTCAGCCAGGGTGAGATTTTGTGTATGTGACCACCATAGCCAGCCACATTACCTACCGGCTTAAGCAATGTATGCTGGGTATGTTTGCAAGGCAAGGCAGGGCAAGGCAAGGCAAATTCTTTTATTCGAGGATAATAGATAAGCACTCGTGTGCGTTTTTACATCCAGTCCCCGCCCTTTTCAAGGATAACATCAAGATAAAAAGGTACTAAACAGTAAAACTGTACGCAGTACCAAACAACATAAAAGAATAAGGACACTATATATAATAAGGTAATAAAAAATGCACTCATTCAGAGGACAAAAATCAGAAGTCACAATAAATATTTTGATTATTGAAGAAAAAGAAAAGCGTTAATAGATAAAGAGCAAACAAGAGAACATAATGAAATAAACAACTGAACAACCAAGAAAAATCCACCCAAAAATATTTAGCTACAACACTGTTACAACTCATAACAACAAAATGAACTCAAAAGGAACTAAAGATAATACAATGATGTTTGCGTTTCCAAAGTCACTCACTGAATGCCGCCTTGAATGGCGGGATCTTTAACCTGCATATTTCATCTTCTGCATGTGTATATAATTATATAATATAGGGAGACCAGATAGCTCAGTGGTCCGAGCACTCGCTTTCTTTCCCCAAGCCAATGTTTAAGCAGCTTCAAGTGAGGTTACCAGTTGGACGGGCGACCATTTGCGGCGCTTGTCTTCAGTACAGTCCCCAATTCACCCAGTTGTTAATGGGTACCTGCCCTCTTCAGGGAAGGTAAAGCAATGAGGGAGAGGAGATGGGCGCCGCTGCCCACCAATATGCTGGCCCCTAGAGAAGCTGAGTCTCTGACGCCTTGAGCTCTGTTATGGACCACATAGGTTATGTAACACCTTTACTTTTTTCTTTTTTTTTTTAGGAGTATACATGATGAGAATGAAGGTGCTGGAAGGTCTTTACTTGGAAGATGATCTGGGAGGTGGGAAAAATCCCTGCATTTTATTCACATGATGCCGTGGACATCAAACTGAAGATTTCATGGACCTGTGGGTTTGGAGTCGAATGGCCTAAAAGTTTAACCACTTAGCTATAGCGCCCATCAATGCCAGGATGAATGTCACAGACTGTTGAAACCTTGCATGTCCAAATCAGTCAATGATACATGGGATGGGATGGTTATTACCATAATCACACATTTTTGTCCCTCTGTCTCTTAAAAAAAAATTTTTTTAATTTTTTATAAAAAGTGGTTTCTTTTTCCTGATATTTTTCACAATCTTCAAACACTTAACAAGTTACACTGATCTTGTTTTCCGTCTGTTTGGTGTGCAATTTCTGTTCAGCAGCAGTCCATTTATAAAAAAAAAAATCGCTAGAGTACTCATTTATAATAAGCATTACTTGTTGTACATATTCATGCCATGTATCGGTGCTACATTGCTCTAAATGAATAAAAATTTTGCTGAACACTATCCCTATGGAAGAGAACCCCTCTTTCCCAGTACACTTGTACTGTGCGTAAATTTGCATGCTTCTGTAAAACCCAGCAGTGGGTGACTGACAGGGAGGGGAAGGGTTAGTAGCTGGTTGGTTGCCATACAGCAGGTTACCTGGGGGGAAAGGTTCAACCAAATTTTGTTCCTCGGCTAGTGCTCCAAGGCTCACCAATCATCATGAGATATTTATGCATGTGTGACTCCCCCCCCCCCTCCCCCCCACCCCCCCTCCCCCCCAAATTTTGGTAGCTGTATTCTAACTCGGGGGATGAATGTCCAAACATAGCACCAGTGTGCATGCCGTTTTTAATTTCTTTCTGTCATCCGTTCCTACCACACACACAATGGTCTTCTATTTTGAAAGGTAGAATGGGTTTTTAACGTGTGCGCAAGATGTTCTCTTGTGTGTTCACACACTGGGCCTCGGTTTATAGTCTCATCCAAAGGACCTTGGCATTCAGTTCGATTTTGTAATCAAAGTGGGAAGACCTCAAGGTTGACTTGTTGGCAGGCAAATGTCTTAACCATTCTGCCACCCTCCTTCTTACTTAAAAACCAAATATTGGAAATAATGATTAGCAATCAACTTTTCAATCCCTCTCTCTGTCTCTCTGATGTCAGAATACATTGTATCATGATGACCTTTGAAGGTATCATTGACAGAATCATTTAATTATCATTTTCAGCCATATACAATTCATCACTTTGGGGGGGGGGGGGGGGGGGGACTAGACGGGACAGCCTGGTGGTTTGAGCGTTGCGCTCGTGATCTGATGACCCAGGATCAATCCCAGGTTTGGGCTACCACTGAAACACCTGGTCAAGGGTTTTTTCCCCAGGAGTTAACATCAGTGCCGATTCCACTTCCCTGAGTGAAAGAAGTCCAGATGAGACTATATGGCAAGGCGCAATTTGTTAGGTCTTGCTGTTTTTGTTGTTTTTTTTTCAGTTATTTTCTTTCTAGGCTAGAGCTCTGAGGTTCACCAATGGTGAGATTTTTGCCTATAGATATAACTACCTACCCCCCCCCCCCCCCCCCCCCCCCCCCAATATTCCAACTTCAGGGATGGAGTATAAACACTATACCGGTGTGTATGTGTTTTTGAAATTCCATCATCCGTTCCTACCGGCATGAAACGGCCTACGCACGCACGCACGCTCGCGCACACACACACACACACAGAGTCACTTACTGATTTCACGGAGGTGGAGGGGGTGGCTTCAGCTGTACCACTGTTCTGAAGATTGTCAGCGCTCATTCTCTTTGCTGCACATCACCAACAATACCAAACAGCCCCCTTTTAGAAAACATGATATATTTACTTATTGTTTGTTTATCTATTTATTGTCATTGCTCATGAATCCTCTTTGCTGCATAACACCAACAATACCAAACAACCCCCCCCCCCCCCTTTTTTTTTTTATAGAAAACATGACATATTGACTTATTGTTTGTTTGTTTACTTATCTATCTATCAATTGTCAGTGCTCATGAAACCTCTTTGCTGCACAACACAAACAATACCAAACAACCCCCCCACCCCTTTAGAAAACATGACATATTGACTTATTGTTTGTTTGTTTATCTATCAATTGTCAGTGCTCATGAAACCTCTTTGCTGCACAACACAAACAATACCAAACAACCCCCCCCCCCCCCCCCCCCCCGCCCCCTTTTAGAAAACATGACATACTGACTTATTGTTTATTTGTTTATCTATTAATTAACTTATGTACTTAATTTTATTTATTTATTCATTCATTGTCGGTGCTCATCCTCTTTGCTGCACAACACCAACCATACCAAACAACCCCCCTCTGCAAAACGCGACATATTGACTTATCTGTTTATTTACTTATTTATCTGTTCACTGATTTATAGAATATTTATCCATTAATTTATCCATTCATTATATTGTCAGCACTCGTCCTCTTTGCTGCACAACACCAACAATAACAAACAACCCCCTTTTTCAGAAAACATGACATACTGCTTGTTTGTTTATTTAGTTATTTCTCTTTTTTAATTAACTGTCAGTGCTCATGAATCTTTTTTGCTGCACAACACCAACAATACCAACCAACAACCTTTAGAAACTGTGAGATTTCCACTTAAGTACTTATTTATTGATTGATTTGTTTCTTTGTTTATTTACCTATTTAAATCTATTCATTTATTCATTCATTTATTGTCAGTGCTCATCCTCTTTGCTGCACAACACCAACAATAATACTAAACAACCCCCTTTTAGAAAACATGACATATTGACTTATTGTTTGTTTGTTTATTTACTTATTTAAATTTATTTGTTTATTTGTAACAGAGTGGACATATTTGATGTCTCCTCTCTGCACGAACCTCGGGAACATGGCACAGCCAGACAGTTTAGAATGTGACCTCTATAAAGAGGTTGCATTTATAATTACAGTTTACCATGAAGGCGAAGTATATGCAATGGAGGGTTTTCAACCACCACCCAAGGAAACAGAGCATCGCACAATTCACAGGTGTGTCCCAAAATAGAAACACGACGCTGTGACTGCCTCGCTCTGATCACATGGGAGATAATCTACTTACCACCCCATCACATATAATTTATCAATAGATTTATTTTTTGTTGGTGCTCATCCTCTTTGGTGCACAACACCAACAATACCAAACAAACCCCCTTTTAAAAAATATGACATATGATACATGTATTATCACTCACTCTCTCACTCAGTCCCATGTCCCAAAGGACGTAGGGGGGACATGAGAGAAGACGCAACGGAGATCTTTTTCCATGCTTCACGATCCTGTGTGGCCAGTAGGAGGCGTTGCAGGGGTTGGGCAGTCCAGTCTTTGATGTTGTCAACCCATGATTTCTTTTGGCGGCCTCTTCTTCTTTTGCCCTCGACTGTTCCTTGCAAGATGGTTTTTGCTAGGGTGTTGTGTCTTGTGGTGTGACCAAACCACATCAGCTTTCTCCTCTTTATGGTGGAGAGCAAAGGCTCTTGGGGGCCCACACGCTTTTTGATTTCCTCTTTCACATAGTTATTGGTCTTGTGTTCTTTGTATGATATTTTGAGGAGTCTTCTGTGGCACTTGTTCTCGAATGCTTGGATTCTTCTCTCTAACTCTGCTGTCAGAGTCCATGATTCACAGCCATATAGGAGGATAGATATTACGAGGGATTTGTAGAGGTGGTATTTGGTGCAGAAGCTGATGTTGTTGCTTCTGATGATCCTCTGGAGTCTGACTAGAGCAGATGTTGCTGTTGCAATGCGAGCTTTCACCTCATTGTTTGATGTGCCATCTTTTGTTAGGATGGAGCCTAAGTATTTGAATTGGCTCACCTCTTCCAATATTTCTCCATTCATCTTTATTTCCGTGCTGTCATTACTCGCGCTGTTGACCATGATCTTCGATTTCTCTGTACTGACCTCCATGCCGTATGCGCTCGCTCGTTCTGTTAGACTGTCTGTGAGGATTTGCAGTTCTTGTTTGCTGCTGCCCATGAGGTCAATGTCATCTGCAAATCTGAGGTTGCAAAGGGGTCTTCCTCCAATGGAGATGGAGGTGTGGTGGTTTTGCAGTGTCTCTGTCATGATGTTTTCGAGGAAGAGGTTGAAGAGTACAGGTGAGAGAAGGCAGCCCTGGCGGACTCCAACCGTGGTCTTGAAGAACTCGCCCACGTGGTTGTTCATGAAAACTGCACTTCTTGCATTCTCGTACAGAGCCTTGATGACTTCAATTAGGCAGTTGTCAATGTTGAAGTGCCTGAGTACTTGCCAGAGGCCGTCATGCCATACCCTGTCAAAGGCCTTTTTGAAGTCTATAAAATTGTGGTACAAGTCTTTTTGGTGTTGGAGATGCTTCTCTATCAGAATTCTCAGGTTGAAAATTTGTTCCATTGTGCTGCGTTTTGGTCTAAAGCCCGCTTGTTCTTCTGCCAGGAGTTTTTCTGCTTGGTTTTTCAGTCTGTTGAGGACTACCTGCAGCATGATCTTGCTAGGATGGCTTATGAGACTGATGGTTCTGTAGTTCTGGCATTGCTTGAGGTTTCCTTTCTTTGGCAGGGGTATTACAAGAGACTGTGTCCATTCTTTTGGCCATTCTTTGGTGTCGTGGATCTTCTGACAAAGATCTGTGAATCGCCTTGCTGTTTCATTCCCTCCATTTTTTATGAGTTCAGCTGGGATGTTATCGATTCCAGGGGACTTCCCCTTCTTCAATTGCTTAATAGCTGTGTCTACTTCACACCTTAGTATTGGTGGGTCTTTATCTTGGTGTTCAGGGGGTTTGTCGGAAACTATGTTGGTATCTGGGCGTAGTGGGTAGTTATACAATCCCTCACAGTATTCTGTCCAGCGCTGGAGGATGGCATTGTTTTCCGTTAAAAGATTTCCTTCTTTGTCTTCAATAACAGAGGCTTTAGGCTGTGTGGTTTTCGTTAGTGCTTTCAGAGTGTTGTAAGCTGTTTTGCTGTTTCCCTTGGCCATTCCATCTTCGATGTTGTTGCATTGTTCTTCTATCCACGCTTCTTTGGCTTCTCTCATCTTTTTCCTCACTTCTCTGTGGCTATCCATGTACTTGTTGTTGGCTTCTTGACTTGTGAACTTTTGCTTCTTAAGTTCTCTTCTTTTGTCGCAGAGGTCAAGAACCTCATTTGTCACCCAGGGTTGTTTCTTTGTTCTGCTTCTGCCTAATGTTTCTTCTGCTGCTGTCGTTAGCACTTCTTTGATGTTGTTGGCTAATGTGTTCACATCATTGTCAATGGCTGTGAGTGCGGCGAACTTTCCTCCAATGTTGGCTTGGAAGATCTCAACCACTGTTGGGTCTTTGAGTTTTTCCAGGTCGAATCTTATGCGTGGGCTTTTTGGCTGTTGTTTTGCTTTCAGTTTCAGCCTGATGGTGGTAAGTACAAGGTCGTGGTCACTGCCAATGTCAGCTCCTGGGAATGTTCTTGTATTTGCCTTGTTTATGCTGGATTTGAATCTTTGGGGTGACAGAATGTAGTCAATTTGATTATGAATCAGACCATTTGGTGAGTGCCAGGTTGATGTTCTAGATGGCTTGTGAGGGTGGAGTGTGTTAGCCAGAGTTAGTTTGTGCTTCTTTGCGAATTCCAGCAGCCGCTGTCCTCTGTCATTTGTTTCTCCCAGTCCAAAGCGTCCTGTGGTTCCTGCCCAGGTGTCATAGGCATCAGGTCCCACCTTAGCATTCCAATCGCCTTCCACAATAAGGATGTCTTTTTTGGGCGTTTTGGAGATGACGTTTTCAAGTTCTTCATAGAATTCTTCTATCTGGTCATCATCGTAGTCAGATGTTGGAGCATACACTTGGATGATGGTGAGATTCTGGGGTTTTGCAGAGACTCTGATTGAGATGAGTCTGCTGGATATTGGTGTGCAGTTGATGATGCTTGACACAATCTCTTTCCTGACAATGAAGCCTACTCCGTGTTGGTGTAGTTTCTCATCTCCACTGTACCATATTTTGTGGCCGTCTTGCGTGGTTGTTTCTCCGAAGCCAGTCCATCTGACTTCCGCAAGCCCTAGGATGTCCCATTTATACCTCTGTAATTCATGTGTGAGTTCCTGTACTCTTCCTGTTTGGAACAGAGTTCTAACATTCCATGTACCAATGGTTACCCCTTTAGCTGGAAGCTTTAGGGTTAGTTCTGCTCCAGTGGCACACTTGTCACTCCCACCCTGGAGGCTTGCAGTGGGTAGCGCGGTCGTTGTTGATCCGGGCCTCGACCGATCCGGCATGTGTTTCTGCTTTGCTTTTCTCATCATGTCCTTGCAGTGGGCTTGAGGAAGCTTGGTGGCGCCCATCTCCTCTCCAAGACTCCTACTGGTGATTAAGAATGCACCAGCCCCTCACAACGTTTCGCCCGCCAGTAGAAGCGGTTACCGGGGTGTGGGTGGGTTAAGGACCTGGACCCAGAAGTGAGAGTTGAGTGCCAAGTGAGGACCAGTGCTCCCGTCCATCCCGAGGGATGCTACTGCCAGGTTTACAAAGGTACCACCTCTCCTTAAGCACCCCATACACCCCGATACATGTATTATATACATTTATAAATACATTTATCTATTTATTTATTTGTTTATTCACTTATATCTATTTTTTTCTTTTATTTCAAGGAAAATGGAATAAGCACTCACATATTTTTTAAGCATCCAATCCCTGTGAGCATGCGGTTTTGTAAATTATAGTCATGGATCCGTTCCCACCCGCATACAATGGCCTATTCTTCTAAAAGGCAGAACAGGTTTTAACACGTGTCACTATGTGCAAGCTGTTCCGCATGCGTTCACACATGGGGCCTTGGTTTAGAGTCTCATCCTAAGGACTTTTGGGGGGAATACTGATGTCAACCCCAGGGCAATAAAAAACACCCCCTCAAACGGGGTTCAAACTCAGGTCAGCAGATCACGAGCGCAATGCACAACATTCTAACCACCAGGCTATCCTAGTGTCCCCGAGAGGGAGAAGAAGGAAGGGGGCAGAATGGTTAAGACATTCTCCTGCGCAACAAGTACACTATGAGGTTCTGGGTTCAATCCCCAGCCTTGACCTTTCTTCCCAGTTTTGACGGGAAAATCCGACCGAGTGAAATGTCACATCTTTCGGAGGGGACTCTTAACCAATCCTACCCATGCACTTACACACTTGTGCACGTCAAAAGAACACACACAACAGCTGAAAATCAGAAAGAGCAGGAGAGGTACCTCCCTACTGTCCAAGCAAAATTTGGTAGGTTCGATTCAATCCCGAAACCGTATTTCCAAAGTTGAAAACGCGGCTAGATCTCAATACTGGGCGCATAATGAAAAAGAGAGAAAACCGATTCACATAGAAATCATGCATATATGCATAGTGGGACCAATTCTGTCAACAGGAAAACCTAACCCAGACCACAAAAATCAATGAGGAGGTCTGCCGCTCTTGCTCTTCTCAGAGACAGTTCTCTGACTTCTTGTGGAAACAAACATTTATAACTCTCTGTTCTGTGCTCTGTGCTCTGTGTGTGTGTGTGTGTGTGTGTGTGTGTGTGTGTGTGTGTGTGTGTGTGTGTGTAGTAGTAGTAGTAGTAGTAGTAGTAGTAGTAGTAGTAGTAGTAGTAGTAGTAGTAGTAGTAGTAGTAGTAGTAGTAGTGGTAGTAGTCTTCAATTTTACGACCTTCCACATAAAGTGTTACTGGACAGGGTAGGGGGAGGGAATATTTATTTTTTTTAAAAATAATAATACTGATAAAAATAAATATAAAATAAAGTAAGATGAATAAATAGATAAAATAAATAATGAAATAAATACATTTAAAAGAAAACAATAAAACAACTACCCAAACCCCCTTAACGTAAAATCTAATGATAATAACAACAGTTGGGGGGCACTGTGTTGTGTGTGTGTGTGTGTGTGTGTGTGTGTGTGTGTGTGTGTGTGTTTTTATTTATTTTTATTTATTCTTTTATATCGAGGATAACAGAATAAGCAATCATGTGCTTTTTTTCATCCGGTCCCCATGTGTATGCAGTTTTGTAAATATTGTCATCTGTTCCCACCGGCACACGATGGCCTACTCTTACGAAAAGCGGAACAGGATTTAACGTGTGCGCAAGATGTTCTGCGTGCGTTCGCACACGGGGCCTCGGTTTAAAGTCTCATCCGAAGGACTTTTGTGTGTGTGTGTGTGTTGTGCTGTTTTGTGTTGTGTTGTGTGTTTTGGTGTGTGTGTGTGTGTGTGTGTGTGTGTGTGTGTGTGTGTGTGTGTGTGTGTGTGTGTGTTGTGTTGTGTTTGTAATGTGTATGTGTGTGTTTGTGCAGTGTGTGTGTGTGTGTGTGTGGTGTGGTGTGGTGTGGTGTGGTGTGGTGTGGTGTGGTGTGGTGTGGTGTGGTGTAGTGTGGTGTGGTGTGGTGTGGTGTTAGTGTTTTGTGTTGTGTTATGTTGTTTTGTGTGTTGTGTTGTGTTGTGTTGGGTTGGGTTGGGTTGTGTCGGGTTGGGTTGGGTTGTGTTGTGTTGTGTTGTGCGTGCGTGCGTGCGTGCGTGCGTGCGTGCATGCATGCGTGTGTCAAACTAGAATAATTTTGTCAAGTCATTGTCAGAAGAGTTGCAAAATAGAAATAAACGCATTACACATATTTTATTGCAATTACAGAAGATAGGTTTTAAACTAATTTCTTAAGAGAAAAGTACATTATGGTGTAGTACAGTGCCATATATTTAACACTATTATCTCATTATTTTGATTCAGATATATATATTAATCACTCATTGTCGGTTGAAACAGGATGAGTGAACGGCATTCAATATGAAAAACCATCTTTGTAAGCAATACAACATAAATACTATAGGCGAAGAGTTTCACTTTATAATGGAATGTCCCATTTTTCTGAGCTTCGGAAGAATGTCCTGCCTCATGAATTACAGATCTCTTTCAAAGGTCCATGTTCAAATTTTGTTATTTGTTCTCTTCTGACAAAAAATATGTTATCAAAACTAAAACACAGGATCAAGAAGTCAAAAGAGTAAAGTTGCAAAACATTGATGAAAAAGTTGACTACATATCACATACAGTGCTGTAAATGATTTTGGTAATTATGCAAATTATATATATATTGTTTACAGTTGATTTTGTTTACTAAAATCCTCCATGCCACAAGTGGGGTAAAAGGTGAATTAAATCTTGAATGTGTGTGTGTGTGTGTGTGTGTGTGTGTGTGTGTGTGTGTGTGCGTGTGCGTGCGTGCGTGCGTGCGTGCGTGCGTGCGTGCGTGCGTGGTGCGTGCGTGTGTGTGTGTCTGTATTTGTTAGCATGCATATCACTCAGTGTGAGTGTTAGACTTAGAGTGTTTATCACTAATTAGTATGTGTGTGTTTCTCAGTGTGTGTGTGTGTGTGTGTGTGTTGTGTGTGTGTGTGTGTGTGTGTGTGTGTGTGTGTGTGTGTGTGTGTGTGTGTGTGTGTGTTGTGTTGTGTTGTGTTGTGTTGTGTTGTGTTGTGTTGTGTTGTGTTGTGTTGTGTTGTGTTGTGTGTTGTGTGGTGTAGTGTGTGTGTGTGTGTGTGTGTTTGGGGGGGGGGGGGGGGGTTAATCATGTGAGTGTGTTTGTTTTTTTTGTGTTTGTGTGATGTTAAATGTACTATATGTCACATGTGTGTGAGAGTGTGTGCATGTTTGACCACAGTAAAATTTAACACTGCAATTAATAAAAATAAATATTAGTACTCAAGTAAAATATCTAGACCATGATATCTATACACAACTAAAATATCTAGTACACAACTAAAATATAGTACACAAATAGAATATCTAGTGCACAACTAAAATAGCTAGTACACAAGTAAAATATAAATATGTAGAACTACTAAAATATATATCTAGTACACAAATAAAATATATAGAACACAAGTAAAAAAAAAAAAAAAAAAATTATAAAATATATAGAAGAAAAAAATATAATAGTAACAATATAAAATATAGTAGACAAATAGAATAAGACACAATAAAATATTAGAAGAGTAAAAGTAAAATATAAATATTCTATAGTACAGAATAGAATATCTAGTATACACAAATAAAATATAGTAGTACCAGTAAACAATAAAATATATACGATCATTAGTACACAAAGTAAATGAAAAATATATCAAGTACGATGACTGTAATAAATATCTTAGTACACAAATAAAATATCTAGTACACAAATACATTATCTACATACAAGTACAACAATATCTAGTGCACAAATAAAATATCTAGTACACAAATATCTTGTAAACAAGTAAAATATCTTGTGCGCAAGTAAATATCTAGTGCGCAAGTGAAGCCATTAGATTTAGTAATTTACTGATTCAGCATTTCCTTGCATGTATATGATACACATTCATTTTATTAAAAGAATCTGTCATCATCAGATATTTCTTCTCTTTTTTTCCCCTCATTCCTTGGCTACAGCTCAGGTTCCCCAATGGTGAGATGTTGGTGTACTGTGTGCTACCATTTTTTTCCCCACCATTAAAACTCTTAGTGTCCTATAGTGAACTGACACTTGTAATCAACTTCCTGTTCATGGAAGGATTTGGCCAAAATGAGCTGAAATGGGAGGGTATGTTTAAAATGTAATATCTCTCATACTATAACTCAGAACTGCATGAAATTTGATAACAGTGTTGGCAAATGATTGTTATATATATCTGTTGCATTCTTTTTCTTTCGTGTTTGTATCATATGTCAAAAGTTATTTGCTTGTTTTGTCCACAATTATTATGTAATCTCTAGTAAACAACATAATTAAACACAATTGTGTGAGTGGTGTTTTCATGTATTCTGTATGAAAACACTGCAATACTAAAAAAGAAACATTCTCCTAAGGTGTCTAGTGGTCATGGACAGAGGGAAAAGGTTTCCTTTGGCCATACTTAGCTTCCAAAGTATGGCATGATGATACCTCACTTTCGAGTGGTTCAGGACCATGATGTTACTGCATTTTTGAGTGGTTCAGGACACTAAGAGTTTTAAGGTAAGAGCTGCATTACGACTGTGAGGAAACAACTGAGAACTGAACCTACCAACGTTGCCAGCACGGCCATGAGGTCAAATTCCCAACTCTTTCTGATTTTCAACTGTCCCGAGTTCTTAACTTTACGCACCACCTGAGTCTGGCTGGTTTAGTAGAGTTTCTTCCAAAGACTGGACATTCAGTTTGATTTTCTCGTCAAACTTGGAAAAACAAATGGCGAGGCTGGGAATCGAACCTAGATCTCCCCTGTGAAGATGCCAGAGGCCTGCTAAGTATAAATAGCAGCCCCACCTTCTGCAATTTCAGTGCAGGGAATTCCTTCTTTACTTTCCTTCTAAGTTCTCTTTGTCCTGCCTTGTTCCCTAGAAAAAAAACTTTAGTATGGGGACTGGTGGCGTCACTACGACAGACTGCAGACTTTGCCATCAAGACCGGATTTAACAAATTCCATCTAGCAGGGCCTGGGAAAACAGAAGTGTAAACTGTAACTAAACCCTTTGTTGCTCCTAAATGAGCATTCCACATTGATAGTCATTTATCACTTACATCATTTATAAATTCTGGCTATAAAAATAAAGGAAAATTCCATCACAGACATACAATCATCTTTTGTGTGAAGTATTTTGCAAAACTGATCAATAGATGATAGCCAAAGGTAAATTCTAGCCATGAAGAAAATGATACTTTCTCCCTTTGGGACAGCCAGAAGGATGATGGCAAAAACTGCCAAGAGGCACTGAAGAGATTGAAACAGTCATAATGCACAAAAAAAAATAAAGAGAGAAAAAAAACCTCAAACAAACAAAAAACAAAAACGCACAACACAACTTATTAAAATTGAAAGGAATTTCTACAACTTGTAAGATAAAAATGTGTTGAAATTGTGATTCTTGTTAATAACAGTAAAGACAAAACTGTTGCAATTTCAGAAGGAAAAAAAAAAAATGTTACACACCACAGTTACACATTATTAAAGACATTACACATTCTCAAAATTTTTTTTTTTTTTTCTTTCCCAAATATACTAATAGCTTGCCTTTTTTTTTTTTTTTTTTGGGGGGGGGGTTGTTTTGTTTTAGGTGGTTTTGTTGTTGTTGTTGCCCACCATTGGTAATCAGAAAAGATAAAGTGATATTGAGGAAATAGTAGTGGAGGAAAACAAGTGCAGGTAGCCACTTTCAACTTCTCAATGATTTTGAAAATGACATGTCAAAAATTATTATATATATATATATATATATATATATATATATATATATATATATATATTTTTTTTTTTTTTTTTTTTTTTTTTTTTAATCAAGTGACTGACAAGATCATTCATGTTACTCCTCTCTGATTTATCTATAATAGCTTTATAGCTACCTTGATTTCAGAACATTACGTTATTTTTCCCCAAACTTCTCTTGCCTGTGCTTGCACTGTAAGTGTATCACTATATGGCGATGTTTGGGTTATTTACTTATTAACTGGCTAAGACTAGTAAGACTGACCACTTGGCTGGATCCAAACCAGTGACCTCCCTTGCATCCTTTCATTAGAATCCCAAAAGTGCAAAACATGTCATTAGGCAAACAGATTTACTGGATTTTTATTTTCACTTAGTTATGGGGGGGTTTTGTGCAACATCTATTTTAAAGAATGTTTTTCCTCTCTTTTTATCATTGTCTTCCCACGGCAGTTTAAAAAGGCCACAAGAAAACCAAATATTCTTGTGAATGCACTCGACACATATCTGGAAAGTGGTTGGTTTGTTTTTTTCATATCAAGGATAATGGAATAAGTACTCTTGTGCTTTTTTACATCCAGTCCCCGTGTGTATGCAGTTTTGTAAATATCTGTTCCCACAGACACACGATGGCCTACTCTTACAAAAAGCGGAACAGGATTTAACGTGTGCGCAAGATGTTCTGCGCGAGTTCGCACACAGAGCGTCAGTATATAGTCGCATCCGAAGGACTTTTGGGGGAGAGTGGAGTCAGCACTGATGTTAACTCCACAGGAAAAATCCCCTCGATGGGAATCAAACCTGGGTCGTCAAATTGTGAGCACAATGTTCTTTTTTCTTTTTATTCTTTTATATCGAGGATAACAGAATAAGCAATCATGTGCTTTTTTCCATCGGTCCCCGTGCGTATGCAGTTTTGTAAATATTGTCATCTGTTCCCACCGGCACACGATGGCCTACTCTTACGAAAAGCAGAACAGGATTTAACGTGTGAGCAAGATCTTCTGCATACGTTCACACACGGGGCCTGGGTTTAAAGTCTCATCCGAAGGACTTTAGGGAGAGTGGAGTCAGCACTGATGTTAACTCCAGGAGAAAAATTTCCTCGACCGGACTCGAACCTGGGTCGTCAAATTGCCAGCGCAATGTTCTGACCACTAGGCTATCCCAGTGTCTTGCTGTAAGGTACCATAGCAGGTGAAGCTTCAGTCACTGTCAGGGCCTCTGACAAAGGCTCATCCAGGAGCCGAAACTCAAGTCAGGTCAGGCCAAAGGCATGGCTCTTACTTAATGCCTATAGTATAATACAGTCACTGAAACACAGTGAAAGGGAGTTCTTTTTTTTTTTTTTTTTTTTTACTGAATCTTTGATGTATACATTACGATTTCCAAAATGACTGAGAAATTGTAAGTGGTTAGCCTACCTGCACCTGTTTTACTCCACTATTATTTCCTCATCAAAATTGCATTGGCCTATTTGGAAGATTATCACAAGTGACTAAGGCTTCTTGGTAGCAGCAACAATGAATACACTCCTTGAACTTGATATTTTGTATTCTACACAAGTACATTTTGTAGCTTTACAAACAAAAATCAAATCTCAAAGCAGTCTTGGATTTTTTTTTAATCATTATTTTACCATAGTAACACTGATGGGCAATTCTCAGCTTCCACCTTCAGTTCTCGATCATTCTTTATACTGACTCCGGTGAGAAAACAGATGATCTACACAAAAACCAATTGATGATCAGGATTAGACTAGCCCACTTGGTGCAGATTGCAAACATCAACAGAATATGGGTACAGATATTCCCGATCTTACGCTTTACATTTTATAAGTTTAATCATAAATGCTGCTTTTACTAACGCTGTCGATCTATACGGCTTTTCACTGGGATGTTGCAGACAACGATTTGAAAATGAAAGCAGAGTTCAAAACTGTGAATCGTTAACGATTTAAAAACTCGAGAACAAAAGCAAACATTCCGTCAAACGTTCTTCGTCTCCACGTTCAAGTCAACCAGAGAGAAAAACTAAATGAAAATGGTTTAGGCCTACCTGTAAGTCTGATCACCGACATGTAGGCCTATCCATGATGATCATGTCTCCACAGATCTGTGCACGCATCGAGCCACGATCTGTGCAACTTTCAAGGGACTTTCCACACACTTTCTGCACTTCAAGTGCAAGATCAAGTACAGACACTAATTAATTCAATAGATTATTAAATATGAACAGCGGCTGATATGTTCACGCGCCATGCGATGCAAATTAAACACGTGCTGATTGTTGTCCATTCGACGTCTGCCTTGACCTCGTTTGCATGCATACTGTACAACAATCAACAAACCAACTTGCAGCGGGTGTATCGTGCTCATTATTTACAAATACAACTACTCCACTATTTCTAGGTACAAACTATTGTGCGTTTTATGCTTACATCAAAATCCGCATTTAAAGATGTTTCCATAATCAACGAAGGGATAATTATAGTTAACGGTAATCTAATCAATTATGCTAACATTAAATTATGAATATGTAAGATACAGCCCACCTCGCTTCCCATTTGGTAACTCGGCCATTTTGAATAATAATTTTCCGGAGCATGACGGAAACTAATCAGAAAATACAAAATATGCTCTTACGTAACAGACACAATATGCAGCTGTACACTAACCACAAATATAAAAAATACTATCACTAACAATTTCATAAAAACAAAATCAAAGTTAATAAAACACAAATTACGAACTTCTTGGCTGTTTTCGTCGGCATCGAGTTCGACGCTTGCATTAGGGTTGCGAATGTACGCTCATGTTATTGGTCAAAAATGTGTTTGCGTTCAAATCAAAACGACATCTCAAATTACCTGCTGTCTGCATTAAATACACATTTTTCTCGACTTTTCATTATATTTGTCAAACATATATATATATATTTTGACATGTAGATATGTAACAAAATTTAACTATATACATAGCAGCCAATCATCATGCATGTAATGATGTAGACATGTAGGCTGTGCAAGTAGTCTTCTGCCGTTTTTTGGGGGGTTGTTTTGGGGTTTTTTTCTTTGTTTGTTGTTGTTGTTGTTGTTTATGGGGGGGTTATTTCGAGGGTAGTGGAATAAGCACTTATGTGCTTTTTTGCATTCAGTTCCTGTATGTATTCAGTTTTCTAAATTTTGGTGTGTGTGTGTGTGTGTGTTTGTGTGTGTGTGTGTGTGTGTGTGTGTGTGTGTGTGAAGTCGAGTCAAAATTTTATTTTCAGATGGTACATTGAGTAAGCATCGATTTGCTTATCTAAGGGAAAAAAAACAAACAAAACATAACAAACAAACAAAAAACAAAACCCAACAACAACAACAAAAAACCAAAAGCAGGGAAAAACATTTCACCAACATTAATTAACCAACATGCTTTCAACAGCCTCAAAAATACAATATGCCTATAGATAATATAAGCAATAACACTAACAACAAAAACAGGGAAAAAAACACACAAAAAAACACTCAAAACACACACTCTCTCTCTCTCTCTCTCTCTCTCTCTCTCTCTCTCTCTCTCTCTCTCTCTCTCTCTCTCTCTCTCTCTCTCTCTTCTCTCTCTCTCTCTCTCTCTCTCTCTCTCTCTCTCTCTCTCTCTCTCTCTCTCTCTCTCTCTCTCTCTCTCTCTCTCTCTCTCACACACACACACACACACACACACACACACACACACACACACACACACACACACACACATACAATGTCACTAATTCCGTTATTTAAGACTTAAAGAAAAGAATCCATGAAAAGCCAATAAGCAATTTATGTCAGATTACAACATCTGCATACTTCAGTTCATACATTATATATCAGAACGAAGAAAAGAAAAAAAACAACAAACGCAGCAATACCATATGATAATACCCATCACCACTGAGAGGAAACATAAACACTAACAAGTATACAAACAAATAAACAAAAAAACAAACTAAAAACAACGAAAAACCAAAAGACAAAATAAACAAAAGCAGTAAAGGGAGGGGGGTGGGAAGGATGGGGAGGGGGTATCAAGGAGGATTTATGATTATATTAATATAAAAAAAACAATAAAAACTCCTACACACAGGATAAAAAAAAAGGCAAATAAAACAAAAGAACAAACAAAACCAAAAAAAGAAAAAGAAAAAAAAAGAAAGAAAAAGGGCCTTATCCACTAACCAAAGTAATATAAATTTAATAGTGCTAATAGTCCCTTTAATAAAAATAACAAAATAAATTCAAAAACCATTTATACTGAAACTATTGACCTGGGTAAGAAAAATGCATGAAAAAAATGTCTCCAATCTAGTCATCAGATCAGTGGTTGGTTTTCTCCTTTTGAATTTGGGAAATGTACACGTGTTGACATACATCACATATATTCTTTCCTGTTCATAAATAAATTTATAAAGAATAACAAAGATAAAAAAAAATTCAAACACACACACACACAAAATTTTCTCCTACTTTCCCCCCTTCCACGTACATATTGCAATCAAGGTGTAGATTTTTCAGTCACCATAAACCACATGTGAAAGATTTTTAGGGTGAGCAGAGAGTACCATTATCTTTAATCTAATCTAAATATGGTTGATTGGATTCATGATTACATCTTAAACATTTTTGCTTAATTAAGTGCATTAAGTGATTTTTGAACTGATTTTTTAACTGATTTTTATTTTTGATACATTTTTAACCTTTTGGGAGCTTGTTCCATAAATCACTACCTGAATATAGGAAGCTTGTTTTGTAAAGATTATTTCTGGGTCTGGGAAATGTTAGTAGATGGTTATGCCTGTGTTCATTAATTTTGAATCTATTGGTGATCTTGGGAGGGGTATTTCCATTGACAACTTTTTGTACAAATAGAGCTTTATTGAAATAAAGCCTGTTTTGGAATGTAAGAATATTTGTTTGCTTATAATCATTGATTGTTAGGGAGCTAGATTTTAATAGTACAAGTTTTAGTGCTCTTTTATATAATCCATGAATGAATTTTAAATTAGTTTCATTGCAGCTGTCCCAAAGAGATGAGGCATAGTCAACAATAGGCAAGATATGAAAACTACAACATGGAACTACTGACTAATACTTAAGTACAGCAGGCAAAACAACAATATTTGGTGTGTGTGTGTGTGTGTGTGTGTGGTGTGTGTGTGTGTGTGTGTGTGTGTGTGTGTTGTTCATTTAAAATTCCTTCACAAATTGTGATTTTAGAGGACAAAGGAGGGGTAGGAGGGGATAGTCTGGATCATTGTTTGGGGGTGGAGGCCGCCTACTTTGAATAAGCCTAGTGGTACATGTGGACAAATAAATGGAAATCAGATGACTCATCTACTATGAAAACTACAACATGGAACTACTGAATAAAACTTAAGTACAACAGGCAAAAACAACAATATTTTGATAAATAAATACCCCCCCCAAAAAAAAAAAAAAAAAAAAAAAAAACATTTGTAACCAGATCTAACTCCTGAACAGTAAAAAAAAACAACCCAACAACAAACAAACAAAAAAACCACAAAAAAACCCCAACCAAACAAACAGAAACCAAGGTATGTCTAACAATAAACCAAGAAAAGGAAATATATTCCACTAAAACAGACTGTCTTTTAAGTCGGTAATAATCATTTAAAAAAAAACAAAAAACCCAAGTGGACTGTGCAATAACGATTTGAAAAAAAGTATACATCAATAAAGGATCAAGAAGATTGTGGATGAGGATAATGAGATTAGAGTATGTATAAAGTCTTTCAGCATCTGGCATATTAATATATGATCAGCAGTTATACTGTGTCCACATAATTATGCAAAAAACATTTCCAACATACTTAGTTTTAAAACAGTTCAATTTCCATCTAAAAGCCAGAGAAACTATCTGTTTTATAGGGTAGCCATCTGTTTTTTGTTTTTTTAAAACAAGACTCAAATTGTACTATTTCTTGATATACATCTAGACAACCAACTCTCTTTTTCTCACACAAAAATATTTTTGCTGAGTTTTTTTTTAACGATCTGATAAGAATCTTGTAGTCATAATTGGAGTTTCAAATTTGCAACATCTAATAAATCCTTTGCTCCCTGTTTTGCTAAAAATGTATTCTTTTTCATTATAGTATATACCAGAGTGAGATGGAATCCAACAAAAAGATAGTCTGAGCCTTTTAAAGTGAGGAGATGGATTAAATAACAAATTCCAGTGACTAGTTCAAATCTAACTTTTGTTTGCATACAGCTAATGGCCTGAATAACTGATTTTGAGTCAACACAAAAAAGTATTTGAAAGACAAGTTTTAGAAAATCAGTTAAAAAATCAAGAGCCATTAATATTGATCTGAGTCAGGTCAGAGGCTTCCTCTGCTACTGGTAACCATGTAACCTATTTTTACTATTTCTGGTCCATCTATCTGGAATGACCTCCATCTGTCCCTTCGCCAAATCCCTTTGTTTGACACTTTCTAATCCAATCTAAAGACACACTTATTTTCTACATAGGATCTTCCTCCATCATCACTAATATCCCTATTTTCATTCAGTCTCCTCCATCAGGGTCACTATGCATTATCCTCTGTGTGTGTGTGTGTGTGTGTGTGTGTGTGTGTGTGTGTGTGTGTGTGTGTGTGTGTGTGTTTGCATTTGTGTAAATATATAATTTGTTAATCTAATTGTGAATGGTTGCATGCCTGTAACTGATTTGAATGAAAGAGCTTTGATTTGTTTGTTTTACAAGATTTAGGCTATATAAATTCCACATATTATTATTATTATTATTATTATTATTATTATTATTATTATATTATTATTATTATTATTAACCCAGTACTATCTGCCACATATGAGGAGTAAACCCAACCCAAAAATCCGACTTGGAGATGGATGGGCTCCGCCAGGTTTGACTTGCCCAAGATTCACCCATGAAGACAGCCATCAAAATTTCCATAGCGACTGGTTGTTGCCTGGGTTACCAAGGACCTGCCTTGATCCCAGTACAGAGGTAGAAAGTATGCTACTGGTGTACAACACTGGAAAATCCATGCCACAAACCACATCACCATTGGCACTTGGAATGTACAAACCCTAACTCTGTCTCTCCAATGAAATTTTGTGTATATATACTTTTAAAAGCGGGCTTCAAGACATAGTTATTTCCAACCTAAGATTTTCCCTTTTTATCATTATCATTGCTGTTGTTGTCATCATTGTTACTGTTTTTAAGTATATTATTATTATTATTATTATTATTATTATTATTATTATTATTATTATTATTATTATTATTATATGGCATTGTCTAGATAGTTTTCTGGGTGATAACATATTTAGGGTTGTTCACAAACACAGACATCTTGGTCACGTTGAAACTGTCAAAGCTCAGGTAGATCAGTAAACTTAGGTAGATCAGTGGTCTAGAGGTAACCACCAACCTTAAAAGTCGGATTTCCATTTGTGTTCAAAACTTTTCCCCTATCCACTAGACTGTGAGTGGTGTGGTCTAGGTGTTAGTCTTTCAGATGAGAGATAAACGAGATCCCAGTGCAACACACATTTGACACACTATTACCCATGGGAACAAGAGGGTTGTTGCTGGCAAAACAATTCTGTAGAAAAATGCCACTCTGATTAGATAAACAAATACCCATGCAGACAGAAAATAACCACAAACAAATGGCTGGGGTTGTTCTTGTATGGATGGGATTTTCCCCCAAGAGCAGCCCAATTTCACATAACTCAAAGAAATCTGCT
>CM060346.1:19804292-19816792 GCA_030674155.1 Stramonita haemastoma
TCGTTGTGTGTGTGTGTGTGTGTGTGTGTGTGTGTGTGTGTGTGTGTGTGCACTCGCGCGCGCGCGCGCGCCTGCTTTCATTACTTTTTGTTTGTTTGTTTTAAATTCGAACAATGCCATCTTTCATTTTTGGTTTTTCGGCGCCCACTAGCCTCTTCACAGGTTTGTGCATGCGCCAGGTCATTCGCGTTGGGAGCAAAAGTAGTCTCTAGGTCATTTTTGTCAGAAACTTATATCCTTGCAATGATCTGACGTTCATGCGATTGTACCTAAATCAGATATAAGCACAATAAGGAGCATTCACTTCCCTTTCAAGCATTTTACTTCTTAGCCTCCCAAAGCTAGGCCTAATGGTAGTATTTGACCTTTAACATAATTGTATATTTAGCCTTATCCAATGGGATCATACTGACTTGGAACCCCGAGACTATGCACAAAGCATCTTCGTTCGTGCACATAGGAATGATTGGGTTCGGACGCGAAGTTTCTCCCTCTCTCTCCCATGGACCGCATTCGTCCGACCCGGACTTTTCGCTTTCTAGGCAGGCGCGTTACCTTTAGACCACCGATCCACAATGTGCTATGCCCCCCAAAAGACCACCCTCCAAAATAAAAATAAAAAACCATTACAGCAACAAAAATGGAAGCCAAACCAGACCCCCCAAAAATAATTAAAAACTTAGACAAAATTTTGGGGGGGGGGGGGGGGGGGGGGGGGGGGGGGGTCAAAAACCTATCTTCTTGTTTAAAACAGTTCCACAAATCTCCACAAAATGAATGATGTCAAACATAAACCAGACCACGCAGACGAACATCAGATGCTTTTGCTCTTTGAATAAGATATGATAATCTGAAGAGAATGAAATCACAAGATTGACACAATTGCATACACACGGGGAGTGGATGAAAAAAGCACATGAGTGCTTATCCCATTATCCTCGATATAAAAGAATAAAATATAAATAAATAAATAAAAACTGGAACATATATGGAGGGGGGAGCGGGGTGTTTAGACAAACCATTGTACAGTAGACTCTCAGGTAACATTGAATGACTTCGTAAAAAAATTTCTTCAGTGCTAATTTTTTTTACTCTCTCTCTCTCTCTCTCTCTCTCTCTCTCTCTCTCTCTCTCTCTCTCTCTCTCTCTCTCTCTCTCTCTCTCTCTCTCTCTCTCTATGGCGTTATTTGCTCTCTACTCTGCTGCACCCTATTTCAATCTGTTGGAATTACTTCTAATCAGTGTATCTGTTTCAAAATTAATATCGGGGTCAGTTGTTGACTATATAAATTATATGTTTATTGAATAGTCTTCTATCTCTCTTGTAGGTTAAATAGTTATCAGTGTATCCAGTTGGGGATCATGAGGTTTAATATTATATCTTTCTCCTTCCTTTAAATCATAGGTTGAACTTTTTGTTGTTCGTGGTGGTGGTTCTGTGGGGAGGGGGGGGGGGGTTGCTATTATTGTTATTATTTTGATTTTGGTTTCGGGTTTTATTTGTTGTTGGTTTTTTTTTGGATGGGGGGGGGTGGGGGGAGGGGGGATTTGTTTTGTTTTGATAGTCCCTAATGAGGGCGAGGGCCCCATGAAAAAAAAAATGTGAATGCTTATCTGTCATATCTGTCACCCTTAGAAACAAAGATTATTAAATTGTCTGTCTGACTGTCTGTTTATCTGTCTCCCCCCCTCCTCTCTCTGTCTGTCTGTCTGTCTGTCTGTCTGTCTGTCTGTCTGTCTGTCTGTCTGTCTGTCTGTCTCTCTCTCTCTCTCTCTCTCTCTCTCTCTCTCTCTCTCTCTCTCTCTCCGCTTTTCGTAAGAGTAGGCCATCGTGTGCCGGTGGGAACAGATGACATGATTTACAAAACTGCATACACACGGGGACCGGATGAAAAAAAGCACATGATTGCTTATTCTGTTATCCTCGATATAAAAGAATAAATAAATAAATAAATAAATAAATAAATAAATAAAATCTCTCTCTCTACTATTAGCTTTCTCTTTTCTATTTTTTTCCCTCTTTTTTTTCTTTTCTTTTCCTCTCTCTTTTTCTTTAAACCTTTGCTTTATTCGGTATTTCCTTCTTTCCTCCTTTCTTTCAGTTTTGACCCTTGTGGTTATTGCTAGTTTTGCTTTTGTTTATGTTATTGTTATGAGTGTATTTAGGCTGGTGTGTGTGTGTGTGTGTGTGTGTGTGTGTGTGTGTGTGTGTGTGTGTGTGTGTGTGTGTGTGTGTGAAGTCAAGTCAAAATGATCTTTATTGAGGGTAAAAAATTTAGTTTACACAACTTTTTTTCATCCTGCCCTCACAAAAAAATCAAGAAAATTGACTTCTAAAAAAAAATTCAAAGACAAATATCAACTTTGGTTGAAAACTTAAATAGAATTAATGAGGATTTTCATCCAAACAGAATCTCACAAGATAACAAACTCAAGACAGTAACAAAAACTCAAGTCATACAGACAAAATAATATGTGTGACAAAAAAAAAATGTGTGTGTGTGTGTGTGTGTGTGTGTGTGTGTGTGTGTGTGTGTGTGTGTGTGTGTGTGTGTGTGTGTGTGTGCGCTGGCGGATGCGTAGTTGTGTTTTTTTCGTTCTTGTGTAACCTCCTTGTTTGTAGATGGATTTTTGTTTAATGTTTTTTGTTTTACTTTTGTTTGTTTCTTTGCTTTGTTTTGGTTTCTTTTGTTGATGAGTTTATTTGTTTGGTTGGTTGGTTGGTTGGTTTTTTGTTTTGTTTTTGTTTTTTGTTTTGTTTTTGTTTTCTCTCCGCTTTCTCTTTCTTTGTTGGTTTTTTTTTTTTTTTTTTTTTTTTTTTTTTTTTTTTGTGCTTTGAATTGTTATTGTAATTGTTTTTCAATTTTTTTGTTGTTTGTTTGCCTTTTCTGTATGGATATGTGGGTATTGGGCATATCTTATTATTATGGTGCGTCTGTATTGGGTTTTTATGATGTATCCCTAAGGGTGGGGACTGGATGTAAAAAAAGCACATGGGTGCTTATTCGATTCATTATCCCCCCTGTCCCTCTCTCTCTCTCTCTCTCTCTCTCTCTCTCTCTCTCACACACACACACACACACACACACACACACACACACACACACACACACACACACACACACACACACACACACACACACACAAAACTATGATGAATAGAATTAATACGTCTGTGTTAGTTTCAATGGTTAAATCAGCTAAGGAGTACGCTTCTTTGTTGGATAATTAATTATGTCTACGCATACTGTATTAGTCATTTCATTTCTGTATGTAGTATGTTAAAAAAAAAATTGGTTGAAATCAATATGGTGCGTGTACAATGGTTTGGGGTGTTTTGTTGTTATCTTTTTGGTTTGTTTTTGTTTCGGATTTGTTGTTGTTGTTGATTTGTTGTTTTTTTTATTTTGTTTGTATTTCATTACTTATTTCTTTTCTTCGATTTATACCATAAATTTTATCATAATAGTCTAGTGCCTAATCAGGACAAGGGCTAAATGAAAAAAAAGAAGAATGAAAATGCTAATCTGTATACCTCGACATCTGTTTACGAATAAATGGCAACTTTAAAAAAAAAAAACCCTGTCCATTTTCAGGAAGGTAAGGAAGTTCATCTTTCATGGAAAGATATAAAGTCAATTTTCATGAAAAGATTAAAAACAAAACAAAACCGTTCATCCTTCATGGAAAGATGATTGTTTTTATTTGACCATGAAAGATAAAACGTTCATCTTTCATGGAAAGGTAAACAGTTCATTTTTCATGGAAAGATGATTTTTTTTATTTGACCATGAAAGATAAAACGTTCATCTTTCATGGAAAGGTAAACAGTTCATTTTTCATGGAAAGATGTTTTATTTGACTATGAAAGATAAAACGTTCATCTTTCATGGAAAGGGCATTACACGTAAAGCATAAAAATCAAAGAATTACTCAGTTTTCTGCACTGTTGCCATGGAAACAATCTAATATGGCCGCCAAAACTCAATATTTCAAACTCCTAAACCTTTTTATCTATAACAAATATGAGTAACCTGTTTCTACAGACGTATTTTATTATCTGAATTCTTTAATTTCACACAGGGAAATCTCCAAAAATGTATCCAGCAATTTTTAATTCTAAAAAAAACATGGTTTTAGCCACTTTTGGACCGGTGTCTCACCTTAAGGTTGGACACTGGGATCAAAACTAATGAAATGTTCTTTACAAGCCCATGTTAAAAGCTATGCCATATATTGAAAGGCCATCACTTGTAAAGCATAAAAATAAAAGATTTACTTTGTTTTCTGCACTGTTGCCATGGAAACAATCTAATATTGCTGCCAAAACTGAATATTTCAAAATCCTAAGCCTTTTTATCTATAACAAGTATAAGTAACTTGTTTCTACAGACATATTTTATGGTCTGAATTCTTTATTTTTACACTGGGAAATCTCCATAAATGCATCCAGCAATTTTTTATTCTAAAAAAAAATGTTTTGGGCCACTTTTGGACCCATGTCTCACCTTAATGCTGTTGGGTTTTTGGGTTTTTTTTAAAAACCTATTTTGCAAATAGCTAATACAGAACGTTTTTGATGTGTAAAGTCACTGTTGTAGCCTGAGCTGTCACATAGTGTCAGTGAGTGTTGATAATGGTGGACAAACATGAACAAGGAATTAAACTCTTCATCCACAAAGACACTGCAAACACCATAATGGAGTATCCACCAGTATCCAGCCAACTCATCACCATCCATCTGAGGGCTGTTCCTTCTAACATCACCATCATTCAAGCATATGCTCCAACAATAGACTGTAATGACGGGGATGTTGAAGACTTCTACAGTCAACTGCAAGAGGCCATAGACCAGACATCAAAGAAAGACATTGTAGTTCAGGGTGACATGAATGCAAAAAAATAGGAGCAGAGGTGAGCAAGAATTGAAAGGGAATATGTGGAAAATATTGCAACCCTGAGACCAATGAAAGAGGCTTGAGGCTCCTAGAATTTGCCAGTCTTAACAACCTGAAGGTAGTGAACACATTTAGTCCACACAAACCATCTAGACGTTGGATATGGCACAGCTCAAGAGGATATGACTACAATCAACTTGACTACATCATGGTCAAAGAACGTTTTCCATCAAATGTCAATATTGCAAAAACCAGGACCTTTCCAGGAGCAGACATAGGAAGCCACTATGAGTTTGTGATGGTAACGTTTAGACTCTATCTCAGGTGAATTAAGAAACAAAGCATTTCAACAAGTTTGCTGCCATGAAAAAAATCTGATTTAAGGGCCTTGCCACTGCCGGAGGGTTTTACAGTTTCTGGTGTAATAATTTTGTGGCCGTCTTGCGTGGTGGTTGTTTCTCCGAAGCCAATCCATCTGACTTCCGCAAGCCCTATGATGTCCCATTTATACCTCTGTAATTCATGTGTAAGTTCCTGTATTCTTCCTGTTTGGTACAGAGTCCTTACATTCCATGTACCAATGGTTGCCCCTTTAGCTGGAAGCTTTAGACTTGGTTCTGCCCCAGTAGCACACTTGTCGCTCCCACCCTGGAGGCTTGCAGTGGGTAGCGCGGTAGTTGTTGATCCGGGGCCTCGACCGATCGGGCATGTCTTTCTGTTTTGTTTTTCTCATCATGTCCTTGCAGTGGGCTTGAGGAAGCTTGGTGGCGCCCATCTTCTCTCCAAGACTCCTACTGGTGGATAAGAATGCACCAGCCCCTCACAACGTTTCGCCCGCCAGTAGAAGCGGTTACCGGGGTGTGGGTGGGTTAAGGACCCGGACCCAGAAGTGAGAGTTGAGTGCCAAGTGAGGACCAGTGCTCCCGTCCATCCCGAAGGATGCTACTGCCAGGTTTACAAAGGTACCACCTCTCCTTAAGCACCCCATACAAGACGGCCACAAAATATGGTACAGCGGAGAAGAGAAACTACATCAACATGGAGTAGGCTTTATTGTCAGGAAAGAGATTGTGTCAAGCATCATCAGCTGCACACCAGTATCCAGCAGACTCATCTCAATCAGAGTTTCTGCAAAACCCCAGAATCTCACCATCATCCAAGTGTATGCTCCAACATCTGACTACGATGATGATCAGATAGAAGAATTCTATGAAGAACTTGAAAACGTCATCTCCAAAACGCCCCAAAAAGACATCCTTATTGTGGAAGGCGACTGGAATGCTAAGGTGGGACCTGATGCCTATGACACCTGGGCAGGAACCACAGGACGATTTGGACTGGGAGAAACAAATGACAGAGGACAGCGGCTGCTGGAATTCGCAAAGAAGCACAAACTTACTTTGGCTAACACACTCCACCCTCACAAGCCATCCAGAACATCAACCTGGCACTCACCAAATGGTCTGATTCATAATCAAATTGATTACATTCTGTCACCCCAAAGATTCAAATCCAGCATAAACAAGGCAAACACAAGAACATTCCCAGGAGCTGACATTGGCAGTGACCACGACCTTGTACTTACCACCATCAGACTGAAACTGAAAGCAAAACAACAGCCAAAAAGCCCACGCATAAGATTCGACCTGGAAAAACTCAAAGACCCAACAGTGGTTGAGATCTTCCAAGCCAACATAGGAGGAAAGTTCGCCGCACTCACAGCCATCGACAATGATGTGGACACATTGGCCAACAACATCAAAGAAGTGCTAACGACAGCAGCAGAAGAAACATTAGGAAGAAGCAGAACAAAGAAACAACCCTGGGTGACAAATGAGGTTCTTGACCTCTGCGACAAAAGAAGAGAACTTAAGAAACAAAAGTTCACAAGTCAAGAAGCTTACAAGAAGTACATGGATAGCCACAGAGAAGTGAGGAAAAAGATGAGAGAAGCCAAAGAAGGGTGGATAGAAGAACAATGCAACAACATCGAAGCTGGAATGACCAAGGGAAACAGCAAAACAGCTTACGACACTTTGAAAGCACTAACGAAAACCACACAGCCTAAAGCCTCTGTTATTGAAGACAAAGAAGGAAATCTTTTAACGGAAAACAATGCCATCCTCCAACGCTGGACAGAATACTGTGAGGGATTGTACAACTACCCACTATGCCCAGATACCAACATAGTTTCTGACAAACCCCCTGAACACCAAGATAAAGACCCACCAATACTAAGGTGTGAAGTAGATGCAGCTATTAAACAACTGAAGAAGGGGAAGTCCCCTGGAATTGATAACATCCCAGCTGAACTCATAAAAAATGGAGGGAATGAAACAGCAAGGCGATTCACAGAACTTTGTCAGAAGATCCACGACACCAAAGAATGGCCAAAAGAATGGACACAGTCTCTTGTAATACCCCTGCCAAAGAAAGGAAACCTCAAGAAATGCCAGAACTACAGAACCATCAGTCTCATAAGTCATCCTAGCAAGATCATGCTGCAGGTAGTCCTCAACAGACTGAAAAACCAAGCAGAAAAACTCCTGGCAGAAGAACAAGCGGGCTTTAGACCAAAACGCAGCACAATGGAACAAATTTTCAATCTGAGAATTCTGATAGAGAAGCATCTCAAACACCAAAAAGACTTGTACCACAATTTCATAGACTTCAAAAAGGCCTTTGACAGGGTATGGCATGACGGCCTCTGGCAAGTACTCAGGCACTTCAACATTGACAGCTGCCTAATTGAAGTCATCAAGGCTCTGTACGAGTACGCAAAAAGTGCAGTTTTCATGAACAACCACGTGGGCGAGTTCTTCAAGACCACGGTTGGGGTTCGCCAGGGCTGCCTTCTCTCACCTGTACTCTTCAACCTCTTCCTCGAAAACATCATGACAGAGACACTGCAAAACCACCACACTTCCATCTCCATTGGTGGAAGACCCCTTTGCAACCTCAGATTTGCAGATGACATTGACCTCATGGGCAGCAGCAAACAAGAACTGCAAATCCTCACAGACAATTTAACAGATCGAGCGAGCGCATACGGCATGGAGGTCAGTACAGAGAAATCAAAGATCATGGTCAACAGCGCAAGTAATGACATCACGGAAATAAAGATGAATGGAGAAACACTAGAAGAGGTGAGCCAATTCAAATACTTAGGCTCCATCCTAACAAAAGATGGCACATCAAACAATGAAGTGAAAGCTCGCATTGCAACAGCAACATCTGCTCTAGTCAGACTCGAGAAGATCATCAGAAGCAACAACATCAGCTTTGGCACCAAATACCACCTTTACAAATCCCTCGTGATATCTATCCTCCTATATGGCTGTGAATCATGGACTCTGACAGCAGAGTTAGAGAGGAGAATCCAAGCATTCGAGAACAAGTGCCACAGAAGACTTCTCAAAATATCATACAAAGAACACAAGACCAGTAACTATGTGAAAGAAGAAATCAAAAAGCGTGTGGGCCCCCAAGAGCCTTTGCTCTCCACCATAAAGAGGAGAAAGCTGATGTGGTTTGGTCACACCACAAGACACAACACCCTAGCAAAAACCATCCTGCAAGGAACAGTCGAGGGCAAGAGAAGAAGAGGCCGCCAAAAGAAATCATGGGTTGACAACATCAAAGACTGGACCGCCCAACCCCTACAACACCTCCTACTAGCCACACAGGATCGTGAAGCATGGAAAAAGATCTCTGTTGCGTCTTCTCTCATGTCCCCCCTACGTCCTTTGGGACATGGGACTGAGTGAGTGAGAGTGAGTGGTGTAATAATTAGCAAAGAATTATGGCGTAAAATGCGATTGAGATAGAAAAATAAGTATATATTTTTAATGGAAAGTGAATGAGGAATCTGAATGTTCATTCCGATTTTAAGAATTTTGATTTTCTTATCTTACATAACAACTCCGAATTAACAAATTATGATTTATAGAATTTTTTACCTGACACTAAAGCAACTTTCTTGGCCAAGATATACAAGACAAACCACAAAAATGAGTGAAAATACACCCCTTCAGGGATCATCCTTACCATATTGGTCAAATCCACACGAATATATTAAATATTTGAAGAAAATGCATGAATTCAACTTTTCTGGCCATTCTGACCTGGCCACACCCCCTTCTGCCCACAACCACCCCTCTCTCCCTACCCACATCACCCTTCCTCCTTTTGCATGCTGCCTCAGGCCTTGACCAAATTTTGCCATGGCAAACAGTCGCCAAGGCACAGTTGTTAGCACCTTGGATATGGGATTGCAAGGTCGTGGGTTTGAATCCCATAAGAGTCATAGCCATATTACGGGCTCTGGCCAGATTCGACCACAAAGCCTGAATCCCCCTGAGTAGTTCTAGGTACAAAAGTCCATCATTTGGCGGCCAGGAGCCAAAAAAATGACCCCCAACATTGCAGGGTTTCCAGCTATCCTTCAAAGCAGTCTAGCGGCCAAACCATGCACTGCAGGCCATCATCAAGGACATGTTTGGAATCAGCGGACCCAAATCTACCTGATGACATATAATTATGGCATGTCTTTTTAGCTCCGTCATTTTCCGCCTGTTTGCCCAGGTCCCTCCCCCCCCCCCCCCCTTGGGAAACCTGCCTCAAAATTCAACCCGAGATCACCTAGATTTTTTGGCACCAAAAGACTTCACACACAAAGCCCACATCCCCGTGAGTAGTTCTGTGTACAAAAGTCCACCATTTGATGGCCAGGAGCCACAAAAACGACCCCAATTTTGCAGGATTTCAAGCTAACATTCAAAGGTGATTAGTGGCCAAACCATGCAGCGCAGACCCTCAGCAAGGGCATTTTTGGAATCAGCACACCTAAATCTACCTGATGACATGTGTCACATGTCCTTTTAGCTGCCACTCCCTTTCCACCTGTTCGCCAAGGTCCCCCCCATTGGGAAATCTGCCTCAAAATTCAACCCAAGGTCACTGGGACATTTTGGCACCAAAAGACTTCACACACAAAGCCCACATCCCCCTAAGTAGTTCTGGGTACAAAAGTCCACCATTTGGCAGCCAGATGCCAAGAAAATGACCCCAAACCTTGACAGATTTCCAGCTAACCTTAAAAGTTGCCTGGCGGTCAAACCATGCAGCAAGCACGGGCCCTCAGCAAGGACATTTTTGGAATTGGCACAACCAAATCTATCTGATGACATGAGTAACATGTCCTTTCAGCTCCAACCCGTTTTTTCGCATGTTCACCAAGGTTTCTGGGAAACTTGCCTCAAAATTTGACCCAAGGTCACTGGGATGTTTTTGCACCAAAAAACTTCACTCACAAAGCCCATGTAGTCCTGAGTAATTCTAGTTGCAGGGTTTTCAGCTAACCTTCAAAGGTGCCTAGCAGGAAAACCATGCAGCACAGGCCTTCTGCAAGGACATTTTTGGAATCTGGTAACCAAACCTATTTGTTGACGTGTCACATACCTTTTTACCTCCCACCTCTTTTACCACCTGTTTGCCAAGGTCCCTACCTGGAAAACCTACTTTAATATTCGACCCCAGGTCACCAGGATTTTCTTGCACCAAAAAACTTCTGACACAAAGCCCACATCCCCCTGAGTAGTTCTGGGTACAAAAGTAAATCCGCCATTTCACGGCAAGGAGCCAAGAATATGACCCCTGACAATGCAGGATCTCCAGCTAACATTCAAAGGTGCCTAGCGGCCAAACCATACACTGCAAACCCTCGGCAAGGCAAGGATATTTTTGGAATCAGTGCACCTAAATCCATCGGGAGATGTGTGACCTATGTTGTTTTAACTCCCACCAGTTTTCTGCCTGTTCGCCCAAGTTCCCCATTGGGTAACCTACCTCAAAACTTGACCCCAGGTCGCCAAGATTTTTTTTGCATCAGAAGTCTTCAGACACAAAGCCCACACCCCCCTGGGTAAAATAATCTGTAATTTTGGGGCCAAGAGTCAAGAAAAAGACCCCTGACTTAGCAGGATTTCTAGCTAACTTTTAATGGCACCTAGCGGACAAACTATGCAGGGCATGCTTTTGGCATGGAGATTTTGGAATCAGTACACCCAAATCTATCTGATGACATGTGTTGCATGTCCTTTTAGCTCCCAACTGTTTTCCGCCTGTTTGCCAAGGTCCAGCCCCCTGGGAAACCTGCCTCAAAATTCAACCCCAGGTCACTGGGATGTTTTGGCACCAAAAGACTTTAGACAGAAAGCCCACAACCCCCAAGTTGTTGTGGGTACAAAAAGCTCGCCATTTGGCAGCCAGCAGCCAGGAAAATGACCCTCGACTTTGCAGGATTTCCAGCTAACATTCAATGGTGTCTAGCAGCCAAACCATACAGCACAGGCCCTTGAGAAGGACAGTTTTAGAATTGGCACACCCAAATCTATCCAACAACATGTATTGCATGTCCTTTTAGCTCCCAACCCTTTTCCACCTGTTTGCCCAAGCCCCCCCCACCCCCCCACCCCTGGGAAACCTGCCTCAAAATAAACCCTCATCCACCTGAGTATTTCTGGGTACAAAAGTCCGCCATTTAGCGGCAAGGAGCCAAGAATATGACCTTCGACTTTGCAGGATTTCCAGCTAAACTTCAAAGGCGCCTAGCAGCTAAACGATGCAGCACAGTCTCTCTCCCAGGATATTTTGGAAATCAGCACACCCAAATCTATCTGATGACGAATGTCGGCATGTCCTTTCAGCTCCCACCCATTTTCCGCCTGTTCGCCCAGGTCCCTCCCTGGGAAACCTGCCTCAAAATTCGACCCCAGGTCACCGCGATTTTTGAGCACCAAAAGACTTCAGACTGAAAGGCCCTGAGTAAATCTGGGTACAAAAGTATTTTCTTGGGCAGCCAGAAGCCAAGAACACGTCCCCAAATTTGCAGGGTTTCCAGCTCCCATTCGAAGAGCCTAACCTAGCTGTGAAACCATGCAGCATAGTACAACTGCAAGGACACTTTTGGAATTGGTGCACCCAAATCTATGTGATGACATATGTAGCATGTGCTTTCAGCTCCAACCCGTTTTCCGACCATTTACTGAGGTCCCACCCTGGAAAACCTGCCTCAAAAATCTGACACCAGGTTACCTGGATTTTTTTGCATCAAAAGACTTCAGAGGCAAGCAAGCACACACCCCCCTGAATAGGTCTGGGTGCAAAAGTCCACCATTTGGCAGCCAGGAGCTATGAAAATGACCACTGACTTTGCAGGGTTTCCAGCTAAACTTCCAAGGTGATTAGCGGCCAAGCCATGAGCTGTAAGACTTCAGCAAGGACATTTTTGGAATTGGCACTCGGATTACTGTTAATTTTGTGTGTGTTTTTTTGTTAAATTCTTTTATATCGAGGATAATGGAATAAGCATTTGTGTGCTTTTTTTTTAATCTAGTCCCCGTGTATATGCATTTTTGTAAATCTAGTCATCTGTCCCACCAGCACACAATGGCCTACTCTTAAGAAAAGCGGAACAAGATTTAACGTGTGCAAGATGTTCTGCGTGCTGTCGTACACGGCCTTGGTTTACAGTCTCATCTGAAAGACTTTTGGGGAGAGTGGAGTCAGCACTGATGTTAACTCCAGGAGAATGGGCAAATT
>CM060346.1:19824292-19835187 GCA_030674155.1 Stramonita haemastoma
CGTGTTCCCGAGGTTTGTGCAGAGATGGGACATCACACATGTCCGCTCTGTTATATATATATATATATATATATATATATATTGTACCATCTATCTTCCTCAAGTTCACTTGCTTCTATTTGTTATCTTTTTGTAGTATAGTTCAAGCAGTTTCTGATGGTTAGACTTTTTTTTTTTCACCAGTCCACACAAACACACCGACCTTTTTTTTATTTTTTCCTCAATCAATTGTCTAAAATCACTTTTTAGTGGATAGACGTTAAAATGAAGACACACACACACACACACCACACACAAACGTGCGCGGGGTGCTCTGCTCAAACGCTCACGCCCAAATATACTGTCACCCATCTCCCAGCAACCAGACCTGTTTGCTCAAAATAGGTAGTTGTGGACTGGACTGGACTGGACTGGACAGGACTGGTCAGCATTGTACAGCACCTGCTAAAGGACAGGTAAGTCACATCTGTACTGATGTACAGGGGGGCGGTTAGCCTAGTGGTCAGAACATTGCGCTGGCAATTTGAAGACCCGGGTTCGAGTCCGGTCGAGGATATTTTCTTCCTGGAGTTAACATCAGTGCTGACTCCACTCTCCCCAAAAGTCCTTCGGATGAGACTTTAAACCGAGGCCCCGTGTGCGAACGCACGCAGAACATCTTGCGCACACGTTAAATCCTGTTCCGCTTTTCGTAAAAGTAGGCCATCGTGTGCCGGTGGGAACAGATGACAATTATTTACAAAACTGCATACACACGGGGACCGGATGAAAAAAAGCACATGATTGCTTATTCTGTTATCCTCGATATAAAAGAATAAATAAAAAAAAAATAAATAAATGTGCAGCAACTCAAAGAAATAAAAATACAGACATAAACAATGAACAAGGAACAAAACAACTATGGGAAGCATTTAAACAAAGAAAGAAAATCTCGACAAAACATCTGCTGGAATGAAAACAAAATATCAAATAATGTATGAAAACAGTATATTAAAACCCTTTACTGTGTAAAAACGTAAAATAATATCTGGAAAAACATCTTCGCCAGAGATAGGCTTTCTCCAAAGAAAATCTCGACAAAACATCTGCTGGAATGAAAACAAAATATCAAATAATGTATGAAAACAGTATATTAAAACCCTTTACTGTGTAAAAACGTAAAATAATATCTGGAAAAACATCTTCGCCAGAGATAGGCTTTCTCCAAATATTTACATTATAATCATGATAACATATTTGTGTTCACACCTATCAATCGTCAGAACTAAAAGCAAGAGTAGTAGTAGCTAATTTCAGCTTCACCTACAAATATAGTAACAGAAATAAACTTGACAAGAGAAATATTCTTTATTTTGAGAAAATAGCTTTTGTGAGGAGTTAGGTTTCAATTCGCTAGATAAAGTTAATTTTCTCACCTCAAAATCGTCCACATCCCATCCATGTCCTTGGTTGGTGTTTCCCTTTTGAAAAAAAAACTTTTACCAATGCATTAGTAATCCGGCATTTTCACAATGTCAAAAGTGACAGCCAAGACAGAAACTTTAAAAAGAAAAAAAGAAAACTAAACACCTAAAACATTACACACACACACACAAAACCAAACATAGACATGCCGGCACAAAAATGATCCACTTGTAGTGAATCTCAGACGAACACAAACACAAACACAGGAAACATGTCACAATCAATGCCAGGTTACTTAACTTGGTCATCCTTCCTTTTCTTATCATGGTTCCCCTCTGTCCAGCCAGGAGACTCCTCGACATGTCCCCACATTGGTTAGTGTCTGTCTCTTGAAAACTCTGTCATCGAACAAAAGGACACCTAGTGAAATTGACATAAATTAATACACACACGCGAGCGCGTGCACGTATGCACACACACGCACACACACACACACACACATTAAAAACAGACATACACACAAACTCTCTCTCTCTCTCTCTCTCTCTCTCTCACACACACACACACACACACACACACACACACACACACACACACACACACACACACACACACGAACACACGCACGCACACACGCACGCACGCACACATACACACACACTCAAACACACATTCAGACACTCATGCATGCATGTGTCTCTGTATATGAGTGAATGTGTGTGTGAGGCAGGCACACACACACACACACACACACACACACACACACACACACACACACACACACACACATTCACACAAATACGCACACATATCACACACATACACACATTCATACACATACACACACATGCACATATGCACACACACAGACACACACACAGACACACACACACACACACACACACACACACACACACACACACACACACACACACACACACACACACGCACACACACACGCACAACCTCACGCAGACAAACAGACAAGTATACATAAACCAGAAAGAGACGGGCATGCAGACATTCAAAGGTAAGGCAGGCAGAAAGACCTTCAAAATGAGTGCTCTCTTTCTTGCAGGCGACAACCTGGCACAATGCCTGGTGGTCAAGCTGAAATGCAGCTTTCATGTTGCCATAAAAAGGTACACACAATGGTGTTCCTATAGCCTATGTGGTTGATAAGGCTGTTCCCATAATCTATGCAGTTGATACAGGTATTCCATAACCTATGCGGTTAATAAAGGTGTTCACATAACCTATGCGGTTGATAACGGTATTCCATAACCTATGCAGTTGATAAAGGTGATCCTATCCCATGCAAACATGATGTTAATAGCCCTGCCAACAACACAGGCCCTATCTGGGCTGTCACCTCATCACATTCAAAAACTCATATTAAAACTCTCCAACATAATACAGATTAAAACATGGGTAGAAAACCATCTTCACCGCCCTTGCTTGTACTGACGTCCTGGTCAACCATGTAGAAACAGGGGAATCCCATCCCTCTCCAGGGCCCAGTTTAGCGTGGGGATTTCTCACATGAAACAGGTGGTAAAGGATTCCATGGTTAGCAGTAGCTGAGTAAAAAATCAGATAAAAAAAACTAAAATCAAACACATAGCAACACACACACACACACACACACACACACACACACACACACACACACACACACACACACAAACACACACACACACACAAACACACAGACAAACTCACACATACACACACACACACAAACGCATCCCCACACGCAGGCACAAATGCATACATATATATACACACATTGAAACACACATTCAGACACTTATGCAGACATGTGTCTCTGTATATGAGTGAATGTGTGTGTGTGGCAGGCACACACACAGACAAACAGACACAGACACACAGACACACAGACACAGACACACACACATACACACACACACAAACACAAACACAAAATAACACAAACACACACTAGCACGCACGCACAAACGCATACAAATATACACACACTGTAACACATATTCAGACACTCATGCAGCCATGTGTCTCTGTATATGAATGTGTGTGTGAGGCAGGCACACACAGACAGATAGACACACACATTTACTCACACATGCACACACACACACACACACACATACACACACACACATACACATTCATACACACACACAAACACACACACATACACACACATGCACACACATGCACACACAGAGACACACACGCGCACACACACAAACGAACACACACACACACACACATGATTACACACATACACGCGTGCGCGCACAACCTCACACAGACAAACAGACAAGTATACATAAACCAGAAAGAGACAGGCAGGCAGACATTCAAAGGTAAGGCAGGCAGAAAGAACTTCAAAAAGAGTGCTTTCTCTCTTGCAGGGGACAACCTGGCACAATGCCTGGTGGTCAAGCTGAAATGCAGCTTTCATGTTGCCATAAAAAGGTACACACAACTGTGTTCCTATAGCCTATGTGGTTGATAAGGCTGTTCCCATAATCTATGCGGTTGATAAAGGTGTTCGCATAACCTATGCGGTTGATAAAGGTGTTCCATAACCTATGCTGTTCATAAGGGTTTTGTCATAACATATGCACTTAATAATGGGGTTCCAATCAAATCCAAACATGATGTTAATAGCCCCGCCAACAACACAGGCCATATCTGGGCTGTCACCTCATCACATTCAAAAACTCATATTAAAACTCCTCAACAATATACAGATTAAAACATGGGTAGAAAACCATCTTCACTGCCCTTGCTTGTATTGACGTCCTGGTCAACCATGTAGAAACAGGGGAATCCCATCCCTCCAGGGCCGAGTTTAGCGTGGGATTTCTCACATGAAACAGGTGGTAAAGGATTCCATGGTTAGCAGTAGCTGAGTAAATATCTGATAAAACAGCTAAAATGAAACAACAGACAAACACACACAGACAACACACACACGCACACACGCAGACACATGCACACACAAACACAACACACACACACATATACACACACACACAAAAATCAAACACAGACAAACAAATGCAGGCTCGCATGTATGCACACACATACACATACACATATACAAACACTCAAACACACATTCTCACACACACATGCAGGCATTGTCTCTGTATATGAGTGAATGTGTGTGTGAGGCAGGCACACACACAGACAAACAGACACACAGACACACCACAGATTTACTGACACATGCACACACACACATACACAAACACATACACACACATGCACACACATACACACACATGCACACACACATTCATACAAACAAATCACACACATGCACACAGCACAAGACACATGCGCGTCCAAAACATACACACACGTACACACTACACACACACACACACACACACACACACACAACAACACACACAACACACACACACACACACACACAAATCTTCAACAATATACAGATTAAAACATGGGTAGAAAACCATCTTCACTGCCCTTGCTTGTATTGACGTCCTGGTCAACCATGTAGAAACAGGGGAATCCCATCCCTCTCCAGGGCCGAGTTTAGCGTGGGATTTCTCACATGAAACAGGTGGTAAAGGATTCCATGGTTACAGTACTGAGTAAATATATGATAAAACAGCTAAAATGAAAACATACAAACACACAAACACACAACAAACACACACTCAAACACACACACACACACACATATACACACACACACAAAATCACACACAGACAAACAACGCAGGCTCGCATGCATGCACGCACAAACACATACACATAATACAAACACTCAAACACACATTCTCACACACACATGCAGGCATGTGTCTCTGTATATGAGTGAATGTGTGTGTGAGGCAGGCACACACACAGACAAACAGACACACAGCCCACACACACACAGATTTACTCACACATGCACACACACACACACAAACACATACACACACATGCACACACATACACACACATGCACACACACATTCATACAAACACACACACATGCACACACAGACACAAAACGCACGCAAAACTACACACACGTACACCACACACATACAACACACACACGCGCACACACACACACACACACACACACACACACACACACACACACACACACACACACACAATCTTCAACAATATACAGATTAAAACATGGGTAGAAAACCATCTTCACTGCCCTTGCTTGTATTGACGTCCTGGTCAACCATGTAGAAACAGGGGAATCCCATCCCTCTCCAGGGCCGAGTTTAGCGTGGGGATTTCTCACATGAAACAGGTGGTAAAGGATTCCATGGTTAGCAGTAGCTGAGTAAATATATGATAAAACACTAAAATGAAACATACACACACAAACACACACACACAACACACAAACACACACACACACACACACACACACACATACACACACACACACAAAATCACACAGAGACAAACAAACGCAGGCTCGCATGCATGCACGCACAAACACATACACATTCTACAAACACTAAACACACATTCTCACACACACATGCAGGCATGTGTCTTTGTATATGAGTGAATGTGTGTGTGAGGCAGGCACACACACAGACAAACAGACACACAGACACACACACACAGATTTACTCACACATGCACACACACACACAAAACACATACACACACATACACACAACACACACATGCACACACACATTCAAAAAACAAATACACACACATGCACACACAGACACAAAGACACACATGCGCGCACACATACAACTACACACACGTACACACACACACAACACACACACACACACACACACACACAAACACACACACACACACACACACACACACACACACCACACACACACAACTCTTCAACAATATACAGATTAAAACATGGGTAGAAAACCATCTTCACTCGCCCTTGCTTGTATTGACGTCCTGGTCAACCATGTAGAAACAGGGGAATCCCATCCCTCTCCAGGGCCGAGTTTAGCGTGGGATTTCTCACATCAAACAGGTGGTAAAGGATTCCATGGTTAAGAATGGTCTGAGTCAAACACATAGCAACAAACACACACACACACACACAACACAACCAACACACACACACACACAAATCACACACACACAAAACACACCACACACACACACACACAACCCCACACGCACCACATACACACACACACACAAAATCACACACAGACAAACAAACGCAGGCTCGCATGCATGCCGTACAAACACATACACATATACAAACACTCAAACACACATTCTCACACATACATGCAGGCATGTGTCTTTGTATATGAGCGAATGTGTGTGTGAGGCAGGCACACACACAGACAAACAGACACACAGACACACACACAGAGATTTACTCACACACACACACACACACAAAACAATGCACACACACATGCATACAAACACACACATGCACACACATTCATACAAACACAGACACATGCACACAGACACGCGCGAGCGCACATATATACACACACACACAACAACACACCACACACACACACACACACACACACACACACACTACACACACACACACTACACACACACACACACACACACACACACACACACACACACACACACACACACAACTCTTCAACAATATACCGATTAAAACATGGGTCGAAAACCATTCACTGCCCTTGCTTGTATTGACGTCCTGATCAACCATGTAGAACAGGGAATCCCATCCCATCTCCAGGGCCGAGTTTAGCGTTGGGATTTCTCACATGAAACAGGGGTAAAGGATTCCATGGTTAGCAGTAGCTGAGTAAATATCTCATTAAAAAAAGCTAAAATCAAACACATTAGCAACACACACACACACACACACACACACACACACAACAGAGACACACACACACACACCGCAAACACACACACACACACACAACACATACACACACACACAAAATCACACACAGACAAACAAACGCAGGCTCGCATGCATGTACGCACATACACATACACATACACATATACAAACACTCAAACACACATTCTCACACACAACATGCAGGCATGTGTCTTTGTATATGAGTGAATGTGTGTGTGAGGCAGGCACACACACAGACAAACAGCCACACAGACACACACAGATTTACTCACACATGCACACACACACACAAAACACATACACACACATGCATACACACACACATGCACACACACATTCATACAAACACACACACATGCACACAGACACACGCGCGCGCACATACATACACAAACGTACACACACGTACACCACACACATACAGACACACACACGTGCACACACAGACACACACACCGACACACACACACACACACACACAAACTCTTCAACAATATACAGATTAAAACATGGGTAGAAAACCATCTTCACTGCCTTGCTTGTATTGACGTCCTGGTCAACCATGTAGAAACAGGGGAACTCCATCCTTCTCCAGGGCCGAGTTTGCGTTGGGATTTCTCACATGAAACAGTGGTAAAGGATTCATGGTTAGCAGTAGCTGAGTAAATATCTGATAAAACAGATAAATGAAACATACACACACAAACACACACAGACAACACACATACAAACACACACATACACACACACACACACACACACACACACACACACAACACAAATCACACACAAACAAACGCAGGCTCGAATGCATGCACGCACAACACATACACATTCACAAACACTCAAACACACATTCTCACACACATGCAGCATGCCTCTTTGCATATGAGTGAATGTGTGTGTGAGGAGGCACACACACAGACACACACACAGCTTTACTCACACATGCACAACACACACACAAAACATACACACACATGCATACACACACATGCACACACACATTCATACAAACACACACACACATGCACACACTTGCACAACAGACACACAGACACACAGACACACGACACACACACACACACACACACACACACACACACAACGTACACACCACACATACCATACACTCACACACACACCACACACACACACACACACACACCATTCTTCAACAATATACAGATTAAAAATGGGTAGAAAACCATCTTCACTGCCCTTGCTTGTACTGACGTCCTGGTCAACCATGTAGAAACAGGGGAATCCCATCCCTCTCCAGGCCGAGTTTACGCGTTGGGATTTCTCACATGAAACAGGTGGTAAAGGATTCCATGGTTAGCA
This sequence comes from Stramonita haemastoma, assembly GCA_030674155.1. Taxonomy (NCBI): domain Eukaryota; kingdom Metazoa; phylum Mollusca; class Gastropoda; order Neogastropoda; family Muricidae; genus Stramonita; species Stramonita haemastoma. The sequence goes on from CM060346.1 coordinate 19,832,889, forward strand.
GTAGCTGAGTAAAAAATCTGATAAAAAAAACCCTTAAATCAAACACATAGCAATACACACATACACACACACAGACGCACACACAAACACACACATATATACACACACACACACACAAAATCACACACCAAACAAACGCAGGCTCGCATGCATGCACGCACACAACACATACACATATACAAACACTCAAACACACATTCTCACACCACATGCAGGCATGTGTCTCTGTATATGAGTGAATGTGTGTGTGAGGCAGGCACACACACAGACAAACAGACACACAGACACACACACACAGATTTACTCACACATGCACACACACACAAACACATACACACAAATGCAACATACACACACACATGCACACACACATTCATACAAACACACACACACATGCAAACTTGCACACACAGACACACAGACACGCGCGCAGCACATACATACATCACATACACACACAACACACACACACACACACAACACAACACACACACACGTACACCGTACACACACGTACACAAACACACACACACACACACACAACACACACACACACATGTACACACACACACACACACACACACCACACACACACACACACACACACAACACAATTCTTCAACAATATACGATTAAAACATGGGTAGAAAACCATCTTCACGCCCTTGCTTGTACTGACGTCCTGGTCAACCATGTAGAAACAGGGGAATCCCATCCCTCTCCAGGGCCGAGTTTAGCGTTGGGATTTCTCACATGAAACAGGTGGTAAAGGATTCCATGGTTGCAGTAGCTGAGTAAAAATCTGATAAAAAAAACTAAAATCAAACACATAGCAACACACACACAACACACACACAAACCCCACACACACACACTCACACATACAACACACACAACACACACACAACACACACACACAACACACACAACTAACACTCGAACATACACGCACGCACAAATGCAGACTCATTTACACACATGAAACACACATTCAGACACTCATGCAGGCATATGCCTCTGTATATGAGTGTAAGTGTGTGTGTGGCAGGCACACACACAGACAAACAGACACACAGATACACACATTCACTCGCAATTGCACACACACAAAAAAAGACACACTCATACACACAAACACATACACACACACAAACCACACACACACAAACACACATGCTCACACAGAGACACACACACGCACGCACACACAAACACACACACACAACACACACACACACACTGATCACACACACACACACACACATGATCACACATACACACACATGATCACACACACACACACACACACAACACACACACACACACACACACACACAGAGAAACACACACAGAAACACACACAGAGAAACACACACAGAAACACACACACACAACACACACACACACAACACACACAACACATACAACACACACAGAGACAAACTCACACACACACACACCACACTAACGGACACACGCATGTACGCACGCACGCACAAACGCATACACATATACACACGCTCAAACACACATTCACACACTCATGCAGCCATGTGTCTCCGTATATGAGTGAATGTGTGTGACAGGCAGGCACACACACACAAAACAGAAACACAGACTCACACACATTTACTCACACATGCACAAACACACAAAAACAAATACACAAACATACACACACATACACACACATTCACACACACACATACACACACACAACACACACACGCGCACACACAGAGATAATCACAAAGCGCACACACACAAAACGTACACGCACATGATTACACACACACACACACACACACAACACACACACCACACACACAACATACAAACACACACCACACACACACACACCACATCCCACACGCACACACACGCCACACACGCACAAACGCATACATATATACACACACTCAAACACACATTCAGACACTCATGCATGCATGTGTCTCTGTATATGAGTGTAAGTGTGTGTGAGGCAGGCACACACACAGACAAACACACACACAGACACACACACACACACACACATTCATTTACACATGCACACACACAAAACAGACACAACACATACACACACATTCATACATAAAATACACACCACACATGCACACACATGCTCACACAGAAACACACACACGCACCACACACATGATCACACACACACACACACAAACTCAACCACACCACACACTAACGACACACGCATGTACGCACGCACGCACAAACGCATACACATAATACACACGCTCAAACACACATTCACACACTCATGCAGCCATGTGTCTAAGAT
>CM060346.1:19840287-19850287 GCA_030674155.1 Stramonita haemastoma
TTTTCTAGTCAATGGTTTTTAAGAACATTGTATCTAAACATTGGTGTGTGTGTTTGCGTGTGTGCGAGCGCGCGCGCGTAGAGTGTGAGTGTTTGTGACATTTTTATTTGAAGTTATATAATGTTTGAACAAATATGAAATGTAGCTACTTCGTGTGTTTGATTATGATTTGTATCAATATGCCTGTCAGTATTGTAATTGCCCTTCAGGGATGATTAAAGTGTTTTTGACTTGACATACATATACACACACATGCATGCATGCATACATACACACACACGCGCGCACGCACGCACACACACACACACACACACACACACACACACACACACACTACACACTACACACAATCTTTCTGCCCCTTTGAGAAAAGCGGGCTGGGTTGTTTTTGTTGAATTTTTTGTTTGAGGTTTGTTTGTTATTTTTTTTGGGGGGTGGAGGTTGGTTTTGCTTATTTCTAAATCAAAAGCTGCATTTGATGAGTTTTTCTTGTTTTGAGTTTGTTCTTCTTTTTTTGTTTATGTTTTTACTTCGGTTTATTTTTCTTTTTTTTGTTTTGGTTTGTTCGGGGAGAGGGGGAGATTATTAATTTTTGTTCTGTTTTGTGGGGTTTGGGGGGTTTACGAGGGGTGGGAGATGTTTGTTTGGGGGGAGTTTGTGTGTCTGTTGTTTTTTCGGGTGTTTTGTTTTGTTTTATGGGGTGTTTTTCTTTGGCGAGGGGGGGGGGGGGGGAGGGGAGTGGTTGTTAGTATTTTCGTTGTTTTGTTGATGGGGGGTTCTGTTGGGGTTTTTGGGAGGTTGGGGCGTTGTTGTTAGTTGTTGTTAGTTGTTGTTGTTGTTTTTTTTGGGGGGGTTGTTGTTTTTGTTTTGCTACGTTCAGGAACACGGACACTACAGAGTATAGATACGTCAATAGATCTCCTCTCTCTCTCTCTCTCTCTCTCCTCTCTCTCTCTCTCTCTCTCTCTCTCTCTCTTCTCTCTTCTCGTCTCTCTGTCTCTCTGTCTCTCTGTCTCTCTGTCTCTCTGTCTCTTGTCTTCTCTGTCTCTGTCTCTTCTCTGTCTCTGTCTCTGTCTCTCTGTTCTGTCTCTCTCTGCTCTCTTGTCTCTCTGTCTCCTGCTCGTCTCTCTGTCTATCTCTCTCTCTGTCTCCCTTCCTCTCTTCTCCTGTCTCTCTCTGTCTCTCTCTGTCTCTCTGTGTCTGTCTGTCTGTCTGTCCTGTCTGTCTGTCTGTCTCTCTCTCTCCTCTCTCTCTCTCTCCTCTCTCTCTCTCTCTCTCTCTCTCTCTCTCCTCTCTCTCTCTCTCTCTCTCTCTCTCTCTCTCTCTCTCTCTCTCTCCTCCCCCCCCCTTCTCCCTCTCTCTCTCTCTTCATCATCATCATCATTCTACCCCCTACAGAAAAAAAACCATAGAGAGAGTGGGGGAGGGTAGAAGACATTGTTTTTATAAATAAGAAGCTTCATCTGACTTTTCTTCTTACTTTTCTTTGAATTTTTTGTTTGTGGCTACGTTCAGGTTCGTGGAATCTTCAGATCCGAGACGTAGGGCTGGATGATGATGGTCGTTACCAGTGTCAGGCGGGCGCCACAAGTTCTGCACGTGGCATCCGCTCTCGCACCGCTGATATCACTGTTGTCAGTAAGTGTGGACAGGCCTGCAGGCCTGCCTGTGTTTGCCTGTGCGCGTGCGTGCGTGCGCGTGCGTGTGCGCGCGCACGAACGCATTTTTAACATGCATACATTCAGACAGGTAGGCAGGAATGTGGGTATGTATGGACGCACGTATGCATGCACACAGCATGCACGTATGCACACACGTACGTACACAACACACACGCGCGCGCACGCGCGTACACACACACACACACACACACACACACACACACACACACACACACACACACACACACACACTTTTGCTAAATCTAGCTTGCTCTAACTAAATCTAGCTTGCTCTAACTAAATCTTGCTGGCTATGACTAAATCTTGCTGGCTTCAGCTAAATCTAGCATGCTATGACTAAATCTAGCTTGCTATGACTAAATCTTGCTGGCTTTGGCTAAATCTAGCTTGCTATGCCTTCAGCGCCTGGGCTTTATCACAGTTCTTGATTAAACCATTGATGCAAAGTGAGAGGCTGTATGATCAGTGGCTTTCCCACTCATGGAATTCCACTTTACAGCTTAGTCTTTAGTGATCGACTATGACTCTCTTACTAGGAGGCTTGACTTGCACAGTCCTTATGTGCTGCAGCCCTGGGGCTAGTTGGCCTTTGGAGAACATCTCCAACGCTGACTGTCCTTATGCCCTCTTGGTCGAGAGTCCACTATGACCAAATTTCTGCCCAGTTTCCGAAACAGCAGCTGCCTTCTCTGCTGTTTTGGATGTCATCGTCGAACACGACGGACAAACAAACAAAATGACTAAATCTAGCTTGCTATGACTAAATCTTGCTGGCTTTGACTAATTCTAGCTCACTCTAGCTAAGAAGAAACTCTTGACCCTATCGCTAAAAAAATCTCAAAACTTGTTATCGATGATTAAATAAATAAGACTGTTTCGACTAAAAGGAAAACACTTGCTGTCTAGGACTAAAACATACCGTTGTTTATCATCTAAAAAAGAAAAAGCAAAAAAGCAAACCATGCTGTCTAAGACTGGAAAAATGTTGCTGCCTAGAACTTTTTTTTTTATTGCTGTCTTGGATGACAGAAACAGTACTGCTGTTTCTGTTGAAAAAACTGCTGTCTAGAATTTCAAAAACTGGGCTGTGTAGGACTAAACAAAACCACAGCTGTTTAGGGCTAACAAAGTTTTGGCTGTCTGTTACTCAAATATCCTGCCAGATTAAAAAAAGAAAAAGAAAAAAAAAGCTAGAAAGTTTCTATGACTCAAGATCTTAATGTCTTAGACTCCAAATGTTTCTGTGACTCCAAATCTTGCTGTGACTCCAAATCTTGCTGTCTGTGACCCAAATGTTTCTGTGACTCCAAATCTTGCTGTGACTCAGAACTTGCTGTCTGTGACTCCAATCTTTCTGTGACTCCAAATCTTGCTGTGACTCAGAATCTTGCTGTGACTCCAAATCTGTCTGTAGAAAGGACCCAAAATCAGAATCGTGCTTATCAAAAACTCTTGCTGTGTGCGGACGAAAACATCTTGTTATCACTAAAAGCAAAAAAAATTTTTCAACAAAAAAAACCCCCACCCCCACACCCGCCTTGCTGCCCTATGACTGGGGAACATGCCTGAAAGTAGAACAGGGTGCTGTTTTGTGTCTGATGATTTGTGACTCTCCAGCACGAAATGAGTCGCTTAGCACCTGACCCACTTTTCCGCTAGGAACCATTTAAGGCAGGTGTGTGTGTGGGGGGGGGGGGGGGGTCAGATTGTCGATTTTGATATTTGGATTGATTATAAACCTTTCAGGCATTATTCTACCTTTGTAGTGAACTGAATATCAAGGCATAAATGTTGTTGCTTTTTTTTCCAGTTCCCCCACAACACCCCACCATAGAGGGGGCGCCCACACTGCCCGTGGTGCTGCAACAGACCCACCAACGTGACCTGCAGGGCCGACATGGGCAAACCTGCCGCCCACATCACCTGGTACCTGGACAGACAGCGCCTGACAGACCAGGGTCTACTCCACCAGGTGAGGCTAGTGGTCACAACAGCGGGACAGGATAGCCTGGTGTCACAACAGCGGGACAGGATAGCCTGGTGGTCACAACAGCGGGACAGGATAGCCTGGTGGTCACAACAGCGGGACAGGATAGCTTGGTGGTCACAACAGCGGGACAGGATAGCCTGGTGGTCACAACAGCGGGACGGGATAGCCTAGTGGTCACAACAGCGGACGGAAGCCTGGTGGTCACAACAGCGGACGGGATAGCCTGGTGGTCACAACAGCGGGACGGGATAGCCTGGTGGTCAGAACATTGCGCTCGCAATTTGACGACCCGGGTTCGATTCCCGTTCGATGGGGATTTTTCTCCTGGAGTTAACATCAGTGCCGACTCCACTCTCCCTAAAAGTCCTTCGGATGAGACTATAAACCGAGGCCCCATGTGCGAACACACACAAAACATCTTGCACACACGTTAAATCCTGTTCCGCTTTTCGTAAGAGTAGGCCAATGTGTGCCAGTGGGAACAGATGACAAGATTTACAAAACTGCATACACACGGGGACTAGATGTTAAAAAGCACACGAGTGCTTATTCCATTATCCTCGATACAAAAGAATGAACAAATAAGATAAATAAATAAGGCTTTGGGAAGTTAAGGAGGGAGGGAGTGTGTGTGTGTGGGGGGGGAGTGTTTCCTTCCTGGGCTAGAGCGAAGAGGTTCACCCATGGTGAGATTTCGCATAATTATGTGACCGTGTTGCCCATCATTAAAGATAGCCGCATTCCAAATTCGGGGATGTTTGCGAGTGTGTGACTGTTTTTACCCAACATTAAGATAATCACATTTCAATTTCGAAGGATATTTTCGTGCGCATGTGTGACTGTTTTTACCCACCATAAGGTAGCCACATTCCTAATTCGGGGAAAGGTGTTCAAACATATCTGTATGCATGTAAGCTGTTTTGTTGGGGTGGGGGATGGGGGGATTGGTTTTTTTATTTGGAGGGGGGGGGGTGTCAACCGTTGCTACCATCACGCAATGGCCTACTCTTGGAAAGTTGGAACAGGTTTTAACGTGTGTGCTAGATGCTCTGCGTGCGTGCGTGCGTTCGCGCGTTCGCACAGAATCAGAATCAGAAATTATGTATTGCCATAAAAGTCACATGGACTTATTGACACAACAAAAGAAACTCTACATAATTCATCACTACAACATACTATTCACTGGTCAGCATGTATATCTGTATATATGTGTATGATATAATCCGTATATTGTTGCACACGAGACCTCAGTTTCTAGTCTCCTCCAAAGGACTTTGGGGGAATGGAGTTAGTGCTGGTGGTATCTCTAGAGAGGAAACTTTGAAACTTTCTGAAACTTGAAACTTTTATTCAGGGAAAAGAATAAGCACATATAATGGTTTTTTTTACATCCAGCCCTTAATCAAAGAAAACCATAACAATGAAAACAAATTAACAGCAAATTTATGAAAACACCACAAAAAAAAAAGATAGGAAAACCCCTCCAGCACCTGCCCCAGGGTGCCTCCCTCCCAGGCCTGAGGGATTACAGGAGATCATCATATTTTAAATCCCACCTTTTCCTCCATTCACTAGCCCTCTTAGTCCCGAATTGGGATTTGCCCGGATTGAATAATTGCCACCCCCCCCCCCCCCCCCCCCCCCCCCCCGAATCCCCAAACTGGGATTTGCTAGGATTTACACACAGTAGATTTCCATCACGCGGTGACCATAACGAATTGTTACCACATGTCAAAGCTCTATCAGGCCAGAGGTACAAATCCTGCTGAGAGTCTGGAAGTAATGATAGCTGCTGGTATGTACTTAGAAGGAGGAAGAGGCCAGTGAGCATGACTGTGTGCCTGACCTGATTTCATGATGGAATGCGAAATCTAGGGGCAATTTGTTTTCAGAGAATCCGAATGCAAGAGGGCTAGACCTTGAGTGGTGGTCAATGTGATAGCCATTCGGATGAGACAATAAACCGTGTACAACGCGCATTCAGTGCACGTAAAAGAACCCACGACAACAATAGAGTTTGTCCCTGGAAAAGAAGCATAGGCAGACACACAAAAATTGAAAACTGAAGCATACAGGCAGACACACAAACACTGAAGCGAGAAAAAGACAAACGCACAAGTAAACAACTAACTAAAAAGCCCAAACAAACACAGTGCTGTAGCATTAGCAACAACAAAAAATTAAGCATGAGATTCTTTTTTTCTTGGGTGGAAGGTGAGGTTGTACTTGTTGCTGATGCTGCTGCTGCTGCTGCTGCTGCTGCTGCTGCTGCTGCTGCTGCTGCTGCTGCTGCTGCTGCTGCTACTACTACTACTACTACTACTACTACTACTACTACTACCACCACTACCACTACTACTTCTACTACTACTACTACTACTACTACTACTACTACTACTACTACTACTGCTACTACTACTACTACTACTACTACTACTGCTGCTGCTGCTGCTGCTGCTGCTATTGCTGCTATTGCTGCTATTGCTGCTATTGCTGCTACTCTTCCCGTTGTTGTTGCTGCTTCTACTGCTGCTAGTATTTCTACTGCTGCTGGTATTTCTACTGCTGCTTCTACCTCTCCTGCTGCTGCTGCTACTACTAAAGGTGGTGGTGGTTTGTGTTGCGGTTTCCTTGTGTAACGAACGGCAGCATGTTGACGGTGTTGCAGTCACCCACGGCCCGGGCAGAAGCTGGTGGACACGATAGGCCTGGTGACCATCAACGCCAGCCGGGAGGACAGTGGCCGCAGGATAGAGTGCCGGACCATTCACCGCTTCATGGACAGGCCTCTGGTGACGGTGGCCACACTCAGTGTCCAGTGTAAGGAGGGGGGCAACACCCTGAGGGCAGGGAGTCTGTCTGTCTGTCTGTCTGTATGTCTGTATGTCTGTATGTCTGTATATCTGTCTGTATATCTGTCTGTCTGTCTATCTATCCATCTATTTCTCTCTCTCTCTCTCTCTCTCTCTCTCTCTCCTCTCTCTCTCTCCTCTCTTCTCTCTCTCTCTCTCTCTCTCTCTCTCTCTCTCTCTCTCTCTCTCTCTCTCTCTCTCTCGGATAGCCTAGTGGTCAGAACATTGCGCTGGCAATTTGACGACCCAGGTTCGAGTCCGGTCGAGGAGATTTTTCTCCTGGAGTTAACATCAGTGCTGACTCCACTCTCCCCAAAAGTCCTTTGGATGAGACTTTCAACCGAGGCCCCTTGTGCGAACGCACGCAGAACATCTTGCGCACACGTTAAATCCTGTTCCGCTTTTCGTAAGAGTAGGCCATCTTGTGCCGGTGGGAACAGATGACATTTACAAAACTGCATACACACGGGGACTGGATGTATAAAAAAGCACAAGATTGCTTATTCCATTATCCTCGATATAAAAGAATAAATAAATCAATCAATCAATCAATCAATCAATCTCTCTCTCTCTCTCTCTCTCTCTCTCTCTCTCTCTCTCTCTCTCCTCTCTCTCTCTCTCTCTCTCTCTCTCTCTCTCTTAGCCCTGCAGATATGTGAAACAATTGTGGGTTTTGTGGTAAAAGCACCAAAATTTGCACAAATAAGGTTAAGGACATACTAAATAATTTCAGATATAGTGCCAAGCTGAATTTTTCCCCAGAAGGCCATAAATCTTAAAAATCCAAGATGGCCGCCATCTGAAATGAAATATCTATAAATTGTCATAACTTTGTAAATAGTTGACACATGAACATAAATAAGGAGTCTTTTTATATGTTTTGAGGCATGCAGATTTTAATAGAACCATTGTTTAGTTGATAAAATGCATGGAAAGCAGCAAACTGGCCAAATTTATGTTACAAAATTCATGTTGTTTGTGGATCCTGAGGGCAGCCCCAGATCCCCGCCTGTAACTTTATTGCTCACTCCACTTAGCTTTGGTGGAGCTCATGGGACACATAGGGGACAGAGAGATGAATGCAAAAGACACAGCTCCTGTCTTCAAGGTGGAAGATCTTGTGAAGCTTTACAGGGACTGACTGGTAGAGTTGGAAGTCGAGATAACTGGACGTATTCATTCCACCAACTCTAATTCTACCAGGTATGATCAGAGATTGTTCACAATTTGATGGTACTTCATTCCCACAGGATCGCCAAAAAGAATCTGTGCCCAAGTCACTTGTTGCACTGGTTAGCATGATCTTGGATGGACCAAATATTACGAAAAGAGAGTAATGAATCCAGACAAGCAGCATTGAGTATCGCTCAATTACTGCAATACAATAGCTCTGTGAGAAGACAGAGAGGATCCACTGGTATACACCATAGCAAAAGCAGGGAGACTCCTTTACCAATATATCTGGGTATGATGATACATGGACATACACATAAGCGAAAATGTGTAGACACCTTGTTCCACTTGGGCTCATCAATTTCTTATGACAGAGTTCTTGACATATCCATGGACATGGCCATTTCAGCAGCCCAGCAGTAAGAATCCAGAGGGGCTGTCTGCCCCCTTAACCTGTGAACAAATCTGTTCCCCACAGCTGCTATTGATAGTCTAGACCACAACCCAAGCTCAACAACTGCTCACGGTGCCTTTCACGGCACAGGCATTTTGCTCTTCCAAAACAGGGAAACAGAATCTGATGGAATCATGCGTCACAAGTCAGAAATGCAACCAGATCTACATCTTCCTAGCAAACAGGTACCACCACTTCCTGAATCACATGCAATGCTGACCCCAGTGACAGCAAAGAAAGATCCCATCATCCCTTCCGTTCAGGGTACACTGACCAGTGAGTGTGAACTTGTTGACAATGCCATGGACGATGAGAAAAAGTGGCAAAACAATATATGCAGACTCGTAAATGAAGGGGTCCAGAGTGTTGATGATCCAATCTGTTGGGCAGCATTCCATTCTAATAAGCAGCAATCCCGTGACTTTGAGGTCACTATCGGATCTCTTCTGCCACTGTTCCCAAATGACTCAAAGTCTGTGGCAATGATTCGCCATGCAATGGATGTCGTACAACAAGCTGTACACCTGAATCCTGGACAGGTGCCTGTGTTGACAGTAGATCAACCATTGTTTGCAATTGCTAAACAGATTCAATGGTGCTGGCCAAATGAGTATGGGGAAGAGAAGTTTGTCATTCTTCTAGGTGGCTTACATATGGGAATGGCGTCCTTTGCCACTCTTGGAGATTTGCTCCATGGCAGTGGATGGACGCATGCTTTGGTCCAAGGAAATATTGCTACACCTGGAACAGCTGATTCATTCCTGACAGCAGCCCATGTCACAGGACAAAACATGCACACCCTAGTTACAGCTAGTGCATTAGCAATACTGTTGCACAAAGCTTACGATGCATACAGCTGTGAGAGAGAGCATACCAGCAATATGTGGTCAGAATGTACTGTGTTCTCACATTCACCAGGACATTTCATCTCTTGCACCATGCACACATGAAGAGGCAGACACCGGAATGCTTCTTCGTGCAGTCGATTCAGCAAACAAAGGGTATTGAAAAATTAAGCTGCATACAGTGGGCACAGATGTTCTCGTTCTGGAAGTTTCGGCTGTTGCATGCCTTGAAGACACTGAAATTTGGGTTGCCTTTAGCTCTGGCAAACACCTCAGGTATACACCTGCACATGACATCGCCAAAGAACTTGGTAGTGAAAAAGCATGTGCACTTCCCATGTTCCATTCCTTTATGGGTTTTGACACTGTGTTGTTGTTCGCTGGCAAGGGGGAAAAGACTGCATTCGACACATGGAAGTCTTTTGATGAGGTCACATCTGTATTTTCTGCCTTGTTTGTGGATCCATTGGCATTCAATGATGACTGTATGTCTGTGTTGGAGAAATATGTTGTACCTCTGTATGACTGCACTTGCACAGAAACTACCGTGAACTCAGTCAGGAAACATCTTCACTACCAAAGGTAGATCCATCGAAACATACCACCAACAGGAGCCGCCCTGCTACAGCACACAAAACGGGCAATATGCCAAAGTGGACATGTGTGGGACAGGCACTGGTCTGTTCTCTGGTTCTTCCGTCTCCAGAGATGTATGGTTGGCAAGAGTGCAACACAAGGCTGGCAGCCATTCTGGACAATGTTGCCAGAAGTGGTGGAGTCATGTTCTGAATTGCTGCGATGTGGGTGCAGGAAAGGGTGTAGTGGGCTATGCAAGTGTATCAGGGCTGCTGTTAAATGTACATCACTCTGTCAGTGCAGTGGGAACTGTGACCACAATGATTGTGACTAGGGATGATGAAAACCACATCTGCATTCTACATTCTGGACATAGTGACTGCTCATGCTGCCACAAGAGGTGGCATCATGTTCTGAATGGCTGTGAT
>CM060346.1:19855287-19860287 GCA_030674155.1 Stramonita haemastoma
TATTTATTATTATTATTATTATTATTATTAATATTATTATTATTATTATTATATTATTATATTTTATATCGAGGATATGGAAATAAAGCACTCAGTGCTTTTTTTTTTACATCCAGTCTCCGTGTGTATGCAGTTTTGTATATTTTGTCATCCGTTCCCACGAACACAAGGGCCTACTCTTTTGAAAAGCGGAACAGGTTTTAACGTGTGCGCAAGATGTGCGTGCTCTTTGCACACGGAGCCTCAGTTTATAGTCTCATCCGAAGGACTTTGGGGAGGGAGGGGGGGGCGGGGGGGGGGAAGGTGGAGTCTGCTCTGATTAAACTCCAGGGGAAAATATCCCCTTGAACGGGGATTCGAACCCGGGACGTGACATTACAAGCGCAATGTTCTAACCACTAGGCTACCCCGTCCCAAGCTAAGGAACGTGAGACAACAACAACAACACAGACACCACACAACCATCCCTATATCATCACGAAGGCATCAGCAACAATAAAGGAGCATTAGGGTAAAAGGCGATCTTCTGACTCACAACTCGGGTCATTTTGGGTCACAATCTACAAGTACGTTGAGAGGTCGTGTAGTACCTTCTCATTAGAGCTGTGAAGAAAAAAAATCTATGCGTAATTCAAAATAGTTGTAAAATAGGACGGAAATAATGCTGTGTTTGGGGGGGATACATGAAATAGAGTATATCAAATTAGAAATATAATCCACCCTCACCCTCACACCCCCCTCCCATCCCCCGCCCCGTTAGCGGGGATCCAGGGGCTTATCAGTGCAAATCCCCACCCTCTGGAAATTCTGTGCTAGACATTTCTTCTTTTCTATCCCTTCTTGTTTCTGCCTTGTTGCTTTTCGTCCTGTCACCTCCTTCTTGTCTATTTTCTGCCATCTTGGTCAGTTATCTTTCTTTTTTTCCAGAAAGACATAAAAAAAAAAAATAAACAGTTCTCTCCCATGCTAAAAGTGGATGCGCTGGGCCTGACTTGTCAGGTGCTTAACGGCAACACAACTAATTTTCACCCATGTGACAGACAACAAAGATTTCTTTCAATTTCCCACAGACAGGTTTTCCGTTCTGCAGACTTCTTCCATTCCACCCCAGCGCCCGGTATACCGGTCTCCACTAACAAACACCCTTCCTTCCCACAGCCCGGAAAACCGGGCTTGGCAGCGAGTGCTCTGTCTTCTTGTTAGTTGCTTATCAGTTGTCAGCCACTAACGGGTCTTTGTTTATGTATGGAATTTCGCGCGGGCAGCCCCCTCCCTCCTCCCTCCCTCCCCCCACTCCCCCATCAATCGTGAGAAAGTCGCTTGAGAAATTAGTTGGTTTTGGAATGAATGTAAGAGTGTGTGTGAGGATGTGATTTATTTCTTGGCTGTGAAAATGGAAGGTGGGAGATTATTCGGATTCTGATCAAGGTGTATCAACATGTGTCACCTATGTGTGACATGTCATGTGATACTTAGGACAGAAGTGCAAACCTTTGTAATTAAGAACATGTAAATACTATATGTATATAAAAAGTGTGCAAAATACTTTCGGGCTTGCTCTCTTTATTGGTGTGTGGTAGTCACACACAATCTACAAAAAAGAGAATAAACTGTTCATGGTGACAATGGTGCAGTTCTCATGGAGTATTCACATAAACAATGCAAGGGGATGTACGTGAGGCATCAGTTGGTGAGTACAAGTATGAAACATACTTGAAGAAGAAGAAGAAGAAGAAGAAGCATTGATGATAAACCTGATGGTGGCTTGTGTTCCTACGTTGGCCACCGTGGGTATGTGTGGTGTGGTGTGTGTGTGTGTGTTGTGTGTGTGTGTGTGTGTGTGTTGTGTGTGTGTGTCTGTGTGTTGTGTGTGGTGGAGAGAGAGAGGCTTTCGTGGGAGGGGGAAAAAATTAGGCGTAACTTTTCCATGAGTTTTGCATTTTTGTATTTCTCCAACTTCGCCTAGATTGTGGTGTGGTGGGTTATTTTTTGTCTACATCGATGCTATATCATTCATATACATATATTATGTATGTTATATATATATACTATATATTATATATATGTATATATATATTATATATATATATATATATCATATATATATATATATTTATATATATATATATATAAATATATATATATATAATATATATATATATATATATATATATATATATATATATATATAAACCATGTGGCTGTGGCTCTCCCTTATTAGATTTTTACGAGACGGCTCAATATTCGTGTTGTGCAAAATTTAGAGTGTAATAAGAATGTAGCGTGTTCGAGGCCCCAACCGTTAAGGCCCCAACTGTAAAGTGTAGCCTCTACTGTCCCTTTCTCACTGGTGTAGGAGGAAGTAGGTGCAGCTAGGCCCCTGTGCTGTCTACACTGCGCCACCTCCGCTAAGTGACAGTAAGTGCTTGGTGTTCAGCCCGGAGAATGCCAAGACTCGCTGGTAATTGCATTTTCGCTTTCTTCTAGTTCTGCGCTAGAAAGCGTTCTTTTTATTTGTCTTTTTTTCCGGGGGGAAGAGGGTGTGATAAAAAAATAATAATAGGGTGGGGGGAGGGGTAGTTCACTGGGTTGATTTGGTTTGTTGTTGGGTTTGTTGGGTGGGGGGCGGGGCAGTTTTGTTTTTGTTTCTACCTTTTCAGAAGAAGAAGTACGCACGCACGCACACACATACCACACACCGCACGCACACACGCACCACACACACACGCACACACACACCACACACACGCACGCACGCACGCAAGCACGCACGCACTCACACACACACGCAGCACACACGCACGCACGCACGCACACACACACACACACACACACCACGCACCACACACCCACGCACCACACGCACGCACGCACGCACGCACACACACACACACACACACACACACACACACACACACACACACACACACACACAACACACACACACAAACACACACAGACAGTGCTGGTGTCTTTGAGGGGATTTTTAGGTGTTCTGCCTGTCCTGTCCGTTTTCTATTCAAACTTCAAATCATCTCTGCAGTCAGCATGCAGCTACGTTTAGGGGGGGGGGGGGGGGGGGAGGGAAACATGATCGCTTACGCAAAACATCTCATCACTGGTGAACCTCGAATCTCTAGCCGAGACACAATGAAAAACAACATTCAGATTCAGATTCTTTATTTTCTGTCAACCCTTTAGAGATATGGATTTTTTTAAAAACATATTTAATTATTTATTATTTATTCTTTATATGAGGATAACAGAATAAGCACTCAAGTGCTTTTTTACATCCAGTCCCCGTGTGTATGCAGTTTTGTAAATCTTGTCATCTGCTCCCACTGGCACTCGATGCCTACCCTTTCGAAAAGCGGAACAGGATTTAGCGTGTGCGCAAGATGTTCTGCGTGCGTTCGCACACGGGGCCTTGGTTTATAGTCTCATCCGAAGGACGTTGGGGGGAGTGGAGTCAGCACTGTTTACTCCGGAGGAAAAATCCCCTCGAACGGGAATCGAACCCGGGTCGTCAAATTGCCAGCGCAATGTTCTGACCACTAGGCTATCCGCCCCGACGTAGTATCAAGGAGCATGGGAAGGGGACAGCCTCAGTGGTCAGAGTACTGGCTTTACCAAAGGTCAGATTAAGCAGCATCGAGCGTGGTTACCGTGTGGATGGGTGCCGTCTGCGCGCCTTGGCTTCAGCACAGTCCCCCAGTTCACCCAGCTGCCAATGGGTACCTGCCCTCTTTAGGGTCATGGAAAGGTAAAGCAGCGAGGGAGAGGAGATGGGCACCGCCCTCCATATGCTGGCTCCTAGAGAAGCTGAGGTCTCTGATGCCTCACTCCTCTACGACCACATAGGTTATGGAACACCTTTACCTTTTTATCTTATCAAGGAGCAAAATCATGGTGGAATGTTTGGCTTCCATGAATCCGATTGACTGCAGCATTTTAACACAATACATTATCATAAAACACACAAAAAAACTTCTGTTTACACATTTCCGAATCTTTGAACACGTTACACGTGTAATTTCCGATAGTATTATTCATTTTAACAGCATCGATAAGAGTCCTCTTGTTTGCTGAAGAAAAGTTTTTTCATACTTGAAGGGTATTCCGCTACTCAACCTAATATTTTTTTTTGTAAAAATTGTTTACGCGTTTCATTCAAGGATGGATAAATAAAAAGCTCATGAAATTTGTCACTAATATCACAAGTATCGCATTTTGTGCTGTATCCGCCATTTCTTGGAATTTCTTCCAAACGGAAAGGGGAATGAATTAGCAGATTGTAATTTGATATCTGGAACTGAACAACTCAAACGAAAACATCTGATGGCAACATGAGCCAGTATTCTTCGACATAAAGTTTTGTTTGAAAAATATATGACAGTTTTGTCTTTAAACAATAAGTAAAGTCTTTTCCTTCGGCCTAACCCATGAATGCCACGTCGTCTTCAGTTTAACGTATGTTTATAAGTTGTAATATCAGACTAAAAAAATGTCAGGGATGCTAAAATTAGGGGGAAGAGGTGTGGGGGTGCAAGGACAGAAGATTGAGAAGATAGCATGCGCGTTGGTATCCATGTACATTGAAAACAAACTTTTTTTTCTAAACCACCCACACACACACACCACCCACACACACACCCACACCCACACCCACACACACACACACACACACACACACAAACAAACATATATATATATATAATAATATATATATATATATATATATATATATATATATATATATATATATATATATATTACATTCTGTGTGTGTATGTGTGTGTGTCTGTCTGTTGTTATTTTATTTTTATATCGAGGATATGAATAAGCACTCATGTGCTTTTCTTCATCCAGTCCCTGTGTGTATGCAGTTTTGTAAATCTTGTCATCTGTTCCCACCGGCACACAATGGCCTACTCTTACGAACAGCGGAACAGGATTTAACGTGTGCGCAAGATGTTCTGCGTGCGTTCGCACACGGGGCC
>CM060346.1:19865287-19882787 GCA_030674155.1 Stramonita haemastoma
GTGTCGGTGGAAGAGACAGACCTGCTGTATGGACGACGTAGTGTGCTGCATATCCTGAGGTGTGTGTGTGTGATGTGTGATGTGTGTGTGTGTGTGTGTGTGTGTGGTGTTTATTTTATATCGAGGACAATGGAATAAGTACTCTGGGCTTTTTTACATCCAGTCCCCGTGTGTTGCAGTTTTGTAAATTGTCATCTGTTCCCACCGGCACACGATGGCCTACTCTTACGAAAAGCGGAACAGGATTTAACGTGTGCGCAAGATGTTCTGCGTGCGTTTGCATACGGGGCCTCGGTTTAAAGTCTCATCCGAAGGACTTTTGGGGAGAGTGGAGTCAGTACTGATGTTAACTCCAGGGGAAAAATCTCCTCGACCGGATTCGAACCGGGTCGTCAAATTGCCAGCGCAATGTTCTACCACAAGGCTATCCGTCTGTGTGTGTGTGTGTGTGTGTGTGTGTGTGTGTGTGTGTGTGTGTGTGTGGGGTTGTGTGTGGGGTGTGTGTGTGTGTGTTTGTGTGTGTGTGTGTTGTGTGGTGTGGTGTGTGTGTGTGTGTGTGTGTGTGTGTGTGTGGTGATTGGGGAGGCATGTGTTGTGGAGTGTGTGTGTGTGTGTGTGTGTTGTGTGTGTGTGTGTTGTGTGTGTGTGTGTGTGTGTGTGTGTGTGTGTGTGTTGTGTGTGTGTGTGTGTGGAGGGGGAAGGAGGCATGTGTGGTGGAGTTGTGGTGTGTGTGTTTTTTGATTTGGTTTATTTTTATTTATTCTTTTATATCGAGGATAATGGAATAAGCACTCTTGTGCTTTTTTACATCCAATCCCCATGTGTATGTATTTTGTAAATGTCATCTGTTCCCACCGGCACACGATGGTCTACTCTTACGAAAAGCAGAACAGGATTTAACGTGTGCGCAAGATGTTCTGCGTGCGTTTGCACACGGGGCCTCGGTTTAAAGTCTCATCCGAAGGACTTTTGGGGAGAGTGGAGTCAGCACTGATGTTAACTCCAGGAAAAAATCTCCTCGACCGAGGAGTGTGTGTGTATGTATGTGTGAGGTGTGTGGTGGAGGGTGTTGTGTGTAGTGTGTGTGTGTGTGGGAGGGGTGGTGGAGGTATGTGTGTAGTAGGTGGGGGGGAGGAGGGGACGTAATGTGTGTGTGTAGGTGGGTGTGGGTTGTGGTGTGTGGTGTGTGTGTGTGTGTGTGTGTGTGTGTGCTGCGCACGCGCGCACGTGTGTGTGTGTGTTGTCTGTCTGTCTGTGTCTGTGTCTGTGTCTGTTTGTGTGTTCATGTGTGTGTGCTTGCCGTTATGTTTTCTTTTGTGTGTTTTTTTTTCTTAAAAAAAAAATCAAATGAAATACTTTTTTTTCGTTTCAGCGTGGAAAAGGGAGATTTTGGAAACTACAACTGTAACGTTATCAACGCATACGGTTCGGATAACGTCACTTTAACCTTGGTGGAGAAAAGTAAGTACCCAGACCTCACAGTCTAAGTACGACTACACAAAGTACATTCACGCTCTAAGTACCCAGACTTCACCGGTCTAGGTAGATCGGGGATCTAGAGGTAACACACCTGTCTAGAAAGTGAAAAGTTCGGGTCGGAGTGTGCGGTGGTTCGAATCCCGTTTGGCCCAACTTCCATATGACCATGAGTGGTGGTCTGGGTGCTAGTCTTTCGGATGAGACGATAAACCGAGGTCCTGTGTGTTACACAGCATTATTTAACGCACGTAAAAGAACCAACGGCAGCAAGAGGGTTGTCCCTGGCAAAATTTGTAGAACGGGGAAAAGAAATAAAATAATGGGTAGGCGCTGCACTAGGGTGACGCGCTCTCCCGGGGAGAGCAGCCCTATTTCACGGAGAGATATCTGTTGTGAAATATAGAGTAATAAAATATAAAAATAAATAAAATAAAATTCATACAACAGCATTATAATAAAGGGATGTGACCCTAGAAATCTAGTCCCTTCACTAGCCCCAATTAGTTGGAATTCCTGACCTCCTCTATTAGAAATGTTTTAAAGTAAACCGTGAGGTTCTGAGTTCGATTCCTAGCTTTTTTTTCTTTTCAGATAGAACTGAATGTCAAAGTTCTTCGGATGAGACTATAAACCTAGGCCCTGTGTGTGAATGCACACAGGACATCTTGCGCACACATTAAAAACCCGTTCCGTTTTTCGTAAGAGTATTCCATTTCTTGCCAGTAAAATGGATTCTATTTAAACGCATGAACACGAGGTCGTTGTGGTGTTTAGACACCATCCCGAAGTCGGAATACGGCTACCGAAGTGATGGGGGGGGGGGGGGGAGAGGGGGGAACATACCCATAGTAAAAATGTCACCACTGATCAACCTTGAGGCTGTAGCCGAGGAACAAGAACAAACACATCAGGTTACATCTTTTTTTGCCTATAGAGTGTACCTTTACTGTGTTGGGGGACATTTGAAAAAACAACCACTAAGGACATTATTTGCTTATGGGTTGTACCTATACTATTTTGCAGTGGATAAAAAAAAAAAAAATAACTTTTGAACCGTGGACATCATAATCTTATAGATTGTACCTATACTATGTTGCAGTGAATTAAAAAAAAAAAAGAACGTTTTAACTATGGAGGACATCATATGCTTATGGATTGTACCTATACTATGTTGCATTGGATTTAAAAAAACCAACCTTTTAACTATGGACATCATATGCTTATGGATTGTACCTATACTTGTTGCAGTGAATAAAAAAAACGTTTTAATATGAACGTCATTTGCTTATAGATTGTAGCAGGCCTATATTATGTTACAGTGTATAAAAAAAAACTATAGACATCATTTGCTTATAGATTGTAGGTATACTTGTTGCAGTAAATAAAAAAAAAATATGGACATAATTTGCTTATAGATTGTACGTATACTATGTTGCAGGTGATTATATATATATATTATATATTATTATATATATTATGTATTAATATATGTATATATATATATATTATATATATATATATATATATATATATATATATATATATATATATATATATATATTAAAACCTGGACATCAGTCTGCTTATAGATTGTACGTATGCTATATTGCAGTAAAAAAAAAAAAAAAAAACACACACACACACACACACCCCACAAAAACAACACACAACACAAAAACAAAAACATTATGGACATCATTTGTTTCCGATTGTGCGCATGCTATTATTATTATTGGAGTGAGTTTTTTTTTTAATATGGATATCATTTGCTTATAGATTGTACGTATTACTATGCTGAAGTGATTTTTTTTTAATTTTACCTTTCAGCCGTGCCTCCGTTGCCCTACATCATCGGGGGGGTGGTGGGCGTGATGGTGGTGGTCGTGGTCATCTCCATCACCTGTGTTCTGTATCACCGCTACAGGAGAGAGGACGCAGGTAGTATTGTGGGTGAGTGGGGTGTGTGTTGTGATACCATCATTTCTTTTTGCATGATGGCCACAAATGATATCCAGTGTGTTATGCAATACCTATTTCTTTCTGCGATTCTTCTCCAAAGCTCAGACTAGCAACCCCAGCTGTCTGTGTGTTTGTCCTGAGCTAAACTGCTGTGCTGCTGTGAGGCGCCTGGCAAGGCAGGCCCGGCACGTCCACCGACTTCTGTGTGCGGAGAGAAATTTTATCAGTTAAGTCTGTGTGGGTAAAAAAAAAAAAAAAGGAGGGGGGGGGGGGGGGGGGCAGGAGAGTGGACCAAGAAGGCTGAAAGTAGACAATAAGCAGGTGACAAAGGAGCAAAGCAGAAACTAAGAGGGGCATAGAAAAGAGGGAATTCTTTCCACAGAATGTCTTGAAGGTGGTGATGCTATTCATACTGACAGGCCCCTGGCATCCTCAAGGACGGGGGGGTGGAGAGGACGAGGGGGAGTTCTTTCTGGGATGGTAACAAAAAGAGTTGTCGTCCGTCAGTAGTTCAGTAGTGGAGGTGTTCATGATTATTGTCATTTGGTGTTAATGACGTTCAATGACATTAATTTGTAGTCGTAGGGGAGTGAGGCGTCAGAGACCTCAGCTTCTCCAGGGGCCAGCATATTGAGGGCGGCGCCCATCTCCTCTTCCTCGCTGCTTTACCTTCCCTGACCCTTAAGAGGCAGGTACCCATTTACAGCCGGGTGAGCAATTACTGTGACTGTATTAGACTCCTCATCATCATTGATAGTTTTACTGTGATGCAATTAGAATTATTATTGCTATCAGTATGACTGTGGTGATATGACCGTTCTCATGATCAATATTTTCTCTCTGATGCTATCAGAGATGTTGTTGTTCTCATTATTACCCTGCTGATCACCATCATTATCGTGACTACCGTGCTGATATTAAAATTGTCATAATTAATATTTTCTCTGTAATGCAATCAGGGGACGGGATAGCCTGGTGGTTAGAGTGATATGCATTGCGCACATGATCTGCTGACCCCGGATTCGAATCTCATTCAAGAGGATTTTTCTTCAGTGAACCGACCACTCCCCCCCCCACCCCACCCCTACCCCAAGTCCTTCGGATGAGACTATAAACCGAGGTCCCATGTATGAACACACGCAAAAATCTTGCGCACACGTTTAAACCCATTCCACTTTTTGGAAGAGTAAGCCATCGTGTGCCGGTAGGAACGGATGACAATTTTTTTTTTAAACTGCATACACACGGTGACTGGAAGTTAAAAAGAAACCACGCAAGAGTATTTATTCCATTATCCTAAAAAATAAAAGAAATAAAATGATTTTTTTTTAAACTACTTTTTATGATCCTTATTATTCTGCTGATGTAAACAGTCATCATTATCTTTGTGATGATGTTATTGAAGTCGTCACTACCATCATTAAACATTGTGAGTACCCTACCCCCCCCCCCCCCCCCCCTTAGCGAATGAAAACAAAATGTGATACCCACAGACAAAGGGGGTTTTGTTTTTGGGTTTTCCCCCCACAGGGTCCACGACCGACACGGACAGCAGCGGGGACAAGAAGCGGAAAGAAGCGGACTCCCCCTGCACTCTGATGGACCAGTGGAGGCAGGACTACAACAAACCCAAAGACTTCTACCGACACTCGGCCGACTATGATGAACTCAACTATAAAGTGAGGAGGAGGAGGATGGTGGTGGTGGTGGTGTGTGATGGTGATGATGATGATGATGATGAGTGGTGGTGGTGGTGGTGGTGGTGGTGGTGGTGTGGTGGTGTGGTGATGATGATGATGATGATGATGATGATGATGAGATGTGTGATGATGAGATGAGTGGTGGTGGTGGTGGCGGTAGTGGTGGTCGTGGTGATGAGGAGGAGGAGAAAGACGAGAAGGGTGGTGGCGGTGACGGTGACGACGATGACGACGACGAGGAGGATAGTGGTGATGATGGTGATGATGATGGTTGTGGTGGTGGTAATGGTGATGATGTGATGATGATGATGATGATGATGATGTGATGATGATGATGATGATGTGGTGGTGGTGGTGGTGGTGGTGGTGGTATTTGATGTGGATGATGGATGATGATGATGATGATGGTGGTGGTGGTAGTGTGGTGGTGGTGGTGGTGTGGTGGTGGTGACGTGGTGGTGGTGACGTGGTGGTGGTGAGTGGTGGTGGTGAACGTGGTGGTGGTGGTGAGTGTGATGTGATGATGATGAGATGATGTGATGATGATGATGATGATGAGTGGTGGTGGTGGTGGTGGTGGTGGTGGTGTGAACGTGGTGGTGATGGTGATGATATGACATGATCTGATCTGATGTCATGATGTCACTACAAGTCCAAAGACTTTTACCGCCATTTGCCGATTACGATGACCTCCGCTATAAAATGATATATACTGAATGTGAGAAGAGTTATGATGAAAAGGAGGAGGAAATACCATCACAGCATAAACACCACCACCACCAGTGTTGTTGTTATCATCATCGATGCATCACCACCATCTACAACATTTTCATCATCATCACCTATCATCATCATCACACCAACACCACATCATCCCACCACCATCATCATCACCACCATCATCACCACCACCATCATCATCATCACCATCGCGTCGTCATCATCATCATCATCATCATCATCATCATCATCATCATCATCATCATCATCATCATTTTTATCATTATTATCATCATCATTATCATCATTAATGGTGAGGTGATGGGTATGGTGGTGTTGTCGTCTTCATTATCATTTTCATTGCTTTTGTTGTTGCTGTTGCTATGGTTGGGGATTTTTTGGTAGTAGTAGTAGCAGTAGCTGTAGTAGTAGTAGTAGTAGTAGTAGTAGCAGTAGCTGTAGTAGTAGTAGTAGTAGTAGTAGTAGTAGTAGTAGTAGTAGTAGTAGTAGCAGTAGCTGTAGTAGTAGTAGTAGTAGTAGTAGTAGTAGTAGTAGTAGTAGTAGTAGTAGTGGTAGTAGTAGTAGTAGTAGTAGTAGTAGTAGTAGTAGTAGTAGTAGTAGTAGTAGTAGTAGCATTAGGAGTAGCATTAGGAGTAGCATTGGGAGTAGCATTAGGAGTAGCAGCAGTAGTAGAAGTAGTAGCAGCAGCAGCAGCAGCAGCAGTAGTAGTAGTCGTCGTTGTCATTGCCGTTGTCATCGTCGTCACGGCAACATGTAAAGAAGAGACAAAGAAACGGACAAAAAAAAGAGAACAGTGAGAAACCAACACACACTGTAACACTGGTCTGTGTATGGAAATGTAACACACACTGTAACACTGGTCTGTGTATGGAAATGTAACACACACTGTAACACTGGTCTGTGTATGGAAATGTAACACACACTGTAACACTGGTCTGTGTATGGAGATGTAACACACACTGTAACACTCAACTGTGTATGGAAATGTAGCACTTACTGTAACACTCAACTGTGTATGGAAATGTAGCGCACACTGTAACACTCAACTGTGTATGGAAATGTAACACACACTGTAACACTCAACTGTGTATGGAAATGTAGCACTTACTGTAACACTCAACTGTGTATGGAAATGTAGCGCACACTGTAACACTCAACTGTGTATGGAAATGTAACACACACTGTAACACTCAACTGTGTATGGAAATGTAACACACACTGTAACACTCAACTGTGAATGGAAATGTAACACACACTGTAACACTCAACTGTGTATGGAAATGTAACACACACTGTAACACTCAACTGTGTATGGAAATGTAGCACACACTGTAACACTGGTCTGTGTATGGAAATGTAACACACACTGTAACGCTGGTCTGTGTATGGAAATGTAACACACTTTAACACTGGTCTGTGTATGGAAATGTAACACACACTTTAACACTGGTCTGTGTATGGAAATGTAACACACACTTTAACACTGGTCTGTGTATTGAAATGTAGCAGTCTCTTTAACACTCAGCTGTGTATGGAAATGTAACACACTCTTCAAACAATCATCTGTGTATGGAAATGTAACAGACACTTCAAACACCCGTCTGAATCAGAATCAGAATCAGAAAACGGTATTGCCATTAAATCAGCACGAGACTTATTTGACACCAAACGTAAACGTCTTATGTTCGTAAAAAAGAATCCTCGTGCACATATTGGATCATGTCAAGCAGATTGTCTTCGTTGTTGAAAAAACTCACTCACGGTCTTGTAGTTATTCATATTATTCATGTCTTTTATTTAAACATTAGATTAAAATGTTCTTTCTTAAATCATTATGATTATAGTATTGTTGTTGTTGTTGTTGTTTTTGGTGGTGGTGGTGGTGGTGGTGGTGGTGGTGGTGGTGGTGGTGGTGGTGGTGGTGAAGATGAAGATGATGGTGATGATGATGATAATGATGACGACGACGACGATGAGTAGGAGGAGGAGGACAGTGATGATAGTGATGATGATGATGATGATGATGACGATGATGATGATGATGATGATGATGATGAGTATCAAGTAAGCAATACTGGTCTTCCATGTTGTTGCACCACTGACCCCTGTGTGCACTGCCCCATCAGGACCACACGGGCAACAACAACGCCTATGGCTGCCTGGAGCCCGGGGAGTCAGGCAGGGGGAGCTACAGTGCCACGGAGTACTCCAGAGCCATGACCCCTCTGGAGAGGTTTGTTTCTGTTTGCCTGAAGTTGAGATTTTGATTGATTATAAAACAATAGCTATTGTTCTGGAGAGGTTTGTTTCTATTATAGATGAGATTTTGATTGATTATAAAACAATAGCTATTGTTCTGGAGAGGTTTGTTTCTATTTGCCTGAAGTTGAGATTTTGATTGACTATAAAACAATAGCTATTGTTCTGGAGAGGTTTGTTTTTGTTTGCTGAAGTTGAGATTTTGATTGATTATAAAACAATAGCTATTGTTCTGGAGAGGTTTTATTCTATTTGCCTGAAGTTGAGATTTTGATTGATTATAAAAACAATAGCTATTGTTCTGGAGAGGTTTGTTTCTATTATAGATGAGATTTTGATTGATTATAAAACAATAGCTATTGTTTTGGAGAGGTTTGTTTCTATTTGCCTGAAGTTGAGATTTTTATTGACTATAAAACAATAGCTATTGTTCTGGAGAGGTTTGTTTCTATTTGCCTATAGTTAGATTTTGATTGATTATAAAACAATAGCTATTGTTCTGGAGAGGTTTGTTTCTATTTGCCTATAGTTAGATTTTGATTGATTATAAAACAATAGCTATTATTGATTATAAACCAGTAGCTATTGTTCTACCTTGTCATGAAATATAAAGTCATAATTTTGTATCCTTTTGCTTTTAAACCTTGTTTTAAAAACACCCAAGCCCTCAAATATTTGCTTGCCTATATATGTAACACTTCACCACATAATGAGTCGCATTGCACCAGAGGTCAATTTTTAGTTATTGACATGTTATCGATTTGCAATAAAATGGCTATACGATACACACACCAAAAAAATAAAACCAGATTGAAAATTGGACAAATCTATGAAAAGTTTTTACAAGTTAAAATGATAGATTGCAAGAAATGACAAAATGAGAAATTGACAAGTTTAGCATCGTAATAGTTGGTCAGAATGGGGCTTGGGTGTTTTTAAAACAAGTTTAAAAGCAAAAGGATACAAAATCATGAAATATTTCATTACAAGGTAGAACAACAGCTATAGTTTTATAATGAATTAAAATCTTAAAATCAACAACTTGACCCCATCTGCCTAAACTGGCTCCTAGCGAAAAAGTGGATCAGGAGCTAAGCGACTTATTTTGGTGGTGGAGAGTCACATATTTATATTTTAGTTTATTTTACACCACTTTATGTCACAGCAGATTTCTCTGCGTGAAATTCGGGCTTCCCTCCGCGGGGAGAGGGCGTCGCCACAAGTGCAGCGCCTACACATTTTTTTTTCCTGTCTGCAACTGTATATGTTTTCCTATCAGAGTGACTTTGTTCTACAGAATGTTGCCAGGGACAGCCCCCTTGTTGCCGTGGGTTCTTTTACGTGCGCTAGATAATGATGTGTAACACACGGGGCCTCAGTTTATTGTCTCATCCGAAAGACTAAGGCTACGGCCATAGTAAACCCGGCCCTTCCCGTTGTTTTGACGGCCGTCTCTTTGACGGTAGAACGGATCCGTCAAAGCGGCCATAGTCAACCCAGCCCGTCTCTTTCTGACAATATGGTCACCCCGAGACTGCGAGTGACGCAAAAATGAGGCTGCCGCGGTGACGCAAATGGACAGAAAATAGTTCGACATAAAAAGTGTTTTTACGTAAAATCCCCCCCCCCCCCCCCAAAACTTTTATCAAAACCATTGGAATGTAATCGGAAGGGTCAATTTACTAGTTTGTGTAGTCAGAATTTTTGAAGCACCATAAATAAGTTTTTCTTGATTATTTTCCTTTCCGTCGACCCGGCAAACGGACGTGTTGCTCGAACGTCAAAACGACGGGTTAAAAAGAACGGGCCGGGCCGGGTCTACTATGGCCACGCACAGCCGTTTTCAGTGACGCCACAGAGTAATTCAGCCGGGCAGCATTTTTCATCCGGCCCGTCATTTTGACGGCGTCAAAATGCCAGGTTTACTATGGCCACAGCCTAACACCCAGAATACCACTCATGGTCTAATGGATGGGGGAAAAGTTTTGGGCTCAAACGGGATTCGAACCACCGCACACTTCGACCCGGACTTTTCGCTTTCTAGGCAGGCGCGTTACCACCTATACCACATAATATTATTCCTTACAACGCTCCCTGCCTATACAAGCCGGCTACACGCCAGCTTTTCTTGTTCATGCCGCTTTTTCCTTCTCTCTTCCTGCATTACTCTAGCATTTTAATTCCAGCACATCAGTACTATGGGGCCGGGGCGATAGCTCAGTGATCAGAGCACTCGCTTTCCCCCAAGCTACGGTGAAGCAGCATTAAGCATGGTGACCAAGTGGATGGGTGCCCGTTTGCGTACTTTGGCTTCAGTACAGCCCCCCCCCCCCCCCCCCCCCCCCCAGTTCACCCAGCTGCACACGGGTACCTGCCCTCTTTAGGGTCAGGGAAGGTAAAGCAGCGAGGGAGAGGAGATGGGCGCCGCCTTCAATATACTGGCCGCTAGAGAAGCTGAGGTCTCTGATACCTCGCTCCCCTACGACCACACAGGTTATGGGACACCTTTACCTTTAAGTTTTAAATTAGGGCTAAGGCACCCACAGAAAAAACAAAAAAAAACACTGTGTGATAGTTTAGCCTCTGACTCAAAACTCTTGCGATTTTAGCACAGATTTGGTAGGTTTGACTTTTTGGGTTGTTTTTCAGCAAACACACACACACACGCACGCACGCACGCACGCACGCACGCACGCACGCACGCACGCACACACACACACACACACTCACACGCGCGCACACACACACACACACACACACACACTCACACACGCGCACACACACACACACACACACACACACACACGCACGCACGCACGCACGCACGTACGCACATCTTATACCATCACTCACAGTCTAGTGGATGGAGGAAAAGTGTCGTGTACAAACAGGGATGGAACCACTATACTCTGTGAACGTGGTCTTTGCGCTTTCAAGGCAGGTGCCGTACCTCCCGACTGCTGATCCACTCCTGTGCTGGTCACTCTGCAAGAGGTCTGCCCACTGGCCTCAGCCCACACCTTCCCACTTCAGAGCAGCTCAGTGTGTGTTTGAAAGGTGTACAAGGCGAAAAGGTCCGTCAGCGACCTGAGGCTTCGGTCAGTCACATACTAAAGAGCTTCACACACTCGCCAGGCCAATATGGCCTGAAGCTTTCAAACTGAGCGTTGACTGGCTGGAGGATGCGAGCTGTCTGTTCGGCATAGAACAGGACCTGTTCCAAATGGAGGGGTTAAAGCACCCACTCCTCAAGCCGCTTGAGAGAGACGTTGTTTAGGATCACAGAGGATCTGTTGATGGGGGGGGGGGGGGTTGTTTGGTCCTGGCCTTGCAGTTCAGGAGGCTCTGTGCATTCCTTGTATAAAAAAAAAAGAGACCACTAGTGGATCGGTGGTCTAGGTGGTAACGCGCCTGCCTAGAAAGCGAAAGTCGGGTCGAAGTGTGCGGTGGTTCGAAACCCGTTTGGCCAAAACTTTTCCCCCGTCCATTAGACCATGAGTGATGGTCTGGGTGCTAGTCTTTCGGATGAGACGATAAACCGAGGTCCCATGTGTTACATATAATTATTTAGTGCACGTAAAAAAAAAAACTACGGCAAAATTCTGTAGAAAAAAGCCATTCTGATCGGAAACAAATACAGTTGCAGACGGGAAAAAGAAAAAAAAAAAGGTGGCGCTGCACTTATGGCGACACGCTCTCACTGGGGAAGGAGAGCAGCCTGAATTTCACGCAGAGAAATCTGCTGTGACATAAAGTGGTATAAAAAAAAAAAAATATATATATATATATAAAACAAGTCTTGTCAGCTACGTTGACCAGTGGTGTTGGTGTTGCAGGTATGAAGCTGTGTACGGGCCATCCACCTACAGCATGACTAACTTCAGAAGCCAAGACGAGACCGGCATGGACCTTTCTGATGCGGACTTGGCTACTGACGTGTAAGGTCACGACCTGGACCTTATCTACCTTGCTCTTTTCGTTGAGGACACGACCTTGACCTTCCAAGGTCATGGCCAGTATCCTCGGGAATAATGTTGGCAACATGTTTTTTGGAGATGCATTGTCCACATGCTGTGATGGGACACCCACTGACATATGCACGTACGTGAACAGAAACTTCTTGTCTGCAAAAAGAGACAAGAAGTACACACATTCCCCATGTACATATCCCCCACATCCTCAAGGTCTTGCAAACGTTCTTCTGTGTGTCTTGGAATTTGTCTTCTCAGAGACAAGAGAAATAATAGAAACTTGTCATGTCAAAAATTCCAAGACGTGATTATAAAATAGTGGAACATTTGTCGGGTTACAGATCCAAAGACATACTTATTCAGGGTGTGGAGTTTGGTGGTGGTTGTTTTTTTTTTTATTTGGGGAGGTGAAGGTCATTTCAGAGGCAGTTCTGAAAATGAAGCCTCAGGCTGGAAATTTGTGGTATTTGCACCACACACACACAACACACACACACACACACACACACACACACACACACACACACACACACACACACACAACACACACACACACACACACCACACACACACACACACACACACACACACACACACACACACACCTCGTATGGGTTGCATTGATGAAGGGAAAGGAGAGACAAGGAAGGAGGGATAGAAACAACAAGCAGCTCAAGTTGTCCACTCTAAAGAGACGTGGGAGTGACAGCACTGAATTGACTGATATGTCAAAAAAAAAAATTTAAATGAAATAAAATATAAAAAAAAAACAATATTTGGTGCTCTAGAGGCACACACAACACACAAAGCATCTCACGAGAACTCCTACTTAGGCCAGCTTCTGCTGACCCTTTCTAGTCTTAAAAAAAAAAAACCTGGTTAAGATAAGACGGGTCAAGGTGATGTCGAGAGAGACTGTTTTCCAAGTACAGAGATGTTGAGATGAGTATGTGTATTTGCACATCGCTTTCAGACTTCAAGATTTTGTAGACTTGTCCATGTAAAAGGAAAAAAAAACAGAAATTGAAAACATGTCTGGTGCGCATGAAATGGAATGTCTGTTTCACTGTTTTTCGTAGACGTTGCACCATAGCTGTGGATGCTAGACTTGATGGATGAAAAACTATGATAGTCATTTTAAACTCCATGTGTCTGTGCTGCTTTATTGACACACGGAATTGGCATACAACAACAGAACGGGTTTATTTATAGATCACCGAAGATTCATTGTAGCACGTCATTGTTGCTCTGGGGGAGAAGCCTATGGACCTCCAGTCTACAGCCTTCTCCAGGAGGACGCACAAAGGACACATGGCCAACGTGTCAGAGACACAACTCCTTGCTGGTGGTGGTCACTGTTGCTGCAGATATCACACGTCTCTGCTCCCGAAACCAAGGCAGTACAAGCAGGGATTACCCTGAAGTGTGCAGTCACAGTTCAGAAACAAGGGCCTGTAGAGTGGGGTCAGAATGGTCAGTGAGGGGGACATGCCATTCCCAGGATTTGAAACTTTCAGGAAGACAGGGATTGTGGAATGATGCCCTACATATCCAGGACGTGTGAAACTGCAACAGTCTGTGCTTTACAGGGACTACAGCCACATGAACAGAGTGGAATTACACAACAAAAGGAGGAAAAACAAGTATTTGATAATTATGCCAAATTTGTTTATCTTGCCACAATTTGTTTTTTTTTTAAATGTGACATATGTTGAAATAGTATCGGATAGTACCTGTGCGTGCAAGAACACAAAAAGGAAAGTGCTTGGCGTGCATAACAGAACTTTGGAAGTGTTTCTTTGTTTTGTTTTGGCCATGAACAATGATAGTGTTTTCCATGATGACTGTTGATGTATGGTTATGTCCTCAGTGTCACCAATGCTACTAATAATCGACTGACCCTCTTGTTTTCATCCAAAGAAAAACCTGCAGCATTTCAACACCTTGTTTATTTTAGGAGTTGCTTGATTCATTGTTTGGGGACTTTTACTTAGATGATATACTACAAAAATGTACTGGACAATGGTGTCAAGCCAATGGAACTGTATGTTTGATTTTCTTCTTGTTGCTATGCGTTCATAGACTTTCAGTACTTGCTATGTCCATGAATTCACCACAGATCTTCCTGCATACCATCAAAGCCATTTTGTCAAAGTGCGACTTCTGTTGTAAACCTTGTTGTTTTTTTTGGTGGGGGTTATGGTATGGGTGGGATGTTTGGGTTTTTTAATCCTGCCTTAAAAGCTGCTACTTTTCAAGATCACACGGTCAACGTCATCTCATTTTTACAGGATGTACTGTTTTCAGGGCGCAGGGCCTGTAGTTATGCTGTGTTTTCGCTAAACCCTCGTGCAGGAAGGATCCAGTCATGAACTGTGGTGTCTCCAGCAAAGTACCTTGGCCAGTATCTTCTGAATAAGCTCAAAACATGTCTGAAATTTCTCAGCCCACTGGCTCGCTCTTAGCCTGGTTGTATTCGCCCCTGTTTGAAGGACTGTTCAGGGACAGAAAGGGGGAAAGCAGGGTCCTTGACACATTGACATCATTCACATTCACACTTCCTTTACAATTATGGGTGCTGATTGAGATTCATCATGCTGGACCATTCCTATGTGTGCACCCCCCCCCCCTCTCTCTCTCTCTTCTCATCTCTCTCTCTCTCTCTCTCTCTCTCTCTCTCTCTCTTCTCTCCTCTCTCTCTCTCTCTCTCTCTCTCTCTCTCTTCTCCTCTCTCTCTCTCTCTCTCTCTCCTCTCTCTCTTCTCTTCTCTCTCTCCCTCTCTCTCTCTCTCTCTCTCCTCTCTGCAGATGGCTATTGGAGGGGGTTTTTTTGGTTATTGTTGCAGAAAAGCCCCTCAGTTTTTGACAAAGTGTGTCCTGTAGTGGTCCCAGAAAACACCTGGGGCTTTTTCTAACTCCTTACAACACTTGTTTCATTATGATAATATTGACACATCAACAAATTAACTAGCCTAGAAAACCAAACCTGAAGTGGGATAAAAGTGGAATCCTCTCTATTTTTTCATTGATCTATTTGTGTGTTTTTTGTGAATTGGCTAGTTTAGCGTTGGTTCTTTTTTTATTACTTGTCAATTAGTGGGTTTAAGTGTTGCTAGCTTTTTTTTTTATATTGCTAGTGGTTTTGTTGTTGTTTGTGGTTGTTGTTTTAATGGGTGGGTGGGTTATTGCTGTTTGCTTGTTTGCTTTGGAGGGGGGGGGGTGGAAGGGAGGAGGGTCAACTAGGAGTTTGCTTGCTGTGGTAGTCCAGGCTCCCCTGTCCAAACACTGGTGTTGTTTTTCAGCACTAGACTGTCCAATGGCAGAATTGCAGGTGTTTGAATGGCTTCTGTTATTGCAACACTTTCTTGGATGAGACTCTGCCAGTTTTGATAAATTGCTGGATTTGGAGTTCTTCCTTTTCAAGCAATCCAGTTT
Organism: Stramonita haemastoma; assembly: GCA_030674155.1. Lineage (NCBI taxonomy): Eukaryota > Metazoa > Mollusca > Gastropoda > Neogastropoda > Muricidae > Stramonita > Stramonita haemastoma. The sequence continues at coordinate 19,880,831 of CM060346.1, forward strand.
TTTTTAATACAAATTATAAACTGTCCCATTTTGGTGTTGCTTGATTTCACTTTTCTTTTCTTTTCTTTTTTTTTTTTTTTTTTTTTTTGGGGGGTGGGTGGTTGTGGGGTGGTTGTTTTTTTACAAATCAGAAACTGTCCCATTCTGGTGTTGCTGGATTTGACATGTCTTCTGTTGGAGGGGGGGGGGGGGGGGGTTGTTTTTTGTTTTGTCTTTCAGTTTTCCTGTTCTTGTTGATTAGCCACTTTCAAAAATGCTAAATTTTGTTTCTTCTTTTGGGGCTTTTTTGTTTTTGTTTGTTGGGGGGGGGGGGGGGCGTGGGAGGGTTGTTGTTTGTTTGTTGTTTTTTTTTTTGTGGGGGGGGTGGGGTTGGGGGGGTTGTTATCAAACTGTGAGCTGACTGTTTTTTAATCATGCTGTCTTATGTGTTCTTTGTGTTGAAATTGTTACAAAGTTTGAAGAGGCTACTTTAAGTGTTGCTGTTGGTGTTGTCACATTTTGAACACTTTACATTCTCAATATTATATTGAGTCTGGGTGTCTTTTTGTTCTTTGTCCTCAAACTTGTTTAAAATTATTGATTGACATGCTTTAGTTTTGGCTAGTTTGGACAAATATATTGAATTTGATCATTTGTTTGTTGTTGTTTTTTTGTTTATGTTCAATCGCTGGGTTACTGCCTTAGGTGTCTTCTATTTTGCAATTTGTGAGTGTGTGTTTTAAATTTAATTGTAGATCAGACTATTCTAGAATGATTAGCCTTGATATCCACATTTTTCATATTTTTGAATGATTTTACTGTGACCAATGCTTTTTTATTTTCAAGCTTTGTTGTTTGTTTTTTGTTGGTTTTTTTTTTGTTTTATGCTTTTTTACAGTGAGCTTACTGGTTTCAAATATTGCAGCATTTTGAGTTTGGGATTGTTTGATTTTCTTTATTTTGGTTGGGGGGGGGGGGGGACTAGGGGGGGGGGATTGGAGGCTGGTTTTTTTGTTCATTCTGTTGTTGTGTTTTTGTTGTTTTATTATTTTTTAACAAACAGTAAATAGGCCAGTTTTAGTGTTGCTGTTTTTTTTGGAGACCGGATAGCTCAGTGGTCAGAGCACTGCCTGTCCCCAGGCCAAAGTTTAGCAGCATTGAGGTGGTTGCCAAGTGGATATGATTTGATTTGATTTGATTATTTGATTTGATTTATTTTTTATATCGAGGATAATGGAATAAGCACTGTTGTGCTTTTTTGCAGCCAGTCCCCGTGTGTATGCAGTTTTGTAAATGTCATCTGTTCCACCGGCACGCGATGGCCTACTCTTACGAAAAGCGGAACAGGATTTAACGTGTGGGTAAGATGTTCTGTGTGCGTTGGCACACACACACGGGGCCTCAGTTTAGAGTCTCATTCGAAGGACTTTTGGGGAGAGTGGAGTCAGCACTGATGTTAACTCCGGGAGAAAAATCTCCTCGGCCAGAATCGATGGTTGACCATGTGCGCACCTCGGCTTCAGTACAGTTCCCCAGTTTCACCCAGCTGCCAATGAATGCCTGCCCTCTTTAGAGTCAGGGAAGGTAAAGCAGCGAGGGAGAGGAGACAAGCCCCACCCTCAAGATACTGGGCCCTGGAGAAGCTGAGGTCTCTGACATCTGGCTCCACATAGGTTGCGGAACACCTTTACCCTTTTACTTTTGGGGGTCCCTTGTTTTCTCATGATTTTTTTCCTTTGAATGTTGGTTGATTTGCCAGTTTCATTGTGTTACCATCCATGAGGCTGTTTTCCACTTCTTTATTTCCCACCAGCTTGTATATTGACCCTGTGTTTTTAAGTTTGTAGGGTTTTTTTCACTGTCTTTTTTCCCCACAAACTGTGGGTTAACCAATGTTTACTGAGTTTGGGTAAGGAGGGGGGGTTAGCTTCTCCCTCCCTCCCCTACCCTCCCATCGTGTAGGCCATCGTGTGCAGGT
>CM060346.1:19887787-19900287 GCA_030674155.1 Stramonita haemastoma
CTTATCAGAGAAACGGATTCTGAAACAGCCATCTTATCAGAGAAACGGCATCTGAAACAGCCATCTTATCAAGTACGATCTGAAACAGCATCTATCAGAGAAACGCATCTGAAACAGCCATCTTATCAGAGTAAGGGAATCTATGCAGTTACTTTTTTCAGAAAAAATGGACATAGTAACACTATCCTTTCCAAAGAAAATCTACACACCTAGATGAGTGAGTGAGTGAGTGAGTGAGTGAGTGAATGAGATGAATGAATGAATGAATGAATGAATGAATTAATGAATGAATGAATGAATGAATGAATGGATCGCTTGGTTTTTAACGAATTTTGTTGTTTTACAAAGGTGCTATTAGACGGCAACAGTGATTAAAAAAAACAAAAAAACAATCAAGATAAAAACCAAAAAGAAAATTCAGCAGCTAAGAATTTTTACATCAACTACAAAAGTCTATTCTGACTGGAAATTCTTATGATCATTTTTTGTTTTCTTGTGATTTTAACAAGAGAAGCATCTTTCGTATTCAAAACACCCTTACTAACAGCACTGAACGCTGTGGGGAAAAAAACTAATCATTTTTTTTTCCTTTACTTTGTGATTCATGTAGAACATTGACGAAGCAAATGTTGTTATAAATTGCACTGGAGCATATACATAGCTTTTGCAGATATTCCGTTTTCCATGACTGTCGCCGTCAAATCTTTCATGAAATCTCAAACAGATCGTTTCCAGAGAAACGGTTATGAACATGACCTCATGACTTCCTAAGTTCATGATTTTGCACTTAGAAAAGGTTGGTTGCGAACCATGATATGATGACAAGTTAATAATCCTGTTCCGCTTTTCGTAAGAGTAGGCCATCGTGTGCCGGTGGGAACAGATGACAAGATTTACAAAACTGCATACACACGGGGACCGGATGAAAAAAAGCACATAATTGCTTATTCTGTTATCCTCGATATAAAAGAATAAATAAAATAAAAATAAATAAATGATTTCTGCACATAGAAAAGGTTGGTTCAGTAACATTATTGATAATGGTGATCATAGTCATAATGATATGATAATACTGATTTGGTTGAGCGCTACCAAAGCATATAAGTACTTGACAATATTTTCAGTCTTTCTGATACCTAGCCTCCCTCCCTCCCTCCCCCCCCCTGCACACACACGCACATACATACACCACAAACACACACACACACACACACACACACACACACACACACACACACACACACACACACACACACACACACACACAACACACTGTTTTGGCTGGACTATTAAATAGGCATAGTACTTGCTTAAAATGTCATATTTAAGGTGACCTTTGAAAGAGGTCACTGCTGCACTGTGTCTGACGTTATAGGGAAAAAGTATTCCTTAAAGCTGGACTGAAACGAGACAGAGAGAGAGAGAGAGAGGGGAGAGAGAGAGAGAGAGAGAGAGAGAGAGAGGAGAGAGAGGAGAGGAAGAGAGAGAGGAGATTCATAAGTTTGGCGCCTGTAGGAGGGAGAAAAGGGCAAAAACAAGGACCAGAATAATAATTTACCATTTCCATAGAAATTTTTTCTTGGGAGTTTTCATAGAACAACCGAAGCTGACACTGACAGTCCACGCTGTGGAACTTCATGACGACAATTGCAAGCAGAGGACAGCTGCAAGAATTGATCCTTGTTTTGTAATGAACTACCCCGGCTGTTTACACCGCCCCTACCCCTAGTGCTGAAATTGGTTATCTTTCTTCATTTTTGAGGCAAAGGTATCCTTTTGGAGGATGTTATATTTCTTCTTTTTTTCATTGTTTATTTCTTTGTTTTAGGGGGGGGGGGGGTCTGTTTCAGGAGAGAAGGGGCCTGATTTGTTTTGTTGTTCGTTTGTGGATTTTTTTTTTTATAATTTTTGTTATCAATGACGCCAGTCATTGCTTTAGTGTTATCAGCATACCATCTTGCTGTGCTGGCTTCCCTGTCTTCAGGTGAAAAGGACAGAGGGCTGTCTCCACTGTGGATCTGTATTATTCGTGTTCTTCTGAACACCTCACAAGTACAAACATTCTAAGGTCATTTCTGCCAAAAAACAGTGATTAATATGCATGACGATGTTTATGTCTTTGCCCCTTGTAGAAGTCTGGCTGCCCAAATGCTGTACAGCTCACGTGTTAGCACTTTTTTAATATCTTTTTTTTAATATCAAATGCCTTCTCTTTATTTTTGTTATCTTGGTCCCTCTAAGCTGTTCCTTAATAACTAAAGAAGTGTTGAGTTATAACCTGTATATTTTCTGATTTTGTGCAGGCCTATGCATAGAATATCATTTGATATATTTTTCTAAATGTGCATACTTTTTTTCCTGACATTTATTTTTCTCTGATTTTAAACTCTCTGGTAATATTTGATGTGCATATTTTATTTCTTTGTACTGTCTTTCATCAAGCTCTGATTAGCTTTGCTATACAGGTCCTGTTTTTGTATGTTTACTTTCTCTGTTAGTTAATGTTCTTGCTAATATATATTTAATCATATTTCCTTTTTTCTGTATAGTAACTTTCTCTCATTTCAAATTATTTTGTTAAGTATTAATGTGTAAATTTCATTTCTCAACTTTCTCGGGATATTTGATGTGCGCATATTACTTTTGTATAGAGAGCTACTTCTTTCTTTTTCGACTCTTTTCTTGTATTGAATGCTTTGGTTTGGTTTCTTAACAAGATTTAGCACTCAATCAATCCATATGTCATTAATATCAAAGTTAAAGTGCGCATTAATTTTGTCTTTATGTCATTCTTAACTTTTTTGGCTTGAAGAAACTGAGACGATATCAAATGTGTGCTTCTTTTTTTTTTTAAACTGTTCACATATAAATCCTTATTTGTTTTATCTTTTTGTTTGTCTGTATAGTTTTAAATAGTTCTAAGGTGATTATATTTGATGTCAACATTTTTTTCTCATCATAAACATTCAATTTTTCTTTTCCTTTTTTGTTTTTTAGTTGTATCCCAGGTGTGATAAAAATGTACATTTTTTTCTGTTTATGTATTAACTTCGTAATCCCAAAAATCTGATTATGTGCACTGAGGTTATTTTTAACTTTACATAATTAATTTGCTTCTCCTCGAAATCGCATCATAAACTATGATATGCACATTTATTTTGTCAGCAGGTTGTCTTTTCAAAATTTTGTTTTATTTAATGTACATAGCTTTTTTTTATAAAAATTCTGCTTACGTAATTTTTCCAAGCCAAACTATTTTGATGTATGCAAGTTCTATCTGTTTACAAATTTCTCTGCTTTCTGGCTGTGGTTACATTGAACAGGGGCCTGTGTGGTTTTGGTGACATAACATCCTCAACATCTGGTTCTATTCAATCTGCAGGATTACATTGACTTCCGTCTGCACAGGCATGGTCTTGGGCCTTGCCCTATGGTTACAACTGATGTGTACATCGCCCTTTTTATTGACAACCCCCCCCCCCCCTCTCCTCAAACCTGGATTATAGTCATGTAATCTGCATATTGTTACTTCAGTCTACAGATGGTTTTAACTTATTGTGGTAATTACTTTTTTTTTAATACTTTCTCTGACATCAAACTCTCTGATTTCGTTTACAAACTCCTTCACACACAATGAATTTTGTGAAACACATTTTCACCATGTACAGGGTAACTCTTGGTTACACATCGCTGACATATTTTGACATTAAGGCAACTGGAGAATATTGTCGACAAACGAGAAAGTTGTACATTTATTGGCGCATTTTATGATTTTTTCTTTTCGTTTCTTGACTAAAGCTCCGAACTGCACATCTCTGACTGTGTTTGCACAGTTCCTCTACCCTCCAACTGGAAGGGTGGTTAGAGCAATGTACGTAGCACTGGCGATCTGATGGACCAGGTTCAACCTCAGGTTCGATCCTCTGCATCCGAGACGCCCGTTCAAGGGCTCCCTCCCCCCCCCCTAGCACATTATCTCTTTCCCCCTCCCACCTAATGCTAACGTCAGTGCTGACTCTAATGCACCAAAGTCTTCTGGGCGAGACTGTAACCCAGTTTCTGAGTGCCAACTGCACATAGAACATCTGTGCACATGGTCAATTAGCTCTGCTTCTCAAAGTGGAGGCCGTTTGTAGGCTCGTGCAAGGATGACAATGTTTACAAAAACTGCTTGTATTTGGGCATGATTTGAAAGATAAAACTACATGAGTGCTATTCTTTGTCATCGAATATAAAATAATGTCAAATTTATTTTATGTACATATTATTTTTCACTGTTGTCTTACAATTTTTTAGGTTTGTTTTAGCCTGGGGCTGTAGTAACATTATATAACATGAATCTGCTTTTTAGTTAACAAGCTTTCTACATTCTCCAACTTTTAGACTATCAAATCTACATAGGTCAATTTTTAGCACATTAAATCTGCATAGGTCAATTTTTAGCACATGAAATCTGCATAGGTCAACTTTTGGTCATTAAATCTGCATAGGTCAACTTTTGGCTCATTAAATCTGCATAGGTCAATCTTTTGGCATCATTAAATCTACATAGGTAAACTTTTAGCACATCAAATCTGCATAGGTCAACTTTTGGCTCATTAAATCTGCATAGGTCAACTTTTGGTTCATTAAATCTGCATAGGTCAACTTTTGGCACATTAAATCTGCATAGGTCAACTTTTAGCACATTAAATCTACATAGTGAACTTTTAGCACGTTAAATCTGCATAGGTCAACTTTTAGCACATTAAATCTGCATAGGTCAACTTTTAGCACATTAAATCTGCATAGGTCAACTTAAGCACATCAAATCTGCATAGGTCAACTTTTAGCACATCAAATCTGCATAGGTCAACTTTTAGCACATTAAATCTGCATAGGTCAACGTTTGCATAATATATCTGCATAGGTCAACTTTTGGCATATTAAATCTGCATAGGTCAACTTCGATCATATTAAATCTGCTAAGGTCAACTTTTAGCACATTAAATCTGCATAGGTCAACTTTGATCATATTAAATCTGCATAGGTAATCTTTGATCATATTAAATCTGCATATCTCAACTTTAAGAAGTTTAATCTTTATAGGTCAACTTCGATCCTATTGAATCTGCATATCTCAACTTTTAGCATATTGAATCTGCATAGGTCCACTTTAAGCATATCCAATCTGCAATCTGCACCATTTCTGCAATGGTGCCTGTGGCTGAGGCTACTTTCAATATGCAAATGTCTGGTTTGGTTTCGATCAGTCCCCTATGCTCAAACAATGGTGATTCCAGATGCAAGGTTTTCTGTCTGTCTGCAGACTGATGTCAGCCTCACTGTGGGGATATCTGACCTGTAGGCTTCATCTCTGTTTTTCTTGACAGGGTTCCTGTATCCACTGAGTATTGTTTTATCTAATGTACAGATTTTCTATTTCTTTTACTGAACACTTTCTCTGGTCTCAAAATCTGATTGGATCTAATCAAAGCATTTTTTTCACTTCAATTGGAATACTTAGAGTCCCTGACTTCAAACTCTCCGATTCCATTGGAAAAACCAGTCTTGGTTTTACAGCCTCTCTCTTTCACACACATGGTGTACGCCTCCTGGTTGCACGTGGCTTATACATTACCTTTGGGACAGAAACAAACCGCAGAATGGTGTCGACAAACGAGTGATTCTGATATTTATTGTCGCATTTTATTACTGTTATACACCTTTCTCTACCCATTTTCAGAATGGAAACCGCATTTGATTCATGTGTGGAGGGTGGGGGGGGGGTATTAGGCGGTGGGGGCTTAGGGGGCAAGGGGTTTTTTGCGTGGATATTTGGGGGGGGGGGGGGGAGGGAGGGGGGTTGTTGTTGTTGCTGTTGTTGTTTTGAGAGGGGAGGTACCAAGTTGTATTTATTATTGTTTTGGGTTCATTCAATTTCATTGTTTTATGAGCTAATGTGAAGGCATCTTGCATTAGCTGAAGTATCTTTGCATTGCTTTTTGTTTACACTGTCAAAAGCTGAAACATTTTATTGTTGTTGGTTACAAATGATTTTTGTAGTAGCGTTCTATACTACTAGTAAGCCTGGCCTACCCACGATATTAATAACACATCGCAGAGAGCAAGATCCTGCTATCTCATGTTTATACACACACACACACACACACACACACACACACACACACACACACACACACACACACACAACACAACACACACACACACCACACACACACACACACACGCACGCACGCACGTACGTACGTACGTACACTACACATATACATACATACATACATACATCATACATACATACATACATACATACATACATACATACATACATACATTAACATACATACATACATCACAACATACACACACACATACATACACACATACACACATACATATATATACATACATGCATGCACGCACGCACGCACACACGCACGCACATCCATCCATCCATCCATCCATCCATCCACACACACACACACACACACACACACACACACACACACACACACACACACACACACACACACACACACACACACACCACACACACATACATGTCTCTCACCTGTCAGCTTCATCGAGTTCCGTGTTAGCCACAGTGTCCAAAGATAATTTTGTTTTTGCATCTTAAAGTCTTTTTTTTTTTTTCTAAACTGCTTGCTAAAGAGAACTTAAAGGAAGAACATCAAGACTGACTGTGATGGGATTTTCCTGATCTTTTTTCCGTTCACCTTGGACTATTTTCAGGTGTTTACTGTTCCGACGTTCTGTATTTTATGTTGGAAACAGAGTGGGCTTGTTTCTCGTTCCTCAGCCAGAGCTCCAAGATTCACTACTGGTAGCACTGTGCATCTTGCACCGTTTCCCCCTTTGATTAAGGTAGCCACATTCTGACTTCAGGGAGGATGTCTAAACACAACGTCAGTGTGCAAGCGTTTCTTGTCTTCTTTTTTAAAAATAATTTTGTTATTTGTTCCTATTGGCATTCAATGGCCTACTCCTCCGAAAGCGGAACATGTTTTAAAGTGTGCGCAAGATGCTAGGCGTGTATTCACCACACGAGTTGTTTGTTTTTTTGGTTTATAGTCTCATCCGAAGGACTTTTGGAGGAATGGACTCGGCGCTGATGTTAACTCCTAAGGGGAAAAAAATCCCTTTGAGCTGGTGTCTCGGTGGTGACTGGAACCCAGGCCGTCAGATGGCGAGCTAAGCGATCTAACCAGTCGGCTAACCCTTCCCCTGTCCCCAGTTCACTGTTCTCACTTGTATTGGAATCAGTAAGTAAAAGTATAGTGATACCTTGTTAACGGAAAAGGCCTTTTTTTTCCAGATTCAGTTTGAAAACAACTACTACACTGTTCTTATAGTATTATACAGATTCGGCAATATTATTTTTCCATGGTGCACAATGCTTGATGGTTGTGCATTGTATTGTGTTGTGTTGTATTGTACTGAATTGTATTGTATTGTACTGTGTTGTGTTGTATTGTACAGTATGTTCATGTCACAGCAGATTTCTCGGTGTAAAAGATAGGCTATTCTCCTTGCGGAGAGTACGTTGCCACAAGAGCGTTTACCGCCACTAGTCTAAAGGTAACATACATTTATTCATTTTTTTATTTATTCTTTTATATCGAAGATAATGGAAAGCACTCACCTGCTTTTTTACATCCAGTCCCTGTGTGTATGCAGTTTTTGTAAATCTTTCCCATCAGTTCCACCGGCACACGATGGCCTACCCTTACGAAACGCGGAACAGGATTTAACGTGTTTCCTTCCTGTACCAAATCCACCACAGCCATGCTGATGTCACTCCTAATATCTCTGAGTCTCTGCTTCCTGCCTGTGTCATACGTGAGCAGAACAAAGGCACTGGCGAGACTACACATCCCTGACCTACAACATAGGAAAGAGGACCAACTCCCAATCCCACAGGTGCTGCTAATATTTTTTTTAATAATGTTACACCCCCCCCCCCCCCCCCCCGAAAATCGGAAACTCGCTACCTGAACAGAGGGGGGGGGGGGGGCAAAATAGTAACTTACCTCAATCTCCCCCTTGGTCAGTCAACCTTGGAGCTTTAGCTGAGGAACAACACACACACACACACACACACACACACACACACACACACACACACACACACACACACACACACACACACACACACACACACACACACACACTGTGACTGACGGATGTCAGAATTACCAGGGTTACATGTTTTGTCCATATAATGATCACAATTATCTTTGAGCATCCGTTTGTATCCCAAGTTAGTTCTAGTTATTTTCTAGAGCTCACATCGCGACCCAATGCCAGTTGAAAATAGTGGTGGTTCATGCTGACTAAAAGGGCTGGGTTTTATACAAGAACTAGTAAAGAAATACCTAAAACTGTCAGAGAAATATTGCCATGTACTTTCTGGAAACTCCTCTGTGTGTGTGTGTGTGTGTGGTGCGTGCGTGCGTGCGTGCGTGGTGTGCGCGCGCGCGCGCACGCTGTTTGGGAACACATATTTTTTTTAACAAAGATGGGGAAAAAGACCTGTTTTGTTTAAGGCAAGGGATCATCTAAATGTGAAGTTTGTCTTGTGGGGTTTTGTCCTGGCATTTTTTTTGGTGTGCATTGCTTTGGCATCAACACGACATAAATTATTATAGCGTATTTTACAAACCGAAGTGATCTTTTTCTGTTATTTTCTTTTGATCTGCTCCCTATTCCAATCAGAAGGACATCTGAACTTGGAATCCTTTGAGTCAGCGTCAGATTCTGTGTGCAGTGTGTTGACAGTGAGCCACCCTAGGTTGCTTGGGGTTCATTGCTTTGCTGGATATTTCATTTGTATTTCACTGTGTTCTTACTGGGGTTTGCTTGGTGGTGTTATTTTTCTGTGGTGTTTCGGGGTGGAAGGGGGGGGGAGGGGGGTAGGAGGTCCAGAAAACTACTGGCGTAATCCTTGAATGCTATATTATTATTTGCCCGTCTCAAGCACACTGCATGGAGGAAAAGAGAAATCTGTATTTTGCTGGAGGGAAGAAATGGTGTTTTGCTAACTTATTGATCTATTCATATGTCATCTATTTATTAAAAAATGTGTTTGTACATTTAGCTGGAGGGGGAGGGGAATGGAATGTTGTTTGCTAATTTATTGATCCGTTCATGTGTCAGCTTTTCATTTATTTATTTATTTTATTTCTAGATTTCTTTGTACATTCAGCATTTCCTTTATTTGTGTGGTTATCTCTCTATATGTTTCCTTTCTTTTTTTTTTTTTTTCTTTTTTTTTTTTTGGGGGGGTGATCTTTCGTTTGCTTTGTTTCTGTCTTTGTCTACCTAGTTGTATATTCTGTTGTGTCATTTGTTTTATCTATGTAGGATTGTGATTCTTAGTAATCTATTCATAGATGCAATCGCATTTTTATTTCATGTGAGTTACTGTTTGCCAATTTCCCCTAGTGGCATTATACCATCAATGGCTGTAATATTTATGCACTTTTTGAAGAACATGTTATATGAGTTGTTTACGTTTGATGAGAAGGGGGTATTGATTTGGTTGGGGGGGTGTGGGGGGGAGGGGCTATGCAGGGTTGTTTTCCATGTGAATTGCCATTTTGCAAGTAATCTCAAATCTTAAAAAATGCATTTGGGGCAGGAGAGAGGGGCTTATTTTGCAGGTGGGTAGTTCTTTTGCAAGCGATACCATTTAAAATTATAGCATTTTTTTCTTTTTCTTTTTTTTCGGAGGGGGGGGGGGGGGTAAGGGGTGTTGGCTGATGCTCATTTCGAAGATAAAATGTTCTGCTTTTCCAAGCGATCACATTAACAAGATTGCAACTGCTTTTTTTTTAATTAATTTTTCTGTCTTTGGGGGATGTATTTTGCAGTATTGTTCTTTTCCAAATAATCACAAATTCAAAGATTGTAACTTTGTCTGGGGGGGGTTTCAGGGGGGGGGGGGACTTTGAAGGAGGGAGGTGCTCATTTCTTTGGTGATTTAGTAGGCTCTTGCAAGTCATCGTAAATTTAAAGAGTGCGGCTGGTTCATGACTGAGACCAAAACAATCTGTAATGATTCGTTTATTATGTCAGCTGTCTGATTTGGGGTTGTTGATTTTTTTAATTTTTGGACGTGTTCAGGCAGGAATGTGAAATCCGTGTGTGTGTGTGTGTGTGTGTGTGTGTGTGTGTGTGTGTGTGTGTGTGTGTGTGTGTCTGTCTGTCTGCTGTCTGTCTGTCTGTCTGTCTGTCTGTCTGTGTCTGTGTGTCTGTCTGTGTGTGTGTTGTGTCTGTCTGTCTGTGTGTGTGTTGTGTCTGTGTGTGTGTGTTGTGCTGTGTGTGTCAGTGTCTGTGTCTGTGTATCTGTGTGTGTGCGTGTGCGCGCACGTGAGCATTCGCATTATATCGCTATGAGCATGCATGCGTGCATGTGTATATTTCAGTTGGGTTTGTTGGGGTTTTTTGTAGGGGGGGGGGGGGGGGGTTGCTGTAAAGCAGCACATGAAACACAGCTCCAAGACTTGTCAGGGGCAAAGACAGCTGTGTCTGTACAGACCACGACGGTGTCTTAGCTTACAGCGTGTAGATCTAGCAGCACAGGCCAAGCAACATCTCTCTCTCTCTCCGTTATTAGTGTTAGCCAAGTACCACCATTGCTCTTGCATGAACAAGGTGTTATTGTTGTCACATCAATGTTGTCTCGCCATCGTCCTTCAGCCATGACAAGCTCTTAGTGTAAAACAAACCTGCACCCTCCTTTCATAGGAGAAAACCACCTCTGAAGTGGGAGTATGGCTGCCTGTCTGGCGAGGTGTTTGAAAGCGGCATACAGGCATAGCCTTCTCCTCCAGTGTGTGCTGACAGGCTCACAGTGGATTCCCAGGTGGGGGGGGGGGGGGAGACAGAGTGGGTGTTCTGAGGGGGTGACCCCCAGGATGTTAAGCTAGGGAACGTGCTAAACAACAACAACAACAAACAACAACGTTTGTACTGGTTTTGATCACTTTCATACTATGTTCACACTGCCAATGACTTTAAGTGTTTCACCTTGTTTGTTTGGATTTTTACAGGTTTAAAAAAAAAAAAGAAAAGAAATAGCGATGTACTTTTCTTTGTTGTTAGTGTTCTCGCGTGTGTGTGTGTGTGTGTGTGTGTGTGTGTGTGTGTGTGTGTGTGTGTGTGTGTGTGTGTGTGTGTGTGTGTGTGTATTTGTTTGTTTGTATTGGTGTGGTGTGTGTGTGTGCGTGCGTGCGTGCGTGCGTGTGTGTGTGTGTTTCTTTTACAAGATCTTTGGCGTGTAAATTCGATATTTGTATATCTATATAGAGAAATCAAGGCAGGGCAGGTCTGCTGCGTAAGTTGACCCAGAAGATAGTACAAAATATATATACATATATATTGTATATCTATATCCCACCCTAAATTTTTCCATGACGCTACTACCAAGATCTCATGGGCCCACACGGACTGAATCCCAACGCTGTTGTCCACTCAGATGTATTTATTTATTTTATTTATTTATTTATTATTATTATTTATTTATTCATTATTTATTTATTATTATTTATTATTTATTTATTTATTATTATCACTTTATATCACAGAAGATTTCTCTGTGTGAAATTCAGGGCTGCTCTCCCCGAGGAGAGCGCGTCGCCACAAGTGCAGCGCCTACTCTTTTTTTTTTTTTTCCTGTCTGCAACTGTATTTGTTTCCCTATCCGAGTGGCTTTTTTTCTACAGAATTTTGCCAGGGACAACCCTCTTGTTGCCGTGGGTTCTTTTACGTGCATTAAATAATGATGTGTAACACACAGGACCTCGGTTTATCGTCTCATCCAAAAGACTAGCATCCAGACGACCACTCATGGTCTGATGGACAGGGGAAAAGTTTGGGGCCCAAACGGGATTCGAACCACCGCACACTCCGATCCGGACTTTTCGCTTTCTAGACAGGAGTGTTACCTCTAGACCACGATCCATCTACCGCTGTAGTGTCCTTACATGTGTGTTGCACGGATGACCTCAGTTTGTCGCCCCCCCCCCCCCCCCCCCCCCCCCCCATCTTAAAGAGACGACCTCCCCCCTCCCCCCCCCCCCCCCCCTCAAGAAGGGGAGGGAGTGTGGTTTCAGAAGGGATTAGAACCATCGCTCTCTAGCTTTTCAGATAGATGCAGAGACCACTACACCACTAAAACCCAAACTAGTATATACACCAAAGTAACCAGATCCAGAAAGTGGGGGGGGGGGGGGGGAAAGAGGGATATTGTGTTGGTATTGTGTAAGATTGTAACCACTTTCAGTCAGTCACTGCAGATTTCTCTGTGCAAAATCTGAGCTGCTCTCCTGGGCAGAATGTGTCGCCACGCGAGCAGCGCCATCTTTTTTTTGTGGGTTTTTTTATACGTATGTGTATTTGGATGAAGAATCTCCTTTTCTCTACACATTTGCTGGCGGTGTCCTCAGATCAGGGGACAGAGAAGGCGAGGAAGAGGG
>CM060346.1:19912787-19915287 GCA_030674155.1 Stramonita haemastoma
ACATAAAAACAGATAAGAGCCTTGATTTGATGTTGCTGCTTGCTAAGCTACACATCTATAGAGGCGAAATTGATGGCCATACACCACAACTTTGCTTTCAAGCACAGCTACATAGCAGATGCATAACCGAGCAGTATAATGCAAAAACTGCAAATAACCTCATGAAATTTTAAATAAAATGGAGACACTACAAATTGTTATTTCTAGTCAATTAAAGGAAGGATAAACTCTCAGGAAACACACACACAGCTTGGGATATAAAGAAACCCAGTACTTGAGAACATCCCATAAGCATGCCTTATGGGAAGAGAAGAGACAAATGACAAGGTTTCTTGTGGCATTCTTTATAAGACATGGAGTGTAAATGGTGCACTATATAAAATGTGTGTGTGTGAACGTATGTCTATATGTTCTTCTCTGTCGGTTGGTCTGTCTGAAAGTATGTTTTGTGTGTATGCATGTGTAACAAAATGCATATATTTAATGTGGGTCAAACAGTAGGAATGTGGCCTCTAAAACGAGACTGCATGATGACTGCACTTTGCCGCTATAGGTATAGTGCTTGCAGACGACGGCTTTCGACCACCCCCCCAACGATACCGAACATCGCACAATTCACAGGTGTGGGTCTAAATTTAGATCCACAACGCTGCTATTGGCTGTTCCGATCTCATAGGAAGTAATCTAATTACCGCCCCGCCAAATCCACCACTGCTGACTTTGTGCCGCGTCCCGAGGCACAGTGGGTACTGACCAGCGTATTTGACGCTCAGATCAGTAGCCCCAAGTTCTTTCCATCCTGCTCGCAGCGCCACTTTGTAACAGAGTGCAGATTTTTGATCTGCCGCGCCCCTGACATCTTCTCGGCGAGGACAGCACGGTCAGACAGTGGGAATGTGGCCTCTAAAATGAGGCTACATAAATACTGCATTTCACCGCTATGGGCAAAGTACATGCAGAGGACTCGACCACCCCCCAACCATACAGAACGTCGCACAATTCACAGGTGTGGATCTAAACGTTAGATCCACGATGCTGCGATTGGCACTTCCGATCGCATGGGAAGTAATCTAATTGCCACCCCGCCACACCTGTATGTATTTAGGGATGCTTGTATGGATGTTTATATGGAGGCATGAATTATTGTATATGCAAATCGTTTATTTCCATTTTGTGTAACATCAATGTGCAACTATGAACATTCGATTGCAAATGGTTACGGTTTATTATTTTGATGCTGCTTGTCATGCATATATGTATCTGTAACAACAAAATGAAATCAAAAAGTTTTTTGTTTAAGTTGCTGCCAAGCCAGGCCCAGTGCATACGACTTCGGCGTTAGAGAGAATTGTTTTCTTTTTGAGTCTGTCTGAAAAAAAAAGAAGAAGAAAAAACAGGCAGGAGAATGGACTAAATAGGCCAAAAATAGACAAGGATTAGGTGACGCGCACAACAAGAATAAAACAGAAACAAAGGGAGGGATAGAAAAGAGGGAATTCCTGGGACAGAATTTCCAGAGGGTGGGGCTGCTCTATAGCCTGGCATCACCGCAAGGGGGTAAACTCGATCCAGACAGCAAACAGAAAACACCGAGTACTGCCCAACTTCACCGGGAAAATCTCAGGACAAAAAGAGTCGACCTTGTTCTATTATCCCGACACTTTGTGAATAATAATCATAATCATGGGAAGCAGCAATGGACATGGTGATTCCTGACTAGGAGCTGACAGTTCTTATCTCTGTACAGCTTGACCACTTCACGACAACAACCTCTTAAGGAGACACACACACACACACACACACACACACACACACACAACACACACACACACACACACACACACACACACACACACACAGATTGATTTGATTTGATTTGATTTGATTTGATTTATTCTTTTATATCGAGGATAATGAAATAAGCACTCTTGTGCTTTTTTACATCCAGCCCCCGTGTGTATGCACTTTTGTAAATGTCATCTGTTCCCACGATGGCCTACTCTTACGAAAAGCGGAACAGGTTTTAACGTGTGCGCAAGATGTTCTGCGTGTGTTCGCACACGGGGCCTCGGTTTAAAGTCTCATCCGAAGGACTTTTGGGGAGAGTGGAGTCAACACTGATGTTAACTCCAGGAGAAAAATCTCCTCGACCGGAATCGAACCCGGGTCGTCAGATTGCCAGCGCAATGTTCTGACCACTAAGCTATCCTCCCCCGACAGAGAGAGAGAGAGGAGAGAGAGAGAGAGAGAGAGAGAGAGAGAGAGAGAGAGAGAGAGAGAGAGAGAGAGAGAGAACACATACTATTACTCTCTCACACACACACACACACACACACACACACACACACACACACACACACACACACACACACACACACACACACACACACACACATTTTATGCATAATGGTCAGAACATTGGGCTTGCAATTTGACGACCCGAGTTCGACTCCCGTTCGAGGTGATTTT
The DNA here is from genome assembly GCA_030674155.1 of Stramonita haemastoma. Classification (NCBI taxonomy): domain Eukaryota; kingdom Metazoa; phylum Mollusca; class Gastropoda; order Neogastropoda; family Muricidae; genus Stramonita; species Stramonita haemastoma. Next base: position 19,915,257 of record CM060346.1, read on the forward strand.
TCCCCCTGGAGTTAACATCAGTGCTGACTCC
>CM060346.1:19920287-19930287 GCA_030674155.1 Stramonita haemastoma
TTTGACTTCCTCAAAATAGTAGGTTCCTCAGTTTGGGGTGGGTGGTGGGTTTGTCTTTGTTTTGTTTTGTTTTATCTATTGTTTTTGTTGTTGTTGCCTGATCCCTGTTGCCCCACAGGTGTGAGTGTTGTCAACTCCTTCAGATACTGCATCCCAGAAGCTATGAGGAGAGGAAAGAAGAAGAGGACACATTAATGACGCGCCAATGGAGGATGCAAAAAGCTCATGACATGAAAGAAACTTCCAGCTGCCAGCACTAGGCTACTTTGATGTCAACACTTAGTAACATCTTTATAATTATATATATAAATTTATAAAAACCCATGTGAAAAGCTGCCAGCACTGGGCTATATACTTTGATGTCAACACTTTGTAATATCTCAATAACCACAACCAAAATAAAAACTAGTGAGATTTTTGTGTTTGCATTCTCAACATTACTCAACTCAGCTGCCTCTCTATCACTGGTGTTGTTCGTAGGAGCTCCACGCAATGCTACATGGGTTCACCATCTTGTCTCTGCAGAGTTCTACCATCTCTTGTAGCACCAACCCCACCCCCCCCCCCACCCCCCACCCCCCCACCACCACCACCGCCACCATTGCCCTAAGTGAAATTGGCAATGTAGGATGGTGGTGGTCTGCCTCTTTTAATTCTGCCCTCAACCTTACCTTACCTTACCTTGAGGAACTACTGTGGTCATCAGAGTTGTCTGTGTTTATTTTTTAGTTTATTTTTATTTTTACCACTTTATGTCACAGCAAATTTCTCTGCATGAAATTCGGGCTGCTCTCCCGGGAGAGCGCGTTGCCACAAGTGCAGCACCTACCCATCAGTATAGATAGATAGATAGATAGATAGATATAGATAGATAGATAGATAGATAGATAGATAGATAGATATACAGCCCCAGCCGCCCTGGGGACTCCAACTCCATGATTTTTCCTCAGGGATGGTGTCTTAACACGACACCTGTGTGCATGCTGGATTTTTTTTTTTTTAATTTTGTCATCCGCTCCTACCGGCACAGAATGGCCTGCTCTTTTGAAAGGCGGAACGGGGTTTTAACGTGTGCGCAAGATGTTCTGCGTGCGTTCGCACACAGGGCCTCGGTTTATAGTCTCATACGAATGACTTTGACATTCTGTTCGGTTTTTTTCCGTCAAACTGGGAAGAAAGGGCGAGGCTGGGAATCGAACCCAGAACCTCACAGTTTACTAGTTGGCAGGCGAACGTCTTAACCATCCTGCCATTTTCGTTCCTGTGTGTTTGTTTTCATGGCTTCTCAACTTCAGCTAACATGAATAGGTCTATTGTCTCCCACCGAGAGTTCATCAAGAACGCTTTCATTTGTTCTCCTGTCTGACCATTTGACTCTTGAAAATCACCTGTTGAACCACACTTCAGATGCGGACGGGATAGCTCAGTGGTCAGAGCCTCGCTTTCCCCCAGCTAATGTTAAGCAGCGTCGAGCGTGGTTACCAGTTGGGTGGGTGACCGTTTGGTGCCTTGGCTTTAGCACAGTCCCCCACCCCCACCCCACCCCCCCAGTTCGCCCAGCTGTAAATGGGTACCTGCCCTCTTTGGGGTCAGGGAGGTAAAGCAGCGATGGAGAGATGGGTGCCGCCCTCAACATGCTGGCCCCTAGAGAAGCTGAGGTCTCTGACGCCTCGCTCCCCTACGACCACACAGGTTATACCTTTACCTTTATCTTGTCTCTTTCCAAGTTCGTAGTGCCCAGGCTTTAACCGTACAGCAATTAAGGCCAGATGAATGTTTGGACAATTCGGAGATATTAATTAGGTACTTGCCTCTTCTTCCAAGCGTTTAACAGAATCATTGTTTGTGTTGGCATAAACAAATTTAAAAACAAGAATGTTAGTAACTGCCAATTCAGATTTATACACCTGTTTGTAGGATGGGGAAAAGTTTGTTGTTGTTGTTGTTGTTGTTGTTGTGCATGGTTTGGTTTACATTTTGGCTCTAATTGGTGGCTTATGAAATAAAAAGCTCCCTTGTGCTTTCATGGCTCAAGCTAGAAGTTTTATCAGTTATTGGTCTAAGCTCATTGCCGAGGCCTCCATTAAAGTGCTTTTATGCTTTGGACAAGCTCTTTCAGTGACACTCTTAAGATCTCTATTTTAAAGGAGAAAACTCCTCGGAAGTCCGAGTACAGCTGCCTGTGGTGTGGTGAGGCCTTGAAAACAGTCATTCTCGGAAACTGTTCATCCATATGCAGTTTCAATCTCACGGTGATTTTCCAGGTGGGTGAGTGAGTCAGGGTACATGTTCTGGGTAACTGGGGGGTGTTGTTTCTATGGTATACCACTTTAAGTGGCGACAGATTTCTCTGCATGGGTGAAGTTGGGTTGCCCTTCTCATGGAGAGCATGTTGTCACAAGAGCAGCGCCACCTATTACTTTTTTTTCTTTTCCTGCCAGCGTGGCTTTTTTTTCTACAGAATTTTGCCAGGGACAACTGTATTTTGCAGCGGGTTCTTTTATGTGCACTAAATACGGGTTGCACACGGACCTTGGTTTATTGTTTCACCCGAAAGACTAGCGCACAGACCATCATTCACGGTCTTAGTGGATGGGGGAAAGAAATGTTTCAGGTACAAAGGGGGATGGAACCGGACCCAGAATGAACCCAACTTGTTTGCTTTTAAGACAGGTGCATTGTGATGGGGAACACCCGATAATACCTGTACTTTCTTGTGGTTTTGTTGCTGCTGCTGCTTTCTGTGGCCGAGAGAGATGCCAGGTCAGACTGGACAGGGGCTGTCCGATATTGCCCCTGGGCGGTCAGTCTTTGTTTTTGTCCAATTGCCCCCTCTTGCTGCCTTTCGTAGTGCTGCCTCGTTTGGTTCATAGTTTTGTCTTTGCTTTCAGCACGGACATTATCATAGACAACAAGAAAATGGAGACCGTCCATAGCCTCAAAAATCCGGGAGCTATAGTATGGGATGAAAGATCTCAAAACCTGAAATTCTCTCCAAGATAGCCCAGACCACAGCTGCCATGACCGAACGGAAAGTCCTCAGGAATGATAAGAACATCGCCATCAGCTTCAAGATCAGACTGATGCGTTCCCTGATCATGTCCATAATTTTGTATACATGTGAAAATGGACCACAACAGCAGACATAGAAAGAAGGATACAGGCAATGGAGATGAGATGCTTTAGCAAACTCCTTGGTATCTCATATAGGGATCTAATGAGGAGTAAAAACCAGAATTGAAAATGCCATCGGGCCATAATTATGAAGAACTCCTGGCTTCAGTGAAAAGAAAAACATAGAGTGAAGAAGTAGGGCATGTCACACCAACAGAGAGACAAGATAACCTAGTGGTCAGAACATTGCATTTGCAATTTGAGGACCCAGGTTCGATTTCTGTTGGAGGGGATTGTTTCCCTGGAGTTAACATCAGTGCTGACTCCACTCTCCCCAAAAGTCCTTTGGATGAGACTATAAACCAAGGCACAGGGGTGCGAACGCATGCAGAACATCTTGTGCACACGTTAAATCCTGTTCCACTTTTTGTAAGAGTAGGCTATTGTGTGCTGGTGGGAATAAATGACAAGATTGACAAAACTGTATACACACAGGGACTGGATGTAAAAAAAAAAAAAAAAAAAGCACATGAGGGCTTATTCCATTATCTTCGATATAAAAGAGAGAAATAAAATCGAATAAATAAATGAATAAATAATAAAATAGAATAATTAGGTAAATAAAACATCTTGACTGGCCAAGACTTTCCCAGAAGGAGGGAGACAAGAAGCTTCCTTCAAGAACAACTAAGTGGAACAGTCAGTCTCCCTCAGTGTGCACATTCAGCACACCAAGTCCCTAGGTCCGCTAAAACGCCATCTGTCTTCTATTGACACTTCAGTACTACCTTACTATTACTGTGGTGATGGTAAGGAACAAGCAATCCATTGTCATTCATTTTAAGGCTTGGCATGAGTGATCTTTGCTATGACTTGTTTATTCGTCATCTGACTCAGGATGTATCAAGTGCCTGTACTTACAAGAAACGGCCAAACATCGTTTTCTTCACTATCCTGAGTACAGGACACAGGGAATAAATACTGTTCTCACCCTCCAACAAGAACTAATCAAGATAGGCCTACACAACTTTCTGGTAGTACAGCCGCAAGCATTGATACTAACACTCTCAGTTTTTAAACAGTTCATAGATTCATTCTACAAACAAATCGTTTTTAACAATAACTGAATGGACTCACATTTTTTGGTCTTGAACTCTCCTTTTCACTAACCCGAGTATCTTTGTTCGCTCTAGGTAGTAGGGAATATCCCATTTGTAATTCTATATGTACATGAATGTCAGCAAATTGTCTATCCATCAGTCGTTCGAGTTACAAGATGGGCGGTGCACCAATATGGTAACCAATGTGGGGACTGATGAAAAAAAAAAAGCACAGCGTGCTTATTCCATTATCCTCGATATAAAAGAATAAAATAAAATAAAACAAATCACACACACACACACACACACACACACACACACACACACACACACACAGAGTTTGTTGGATTTTTTGTTAGAGTTGGTTTTTTTTCTCTCCATGGTGATGGGTATTATAGTATTGTATAGTTATTGTGGTTGTTTTTTTGTAACTTTTGTTTGTTTGGGGTTTTTTTTTTAAAATTTTTTAACTTTTGATATTTTCCTTCCTTTTTATAATAAAGTATGAATTGAAAGCATGGAGATACTGTAACCGATATAATATGTTTGATTGGAATTTAATGGTTTATTTTCAACTCTTAGATAATGGTATCGGTGATATTGTAACTGATATAATTTGTTTGTTTAAGCACTTTATGATTTTTAAAATTCTAAATGTGTGCACGAGCGTAGGCGTACACCTGCTCGTGTGGGCGAGCGCGTGTGTGTGTGCGCGCGCGCGCGCCTTTGTGTGTGTGTGTGTGTGTGTGTGTGTGTGTGTGTGTGGTGGTGTGTGTGTGTGTGTGTTGTGTGTGTGCATGCGTGCGTGCGTGCGTGTGTGTGTGTTTGTGTGTGTGTGTGTGTGTGTGTGTGTGTGTGTGTGTGTGTGTGTGTGTGTGTGTGTGTGTGTGTGTGTGTGTGTGTGTGACTTTTGAGTGGATTTCTTTTTTGGTTTTTCTTCTCTCATTTTTGTTTGTTTTTATCTATAGATATATTTTAATTCTGAGGCTGTTGAAATCATGTTAGTAAAAACAATATTGGTGACATGTTTTTTTCTCTCTTTTTTTCCTAGATGGATGACTTGATGATAAAAAGCAGATCAATGCTAATCCAATGTATCATCTGGAAATCAAAATTTGACTTGACTTGACTTGACTTGACTTCAAACACACACACACACACACACACACACACACACACACACACACACACACACACACACACAATCAGCAAGACCCTGCTGTCCTTTTCCCCTTCATCGCCAGGCATACCCAGGCCATGGAGGCTGTACATAATATTATTTTTAGGCTACGTAGGCTATACATATGGGGGCGGGATAGCCTTGCTCGGTGGTCAGAGAGCTCGCTTTCCCCCAGTCAAGTTAAGCAGCATCGAGCGGGGTTACCAGTTGGATGGGTGACCGTTTGAGCGCCTTGGCATCAGTACAGTTCCCCAGTTCACCCAGCTGTAAATGGGTACCTGCCCTCTTCAGGGTCAGGGAAGGTACAGCAGCAAGGGAGAGGAAGATGGGCGCCGCCCCGAACGTGCTGGCCCGTAGAGAAGCTGAGATCTGATTCCTTGCTCCCTCCGACAGTCTAGGTTATGGTATACCTTTACCTTTACCTTAATACATATACAGGACAGTGGTGAGTGGAGGAAGCTGGTCGCAAAATCTTTAGTAGTGCCCCCACAGTCCACGGGACTACGGGACAGGTGTGAAGTGATACGTCTTGTGATGAGTGTAGCTCCCTGAAATGAAGGCAGGGGTAGGCTACAGTGTGGAGTCACGCTAAGCATGTCCCTTCCAATGATCCACATTGCCAAGTCACTTGACCCACAGTGTAGCCTATGTCTTCCGTGCCTTGAACTACTTGATGAAATAGCCACAGTGATGGTCCTCAGGCCCATTTCATAACTTTCTGATTTCTTACTGGTTTGTTTCGAGAACTGGATGTAGATGGTGTGTTTGATCATGCATTGTAATTCATGTGTGTCTATCTATCTATCTATCCCTTAGTCTGGCGACTCGTGGGGGCACCTCGAAGACTTGACAACCAGTTCCCTCCATTCCTCTCTCTGTTCTGCCTTTCTCAGGGTTTTGTTGAGTTCTAGGCCTGTCCATGGGCGTGTTGTTCTCCCATCTCTTCCCTGTATTTTTTTTTTTTTTTGGGGGGGGGGGGGGGGGGGTTCAATTTTGATTTTTATTCAAACATCAAAAATTCGCCAATACATGTACCATCAAAACTTGATTTATTCAAAACGTGTTCTTTTCCAACTATTACCTTCACAAACATTTTGACAATATGTAACATTGATTTAATCAAAAATATCTTCCTTGGTCTGTCTCATTTTCTTCCTCCTTGGACAGTGCCTTGCAGTAGCCTATTGTTTTTGTGAGTCCTTTTGATCTGTGACATGCCCATACCATATAAGTTTTCGCTTCTTTATGATTGATAGAAGGGTTTTCAGAGGGCCCACTTGTTTGCTGATTCTGTTTTGCACCTCTTCGTTGCTTATGTGGTCTCTGTAGGAGATGCCAAGGAGTCTCCGCAAGCATCTCATGTGTGTCAGTATTTTATTTTTATTCTTCATTGTAGCAAAATAGGCTGACGTCAAATCTGAACATAACATAAAGGTCACTCAGCTTTAGAGTGTCCCACTGAAGGAATGGTGTTCGGGACCGTCAGTATAACTGTTGAGTTCGTCAAGTACTTCACTTCTTTTCTTTTTTTTTTCTTTTATATCCTTTCCTTTCTTTGATCTCAACATTCATTCCTTTTCTTTCTTTCTGTGTCGGTCTGTTTGCTTGTTGTTGTGTTTTCATTTCTTTGCTAGAGTTCTGAGGCTCACCAAATAATTACTAGCTCATAATTTCCTGAAGGGGAGGTGGGGGGGGAGGGGGGTGCTATTTACTCTTGACAGTGTTCCTTTTTGTTCTCACTGTTATGATATACAGTTCGTAACACACACACACACACACACACACACACACACACACACACACACACACAACATACATACATACACACACACTACCACCTACACCAACACAATCACAACAACAACAACAACAACAAAACAAAGACAAAAGCAAGCAACAACAAAACAAAAATAAAGAAAAAGCAAGGAAACACAAAATTAGAATATAGAAATTCCAGTCCAGACAGGTTATTTACGATCACGTTGTATAATGTGAAAGTTTTGGATGCTCGTTTTTGTTTATTTGTTGAACTTGAGACAAAATAACAACAGTTGTGAAAAATCTGAGCTCTAGCGAGAGACCTTGCAGGGATAGCGATACCGCAAATGACATAATAATCGAGCGAGCCAATCAAAATCGACAAAATTCTCACTCCCCTCGAACATCCGGGGCCTTTCCACAATCAGCTGTTTGTGTGCTGCTAGGCCTAGTGAAAATTAATGGTCGACTGAAGAGGAGGTGGCGATAGCAGAGCGAAAACTACAGTTAGGATCATTACCCGTTCACAGAAATCGGAGTAGGCCTATCAGTTGTGTGTTTTGTGATCAGAACGGCGTTCGGCGAAAGACAGCGGAGCTTAGGTGAGTCCTATTCTGTCATTTTACCGTTGAAGATCCAGTCTGTATTTTGTGAGAAGTCGGCGATCGCAGCGGCGCTTTTTGCGACGCCATGCTAGTTTCTAAAATAGAGGTCGGCTGCTACTTCGTACCGGTGGGTTTGGAGACTTTTTTAAAAATCGAGAAAGACTTGATCTTGTTTTTGTGATACGTTTAACGAAGTAGGGGGAAAAATAGCCCCTGTTTCATTCGTGAAAGTGTGTTTCCGGCGTTCGATTAGTCGCAGTGTAAATTATCGTCTGCTGTGCTTTTGGCTACAAAGGTCCTGTGTGGTGCCTGCTGTCTTCCCAGCGTGCATTTCGTCAGGGACAAAACGATAACTCGCCTAGAGCTTTCTCTTTCTCTGAAGCTTACTTCAAAAAGGATTTTGTGTTGCTAAGAAAACCCCAAATAAATAATGACTTAATGTTGTTAAACAGAAACTAGGAGAGATCTGTTTTAACTGTTACAAATGATTGATCACTGACTCGGTGATGTTGGATCACAGAGGTTTACCTTTTATTTTTAGCTGCTGGTCTGTATCAGTGTAGGCCTGTGTGTGTCAGTGTTACTTGTTGTGATGTGTGTGTGTGCGTGTGTGTGTGTGTGTGTGTGTGTGTGTGTATGTGTATGTGTGTGTGAGGTGGTGTGTGTGTGTGTATGTGTGTGTGAGGTGGTGTGTGTGTGTGTGTGTGTGTGTGTGTGTGAGAGAGAGAGAGAGACTCAGACTCAGACTCAGTGACTCAGAGATTTTTAATTTTTATTTTATTCGTTATTATCGAGGATAATGGATTAAGCACACATGTGCTTTTTTACATCTAGTCCCCGTGTGCATGCAGTTTTGTAAATGTCATCTGTTCCCACCAGCATATTATGGCCTACTTTTACGAAAAGCAGAACACTTATGAAAAGCTGAACATGATTTGTGCGAAAGATGTTCTTCGTGCGTTGGCACATGGGGCCTGGTTTATAGTCTCATCCGAAAGAGAGGGAGAGAGAGAGGTGGTGTGTGTGTGTGTTGTGTGTGTGTGTGTGTGTGTGTGTGTGTGTGCAAACATGTGTGTGTGTGTTAACTTGATATATTGTTAGTATACGTGTGTGTGTGTGTGTATGTATGTATTGTATTTGTGTGTGCTATTGTTACATGTTAGTGTGTGTGCTATTGTTGTTATTGGTGGTGGTGGTGGTGGTGTGTGTGTGTGTGTGTAGAGAGAGAGAGAGAGAGGGTGAGTGAGTTTGTGTTATTGTTGTGTTGTAATATTGTATCATGTGTACATGTACATGTATACATGTATACATTATTATTATACATATAATATGTATAATATACATGTTAACGTGTGTGTGTGTGTGTGTGTGTGTGTGTGAGAGGAGAGAGAGAGAGAGAGAGAGAGAGAGAGAGAGAGAGAGAGAGAGAGAGAGAGAGGAGAGAGTGTATGTCATGTACGTGTGTGTGTGTGTGTGGTTTGTGTGTGTGTGTACATGTCTGTGTGTGTGTGTGTACACGTGTGTGTGTGTTTGTACACGTGTGTGTACTCTGTGTGTGTGTGTGTGTGTGTGTGTGTGTTTGCTATATTAACAATCATACTTCATAATATTATTTATAAATTATAAGTTGTGGGAGTGTCCTTGTCTTTGGCATGAATAAGTAAGAGTGTGCAGTGTCTTATCCGTTTTGAATTGATAATCATGAATCTATCTAGATTAAATTCAGTTGTGGTTTAGAACCATTAGCAAAATTTTGTAAAATTCATGACTGTATAATGAGTAGAACTTTACGTTAGTAAAACTAAAAGTTAGTCAAGACTTAAGGTGGATAGTACTGTAAACTTGTAGTTGTAGTTTTTGTATAGCAAGTACTTCTACTAGTTCTAGTTCTGGTACTAGATCAGTAGATAATATAAAGCTCTACACTACAGTTCTTATTGATGAGAGTGCTCACTGTTGTGCTAGACTAGATAGTCTACAGAGTATTCATCATGTAGCCTAATCATTAGAACTATCTTAGTATAGTACTTAGTAGGCACATGATTTTGTGTTCTACTCACTACTGTTTTACTTTAATTAGTTTTAACAAGCGAAACGCAACTAACTTTGTCTCCCAGCTTATTTTATTGTGTTGTTCATGAATGGTCTATCGAGATAAGAGCTAGTTAAAAACACAGCCACCGATTGAACATTAGTACAATCTCTAAAGCTGATCTCAGTGATCAGATTTCTCAGAACTTAGA
>CM060346.1:19935287-19962787 GCA_030674155.1 Stramonita haemastoma
GAGCTTCATCCTTTTTACAGATTCTAGTTTGAGAGTGTTTCTGTTACTCAAGTTACCTGACCTGTAGGGGGCTTAGTAGGTGCTGTCCTGCATGTTACTTGTTAGCTCAGATCTCAGAACAGGCACCACCGAACACCACCAAAGTGACCCAGCAGCAGTGCAGGGCCCCTCTGGCTGGTGGCCCCATGGCAGCCTGAAATTGATGGGCTCCCTGTGGACTTTGACCCTGGGGATGCAACATAACAAATCTGGGTATGGCCGTGGGCCATGTGGTGAGAAGATTGTTCAAAATGAGTGGCATGGGAATGGTGGGACAGGAAGGTCACAGAGGATGAGGCAGCACAAAAATAAAAACTTTAAAAAGGCAGTGACATGAGTAAGAGCTCTAGAATTTTTTTAACTCCCAGAAGTTGAGCCACAAGAATCTTCCAGTATAACTCTTATATTAAGGCATAAATGTTGCCATTAAAAGGTAATTTTAGTGAAAAGGAAAATGTTACCATATCATCATGAATATGAACTGCAGAACAGTGATCAAACTGAATGGCAAGGCAAGGCAAGGTAATGTTCACACCAACTGGCGAGGCAAGACAAAACTCCTTTGCTATTTGGAGAAAAATAGATAATATTTAATTTAGTTAACTAGTAGGAGTGGTGAGTGACTTTTAGTAAAAGAGTTAGAAGTCTGTGATTGATCATCAATTCAGACTGTAGGTCTGTGGTGACCTTCTCCTCTTCTTCTGTCTTCAGCAGTACACACTAAAGGTCCCTGTACATGTATGGCATTTTCTTCAGGATTTAGACTGTAGGCTTCAGTAAAGGTCACATACATACATACATGTAGGAGTACAGGTCTCAGTGAACAGTCTTGGTGGATATATTGTAGGGCTGTGTCAGTGTGTTGTGTGTGTGTGTGTGTGTACTCTGTGTGTGTGTGTGTGTGTGTGTGTGTGTGTGTGTGTGTGTGTGTGTGTGTTTATGTGTGTGTGTGAGTGCGTGCATGTGTGTGTGTGTGTGTACACATGTGTGTGTGGAGAGAGAAAGAGAGACTGTTGTTTTGGTTTGGTTCAATATTTTGGGCATATATTGATAGAATATAAACTTGTAAGTGATGCACATGATATTTCTGTGATTTTAAATAGATCTATTTTTGTGTGTTTGTGCAGGTAGTATGTGAAAGACATTAAGATTGACATGCCTGTGTGTGTGTGTGCAGGAAGTGACATGTGAAAGACAAAGCCGCCAGTCAAGAGGAGACAGGCGGTACAGTGTAGAAACTGAAAAATGGCAGGAACCAGGCAGGAGGAAGACCGGTCACTGGACCAAGAGAAGAAAGATGCGCAGGCGCGGGCGGAGGACGTAGCTGCAGAGGAAAGTGAGGGGGAAGGTCTTCCAGATGGAGGATGGGGGTGGATGGTGGTGCTTGCCTCCCTGGTGTGCAACATTGTGGTGGATGGGGTGTGCTATTCGTTCGGCGTGTTCCAGAAGAAGTACATGGTTCAGTTCAAGGCCACCAATGAACAGACGGGATGGGTTGGCTCCCTTCTGGCCGGCTGCTATTTGACTGTTGGTAAGTGAAGTCTTGCCTCTGCCTTAGACTTTGTTACAACTCTCAACTCTAGTCTCTGTCTGTCTGTCTGTCTGTCTGTCTGTCAAAGACAGACAGACAGACAGACAGACAGACAGACAGAGACAGAGAGAGCATTCCTTGGGTATTCACTGAAGACTTACAATCTATATCTCCATGGATGAGTGGATTGTACTCTTGATTATTAATTATTCTACTATTATCTTCCAGCCTTTACTGAAAGATATTGGACACGTTGGTGAGAGATAATTAATTTTGTAAATATAGTTAAAAATTCTACTTTTTTTTTTTCCTCTTCATTTTCATTGCAGTTTTTTGCACACAGTAATTTCTTACTGTTTGATAATATAGGTTGTAAATTTGTGAGAGTGTGTAAGTGATATTGCTTGCAGGGCTTTTGCTGTATATATACAGCATTTGTGCCACATAACCCAGTGTGTGTGTGTGTGTGTGTGTGTGTGTGTGTGTGTGTGTGTGTGTGTGTGTCGCAGCGACAGCAAGGTCGATATATAAAAACTTTTTTGTCCCGATATCACCTTGTGCTGGTAAGCTGGTTGAGTGTTTTTCATTCTGCCAGTTGCGTACATCTGTGGGTTTATTTTGCTTTTTTCGCAAATTTTGGCATTCTTGATTGCAAATTTGTTTGTTGTAACAAATAGTAACCACTCGTTGTTTGTTTGGTGGGTTGTTGTTGTTGTTGTTGTTTTTTGAAACTATTTGATTTCTGTTTTGAATACACTATTTATGTATCTTTTGTATGATGTCTTTAACCCTTAAAAAGTGGCCTTCAAAAGAAGGATTGCGAGTTGGGTATTTAAACATAAATCATGCGTATAACAAACTAGATGAAATTGCAACGATTTTGGACAACTTTGGTAAAAACTTTCATTTGTTTTGTCTTTCTGAATCACGACTACGTTTTCAAATACCAGATTCTGACCTGTTATTCCCTGGTTACAATATCATTCGTCGTGATCCAAAAACTCCTAAAGAAACGGGTTTATTATTATACTATAATCAGTCAGTCACATTAAATAGAGTCTTAGAATTGGAGCAGTACCATGTTGAATCTTTATGGGTAGAAGTCAAGTTAAAACATACAAAACCATTACTCATCGGCTTTATTTACAGAAATCCTTCCGAAAGAATAAACTGGTATACTAATTTTAATACAATGATGGACGCTGCCACACTTTATAACAATGAAATAATATTATTAGGTGACTTTAATATTGATTTAATAAAACCTCAGACACAATGGGTTCAGCTTTTCAAAACTTTTAATTTAAATCAGCTTATTGACTGTCCAACTCGTATTTCAGACACCACTAGCACTCTCATTGACCACGTTTACGTTTCTTCCGAACAGAACATAGCTGAAGTTTGTTCACCTGTTTCTTCGTGCAGTGACCATTTCCCTATTTGTGTAACTTGGTCGAGAAAAGGGATAAAAATTCCCAGGACAGGACACAAAACAATAAAATACAGATGCTTTAAACAGTTCAAAGAAGATGTTTTTCTTAATGATGTGGCAAACTCCACTTTGTCACATGTTTATCAGTATACTGATCCAGGTGAAGCCATAGACTTCTGGATACGCACCTTTTCTAAAATATATAATAAACATGCTCCAATAAAAACAAAATGAGTGAAATTCAAGCCAAAACCTCCATGGATATCAGCAGAAATAGAGAACGAAATAAAAGTAAGAGACTGTTTAAAGTCTAAACATGATAAAGATTTTAAAAACCAAAGAAACAAGGTGACAAACATGAAGCGTGTAGCAAAACAAAAGTACTTTCAAGATCTTGTATCGGACAGAAAAAACTGCAGACACATTTGGAAAGCCATTAATCTACTAACAAATAAAACTAACAAAAAGGCACAAACTACAGTTAAAGATATTTCATCCTTGAGCCTGAATAAACATTTTGTTGGGATAGCCAACAACCTAATAAAGTGTGAAGACTGGAAAAGTAATGATTTGAAACATTTAAGAGCATATTGTGAGTCTAAAAATATACACTCTAAATTAGACATTCCATTTATTTCCTTACCTGAAGTGCTGACATCCCTCTTACAATTAAAGCAGTCAACCACAAAAGATGTTGATGGACTAGATGGTAAAATAATTAAAATTGCTGCGCCTCTAATAGCAGACACCCTTACCTATATTTATAATCTTTGTATTGACAAAGCTTATTTTCCTTCTCATTTTAAAAAGGCTAAAGTAATTCCTCTCTTTAAATCTGGCGCATCAGATGACCCATCGAACTACAGGCCGATATCAATTTTGTCTATCTTATCAAAGCCTTTAGAAAAGCATGTTAAAAAATCTTTACTTTTACATTTAGAAAAATATGACCTAATCAATCCAAGTCAATCAGGTTTCAGAAAAAAACATTCATGTCACACGGCTCTGATAAATATGGTAGACAAATGGCTTCTGAATATTAATAACAATATGTTTACCGGAGTTGTCTTCGCTGATTTTGCAAAGGCTTTCGATGTGATAAACCACACACTTCTGTTAAAGAAACTACACCTATATATAGAATATCAAAGAATACCTTTCAATTTTTTAAATCATTTTTATCAAATAGACAACAGTCAGTCTTTGTTGGAAAGTCTCAGTCTGATTTTCTCACAGTGACCAATGGCGTTCCCCAAGGTTCAGTTCTGGGTCCTATACTTTTCTCTATGTATATTAATGATTTACCATTGTACATGAATGCTTGTTGTGAATTATTTGCAGATGACAATTCAATTTATGCTGAAAATCATTCCTTACAAATTTTGTCATCTAATCTCCAAGATGATATACATCAGCTTACCAGATGGGCAGAACTAAATCACATGTCCCGTAATCCAATAAAGACTAAATGTATGTGTATAACAACCAGACAAAAGCGACAGAATCAGATCTCTTCTATGTCCCCTCTAAATGTTTCAGGTGAAAAAATTGAAGAAGTAAATTTCCACAAGGTGCTAGGAATCATTATTGATCATAATCTTTCATGGCAAGACCACATCGCCAATCTAAGTAAAGTTGTATCTCAAAAGGTGTTTCAGTTATCCAAAATAAAACATTTCCTTAATCTTAGCACTAGAAAACAGTTTTTCCATGCACACATAAGTTCTGTTATAGAATATGCATCAACCTTGTGGGATTCTGCAAGTGCAAATACATTAAAACCTCTGATCAGATTATACAAGCGTGCCATTAAACTTATTCTATTGAAATCAAGCTCATTAACTTCCGTGGACTATAAATCAGTTGGTATTTTGCCATTTAAATTGCAGTTGGAATACAACAAAGCTTTAATGATGCACAGAATAGTGTATAGAAATGCACCGCCCACTCTGGCAAAACATTTTCAAATAAATACATATCGTCATTCACATAAACTTACTGTGCCAAAACCAAGAATAGATCTGTTTAAAAGTAGTCTTGTATATATAGCGGTGGCACTTACTGGAATAACCTGTCAGCATCCTTAAAAAGTGTAACTTCTATGCTAAACTTTAAAAAATCATTGAAACATTTTCTTATGAATGAAAGGCTGACAGAGACTGGCTGTTGATCTTGTCTTATTAGAAAAAAAAAAAAAAAAAAAAGCATATTGTTTTCTTGTTAATCGGACAAAATGTCAGTCATGGTTTGCCATGACTTCATTTAATCATGTTTTACATATTTTTTTTTGTTTTTTTTTATCAGCTGTCTGTCATTCTCTGTCTGTCTGTCTGTCTGTCTGTCTGTCTGTCTGCCTGCCTGCCTGCCTGCCTGTGAAACTGAGTGTCTTTAATCTGTCCGTCTGTATTCTATCTCTCATCTGCCTGTCTATCCCTTCTCTGTCAGTCTCTACTCTACTCTGCTCTTCTCTACTCTACTCGCTCTTCTCTACTCTACTCTACTCTACTCTACTCTACTCTACTCTACTCTACTCTACTCTACTCTACTCTACTCTACTCTACTCTCTAGTCAATCATATTTCTTATTTTCTAATCTGATTTTGTGATTTTGTTCTCTCATTTTGTAAAAGATAAAGCATAAGCGTGGAAAATGTTTCTTGTATTTGGATGATGTTATGGATTTTTTTTTTCTTTTTTCTTCACTCATACAATGTATATGTGCAGTTTGTTTGTTATTGCTATGCCTTTCTTTTCTTTTCTTCCTTTTTCCCCAGAAGGGTGGTTGTAAAAAGGCACGTTTTCTTATGCCATTACCCTCTTTAAATACTCATTCATTCATTCGTTCATTTATTCTCTCTCTCTCTCTCTCTCTTCTCTCTCTCTCTCTCTCTCTCTCTCTCTCTCTCTCTTCTCTCTCTCTCTCTCTCTCTCTCTCTCCTCTCTCTCTCTCTCTCTCTCCTCTCCTCTCTCTCTCTCTCTCTCTCTCTCTCTCTCTCTCCTCTCCTCTCTTCTCTCTCTCTCTCTCTCTCTCTCTCTCTCATGAATCTTGAAATTGATTTTTCTGTACCCTTTGTATTTAGTATTTGCTTGTTCGTTCGAAAGTATTTTCATTATCTATTTTCATATTGTGTACATTTGCAACTTTTCATGTATATTGTTGGGGTTTTGTTTGCTTGTTTATCTTTTGTTTTGGGTGTGTTGGGGGGGAGGTGGGGGGGAGTCTTTTCCGAGGGCTGGATGTAAAAAAGCAATCTTTGCTTATTCTATTACCCTCTTTGAATAAAGAAAGTTTTCAAAGTTTTCTCATCTAGCTGAGTAGCTCTAGCTCCCCCCCCCTCCTTCTCAAATTACATTGTACCACAAAAGAAGTTTTTGCAACAGTCACTGAGTCAGACATATACATCACATCACACAGACATCAACACACTAATCATGACTTATAGCACTTGATAGTGTTATCGCACTATATGCCCACAACAGTTTTATAAAAGGTAAGGTCAACAGGGTCTATCCTTATAAATAAGTTTATCAGCACATACCAATATCACCAAGGCCTGATGCAGTGATGGTGATACAATTTGTTTAATCTGCAAAGGGACTATACATTATACATGTGTACCTTTGTAAGCTGAAACAAGAGATAGGCACAATGTGCACGTCATTGACTTGTTTGCAGATCTTCCCACATTTTTTAATTGGCATGAGTCAGAGATAGCATATTATATACATACATGACCCACTCAAAAAGCGCTATTCAGACATGTCAAAAATTAAGTTTGTAAAATCTTTTTCTTTTTAGCTTATTTTTACTTGCAATAGTCTGCACTTTTCATATTTTATAAAGAAAAATTATGTAGCTATTGCCAAATCTGATAAAATTGTGTTTGAAAATTATATGTTGAAATAGGTTTCTCATGACATGTGTCACAAGCTTTTGCCTTTCTCATCCGTTATAGAAATTATATTTAACAGAATTTCATTAGTATGCTATTTTGACAAATGCTACAATGTAGTTTAAAATTGTCAGTCACAAACAAACAGCTAATCAGTTTATAAATATACTAAATTGGGCTAATTGCTTATGTCATGGTCATGAGAAACATGGGCAACACTTTCACACATTTCTATTTATGATATAAAAACCACAGACACATTTTTTTCTTTTTTTTTATAGTTTTATATGGTAAACACATTAGGTATCTTATTCAGTGCTTTTGTAATAAACTACTCAGTCATTCATGACAAATAAAGAACAAAACTTTCTTATAACACTCAAAATATTACATGAAATAGTCACTTTTCAGACACTTAACAAAAAAAAACAACCAGAATGTCTTAGTCAACATAAAGAAAAATACTCAAAACCTTTCAATAACTCAAATCAGTATAAGGGTGCAATGAAAACACAACTTAAAACAGTTTAAGGCTACAATGAAAAAGCAACTGAAAACAGTTTAAGGGTACAATAAAAAAAAAATAATAATAAAAAAAAATAAAAAATAAAAAACCAACTGAAAACAGTTTAAGGCTACAATAAAAAAGCGACTCAAAACAATGAAAAAACAACTTAAAACAGTTTAAGAGGTACAGTGATCAGGCATATATTCAAAAATAGTATTAGAATCTTTAGAAATGGGGCCAGGGGTGGGGAGTAAGAAGTGATCAATCAAAATTAATTAGAAAAGATCCCAGAGTGAGATTGTTGGGTAACCAAGCGTTCTCTTGATCTGTTCTGTTTTCACCCAAGCAACATCAGCAACATCCAGAAAGAGAAATAACATCGTCTGTCCCTTAGGAACGTCACTTGGGTATCGTCAGGCTCCACTTGCAAGTTTGGAGGAACAAAAAGCACACAAACTAGAACATTAGTATTAATTGAAAAAGAAGAGGATACAATTTTGTTATAACCTTTACAATTTTAACTTAAGGTTATCACCCTATTTGGACTCAAGAAGACATGTACATAATTTTTTTTTTTTTTAACCTGAAAAACATGACAAATAGCAATCAAGATAACAAACCACAATCTGTTAACGATTTTTAATGTCAAGTTTTTGGGTGTTTTTTTTTTTTTTTTACAATGATATCGTTGAAACATTATTTGCTTTGCTCAGAAAGATACTAAAGCTATCAAAACTTTTGAACTCAAATGTTTCTAGGAACAAAATGCTTTTTACAAAAATCAGACATGTCATATGGGATGCAAAACATGTAAAGTACAACTTCAGGTTTGGTAGGTAACATTTACAAACATACATAATTTA
Source organism: Stramonita haemastoma (assembly GCA_030674155.1). Taxonomy (NCBI): domain Eukaryota; kingdom Metazoa; phylum Mollusca; class Gastropoda; order Neogastropoda; family Muricidae; genus Stramonita; species Stramonita haemastoma. The sequence goes on from CM060346.1 coordinate 19,943,553, forward strand.
CATACATAATTTACATACACAAACATAAAGACTTAAGGATCACAACAGCTTGCCAATAATAACACCACATTTAATGGATAATACTCATGAACATTCTATTTTCATTTAAACTTAAAGCCCTTTTCCCAGGACTACCTTATTGAGACATGAAAAGAAATAATGTCACAAGCAGTATGTCCCAAGAAATAGACAAAAACTGAGTGCCATTCTCAGCGATAAATAGAAAATAAAAGCTGTAAAATCAACAACTGGCAAATCGATCAAGGTGATGACCTCATTACTTTTTTAAAAATCATTTCAGCACTCCATAGACTAAATCAGTGCCAGTGCAGTTTCTCAGGACTCGTGACATGACCAGCTTTTGTGTCATAGTGCCAGTATTCCATGCGCTGCGGACAAACCAAAAGTTCATTTAGCTCCAAAATCAGGAAATCACAAGACTAGCTTCATTTCTTGCAAATGCAGTCAGTTAGACATGAATGGATAACCTACATGTGTTTCTACTTCAAACATATCGACGTTTTGCGAGACATGAATGTTTCTCAATACATTAAAAAATGCTGTGACAAAAACAGAAAACTCACCTGGTCTTCATTCCACCATTTTCCTTTCCCATTCCACTTGTTGGTATGTGTGCAAGGGGTTTCCAGCATGTCATAAAAATGTTTGTCATGGTTTGTCTGCTTCATACAGGGGTATGAAGAAGCAGTGTGTTTCTCGTGACTTTGTGACTTGAAAATTTTAACAATTTCAAAAACGGTCATTTTGAGATATAATCAGATGTCTTTGCAAGTACAGGGTGCATTTTCATACTGAGAATCATGTATACTTTGGCCATCACTGTACAAGATGTTGTTTAGTTGGAGCAGTTGATCTTTTGACGATGTGAATGTGACATAATGCATCATGAAAAACCGCCCATTTTTGCAGCTTTATTTTATCAAGTAGATTTAGTTTTTCTTCTAAACAGATATTATTTACTGGAAAGATGTATCATTTATCTTTAGAAACAGCACAAACCTCTTTTGCAAAGTAAAGGGCAACTGCATGATTTGAGTTATAAATACAAATTGCCCACTGACAAAATGGCAGATTTTTCTCACAGTTTTGGTCCAATTTGGGGCATATTTATCTAAAATAATGTGCTTTTCTCTCTGAACTAAACACTCAACATTTTAGGGAAAATTCTCCAAAGTATTCTTAATTGATATTATAAAGTACTTGTTGTAGAGTTGACATAAAAATAAACTAGTTGTGGACTTTTCCCCGATGCAAGTGTCTGCGGAGCACCTTTTGAGAGTGGATCACTGTATACATAATACACGTATAAGATCCCATCATTCATATGATCAGCATCCAGCGAGTTTGGAAACACAAACATTCCTAGTATGCATCCTATACAAAAAATGAGCTGCTCTGAAGTCAGAATGTGCTCGCTGAGGCCAGTGGTCAGTCCTTTTGTACAGTACAAACTTCACAAGCATAGATAAAGACAAGCACTACACTGTAGAGTAAAAGACACGTATCCCAGTGCACGATCTCACCCAATAGAGCCTTTCTAACTAGACAAAAACATCTGAGAGAATCATTTCAAGTGTACCATTGGTAATTCTCTTTATTTTGATACAGCTGAGACTGACTTCTCACTCAGTCACTGTCTCAGTGTCTTTCACTTCCAGCTTTAAGCGTTGAATTCGGCTGATTCAATCTACTACATAGTACATCTTATTTTTCAAACTGTATAAAATCTGTAGTAGATAATATTTCCCTGATAGGTCGGTGGGTGAGCTCCCCAGGATAGAGGCAGGAGAATTTTTTGCTCCGTCAATTTTGCGTTTAAAACGTAAAATAATTCAGCACCATGCCAGTTGTTGGACTACCAACAGTTCTGGAAGTCACCATAGGTGCCCTGCTCCAAGACCATCACCTGACATCCTGGAAAGTGTGCGCAGAAGGCGACATCACCACATTTGTACTTCGGCTGAAGACTGGCTCTGAGCAGGAAGCAAACATGGCTAGCCAGCAAGCATCATCCACTTGCCAGCGTTACTGCATGAAACCTCCCAGTCATCTGAACAGGGATAGAGGACGAATTGAAGAGAGAAGACAGGCAGAGGAGAGGAGACAGATGGAGGAGAACAGAGAGGCAGAGGAGAAGAGACAGACAGCAGCAAGCCAAGAAGAAAGTCATGCGAGTGAATGTTTCACCTCAGAAAATGTACACAGTTTGTTTATGCCTGCACCACCGACGAGCAGTGCTGTGTCACACATCAAGATGCCCCTGTCTCCAAACAACACATCGCTGCACGTGCTGTCTTCTGCACGTGAATTCCACCCTAGACCACATGATGTCACCGTGCAAGAAGCAGACCCAGTTCCTGATCAGCTGTGTGACATGGGCCTGGCTGACGAAGTGTCTGCTTCATCCGACACTGCTCGGGAAAACAATGATGACAGCCCTTTAGGAAAAGCTGAGGAGATTGGCTGCAGTGTGGAGCTGATCAGAGACTGTGGCGGAATTAACAGACAGGTTCCTGCAGAGAAGACTCCAAAACACTTCTAGGAATCGGGACTTTGGCCATGTGCTTGTTTCTAAGGACAAACCAGACGTTGTTATTTGTGAAAGTGATGATGTTGTGTTCGAGTTCAAGTGGACAGATGACTCCTAGGAACAAGTTGATTTCTTCTGGTTCGTGAAAAGAGACACCAATCACGTCTGAGGAGGAAAGACCATCAGCTCCAGGCTACAGCTGTGGACATCTGCTGATGGCGAGAGATTCAAAGACAGGATTGATGCTGCACTTAATGTGCAGAAAGTGATGATGGATGCTGTCTGATTCTTCGTTAAATAACTGATCGTGATTCTGCTTGCCTGCTTTTGAATGCGCATGCGTGCGTGTGTGTGTGTGTGTGTGTGTGTGTGTGGTGTGTGTGTGTGTGGCGCGCGCGTGTGTGCGTGCGTTCGTGGGTGTGTGCGTGCATCTGTGTGTGTGTATGTGCACACGTATGCATGAAGTGATTATGCGTACAGTCGTTTGAGTGCATATGTGAGAGAGAGAGAGGGGGGAGAGGAGGAGGAGGGGGATGTGGAGGAGAAGAGAGAGAGGGGAGAGGAGGAGGAGGGGGATGTGGAGGAGAGAGAGAGGGAGAGAGAGAGCAGGCAAGCAAGCGTAACGTCCAGACAGCTACGCGTGACCACCAGTCCATGTGCTTGAACAACGAAACAGAGCCAGCCAGTGTGCCTACCTGACTGAAGACATTGTGTGACATGGAAACCTTGTCGCAGAACCAATTGTGTCAATGTATGATTTTGTGAATTCGAATATGTTGATACCCTTTCAAATGGGGCCAATGCCTTTATTGAATAAATATTGTTATCGTTTAAAAAAAAAAAAATCCCTGATAATTTGTAGGATACCTTTTGCCAGTTTGGCTGACAACTTTGTCAAAGAGTTGTTATTTTGCTTGCTGTGAAAGCAGTGACACCTTTATTTTTGGGGGTTTTCTTTATCATGAGCTGTTCCTAAAGAACTCTGTAATTTTAATAAATAAACTTACAAAGTACAAAGTGGATCAGTGGTCGAGAGGTAACATGCCTGCCTAGAAAGAGAAAAGGGCCGGTCAAAGTGTGCGGTGGTTTGAATCCCATTTGGGCCCAAAACTTTCCCCCATCCATTAGACAATAAGTGGTGGTCTGGGTGCTAATCTTTCGGATGAGACAATAAACCGAGGTCCCGTGTGTTACACATTATTTAGCGCACATAAAAGAACCCACAGCAACAAGAGGGTTGTCTCTAGCAAAATTCTGTAGAAAAAAGCCACTCAGATAGGGAAACAAATACAGTTGCAGACAGGAAAAGGAAAAAAAAGGGTGGTGCTGCACTTGTGGCGATGCACCCTCCCCAGGAAGAGCAGCCCAAATTTCACGCAGAGAAATCTGCTGTGACATAAAATGGTATAAAATAAAAATACCAGGGTGTGATGAAGTGTTCAAATGTCAATACCAGAACTTAATACCACTGCCAAGTCTGCTGGCCATGGCTCATCCAGGAGCTGAGGCTTTAGTATAGGACATGACGGACCATTTAACTGAGGGTCTGTCAAGTTCTAAACACAGGTTGTGATATGAACTAAGAATCAATTATCAAATAAATTATATACTATTCAGGAACATTTAACAGAATTTACACCAAAAAATCAGACCAAATAACGGATATATATATATTATAAATATATATATATATATATATATATAATATATATATATATATATATATATATATATATATATATATACAAGCAGTGTGAAGATGAACACAATGCATCCAATGTTACCAAAGACCTAGAGTCCAGAAATTTATTTAAAAGTTGTGACGTGTGAATCTTTGTTTTGGTGTGTAACTAATTAATTCAGTGGAATTTTTCAAACTGTGGTGCTATTGTGTGTTTTTCCACTGTAAGTTCTTCATTCTTTTGTTGCTCATGTGTGTGTTGTTGGTTTTTTTCATTTTATTCTTTTATATCGAGGATAATGAGATAAGCACATGTTAGTTGAAAATTATATTGTGTGAGAATTGGTTGAAAATTACATTGTGTGAGAATTTTACTATCATAATAAAATTTGCATTTCAGTACAAAGTGCTCCTTTGGATAGTGCTTAAGCCTTAACCTAAACCACTTGATCTTTAAGATATAAAAATGATTTATTATTATATGTCAAAACTGATCAGTCATTTCTACAATTAAAAGCCTCAATCTTTTGCCAGTATATTAACTTTGAATATAATTTATATTATAAACAAGTTGAGGTGGAAAGAGAGGGAGGGAGGTGAAGAGAGGTTAAACATAATGATTTAAATTTTAATATGCTTTTATCATTTTTGAGTGCGAGTCAAAATAGAGGTCTCTGTGTCAGAGTGTGTACACGTGTGTGTGTGTGTGTGTGTGTGTGTGTGTGTGTGTGTGTGTGTGGTGTTTGTGTCTGTGTCTGTGTATGAGTGTGATTATTTTTTTATTTTATTCTTTTATAAATATCGAGGATAATGGAATAAGCACTCGTGTGCTTTTTTACATCCAGTCCCCGTGTGTGTGCAGTTTTGTAAATCTTGTCATCTGTTCCCAACGGCACACTATGGCCTACACTTACAAAAAGCGGAACAGGCATGCGCAAGATGTCCTGTGTGCGTTTACAAACGGGGCCTCAGTTAGTCTCATCCGAAGGACTTTTGGGGAGTGGAGTCAGCACTGATGTTAACTCCAGGAGAAAAATCCCCTCCAACGGGAGTCGAACCCGGGTCGCCAAATTGCGAGCGCAATATTCTGACCACTAGGCAATCCCGTGTGTGTTTGTGTGTGTGTGTTGTCTGTCTCAGTGTCTGTGTGCATACATGTGTATGTGTGTGTGTGTACATGCATCATACATGTGCATGTGTGTGTGCGCATTATACATAATGTATTATCTGGCTACAGTTTGGAAACTACACTGTCAACCAATGAAAAAGTTCAGTTGATCAGTTCATTGCAGATCGTGCGTTTGCATGCATGCTTGATCGCACTGTATGTATTCTGCTATTCATCATTAAATGTGAATACATAAACTATAATGTAGGTCTACAGTATAACTTTAAGACAGCCTCAGTGCTATTTTGTGGTTCATGAGATCTACAGAAAAGTGAGCACTTGGCAATATTTTTTGGTGACAGGCCTTCTTTTCAGTCAGACTTTAAAATGTCATTTAATTAATACCAAGAAAAAAAAGATGAAAACCTCTTTTAGTCAAGTATGTTTGTGTTCATGTGCATGTATCACGTTGTGTTGTGTGTGTGTGTGGTGTGTGTGTTGTGTGTGTGTGTGTGTGTGTGTGTTGTGTGTGTGTGTGTGTGGGAGTTCTTCAGTTCAAAGTCTTTTCAGTGAAAATAATGTTACATTGATAATATAAGATAATAAAATGTAGAGAATGTGTGTCTGCGTGTCTGTGTCTCGGTGTGTGTGTGCATGCGTGTGTGTGGAGAGAGTGTGTGTGTCTGTGTGTGTGTGTGTCTGTCTGTCTGTCTGTGTGTACACGTGCGTGAAAGAACTCTAGACGTATTATGCAATATGTATGACACACAGAGACACAGCATTCATGTTCATAGCATGTGTAATGTCTTGACTGTATTACAAAATATTGCATCATGATGCATATTTATTACCTTATACTTTACATATGTCTGCTTAAATATTAATCAGTTTATTGTTGAACAACAGTTTACAGTACACAATTAAAATTGTTCCCTTATTTTCCATGCCATAGATCTGCTTGCAGTGTGTGTGTCTACAAATTTATCAAAATACATCTTTACTACACAGTCACAACAGCTTGTTGTTATCATGTTAGTTCAAAAACAAGGCTGCTTTGTCCAAATCATATTATACTGCAAAAGGTGTTACAACGCGAAAGTACAACCAGGCTTCAGACTTCAAAGGCAGGCTAGATCTTAATCATAACTAACAGAGCCAATTCATTTCCTTCCTTCATAATTCATTCCCTCTGTTGACCTTCACTTTGACCTCATTTCCATGTTAACGTATTTTTAAAGAAGTTTGTGTCTGGAAAGCTTCACCAATTTTGAATTTATAGACCTGTCTATAGATCTACATTAAAAAAGCATGCAAGTGCGTAAATATGCTATAATTTTGATTATTGTCAAACTAAAATAATTACACACACACGCACGCACGCACGCACGAACATACACATACAGTGACTCATACTCTGCTCCTACACATACGCAATGTTTGAAAGAGAGATATGGAGAGAGAGAGAGAGAGAGAGAGAGAGAGAGAGAGAGAGAGAGAACTCAAACTTGAACTCAAATGTTATAATATTTTTTATTGCTCTTGAAAGGGTAAAGGGCTCTTGAGAGGGAAAGGGACAGAGAGAGACAGAGACTGAGAGAGGAAGGTTACAAGTAACTTAAGTTCTCGAAACCTTCAAATGATATGCAGTGATTTACTGATTGCAGCGTAAGCGTGGGCTAGCTGCGTGGCATGATGCATGCATTCACAGTCAGGGCTGATACTGTAAGTTACACAAAGGCAGCCAACTGAACTGAGCACCTGGCCCTCAGCCAGAATAAACGGGGTTGAATCTTCAGGGAAAAAGGGAAAAGAAAAATCAAGATGATCATGTGGAGGAAAGCAGGGTGGGGACTGGGAGTGGGACAAAGATCTATAGAATGTGGAAGAAGTGACGGGTAGAGAGAGAGAGAGAGGGGGGGGGGGGGGGGGGGGGGGGGGGGTTGTCGTTCAAATTTGATACTGGTGAAGTTCTCTGAATGTAAGTTGTGGAGTGGTGATGCATCAAACCATGATGTAGTTCAAGTGTAAAGTTGCAGACATGACTCTTGCCTGGAAACCCAAATCTGGGTGCTAGTTTGCAGGTGAGATGATAAATTATAATATAAGCCAAGATCTGGAGTGCGGCATGATGCAGTAAGCGAAAGGGTCCACAGCAAGAGGACAAAATTAAAGAGTGCTGTCCCAGGCAAAATGCTGTTGGGGAAACCATACCTAAGTTATAAATATGCTGTCATCTCTTAAACTGTCATAGTTTATAGAACTGTCATCACGTATTCGGCCATCTCTTATACTGTCATCTCTTAATCTTATGGTTTATAATGTCATTTGTCACACTGTCATCTCTTATGATAAATACTGCCATCCCTTAATCATACTGTCATCTCTCATACGGTCATCTCTTATGAAATACTGTCAGTGTCATCTCTTATATTGTTTTCTCTTATACTGGACTGTCATCTCTCATGCTGTCATCTCTCTTATACGTAGTTATATTAACTGTCCTCTCTTATGCTGATAGTCTCATTTCTTATACTGATAATCTCATTTCTCATAGTCATGAATACTATCATCTCTCATAGTGGTATTGTCATTTCCCATACTGTCATCTGTCATGTTGTCATTTGTCATGCTGTTAAATAGAAACAATTTCTGCTATAGTTTAGCAGACAGAAAAAAATGTAACAGAGCGCAGATATTTGATCTGCCGCGACTCTGTACAAATTCTCGGCGACGACAGCACGGTCAGACAGTGGGAATGTGGCCTCTAAAGAGAGGCTGCATAAATACTAATTTTACCGCTACGGGCAAAGTGCATGCAGAGAACGCTTTCGACCACCCCCCAACGATACAGAACGTCGCAAAATTCACAGGTGTGGATCCAAACGTTACACCACGTTGGCACTTCCGATCGCAAGGGAAGTAATCTAATTACCGCCCTGCCACAAAAAATTAAGAAAGTTTGCACATGCGCTAAAGGTAACACATTCATTTCTCAAGGAACAGCCCAGATTTTATGCAGCCTACAGGAAAATCTACCATGACTCAAAATGGAACTGGTGTATTATATATACATGCATTATAGATGCAAGTTTAATGTATGCCATTTAATGCAGTACACTGAGGATAGTCTTTTGGATGAGACAATAAGCAGAATTCTCAACTTGTGCTACACACATCATTTACTGATTTAGCACTTAATGGAAAAGAACTTATGGCGATGCAAGAAAAGAGTTTCCCTTGGCAACCCTCTGTAGAAAAAGCCACTATCACAGGAAACAGATCACTTTAGCAGACAGACAGGTACAAAAGAAAGGTAGGTTGGCATTGCTTATTTGTGTAGGAAGAGCAGCCCAGAAGTTTATGCAGAGAAAACTGCTATAAGCTGCAAGCTGTAAATTTTTGCAGTGGAGTTTAGGAAAGAATGGGCTATAGAATTTTATTAATTACAACATTTTATATAAAGTAATGTTGGTGATTTTTTTTTAAGTTGATATGAAATGTATTCAGTTTTTGTTGGTTTTTTTTTTTTCAAGTTTCTTTGCTTTGCTGTATCATTCAGTTGCTTTTATCAAGTATTTTCTATGAGTTTTTATAATTCAAGTTTTCAAACTAGATGAATCAAAACATACCACACATGCCACACTGCTAAAGTCTAAAAATGTCTCTTCCATTGGTCTATTTCTTCACCTTGGACTTGTGTTTACATGCAAAACAAACTTGAAGTTCTCGGTTTCTGAGTGGGAACGAGTAGGTCGACGTGTGTTGACACTACCATTATATAACTTGGAGAGATAAAGTGATGCAGTGTGCCCGGGGCTGTGCTGTATGATAAATTGTATAGCCTGTCATGATGAGTACCCATATCAACAACCACAAAGCATTGTGTTTATGACATCTTTTGCAGTGCCAGATAGCCTATATTTAAGTTTCCGTCTTTTTTTTTTTTTGAACATGTGTGTGTGTGTGTGCGGTGTGTGTGTGTGTGTGTGTGTGTGTGACTGTGTGTGTTTGTTGTTGCTTCGATTTTACGTCTGTTGATATTAGACGATGGGAAAGGAAGGGGAGGGTCTAGAATGTTGATGGATGTGTGCAGAAAAATGGGTGACTGTCTGTCTGTCTGTCTGTCTGTCTGTCTGTCTGTCTGTCTGTCACTGTGTGTTTGTGTTTGTGTGTGCATGCTAAATGTCTCTATGTGTGAGTGGGAGTACCTCTTCTCCCCCCCCCCCCCAATCCACTAGATGAATTGTGATCTAGGTTCTAGTCTTTTGGATTAGATGGCAAACCAAAGTCTCATGTGCAACATGTAGGCTATAGCATGTCAAAGAACCCACCATATCAAGAAGGCTTTTTCTGGCAAAATTATCTATGGAAGAAATCACTAGTTAGGAAACTATTCACTTCTGAACAGGTTTGGAGGAAGATGGAAGAAGACTACCTCCCCCCCCCCCCCCCCCCCCCCCCCCCCCCCCCCCCCCTCAGTTGAGTAAGGTATTCATGTATATATACCAGCTAATCAAATAAACTGCAAAAACCGTTTTATAGAAAAGAAATAAAATATAGTCCTGAAGGACAGTCTGAAGAAAGGAGTTAGACAAATTCAGGAAACAAGAATAGCAATAACATCACCTACAGTTAGAAGGAAAACAGCAATATCAAACAGGAGCATTTTCAGTGTATTGATACTAGTAACAAAGATTGAAAGAACCATCTGCATTAATTCATATTTTGAAACATGATAACAACATCATATTAAAATATTTGGACCACCCCAGCAATAATGACATTTTCAACATTGATCTTCTTCATGGACACACACACACACACACACACACACACACACACACACACACACACACACACACACACACACACAACACACACACTACAGCACAGACAGGGCCTCGGAAAGTATCACTAAATATACACTAAGTGTGTCTAATATCACTGAGTGTGAACAGATGTTAAATTGAAGACAACAACAACACACACACTTCTTCATGGACACACATGCAGACACGCACACAGGCACATGCAACGCACACACGCACGCCGCGCACCACACACACACCACACACACACACACCACACCACACACACACACACCACACACACACACACACACACACACACACACACACACTCACTCACTCACTCACTCACTCACTCACTCACTCACACATACACACGCACTAAATATACATATCTAGAGTGCTCTCTCTCTCTCTCTCTCTCTCTCTCTCTCTCTCTCTCTCTCTCTCTCTCTCTCTCTCTGTCTCTCTCTGAGTCTCTCTCTTGCTCTCTCCCTATCTCTGTCTAGTACTGCAGATACTGAGATAGCCTACTTTCTGTGGCCCTGTCTGTGCTGTAGTGGATTGTTCATGTTGTATCATATGTTAGAGTAAACACTATAGTTATGAGTATGGTTGATTACTGAACATGAGAATCTCTGTCCCTTTTTTATGGACGAAGATCACAAACTGACCTTGTGTGTGTGTATTTTATTTATTTATTCTTTTATGTCAAGGATAATTGAATAAGCACTCATGTGCTTTTTTACATCCAGCCCCATGTGTATGCAGTTTTGTAAATCTTGTCATCTGTTCCCACCGGCACACAATGGCCTACTCTTATGAAAAGCGGAACAGGATTTAACATGTGCGCAAGATATTTTGCGTGTATTTGTACACGGGGCCTTGGTTTATAGTCTCATCCAAAAGACTTTTGGGGAGAATGGAGTCAGCACTGATGCTAACTCCAGGGAAAAAAATCCCCTCAAACGGGAATCGAACCCGGATTGTCAAAATGTGAATGTAATGTTTTGACCACTAGGCTATCCCATCCCCGGGATGTGTGTGTGTGTGTGTGTGTGTGTGCGCACGCCATGTGCACACATGTGCATGCATGCATATTTATGATTTCATGAGTAAAATAATGTACACGCATGCATCACGACATAAGCACATGTACACCAATGTTATGCTAAAAAAAGAACTCACCAGCGAACCAAATATGGATCTCACTTTGCTCCCAAGATGCTCTCACAGTTGCCATATATGGAAAAGTATACATATCTAGATCTACCCTGGTGTGCTGTAGGAATACTCTTGTACTGACAGTGATCAATCACTGAATCAGACATTGTTGCTGCAATGGTATGGATGCAGACTACAGACTACAGACTGACATGTCACACAAAATGCCATGGCCCCTTCTAGGACTAATTCAAATGATTTTTTTCTTCAGATTATTCTCTTTTTTTTCCCCAATACTATGTCAGTACTTTGACTTTTGCTGCTTCTGCCCTTAGGTATGGTGGATTAGAATTAGAGATAGCACACATCGTTAAAAAAGGCTTTTAGAGGTAACACCTGTTCTGAAAGTCATTAGCAGGTAACCACAATGGTCTCGAAAGAAAATCATCTAAGGTAATCACAGAAAATTTAGAGGTGATTTTGAAAAGTGAAGAGGTTAAGATTCCACCCGTTGTCTCTTCTGGAAATTTTCGGGGTGGAGTGGAGGGAGGGGAGGAGGGATTGTGCTAGTGGCAGTATGCTCTCCCTAGTGAGAGCTGCCCAAATTCCATGCAGAAAAATATGTTGTAGCATTGTATTACTTAAAAAATAGTAAAGAAAGTGGTTTAGAGGTGAAGTCTTTTTTTAAAATTATTTTTTGGAACTACCCCTATCAAATGTAAAAATTAATACCAATAATAGGCAGAGCATACACCTACTTCAAAAATTCTTTTTTTTCTTTCCATGGAAAGTACCAGTTGTTATGCTAGGAGCTTGTCATGGCTGAAGACAATTTCAACATCATTTCATTTTCAGTAGCCTGGCACTTTGCTAAGGTGCATCAGTAACTGACTGCACAACGTGTAGTCTAGACCACGTGCCCGTGGATCATTACAAGTAAGCTGTGTGCCGTAACCTGCAGTCCCTGTGAGATACTGTGATAGCCGTCTGGTGACTGTCGTGTGATTGCAGTGACCATGGCATGAGTGATATCCATACACTTGTAGTTGTACTGTAATATAGTGTTACACGACACTATACTGTAGTGTAGTGTAACCAGCTACAAATCTGTTGTGTTGGCCTCCACTGCAGTGGTGGAACTAAGGGTTCATGAATTAATCTTGTTCTGCTGATAGATTATACATGAATATGATGGTGGTTGGTGATAACAGTAATGATGATAAGAAGAAAGATGGTGATGGTGGTGGTGATTATTTTTTTTTTTTACTACTGTATTAGTGCTTATTCAAAAGTTCTGAATACTTTACAGTGTTTTCCCTATCCCTGCACATCCCCCCCCCCCCCCCTACGCACACACATGGATGCTTGCAGTGTTGCACACCTACCAACACATGCACCAGCATGTGCACACACTCAAGCGCGCCACACACATGCATGCACACACACGCCTAGTGGTCAGAACATTGCGCTGGCAATTTGACGACCCTGGTTCGAGTCCGGTCAGGAGATTTTTCTCCTTGAGTTAACATCAGTGCTGACTCCACTCTCCCCAAAAAGTCCTTCGGATGAGACTGTAAACCGAGGCCCCGTGTGCGAATGCACACAGAACATCTTGCGCTTACATTAAATCCTGTTCCGCTTTTCGTAAGAGTAGGCCATCATGTGTCGGTGGGAACACATTTACAAAACTGCATACACACGGGGACTGGATGTAAAAAAGCACAAGTGCTTATTCCATTATCCTTGATATAAAAGAATAAATCAAATCAAACACTCACAACACAAACACACACACACACACACACACACACACACACACACACACACACACACACACACACACACACACACACACCACTCTACACCACACCACACCACACACACTCACACACATTGTTTCAGTTGGACAATTTTTCTTTTAAACTTTGTTTTTATATTTTAGTGTATTAATAATTATAAACCAAAAGAATGAAAGCCATATTGCTGTCACTGTGGATCATGGATATGATGCTGATGTGATGTCAGTGTGTTGATGTGATGTTTATGTGTTGATGTGATATCTGTGTGTTGATGTGATATCTGTTTAACTTCATATGTCACTGTTGATGTGATATCTGTGTTCTGATGTGATGTCTGTGTGTTGATGTAGTGTCCTTATGTTGATGTGATGCCTATGTGTAGATGTGATGTCACTGTGGATGTAATGTCTGTGTTGATGTGATGTCACTGTGATGGGTGTGATGTCACTGTGATGGGTGTGATGTCACTGTGATAGATGTGATAATGGATGTGATGTGTGTGTGTCACCAGGCCCTGTGGTGAGCGTGTTGGCAGAGAGGTTTGGTTCTCGGAAAGTGACGATCGCAGGATCCCTGATTGCCTGTTTTGGCTTCCTGGTCAGCACACAGGCCACCAGTATAGAGATGCTGATCGTCACCTGGGGCGTCATTGGAGGTAACACTAAAGTAACTTGTGCCACGCTAAAGGCAGTTAGATTTCTTATCTTCAGTCTTTCTTGAATCTCGTCCCTTTTAGTGACGGGGTCAAGGAAAGGTTCTTATACTGTTTTCTTTTGTCACTTAAAGAAAAGATGGTTACATATCAACCGAATTCTTCAAATATGTTAAGATATCAGTAAATGGCAAAATCCGGGTACCTACTAGCCAGAATGACAAGTTTTGTTTTGTTTTTTGTTGTTTTTTTTTGGGGGGTGCGATGTGTGATAATGTTTCACTTTTTTTACTCAGAGTGCTCTCCAAGAGGAAATAGGTTGTTAATGGAAATGACCTTAACTCTTCTGGAAAATCGTCTTTTTTTACTGTACAAAACGGGTAGTCATGAAATCATAAATTTATTTACCTTAGAAAAACATTGATGAAATATTAGTCAAATATATTCACAAATCTGTAAGTTTAAATCAAGAAATATGCTTAAAATAAATGATCAAGTATTCGGTTTCTGGTTTAATAGTCAACTTAAAATACACGTCAGCACAGTCCTCCATTCAGTTCTCTGGTTTTGGAGGCTTTCAGCTGGCTAAATATAACCAAAAATCTTAATTTTCCATTGCCTTTCAAACTCTGGTTACATGAATTGCAACATCTTTGATTACAATTAGCAGGGGGTTGGAAAACTACGCTTTTGCGGTGTGTGTGTGTGTGTGTGTTTGTAGGCATTATATGCATATTATATGAATGAGGGTATTTGAACGTTGTATAATCACTTACAATATTAGTATGCACTCATGAACATACGACTTATTCTCAATGCTAATGCCTGTCATGCATATATGCTTTTGTAACAACAAAATGAATTTTTAAAAGTTAAATTTTTTTTTTTTTTTTAAACTACGCTTTCGTGTGCATGTGTGTGTGTGTATATTTGAATTTGCTAAAATTATTGTTATTGATTGCTTGTGTCTTGTATAGGTCGAATGCAAGCGCTTAGATTTGTTTTTTTGCAAGATATAGGGCTATATAAATTCCATGAATTATTACTATTTACAAACACCTTCAGTCATCACTCTTCTTTTCTTTTCTTTCCTTTTTTTTAATTATTATTTCAGTCCTTCAGGTTTGTGCCATAGTCTACAAATAACAAAAATTGTTTTTTTTGTGTGAGTGTGGGGTCTTTTTTTTGTTCCTTGGCTAGAACTTGGAGGTTTATCAAATAGCAAGTTTGCCCAACATTCATTAATGAAGGTAACCATGTTCAAACTTCAGGGATGATATCTAAAAGTGACGCCAGTGTAATGCATGATATGTTCACATTCAGTTTCATTATCTGTCCATTCCAGGAAAGGTGCACTCTTCCAAAAGGCAGAACAGGATCAGATGTGTACACAAGATGTTCTGTGTGCATGTGTACATGGTTCCTTGGTGCAGTATAGTCTCATCTCAAGGACTTTCAGGGGGAGTTGAGTCAGTATTGATGTTAACTCAAGGGGGAAAATTTCCTCAATCAGGCGTATTCATGTCATGTCTGCCTGTGGTCCCTTCTGGGGCATAGGCCGCCAACTAGCTGTCTCCAGGCATCTCGGCTCTGGGCTAGGCGTTCCAGTTGTCCCCACGTCTTGCCCATCTTTTTCGCATCTGCATCCAGGTCCCGGCGCCAGGTATTTCTAGGCCGCCCTCTCTTTCTTTTCCCTTGTGGATTCCAGGTGAGAGCTTGTCTTGTGATGCTGGATACAGGTTTCCGTAGGGTGTGTCCTATCCATCGCCAACGTCTCTGTAGGATTTCTTTCTCAACAGGCTGTTGTCTGGTTCTTTGCCATAATTCTTCATTACTGATCTTGTCTGGCCAGCGTATCTTGAGGATCTTCCTGAGGCAGGTGTTGATGAAGACCTGGATTTTCTTCATGGTGGTGACGGTGTTTCTCCAGGTCTCTGCTCCATACATTAGTATTGGCTTGATGATGGTGTTGAAGAGCCTGGTCTTGGTGGCGATGCTGATGTCGCTTGATCCCCAGACGTTTCTGAGCTGCTTGAAGGCTGCCCTTGCTTTACGATGCGGGTTCTGACGTCTGTGTCTGTTCCTCCCTGTGTGTCCACGATGCTGCCGAGGTATGTGAAGCTTTCCACCTCTTCCAGCGCTTCTCCTTTGACTGTGATGGGTGTTGCGTTGGCTGCATTTGTCTTGAGTACCTTGCTCTTTCCTCTGTTGATGTTGAGGCCCAGTTTAGCTGAGTTCTCCACAACGATGTTGGTCTTTTCCTGCATCTGTTGCTGGGTGTGGGAGAGAAGGGCCAGGTCATCCGCAAAGTCAAGGTCGTCTAGCTGTTTCCAAGGTGTCCATTGGATGCCATTACGTTTCTGGTCCGCTGAGGTTTTCATGACCCAGTCGATGGCCAGCAGGAACAGGAAAGGAGATAGTAAGCATCCTTGCCTTACTCTGGTATCTACTTCAAAGGCGTCGGTGAGCTGTCTGCCATGAACTATTCTGCAGGTCATTCCTTCATATGATTTCCTGATGATGTTGGTGATTTTCTCTGGCACTCCATAGTGTCTCAGTAGCCTCCAGAGGGTCTGTCTGTCAACGCTGTCAAAAGCCTTCTCATAGTCTATGAAGTTGATGTATAGTGGCGAATTCCATTCCAGGGATTGTTCCAGGATGATACGCAGTGTTGCAATCTGATCCGTGCATGATCTTTCCTTTCGGAAGCCAGCTTGTTGGTCACGGAGATGTGGGTCTACTGCGTCCTTCATCCGGTTCAGCAGGATGCGGTTAAACACCTTTCCTGGGATGGACAACAGCGTTATCCCTCTGTAGTTGGAGCAGGAACTGAGGTCGCCTTTCTTGGGGAGTTTGATGAGGTAACCCTCTTTCCATTCTGTTGGTATTTCTTCTTCCTCCCAGATCTTGCCGAAGAGCGGGTAGAGGAGCTCCACACTGGTCTCGACGTCGGCTTTCAGGGCTTCTGCTGGGATGCTGTCAGGTCCTGCAGACTTACCATTCCTCAATTGCTTGATGGCGCTGCGGATCTCTTCCTTTGTGGGAGCACTACACTTGATCGACAGGTCGCTTGCGGCTGTCGGTATCTCTGGTGGGTTTGTAGGAGCTGGTCTGTTGAGTAACTCCTGGAAGTGCTCAATCCACCAATCAGGCGTATTGATGGCTCAAATCCAGGCTGTCGGATCACGAGCTCAATGCTCTAACCACTATCACCAGGCTATCCCAGCCCCCCCACACACACACACCACCAGAGATAGACATTAAATAAAGAAGTACTGAAGTGCTGTGGAATCGTTATGCAGTTCTCTCTAGCATATGATATATGAATACTTGAAACAAGTGATGCTGGCTTTTTCTGTTACTGATGTTATTGCTATGATCTTATCATTCTTTTTATGTTACTTGTCTTTGTTTTAAACTGTGATTATTTCTTTTCTCTAGTAGTTGATGCGCTTCTGTTATTTGTCAATTAAAAAAAAATCAAGTGTTGTGTACCAATTCCTTTGAAGTAATTTTTTTTCAGACATATTACTTTAATGATAATAACAATATATTTTTAAAAAAAAGGTTTTATTAAAGAAATTGTAGAAGATATTTCAAAAATGACCAAAAAAACCAGACTGAAATAGTTTAGAATCACTGAATCATAATGTAGCAAAAAAAAATTTTAAGTTTTATTTTATAAGATGATGACTTGTCACATATTTTGGAGTGAACTGGAAAGGATGTTGGATTAGAAATCCAATAAAATTGAAATCAGAGCAGAAGCACCCTTTTTTGACCTGCAGAGAAACTTTTGGTGGTGGTGTGCATTCCCCACCTTAACAGGGGGGGGGTGTCACCCAGAATGTGCACTTTGACTAACTCATCCAACCTGGGAATCACTGAGATTGAAATGGTATATTAGATGTGTGCACATGATTCTTTTCAAGTGGTGAAGTACCCCAACACAGTGATAGAGGCAGCTGTACTCCAGCTGAAGGGATTTTTTCCTCCTCTAAAAGGAGACTGCAGGTTGTTGTGTTAAGAGCTTGTCATGGCTGAAGGCAATCTGAGCACAACATTTGACAACATAACAACGTTTGAACAATATGTAGGCCTTGGCACTTAGCTTACATCACTACCTGACCAAGTGTTAGCTGGGCCAGGGGAGAGGGAATGGAGAGTAATCCTTTAACACGGGGTGTGAGCAGGTCAGTGAGTGCTCTCCCTTCTGTGCTGTTGGGGTCAGGACTGGAGATGTTAGCTGTTCATGCATGTCAGCTTACCTTTCTCACATAAACTCCCCCTCCCATGCCCCCCCCCCCCCCCCAAACCACCACCTCCCACATAAACACACACTCACACACACACACACCTACGAAAAAGTTACACAACAGCTACAGAAGTATGCAAGGGCAAAGAAGAAACATGGCTGACGAAAACATGTGACATGTTTTTATTTGGCCATTCTTGCTTCACTTAGAATGGCGTTAACTCTCAGTGGACGGCTGTTTGCTATAGCGGATCAGTAAAAAGCAACGCTTTTGGATGGCTATAGTGGATTTGCTGTTTGTAGAATTTTCACATGGCGGCCACATTGGTGATATAACTAGTGCAGCCTCTACAAGGTTGAATGCAGAGTGTTGTTGGTTGATTCCGTGTGCTCCGAACTCTTTGTTTGCAGTTGCAGAGAGTAGCCGACACAGAGTAGTAGTGACACAGAGTACAAAATTCGGAGTATTTTCTTCATGCTTGTCAAGGCTTAAATATTAATTAAAGTGAGAGCTTCAATATTTTGATATGTACTAACCCAGCATGTTATTCATAAGTTCAGAAAATTTCATTTTCTTTCTGTATGTTTTGTATTTTTTATGATTTTTTTATGAACCATTACAAATGGGCTGTCCATAGGGGAAAGCAAGGGAGAGAACTGGCCATCTTGAGTGAGTTAAGGACATTCATTGGTGAAGGGGGGAGTTGTTAATTTTTTTTTTCTTTTCTTTTTTTTTCTGGGAGGGGGTGCTTTTTTTTTTCCTTACTCATGTCAACTAGCAGAATAGGAGCTAGTCAGTTGTTATGTGAGTATTTTTCTGCTTAAGCTTCATGTGTCTTTGTTAGGATCACCATAAGTGCCCCTGAGTTTTTGTATTATGCATGTTACCCAGGGTCACAATGTTATGAACAATTTTGGCATTAATTCATTTTCTTATTCATTAATTGCACACACACACCATACATACATACATACATACATACATATATATATATATATATATATATATATATATATATATATATATATATATATATATATATTGCACGCACGCGCACCACACACACCACACACACACACACACACACACACACACACACACACACACACACACACACACACACACAAAATTTCTGTAAGAAGTTTTCAAACTGAATGAATGTGTCATGTGTTGTTTTCTTTATTTTCATTCTGCTTTATCCAGTGTGTATATGTGC
>CM060346.1:19967787-19990287 GCA_030674155.1 Stramonita haemastoma
AACTTCCTTTTAAGGTCCATTCCAAAACAATTGATATTTTAAGCTTGTGAGGGATTCCCTCTACCCATATATGGTTGGGAAATCCTGTTGCATGGAGGGAAAGTCTGTTTTTTCTTCAGTTTCATTGGCTGACAGGAGCAGTTTTTTATTTTTTTATTTGTTTATTTTTGGATGATTCAGGCATGTTTATAAATTCCAACTTGGCCTTCAAATTAGTTTGCTTAATGCAGAATTCAATTCTGTGCAAAAGTTGTACACATGTCAATATCAAATTGTTGGTAGTTTAGATGCTAGATTTTTTGGTGAATTATTACCCCATTTGGGCAAAAATCCTTTGGCAGAGCAGATTCAGGTTCTGGTTCTTTATATGGGCAGTCAAAGGGTTAAAATACTGTTGTGTTTAAAGTGTTATGTGGAGAGTGTCTTCACCCATGACAAGCTCTTAGCATCACAACCCTCAGTCTCCATCAGTAGAGACAAGACTCTCTGAAGCTGGAGTATGGCTGCCTATAGTATATGGTAAGGTCATTAAAACAGCAGTACATGCAGACTTCTCACCCAGTGTGTTCTCTGTATTGGGCAATTCCCAAGAGTGTTAAAGTGGGGAATGCCAACGACAGCCAAACAACAACAGCAAAGAACAAAACAGTCTGGCTGCGTTTTATTCTTTTAAACCTATGGGTAAGATGATGGAAGCACGTTCCTGTCTTCAAAGCATGCCCAGCTTCCTGTGTTATGACAAACAGCTAAGTCTGTCTGTCTTTCCTGGAAGACATGACAGACTGGCCCATGGCATGGATAACACTGTGTACATGCACCCTAGTACCTGGAGAGGAACAGGCTCCGCCAGGTTCAACTGGCCCACCACACGCTGCCTGAAGACTTCAGTGCATGCAGTGCCCCTGTGACTGACTCCTCAAGGAGTTACGGGAGAAGTCATGTCAGTTCGTGTTGATCAATGGGATTCATCCCTCCCTGTTGTGACTGTACTGTGACATGTGTGTGTGCCGACTTTTGCCGGTTTGACTGTGCTGCTGTCATGTGTGTGTTACCAGTTCTGACTGCCCTGTTGACACGTGTGTGTGTGTGTCACCAGTTTTGACTGGCTGTTGTCATGTGTTACCAGTTGTGACTGCCCTGTTGATGTGGGTGTGTGTGGTGTGTTGCAGAGAGTGTTACCAGTCCCAGGTGGAGATTCAGCGCGGCACCATCATGAAGGCGCTGATCGAGGAGAAGAAACGCCAGCGCACCATCTCCAACGGGTCGCTGGACAACTGCATCATCACCCGCGACAACCGCCTGATCAAAGTGGACCCCTCCCTCTTTGACAACAAGCGCCGCAACTCTTTCATCGCCCGCTTCAAGCGGTCGCTGGGCTTCAGCTCTCAGAGTCTGAACAAGAGCAAGACCAGCATCCCCAGCATCATCATCGACGCCGTCAACGAGGCGCAGAAAGAGAGCAACACGGCACGGCTGTCTCCCATCTACCGCTCCAGCGCCAAGCCAGGGAGCAGCTCGCCCCCGCCCCCGACCCCCCAGTGCCGCGGGGAAGAAAGACGCTCCCAAAAGCGACGAATCCGACGACAGCGGCGTCAGTTCTGACGGGCAAAAGCCCGCCCCCGACGCGCTGAACGAGATCCTGACCCGGCTGGCACTGGAAGGGAAAGCGGCAGAGGTGAGCAGCTCTGCCAGCAACCAGTCCCTGAACGGGTCGGCGGGCGTGTCGCGGCCAGGCCCCGACGCCAGCATCATCAGCGTGCAGGTGCTGCCCAACTACGGCGAGGGCGCCAGCCGCCGCCGCCGCAGCTCCAAGTCGGAGTGTGGCAGCTACACCAACCCCATCCTGAGCTCCTCCTCCCTGTCCTCCGTGCCCAGCTCCTTCCTCAGCATCCCCCAGCAGATGAGTCAGTGCTCCATCGAGATGATCGCCGCCCAGATGGAGAAGAAGGAGAGCCGGGGCACGGTGGTGAAGATGATATACGTGGTCCGGGACATGATCGACATCAACCTCCTCAAGATTCCCATGTTTTCTCTGCTGGTCGTGGCCAGCGTCCTCACCTTGCTAGGTCAGTAAGTCTGATAAATAAATAAAATAAATAAAAAGGTCAGTAAGTCTGAAAAAAGAGGGAAAAAAGGTCAGTAAGTCTGATGAAAAGGGGGGGGAAGGTCGGTGAGTCTGAAAAAAAAGAAGAGAAAAGGTTGGTAAGTCTGATAAAAAAAGAAGAGAAAAGGTTGGTAAGTCTGATAAAAAGGGGAAAAAAGGTCGGTAAGTCTGATGAAAAGAGAAAAAAAAGGTTGGTCAGTCTGAAAAAAAAGAAGAGAAAAGGTTGGTCAGTCTGAAAAAAAAGAAGAGAAAAGGTTGGTCAGTCTGAAAAAAAGAAGAGAAAAGGTCGGTAAGTCTGATAAAAAGAAAAAGAAAAGGTTGGTAAGTCTGGTGGCCTTCATGGGCTGGGGGGGGGGGGGGGGGGGGTGCGTTTGAGGGGCGAAGATTGTATGACTGTTGTCTGCTTGAAATGTCGGTGTTCAACATTGTCAGGGTTTATTTATTCAGAAATAGATTTCCAAAGTTGGGATGTGGCTACCTTTATGGTGGGCAATAATGGTTGCATACCTAAAAAGCTCACCATTGGTGATGTTCGGAGTTCTAGCCAGGGAACTGGAGGGGGGGTTGGGGATTCAGAGGTGGGCATTGCTACTGTTTTTATGGAATGGAATGTCTTAGTTGTGTAATGAACACTACACAATACCATATATATATATATATATATATATATATATATATATATATATATATATATATATAAAAACAAGAAGTAAAGAATGAATGCAATGGAAGTATAATGAAATACAGTACGAGGTGTTTTTAGGGGTTTGAAGTATGTCAAGTCCAAAATACGTGAACCATCCTATGAAGGTCCGTTACAAAATAGAATTTACTGACGTTGAGATTTTAAGCAGAAAACAGTGGTCAGCATGCTAAAATCCACAGTGAGGTCATAGATGAGCAACACGACCTTTGTCCAGTTGAGACATCCCCTCACTGTCCTTAGCCAGCTCAGTGTTCATGGTGGTTTCCCTTTAGAAAGGTGAGGGGAGGGGATGGTTCAGGGGTCAGAGCACTCGCTCTTCCCAAGCTATGATCAAGTAATGTCTAGTGTGGCTGCTTTACGGATGGGCAAATGTTTGTGTGCCCTGGCTTCAGTACAGTCCCCCAGTTTACCCAGCTGCAGACCTGTGCACCTTCCGTATTTGTTCCGGAAAAAGTTGGAAAATACGGAAGAACAATTTTATTAATCAAAATCCGATTTTTGTCAAGAAAAAATCCGGAAATCGAAAACGTTGTCTTCTATCGTTCAGCGATTCCGTTCATCTCGCGTTATGTCGTCTGCTAGGAACAATCGTTCAGTGACTTGTCTCCCTTTAGGCCTATGACGCATGCGCAAAGCATTATTTTCAAAACAAAATGGCGGATAGTGGTGTAGACTTTCGCGGAAAAACATACCAAACTGACACGCTTACAAGCAAAGAAAGACATGGAGTAAACGCAAAATGACGCTAACAGGCCAGGATGGGGCTAGAAGAGGTACAGATGCGGACATTTAAACAGCAAAATTGGCTGTTCGTTTTGCCGAGTAATGTTTGAAACTTGCGCTATGTCTCTCGCATTGGGCTGCTCGCTAGCGAAAGTTGAGCTTTCATTTGCAAGTGGTGTCGGAAATTCGAACACGGTCGGAAAATAACAAACCATGGCACTTAAGCTATGTCATGTGTCATGTCTGCCTGTGGTCCCTTCTGGGGCATAGGCCGCCAACTAGCTGTCTCCAGGCATCTCGGCTCTGGGCTAGGCGTTCCAGCTGTCCCCACGTCTTGCCCATCTTTTTCGCATCTGCATCCAGGTCCCGGCGCCAGGTATTTCTAGGCCGCCCTCTCTTTCTTTTCCCTTGTGGATTCCAGGTGAGAGCTTGTCTTGTGATGCTGGATACAGGTTTCCGTAGGGTGTGTCCAATCCATCGCCAACGTTCTGTAGGATTTCTTTCTCAACAGGCTGTTGTCTGGTTCTTTGCCATAATTCTTCATTACTGATCTTGTCTGGCCTTCGTACCTTGAGGATCTTCCTGAGGCAGGTGTTGATGAAGACCTGGATTTTCTTCATGGTGGTGACGGTGTTTCTCCAGGTCTCTGCTCCATACATTAGTATTGGCTTGATGATGGTGTTGAAGAGCCTGGTCTTGGTGGCGATGCTGATGTCGCTTGATCCCAGACGTTTCTGAGCTGCTTGAAGGCTGCCCTTGCTTTACCGATGTGGGTTCTGACGTCTGTGTCTGTTCCTCCCTGTGTGTCCACGATGCTGCCGAGGTATGTGAAGCTTTCCACCTCTTCCAGCGCTTCTCCTTTGACTGTGATGGGTGTTGCATTGGCTGCATTTGTCTTGAGTACCTTGCTCTTTCCTCTGTTGATGTTGAGGCCCAGTTTAGCTGAGTTCTCCACAACGATGTTGGTCTTTTCCTGCATCTGTTGCTGGGTGTGGGAGAGAAGGGCCAGGTCATCCGCAAAGTCAAGGTCGTCTAGCTGTTTCCAGGGTGTCCATTGGATGCCATTACGTTTCTGGTCCGCTGAGGTTTTCATGACCCAGTCGATGGCCAGCAGGAACAGGAAAGGAGATAGTAAGCATCCTTGCCTTACTCCGGTATCTACTTCAAAGGCGTCGGTGAGCTGTCTGCCATGAACTATTCTGCAGGTCATTCCTTCATATGATTTCCTGATGATGTTGGTGATTTTCTCTGGCACTCCGTAGTGTCTCAGTAGCCTCCAGAGGGTCTGTCTGTCAACGCTGTCAAAAGCCTTCTCATAGTCTATGAAGTTGATGTATAGTGGCGAATTCCATTCCAGGGACTGTTCCAGGATGATGCGCAGTGTTGCAATCTGATCCGTACTTAAGCTATAGAAGTGCTGATTTCTTGGCAAATCATGGAACAGTAAACCTGTCGCATCTTCGGGAAATCAGTTGATCACTTGATCGTTAAAATGGCAGAGCGACTCATTCTGAAGTTACATTGCGTTGAACACGGTCTCGCTCTGCTGCTGTACTGGACAGAAGCATAGCACACACATACTCCGGATTTGTTTTCTGGCCATGCAAACTGTCATGGTGAGTCCACTCCGAAATCAGATGATTTTTTAATCTGCTTTTGTATGGGGGCTTCAGCATGATATTAAAATGAGAAAGGCATAGGACCTTCATCAATCTTCACAAGAGAGCATCTCTCTCTCTCTCCTTCATCAATCTTCACAAGAGAGCATCTCTCTCTCTCTCTCTCTCTCTCTCTCTCTCTCTCTCTCTCTCTTTCTCTCTCTCTCTCTCTCTCACACACACACACACACTGTTAATCTCCCTCCCTCCCCCCCTTCCCTCCAGTATTTTTCTGCCTCTCACCTTGTCTCTTTCCCTTTTCACTAGTCTTGCCCTAGGGCCTACCTACTACCCCTCCCTTCTCCCTCACACAGTTTCTCCCCCCTCCCCTCTTCACTAGTTTCCCCACCCTATCCCTCCTCTTGTCTCCCCCCCCCCCCCACTCCCCTCTTCACTAGCATACACTCACAAACACATACACATACAAAGATACAAGTACACACACACACACACACACACACACACACACACACACACACACACACACACACACACACACACACCTATTATGGTATTCTTTTTTTAATGACAGCTTTAAAAAGAAATGACAATTTTGAACAGTATCCAGGACAATTCCATAATATCACATAACGAGTTATCAGACCTGTCCAGATTTGCTAGTTGATAAAAAAAAAAAACCAAACTTATGAGCTTTTGTACAATGGAAAGAAATTAGAAGGGGGATGAGCAAACAAATTATGAGGGGGAAAAGAAGCCAATAGCAAAATAGAAAATAAAAGACGTTTATTTTTCCTGATCAAAAAAGTGTGTCACAACAATGGGCAAAAATACTGAAAAATATTGAAACTCGGTGAAAAATACTGAAAATTGCCATGAAAATACTGAAATCAGTAGTAAGGGGGTGCACAGGTCTGCAGCTGTCAATTGTATTAGGCACAGTCATCAAGGTTCAAAAGAACTCTGTTATGTCATACAGAGGAATTATATACCACACCACAATAAGGAAACTTTTAACGGATGTTCCACAAGCGACCCACACACAGCATCACATTTACATTTTTAAAACTCACCCATCTTTCATAGAGAGGAGCAGGCCAGCTATGGCCAGTGGTGTGGATGACTTGAACATACCTAGCATGCACCCTGCTGCCTGAAGAGGGATGGGCTCCACCAGGTTCAGCCTGCGCAAGTACACACAGCCTGAAGACTTCTGGGCAGTGCTCCAGGAACTCTTCAAGGAGTTGAGGGAAAAGTCATGCTTGTGTATACATTCATGATCATAATTCACATTGTTCTGATTCTTTTTTTATCACTATACCTGTTAATGTGTATGATGCAAGCTTCCCCCGAAGTATATGGAGATATTTCTGTCAGGATAATGTTGGATGTAGGAAACCCAAAAAAAGTGCATTTTTGTCTTTATGGTAATTAGTTTCAATGCTTTTCAGTGAAATAGAGTATCAACCATACAACGTATTTTGTCGTCTTGACATGTGATGGTAAGTCATGAGTTGGCACGTATGTGTGCATGGCTACTACATACATGCTTGTATGCATGTGTGGATGGGTGTCATTGATGTTGAGGTGTTCCGTCTTTGTAGATGGACAGGATAGCCTGGTGGTTAGAGTGATAGGCATTGCCCTCGTGATCTGCTGACCCAGGTTAAAATCTCATTTAAGAGGATTTTTCCTCTGGAGTTAACGTCAGTGCCAACTCTACTCCCACCCAAAAGTCTTTTGGATGAGACTATAAACCGATTTCCTGTGTGCAAACTCATGCAGAACATCTTGCACACATGTTAAAATCCATTCGGCTTTTCGGAAGAGTAGGCCATTGTGTGCCAGTGGGAACATGACAAAATTGATAAAACTGCATACACACAGGGACTGGATTTTTTTTTTTTAAAAGCACACGAGTACTTATTCCTATTTTCTTTGAAATAAAAGATTAAATAAAGAAAGAAAGAAATCGTATGACTTCCTTATATATAAACCGTGAGATCTACAGAAA
This sequence comes from Stramonita haemastoma, assembly GCA_030674155.1. Taxonomy (NCBI): domain Eukaryota; kingdom Metazoa; phylum Mollusca; class Gastropoda; order Neogastropoda; family Muricidae; genus Stramonita; species Stramonita haemastoma. The sequence goes on from CM060346.1 coordinate 19,974,951, forward strand.
AAAAACTGTACCTGTAAATTGATGCTTGCATACCATGCAGGGAGAGGACAGCTAAGTGGTCAGAGCACTCGCTTTCCCCAAGTCAATTAAGCAGCGTTGAGCATGGTTACCACTTGGATGGGTGACCGTTTGCGCACCTTGGCGTCAATACAGTTCCCCCAGTTCACCCAGCTGTAAATGGGTACCTGCCCTCTTTAGGGTCAGGGAAGGTAAAGCAGCGAGGGAGAGGAGATGGGCGCCGCCCTCACTATGCTGGCCCCTAGAGAAGCTGAGGTCTCTGATGCCTCGCTCCCCTACGACCACACAGGCTATGGAACACCCTCACCTTTACCTCTATACTGTGCAGCTTTCTTCATCCCCTTCTTCTACATCACCAAGAAGGCGGAGAACATCGGCATGGATGATGACGAGGCCGTCTTCCTCCTGTCCATCATCGGCATCACCAACACCATCGGGCGGGTGATTTCGGGCTGGATCGCTGATCGGCCCTGGACTAACGTGCTGCATTTAAACAACGGTGCTTTGATAGTGGCAGGGGTGGGGACCATCTTGGTGGCCTTCTGTGACGCCTTCTCCATGCTCTGTCTGTATGCTGCCACCTTTGGCTTTTGTGTCGGTGAGTCTGTCTGTTGGTTTGGTTTGGTTGGATTGATGGTATGGGTTGTGTGGTTGGGGGGAGGAGGAGGGGAAGGGAAGGGAAAGAGGAGAGTAAGGGAGTGGGGATGTGTCTGTGTGTGTGTATATATATATATGTTTGTATATATTGTGTTTGATATGTATAATTTATATATGAGTGTGTTGTGTGTGTGAGAGAGGGATGTGTGTGTGTTTATTCTTTTGTTTAGCATGTTTTCACATAGTGATTGATGTTGTGTGTTGTGATGTGTGTAGTTGAGTTGTAAGAGGAGAGTGTGTGTGTGTGTGTGAGTGTGTGTGTGTGCCAGTGTGTGTGTATGTGTGTGCGTGCATGTGTGTGTGTGTGTGTGTGCGCGCAGGTATGTGTGCATGTTTTCTGTAAGCTGTTTTGTTGTTGTTGTTGCGGTGGATACTGACATGAATGTTGTGTGTGGTGGTCAGCGGTGTTTGTGTCGCTGCGGTCCATTCTGCTGGTGGACTTGCTGGGAATCGAACTGCTGACCAAGTCGTTTGGAATCCTCATCCTCTTCCAGGGCATCGCCACCATGGTTGGCACCCCTCTGGCAGGTCAGGCCTTCTTTATTTTTTTTTTTTTTTTTTTAATTCTTTTATATCGAAGATAATGGGATAAGCACTCTTGTGCTTTTTTACATCCAGTCCCCGTGTATATGCAGTTTTGTAAATGTCATCTGTGTGTGCGTGTCAAAGTCAAAGTCAAAATTGTATTTCCAGATGGTACATTGAGTAAGCAATAAATTTGCTTTTTTTCATCAAGCCATCTATCTAGCCATAAAAAATCCCAACCAAAACAATACCAAAAAAAAACCCCAAACCTCCTAAACCTCTTAAACCAAATACAAACTAACGAAAATAAAGCAGAAAGCAAACAAGCAAAATACAACCAAGAAATCCCCACCCAAAATATTTTTAGCTTAACATTGTTACAACTCATGACAACAAAATAAACTCCAGAGAAACTAAAGAAAATATGATGATGATAATGATAATAATAATAATTAAAACAATAATAACAGCAATAATAATAAGTGTGTGTGTGTTTTATTATTATTATTCTTATTCTTTTATATCGAGGATAATGGAATAAGCACTCTTGTGCTTCTTTACATCCAGTCCCCAGTGTATATGCAGTTTTGTAAATGTCATCTGTTCCCACCGGCACATGATGGCCTACTCTTACGAAAAGCGGAACAGGATTTAACGTATGCGCAAGATGTTCTGCGTGCGTTCGCACACGGGCCTCGGTTTAGGGTCTCATCCGAATGACTTGTGGGGAGATTGGAGTCATCACTGATGTTATCTCCAGGAGAAAAATCTCCTCGACTGGACTCAAACCCGGGTCGTCAAATTGCCAGTGCAATGTTCTGACCACTAGGCTATTGGTATTGTGTGTGTGTGGCTCTGTGTGTGTGTGTGTGTGTGTTAAAGTCAAAGTCAAATTTTTATTTCCTGATGGTACATTGAATAAGCATTGGTTTGCTTTTGTGTGGCTGTGTGTGTGTCTGTGGGGGTGTGTTGGAGGGGGGGGGTATGGGTGTGTGTATATTTTTGAAATGTTTTTTTTTTTGTTTATTAGTCAGTACTGAGTGTGCGAGTGAGTGTGTGTGTGTGGGGGGGGTTATGTCAAAGATAATGGAATAAGCACTTGTGTGCTTTTTTACATGCAGTCCCCCTGTGTATGCAGTTTTGTATATCTTGTCATCTGTTCCCACGGCACAGGATGGCCTACTCTAATGAAAAGTGGAACAGGATTTAACGTGTGCGCAAGATTACCTGCATGAGGTTTAGGGAAAAAATCAGGAGATAGAGAAACAATAAGACGGAGAGAAAGAGAGAGAGAGGGTGGGTGAGATTAAAAGGGAATGGTTTCCACACAGAAAAACACATGCAGACACTCACACTCTATCCCTTTGTTTTGATTTCTCTGCCTCTTCTCTCTCTCTCTCTCTCTCTCTCTCTCTCTCTCTCTCTCTCTCTCTCTCTCTCTCTCTCTCTCTCTCTCTCTCTCTCTCGCTAAGGTCACTAATTCTTATAAATATCTAGGGATGGGTTTCACAACAAAACTAAGCATTAGTAGTGCACTGGTAGATGTTTGTAGCAAAGGAAAAAAGGGGGTTATGGAAATACAGAAATCTATGAAAAAATTAAGTACAGCAGATCTAGAATTGTTTTGGAAGATGTTTGACACACAAATAGAACCAATATTAACGTATGCATCTGAGGTCTGGGGATTGTGTGAAGAAGGTAGGCTAATTGAAAATGTTCACACATTCGCCTGTAAAGAGATTTCTATCTGTGCCCTTGCATGCATCAAATAGTTTAGTCTATGGGGAAAGCGGAAGATATCCGTTATATGTAAGAACATATGTAAAAAGCATTAATTACTGGTTAAAATTGGTTAAACTACCAGCCTCTAGAATATGTAGACAGGCTTATGAAATGCTGGTCCTACAACATGAAACTGGTTGACACAATTGGGTGTCGAATGTACAGAAAACTTTATGTGAGAATGGATTTGGTATTGTGTGGTGAGTCAAGGTGTAGGATGTGAATATAGTTTTATAAATGAATTTAAAGATAGACTTATTTCATGCTATAAACAGAACTGGCATTCAGAAATAGAGAAATGACAAATACAGGTGGTACAGTTCGTTTAAGAGCGTATTCCAAACAGAGAGTTATTTGTCTTTTCTAACCAAGAAATGGTACAAGATCAGCCTCACTAGATTTCGGCTGAGAGTTAGTGGCCTTAGAAATTGTAAGCAATGGTTTTCAAGTGAAGATAACTCTAATGATAGTATGTGCCCTTCATGCCAAAATGCCACTGAAGATGAAGTTCACTTTCTCTTTAACTGTGTGGCATACTCTGAAAAACGCAGACACAGTGAAACACTAAATGTCCTTACAGGCTCCACTGATATGAATTCTGTTACTAATATGCTTTCTGACAGCAGCAAAGTGAGAATAAAAACCCTTAGCTAAATTTATCGGAGAAGCAATGAATATCAGAAAAAAGGTGACGAAACAGAATCATTAGTTCCCAGATGGTCCATCATAGATCCTATGCGTGCAGGCATAGTGCGAGAGAGATTTGATTTGATTGATTTGATTTATTTTTTTATATCGAGGATAATGGAATAAGCACTCGTGCTTATTTTCATCCAGTCCCCGTGTGTATGCAGTTTTGTAAATGTCATCTGTTCCCACCGGCACACAATAGCCTACTCTTACGAAAAGCGGAACAGGATTTAACGTGTACGCAAGGTGTTCTGCATGCATTCGCACACGGGGCCTCGGTTTAGGGTCTCATCCGAAGGACTTTTGGGGAGAGTGGAGTCAGCACTGATGTTAACTCCAGGAGAAAAATCTCCTCGACCGGACTCAAACCCGGGTGCGAGAGAGAGACGTGTGACTGGAAAAGGAACTTGTTTAGTTGTACATTAAGTGCGGAGTGAGAGGAATATTTGAAGACTGAATATTATGTTACACAAAACTGAACTTGTTATCCCCCCTTGTCTACAGGGCTGTAATGTCAAATGGACAATAAAACTGTGTCATTGTCTCTCTCTCGCTAACTTGCTCACTCGCTCACGTACACACCCGCGCCCATGCACTCACTCACACACACACACACACACAACAACACACACACTTTCTGCAATTGCAAACCCTTCCTTTCCCCCACACACTCCCGCTGACCAGGCTGTGCTTGCTTCGGTGGTTGCAGGTCATCTGCTGGACGTGACGGGCTCTGTGGACAACTGTTTCATCATGACCGGCATTCTGCTGCTGGTGTCGGGCCTCATGGGCATTCCCCTCTGGCTGATGAAGCGGCGACAGACGGCTCGAACCCTGCCCCCCTCCTGCCTGAACAGATGCCCTTCAACGGAACAGTGCCAGCCAATGCACCAGGGGCCCCCAACAATGAGGAGGGTTGAGCCCTTGACGCCGCTTTCCTCCTCTCCAGGAAAGGATTTCACGGTGCATCAGAAGTGATGGATATACATACACTGACGTGTGAAGCCTCTTACCCCTCCCACTTTCATGGACAGTTAGATTGTATAATACAAACGCTTTGAAGTTAATGCTTCCAAGTCTTGCGTGGATTGGTCAGTGTGGGGATTAATGGTAGAATCAGGGGGTTTGGGTTTGGGGTTTTTTTTTCTAGGAAGTAGGTAGAAAAATGGGGATTCTTGGGAGGAAGAAAGTTTGCACGATGTTGCATGTGATTCCCTTGAAATGTAGAGCCTCTGAAGGGTAGCACAGGCAGTTCGTGAAAGGTATAATTACCTGAGAGAAGTGATAAGTAATGCTTGAAAAGTATAGCTTCCTTACAAACCTAATGAATAGTTCATGTAGGGTGTAATTCTGTGAAGGGCGTTCAGATAATTCAAACAGATCTAATGTCATTGCAGATAATTTATGAGAGATATATCTTTCTGAAAGCCTTTGCAAATAGTTCTTGAAAGATATAATATTCTAAAGGACGTGACTGATGATTCATGAAAGATATTTCTTGATGGACATTGTGAATAACTCATGAAGGATATAATTTTCAGAGTGTAATTTTCCAGTGATTGGTGAAAGTTTGAGCACGAAAAGAGTGTTAGAAAGAATGGAAGTGGGCAGACAAATGCTTGACGTTGTAACACAAGTGAAAATATATATATATCTCTATATATGCATGGCAAAGACGTGTCCTGCTTCATAAACAACAAGAATGGAGATGGGTGTGTTCACTTGTAAAGTCAGATACTTTCAAGAGTGTGAATTTATTTGTCGATGTGGAAAGTGGATGTGTATGTGACGTGTCCAGTGTTTTATGGAAGAAAACCCATGCAGTGTGAAAGAGTGGAGTGACCGTCTACTAGAACTGCAGGCAGGTGCCAACACCACTGCTTGTGTGCAAGTGGAGAAGATGAGAGGGTGAACCTCATGCAATAGCTAACCAAGACTAGTATGTGACCACTATGCAGATGTGTGTTTGATCGAAGTTGCCACAGGCACACGGTTTGGGGAGGGGATGTGTTTGGTTTGCAAGGTGTAACGCGTCTGCGGGTCAGTTTGAGCGGACTGACTCAACGCTATGGTGTCTGTCTGTCTGTGCCACTGCTGGCATTTATTACGAAAAGCAATACTGTTACCATTGTGATTCTTTGCCCAGAGGGTTGGAGGACTTGTGGAAGAGATAGGGGAGAATTACAGGTTTCTTTTTTAGTGGAAGAATTGCTCTTATTGGCTGGCATACATGTATGTGTATTTTTGTGGTGTGTGCTGTCCCCTCTGTGACTGATTCTAATTCATGAGAAACAATAAGCTTGGGATTGTGACTTCTGTCAGATTTTGATACCTGTCTAAAAATTCTGCCTGCCTTTTTCCTCTTGGTCATCCCGTATGTAGGTGTGTGTGTGATGTGTGTGTGTGTGGTGTGTTGTGTGTGTGTGTGTGTGTGTGTGTGTACACATACACAGTAAGTAGGGGACAAGTGCAAATAATGACAAAGTTCTCCTTCTTGCTAAGACATAGGCACTTGTCATTTAACACAGGAAACGGCCATTGCTATAGATCATTAAAAAGGGTGGCATCACAAAATGGCTTTTGCACAGATTATCCCAGTAAATCCCCTCTCTTCTCTGTCTGTCACTGTCTGTCTCTATTTCTCTCTCTCTCTCTCTCTCTCTCTCTTCTCTCTCTCTCTCTCTCTCTCTCTCTCAAGGAGGAAGCCAGTCAGTTTTTTTTTTTTTATCAGAACCTTACCAGACATATCTCATTCTTGAATTTATAAGTGAAGCAGGATGAAGAACAGATGACTTCTTTCTTTTTTAATTCATATGACTGGGTATGCCTCGAGATATTTCTCTAAACATTAAAAAAAAAAAGAGAAAGAAAAAGCCAGTTGTAAAATCCTCACTGCGCATTCCTGGGGAGTCCGTCATTTTCAGCGCGAAAAACCTGAAAAATAATTGCTGTGGTTGATACATGCCAATAGGATGACGATAATATTCCTCCAATGTCTGAAAGCCTTTCCCACAATGATATATCGTATGGTGTTCTACCTGTATCCTATGATGTTGTGCTCTCATGTCGACGTTCTCTTTGGTTCCTGTATGTTGCAGTTGTAGATCTAGTTCTGAGAAGTATGGTCAGGATTAAATGAAACACAGTGTTGATAAGATGCTTGATCTTTGAAGATGCCTGTGTGTAAGAAGTAAAAGACTGCTGTGAATGGTTAGGTCTGGAATAGTGTGGAATCTTCTTCTTTGTCATCAAACTATTGTTTGTCATAGGAGCGAAAATGTGTTGCACTGCTGTTAAGCTCCTGTCAAGTCAAGCCCAGCACATCCAACTTCAGCATGGGAGAGAATTGTAAATTTTAAATCTTTCTGTAAGAAAAAAAAGGCAGGAGAATGGACCAAGAAGGCAGGAAAAAGACAAAAAAAACCGAAGGTGACAGAAATAAAAGGAAAAAGGCAGAAGTAGAGAGCGGGATCGAAAAGAGGGAATTTCTAGCACCGAATTTTCAGAAGGTGGGGATGCTATTTATACTGACAGGTGGCCCCTGGAGATGTAATGAAATCTCTGACCAGGAATAATTTGGACTGGAATCTGTCTCTGGTTTGTCTAGATCTTGGTTTGGTTTCTGTCCTCACTTTGACTAAGGATGATTTAGACTGTAACATGCTCTCAGTCTTATTACTTGGTATGGAATTCAGTCTTCTGCCCTGTTATCACTTTCATGGTTGGTACAAGTATAAGCATCATAAAATAAAAATTTGATTTGGCAGATAAAAACCTGGATAGGAATTTGTCGCAATCTGAGGGAAATATTGGATTGGAATCTGTTTTTAGTTTTGCTACACAATGATTTGGTAGATATTTTTATGTGGTCTGACTTTGGATGAATTGGATTGGAATCTTGTCCAGATTGCCCACCATTAAGGTAGCCACATTCCAACTTCAGGGTTGATGGCTAAACACCCCAGTGTGCATGCTGTTATTTTTGGTATTGTTTTGTTTTGAATTGTCATTTGTTCCTACCAACCTGCAATGGCCTTCTCTTCTGAAAGGCAGAAGTGATTTTAGCATGTGTGCAAGAGGTTCTGTCTGTGTTTGTACACAGGATCTTGCTTTATAGTCTCATGGCAAAGACTGTCAGGGGAAGTGGAGTTGGTACGGATGGGAACACCAGGGGAAAATTCTTGAATGGGAATCTTGGTGGTGGCTCAAACCTTTGCCATCAGAACATGAGCTCTACACTGTAACCACTAGGCTATCCCCACCCCCCCCCCCCCCCCCACAACAGCTGTCAGTGTCCCCCACTTTCAGCTGCTATCCATTCCATCCCATCTCAGCCCAGCTGGTGCTAATCATAGCAGGAACTGACCACACTTGAACTTGGTAAAAGGAAGGTGTGCACTAAATCTCTTACATAGCATGTTGAGTGAGTGATGTTGGATTTGTGTGCGGTGCCCCCTTCTCCCAAGACTAGGGAAAATTGGCTTTAGAATCAGTCTGTTCTTTGTCTGCATGTTTTGTGTGGACTGCAATCTGCCCTCAAGTGGCAGGAAAAAAGTTGGGTTGGAAACTGATTTTAGCCTGTCATGAGATGATTTGGAATAGAACAAGCTGTCCTCAGTCTGACAGCCGATAAACCGGATTGGAATCTGTTCTTGTGCTGACCTGAATTGCTGTGGATTGAAATGTGTTCTCCATCAGATGAAGAGCAAGTTGGAATGGGGGAAAGGAAGGTTGGAGTGGAATGGGCCCTGGGTCTTTCCTGACCTGGATGATGATGTAGATTGAACATGAAGGTGGTTGCGTTGATCGTTTTTTTTTTTTTAGTGTCACACACATACTGACACTTCTTCCATACATACTGAAACCAAAAGACTCTGGAAGAATAAGAATTTACCCTCTAGTTGACTTGAAATATAGAACATATTTTTTGTTGTTTTGTTGTTGGATAAAAACATAGAAAATATATTGTTGTTGTCAAGATAAGGAGGAGGTTGTTGTTTATGTATATGTTGTACTCATGCCTTGTGAGTATTTTTCCTCTTTTTTATATATAGGCATCTCTTAGTCATCCTTACAGGTGTTTTAGCTTGTTGACTTATTCATTTTCTCCCTTTGTATAGACTTTTCTTTTATAATGTGATGATTTTTATGGTACAAATGTCTTTTTACATCCTGGTTCTGGCATAAGAATATGGTGAAAATGTATTGTAAAAGATTTCCTTGAAGTTGTATAACACTTATAATAAAAAATTTGTCAACTTTTTTTCTGTTTCAAGTTGTACAGTATTTTTTATAAGCTTTTATAAGCTCTAGAATATAATGAAAATGTAATTATATATGAAATATTAACACATTGAATGGGTTTGCTGAACGATAGTAGCTAGTGTTTGTATTCAAGCTATTCTTGTGGAGTGTGTGTGCGGTAGTGTGTGCTGTAAATAGTGTATAGAAAGAGTACGAATGAGTTTTGATTTGTTTGTTGGATTGGTTGATTCCAGAGTTGAATGCTAGATCATATGTCTAAAACATAACAAACAAAGATGGATACTGTAATGGCAATGGGAGAGCTGATCAATCCAAAAAAGAAAAAAGAAAAACCTTGAAAATTTTTTCTTGGATTCTGTGTGTGTGTGTTCGTGTGTTGTGTGTGTGTGTTTCGTGTGTTGTGTGTGTGTTCGTGTGTTTGTTGTTGTGTTTTGCATTTGTGTGCCTGCACACACATAGTGTTTTATTTTTATTTTTTTTTTATACTGAGGATAATGGAATTTTATATCTTTAATATGGAGGATAATGGAGTAAGTACTCATGTGCTTTTTTTCATCCAATTCCCGTGTGTATGCAGTTTTGTAAATATTGTTATCTGTTCCCACCGGCACACAATGGCCTACTCTTACGAAAGCGGAACAGGAATTTACGTGTGCGCAAGATGTTCTGTGTGCATTTGCACACGGGGTCTCAGTTTACAGTCTCATCTGAAAGACTGTTTTGGGGAGAGTGGAGTCAGTGCTGATGTTAACTCCAGGGGAAAAATCCCCTTGAATGGGAATCGAACTCTGGTCATCAAATTGCAAGCGCAATGTTCTGACCCTAGCTAGTCCGTCCCCCTGTTGATAAACCTTTTTATTGGGACTTTGAAACCTGTACAAAATGTAACACTATCCCCACGTTGGGAGTGAACCCCTCTGTCCCAGTACACATGCACTGTGTGAATGCACAAACGTTGCCTAAGTAGCATTTTTAGCACTTTTGTCTTCTTTTTTCCTTACGTCAAAAGGCAGAACAGGTTTTAATGTGTGTGCAAGATGTTCCACTTGCATTCGTACTCCGTACTTCTGTTTATAGTCTCTTGGAAGAGAGAACCAGGGCAACAAAAGAGTCCTCTTTGGCCACATTCAGTTTGGACAAACAAAACAGCAACCAGCCACCGTGGCACAGTGGTTAGCGCCTTGGATTCCAGACTGGAGGGTCGTGGGTTCGAACCCATAAGAGTCATCAGGATTTTTCAGACTCCGTCTGGCTCCTACACAGAGTGAGTGTGCTGTGGGCTCAATGGGAAGACTGGGACCACACAGTCGAGCTTCATCCACTTTACGGATGCAAGTTTGAGAGTGTTGCTCAAATTACCTGACCAACACTGCAGGTGAATGTAGCTCTCAGGCCCAGTTGACGCTGGGATATATTATGATGTAAGCGTGGAGTACAGCCCTGTCAAGTAGTCTCAAAGAACATGCACTTCCATGACAGTATCATTATATCATCCTTATTCTTATCGATCATCTTGCAATAAAAATAAATTAACTCTGATTCCGTGGCCCCGGTTGCTCTAGTCTCATGGTGACCTCAGATTCAGTTTCCCCATACACTTCTGTGCCTGTGGTGAGTTTGCGTCAAAGCTTTTGGGGTTGGAGGTTCGGGGGCGGTCGTTGGAGGGACGTTGTGGTGGTCGCCACCTCGGGTGGGTGACTTGCTCAGTCTGGCTCCGCGAACTAAGCTAATACTGTCATTAGTAGGGGGCTTAGTAGGTGGTGTCCTGCATATGTTAGCTCAGAACAGGCACCACTGAACACCAAAGTGACCCAGCAGCAGTTCAGGGCCCCTCTGGCTGGTAGCCCTACGGCAGCCAAATATGATGAGCTCCCAGTGGACTTCCGACCCTGAGGATGCGACAATAAGCGAACCTGGGGTAATTGGGTCAAGGAAAAAAAGTCACAGGAAAAAAAGTCCCAATGGTGGTAACACCTTCTCAAGCTATAGATCTACCTGTAAAGCTATAGCTATACCGCGTGTAAGACTATCACGAGTGTAACACTACCGCGAAGTAACACTTCCGCATGTGTAACACTATCGCGTGTGTAAGTGTAAGACTACCGCGAGTAGCACTACTGCGTGTAATCTTAATTGATGCATATGAGTGGGGTCTGCATATAGCTAGAGGAGCTAACTGGTATTGTTGCAGTTTTAAAAAATCTTTTACTGACTATACTTGAATCTATGACATTGGCTTTTACCTGCTCAGATAAAACTTGAACTGGATTTTACTTGGCTTTGTTTGACCTGATTGTGACTTTTTTCCTGTGACTTTTTTTCCTACTCAGTTTTTGACTTTTTCTGTGACTTTTTTTTCCTACTTTTTTCTACTCATTTTGTGACTTTTTCTGTGACTTTTTTTCCTACATTCTAGCTGTGGCAGGGAGATTGAAACGAGCGGCGCTGGAACAGCAGGGATAGGAACATCACAGATGAGGAGGCAGCAAAAAAACAAAACAAAAAACCAGCCACTCTCTTACAAGGACAAATGTACTGTAAAACTAACAGTCATGGGTGAAGAAGGGTGGTGGGGATATTGTTCCCAGGTCAACACAGAAACCCCTCTAATCGTTTTGTGCAGAGAAATCTTTTATGACAAGTTATGTACAATTCCTATTCAAAATATGGGGGGGGGGGGGTACTTTTTATTTGATTTGATTTCGGGATAATGGAAAAAGCACTCGTGTACTTTTTTTTTACATCTAGTCCCCGTGTGTATGCAGTTTTGTCAATTTTGTCGCCTGTTCCCACAATGGCCTACTCTTCTGAAAAGCAGAATGGGCTTTAACATGTGCACAAGATGTTCTGCGATGCGTTCACACATGGGACTTTGGTTTGAAGGGTTTTTGGGAGGAGTGGAGTTGGCACTGATGTTAACTCTAGAGGAAAAATCCTCTTGAACAAGATTCGAACCCGGGTCAGCAGATAAGAAGCGCTATGCGCATCAATCTAACCACCAGGCTATCCTGCCCCCATCAGGAGACATGAGTGGTGGTCTGGATGGTAGTCTTTCAGATGGGACAAGAAAGAAAGATTGCATGCTCGCCATTCTGACAGCATTCTGTGGTGTTGACCTTACTTACTTTATTAATCAGCAGTCCTTTGGAACACACACACACACACACACACACACACACACACACACACCACACACACTTCTCTTTTATTTTCTTCACCAAAGTCATATGTGATTACATATAACGAAACTGCACTGTAATGAAAACATAAGAGTGATGAACATATGGAACTGTAAGCTTGTGTGTATATGTGTGTGTGTGTTGTGTTTCTCTGTCAGTCTGTATGTTTGTGTGTGTGTGAATGTGTGTGTATGTGTGTGTGTGTGTATTTCTCTGTCAGTCTGTGTGTGTGTGTGTGGTGTCTGTCAGCCTCTGTGTGTCAGATATGTCTGTCTGTTGTGTGTTTGTGTGTGTGTGTGTGTGTGTGCATCTGTCTGTTGGCCTCTGTCTGTCTGTCTGTGTGTGCGTGTGTGTCCGTCTGACTGTCTGTCAGTCTGCGTGTGTTTGTGTGCCTGTGAGATATCAGGACAGCTGTCAGTCATTACTGGAAACTCCGCCCACTGCTTTGCCTTTGTTGACCTTTGACATGGTGCGTTCAAGGTCAATCTCATCGTAGTCATGACGACGAGGGGGACGCTTGGTACGATTTTCTTCCAAAATGGCGTCCGACACTTCGTCATAGGGATGGAGACGAGGCTGTCGTCTGTTTCCGTCCCTTACATTGTCGTCTGCTGCTGTGGCCGCGTCGCTGTTTCCACAGGTTTCTGACACAGAGAGAGAGAGAGAGAATCATGGAGAAAATGAGACACAGTATGATGTTGTCAGAGAGAGAGAGAGGGTATCATGGAGAAAATGAGGAGACACAGTATGATTGTCACAGAGAGAGAGGGTAATGAAGAAAATGAGGAGACACAGTATGATGTTGTCAAGAGAGAGAGAGAGCATCATGGAGAAAATGAGACACAGTAATGATGTCAGAGAGAGAGAGAGAGCATCATGGAGAAAATGAGGGGACACAGTATGATGTTGTCAGAGAGAGAGAGAGAATCGTGGAGAAAATGAGGAGACACAGTATGATGTTGTCAGAGAAGAGAGAGCATCATGAGAAATGAGGAGACACAGTAATGTTTTCTAGAGAGAGACAGAGATGAGACATCGTGAAAAGAGGACACAGTATGATGTTGTCAGAGAGAGAAGTAAGGAAAAATGAGGACACAGTATTTTCTATTGTTGTCATTTGACAACCTGATCTGAACTGTACCGTCGTTACTCTCCAAGTAACAGCATGCTCCACCTCTTACAGGGTGGATGTCTTGCTGAGCAAGTAAAGTCAAATCAAATCAATACTCTTTTGATAGAAACAAACACCATACCACCAACAGCAGCAACAGCGAAAAAAGATAATAAAAAACAAAAAAAATCACAACAAACCAATAAGCAAACTAAAAAATAAATATGTACAAACAAAAACCAAAAAAAAATAGAAAAAAGCTTCATAAATCAACCAACCAAACACAAACAAAATAACCCTTAAATAATTTTTTGTTTTTAAGTCACATAATTTCGTGGCAAACTTCTGTTCTGTTTCTTTAAAAGCACTGGCAGGTCTGCACTTTAGTTGACCCGAGACATGGCAACAACAAAAACAAAAAGAAAGAAAAGCCCAACTTTAAATTCACCAGACGGCACTGCGGAGATTGGAACCTACAACTTAGCGGACCCACAGGGGTAAGTCCCATGCTGTGGTCCATGTGACAGGGGCCAGACCTTCAGGCAGTGCATACACTGGCCCCAGGGGACAGGACTTCTGGCACAGACAGAGATCGGCGGTCTAGAGGTAACGCGCCTGTCTAAAAAGCCAAAAGTCCCGGTCGAAGTGTACGGTGTTCGAATCCCGTTTGGTCTCAAAACTTTTCCCCCATCCATTAGACCATGAGTGGTGGTGTGGGTGATAGTCTTCCGGATGAGACGATAAACCGAGGTCCCGTGTGTTTCATATTATTATTTAGCAAACGTAAAAGAACCCACGGCAACAAAAGGGTTGTCCCTGGCAAAATTCTGTAGAAAAAGCCACTCTGATAGGAGACATATATACAGTGGCAGATAAGAAAAAGAAAAAAATGGTGGCGCTGCTTTTGTGGCGACGCGCTCTCCCCGAGAAGAGGGAGCAGCCCGAATTTCACACATAGAAGTCTGCTGTAACATAAAATGGTATAAAATAAAATAAAAATAAAGAGGAAAATTCAAAGGCGGGAAAGCGCTTTGCCCAAACACGCAGATGTCTACTGCAAGGCTATTCCAGTTGAAACGGTGGAGGAAGAAGCGCAGTAGTAAAAAAAAAAAAAATAATAATAATAATAATAATAATTTTTTAAATCCCAGATTTCCAACACTGACGGAAAAGTATTTTTTTTTAATAATGTTTTTAAAAAAGCTCACATTTAATTCTCACCGAGTGGAACCACAAACGTTAATTTCACTGTTATAATCTTTTACATAAAACTAAAACTAGAAGGGAAGAATCAGAGGCACAGCTGGGTGGCGCCCATCTCCTCTCCCTCGCTGCTTTACCTTCCCTGACCCTAAAGAGGGTAGGCAGGTACCCACTTACAGCTGGGTGAACTGGGGAACAATACTGAAGCCAAGGCGAGCAAACGGTCACCCATCTACTCGGTAACCACGCTCGATGCTGCTTAACCTCAGCTTGGGGAAAGCGAGTGCTCTGACCACTAAAATTAATGAAATTGTGTCATGTTTTGTTTTTACCGCACATGCAGGCTACTTCATAGGCAGCTGCCTTCTTGGTGCTCACAATATTTTTCCGCGCTATAAACCACACTTTTCTGTGGTTGTAAACATCTCTGTAAACAACCCCCCCCCCCCCCCCTCTCCAAGAAAAAAAACCCTGCAAAACAAATGGAAGAATCCAATAAACAGTCCTTCAGGAGGGAAGGGAAACAGCAGCAAACAGGTGTTATATACAATGTTCAATCCTGCACAAATCGATGTTTTACACTAAAAAAAATAGTAAGCTTAGTGTCACATTGCTATAAAATCCAGGCGATGGCTGTTAAGTGCTCAATTACAGGTCTAGATTGACAAACACTGCAAGCTGACACAGACTAACGAACGTGGCACTGCCTTCAAGGCACAGTTAAAGTGTCACAATGTCAGAAGTGTCTCTTGGGGTCAGATCAAATCCCAGTAATTTGTCAGTGCGTGTGTGTGGTGTGTGTTGTGTGTGTGTGTGTGTGTGTGTGTTGTGGTGTGTGTGTGTGTGTGTGAAAACATTGCCAATGTGTGTGTGTGTGAGACACACACACACACACACACACACACAC
>CM060346.1:19995287-20000287 GCA_030674155.1 Stramonita haemastoma
GCACAATGTTCTGTTGGCACATTGTTCTGTTGGCACAATATACTGTTGGCTCAATATACAGTTGGCACAGTGTACTGTTTGGACAATTGTACCGTTGGCACAATTGTACTGTTGGCACAATGTACTGTTGGCACAATTGTATTGTTGGGACGAAGTTATGTTAGCACAATGTACTGTTTAGCACAATGTACTGTTTGGCACAATGTACTGTTTGGCACTATGTGCTGTTGGCTCGATGTACTTTTGGCACCCTAGCCGGCTGACACAATGAACTTGTGGCAAAATGTCTTTTTTCCCCTTTATTCTTTTATTTCGAGGATAACAGAATCAGCACACATGTGCTTTTTTTACATCCAGTCCCCGTGTGTATGCAGTTTTGTCAATGTCGTCATCCTTTCCACCGGCACACAATGGCTTCCTCTTCCGAAAAGCGGAACGGGTTTTTAACGTGTGCGCAACATGTTCTGCGTGCGTTTGCACACGGGACCTCGGTTTATAGTCTCATCCCAAGAACTTTTGGGGAGAGTGGAGTCTGCACAATGAAGAAAATGTGTGATGTCGAGGGGACCCCCCCCCCCCCTTAAAGTCAAAACCTAACCCCCCTCCCCTCCCTCTTACTTTTTTTTAAAGAAAAAAACCCTAAGACAGACTTTTATGCCCCCCCCCCCCCAAAAAAAAAAAAAGAAAAAAAAAGTTCACCATCTCACTTAATTCAAATACTTTCTCTCAAAACTGAAAAAAAAATCATGTTGGTTAACCGAGCAAAAGGATTCTAAACATCAAAGGATAAGAAGCTAAATAGCAAACATGTCATTCACAGGGCTTACAGCATCATACAAGATCAACGCGTTTCTACACCCCCCTCCCCCCTCCTCCCCTCCCCTATCCCCCCCAAAATCCTAAAGAGGGAAGGCCAAGCAGTGCATAACAGGATGAAGCGACGTGACGCCACGTGTGGAAACTGCTGGAGGCCTCTGCCCCTTATTATAGTATTATCATACTAGCAAGTGCTGAGGAGCCCAACACACAACACACGTCTGGTCCCACATAACCAACGACCCACAGCCCTCTTCACAGCCGTTAGGCTACACTCCAGCCTTAGCTGTGGGGGACTGGATAGCCTGGTGGTCAGAACATTGCGCTCGCAATTTGACGACCCCGGTTCGATTCCCGTTCGAGGGGATTTTTCTCCTGGAGTTAACATCAGTGTTGATTCCACTCTCCCCAAAAGTCCTTCCGATGAGACTATAAACCCTGAGGCCTGTGTGTGAGCGCATGCAGAACATCTTGGGCACACTTTAAATCCTGTTCCGCTTTCGTAAGAGTAGGTCATTGTGTGCTTGTGGGAACAAATGACAATATTTACCAAACTGCATACACACGGAGACTGGTTGTAAAAAAAAAGCACATGAGTGCTTATTCCATTATCCTCAACATAAAAGAATAAACTGATAATAAATAAAGTACTTGAGGTGGTGGGTTGCTTTGTTTTTGTTGTTGTTGTTGTTTTTTTAATTTTAGTCATAAAAAAAGAAGAATGATAAAAGTCAAACAATCATATCAGGTGACAATATTATCCTTTCTTTTACATTCATACTTCATATAAAAAAGAAGAAACAAAAGCAAACAGCAAAGTTAAAACAAACAAAAAAACAAGAACAAAACATCAAAAACTTGAGGTACAACCTATCAACAACGACAAAAAAGTCATGCAAATCATAATATTTTAGTACAAGGGGAGATGACAAATAAAAACAATTATCCACACACACACACACCCACACCTCCCACACACACACCTAAACACACCCACCACACACACACACACACACACAAGTTCGCGCTCATGTCATCAATAAACTTCATTTTAAAGGAAGTATATGCCTAATTTTATTAAAGTCATGTAACGGAACACAAAAGGAATCCATCCGCTATAAGGCATATATATTAGGACATACATATTCTAGTACCTGAATCTTATGATTATGCATTTATGGTCATAAAAATCACGTTCAGAACCATTTTGTAATCATGATGGACATAGTTATTCAGCTTACTTGAAGATTAAAAGGTTATACAAAATCAACTGCATTCAACACATGATTATTAAATAGTACAAATAGTGAATAAGGTATTTCTCAATATGGATGGTAACATGTTTAGGCAACAAGAGAGAGAGAGAGAGAGAGAGAGAAGAGAGAGAGAGAGAGAGAGAGAGAGAAGAGAGAGAGAGAGAGAGAGAGAGAGAGAGAGAGAGAGAGAGAGGACACAGTACATTTTTAGCCAGGTAGTGTTGCGCACAATTTTCAACTGACCAATAATATCATCACTTAACACTCCCTATCTTTTACTTATGCATATATAAGAGAATATACCATATGATAAATGTGACGTGAAAATAAAATATTAAAAATTTACTCATTGAAATCAGTTACAAGTGCACAATGATAAGATACATATAAAAACATTTACCCCCCCCCCCCCCCCCCCCCACACACACACACACACAGAGGAAGAGAGAGAAAGGGGGAGAATTATATATACCCAACAGGATGAGTACTGGTTCATTAGTTTTGATGCATCAAGTGCATTAGGTGATTTTTGAAGGTCGACAATGATTGGTGCTGTTTAATTGAATCGGGAAGGGAGTTCCACAGTACAGGGCCTGAGTATAGTAAACTGGACTTGAACAAGTCTATTCTTGGGATTGGGATACTTGGCTTTTCAGTATTTCTGGAATGATTCATTGGGAACTTATCTCTTAAGGATGTGGGGACAGCTCCTGCCATTATCTTAAACATTAGGATGCCCTTGTTATATTTTAGTCTTTGTTGTAGGGGGAGAATACTTAACTGAGTGAAATCCACTTCAAGTAATGTTGTTTTCTTCAGGAGGATAAGTTTGAGAGCACGTTTATACAGACTTGATAAGGGTTTCATAGTATTTGCACTGGCAGAATCCCATAGGGTTGAGGCATAGTCTATTGAGGATTGTATATAAGCTTGAAAGAATAATTTCCTTGAATGGCAGTCAAGGAAGTATTTAATTTTAGTCAACTGGTATACTCTTTGGGACAAGTATTTGCATAGATGAGATATATGGTAGAACCAGCTGAGATTTTCATCAATTGTCACTCCTAGAACTTTGTGATGAGAGGTTTGTTCGATTGCTTCCTTTTTTATATGTATTGGAAACTGATTATGGGGTAAATTTTGTCGCTTTTGTCTGGTGGTGATAAGCATGCATTTTGTTTTTTGGGGTGAATAGACATGTGGTTCAGATCTGTCCATTTGACAAGATCATTACAGCTTTGTTATAATATGGTTGCAAGAGAGTCAATGTCATTATGGCTTGTATGTATGGTTGTGTCATCAGCAAATAGTTCACATTTGGATGCAATATGTAGAGGAAGGTCATTTATGTATAATGAAAAGAGAATTGGTCCTAGTATAGATCCCTGTGGTACTCCATAATGAATGGGTTTTAGATTGGATGTGGATGTAGTTGTTGAAACACACTGTTGTCTGTTCTTGAGATAAGAAGCGAGTAGTTCTAGACTATTTGATGATATATTGTACAGGTCTAGCTTTCTGACGAGAAGTGTGTGGTCAATTGTATCAAATGCTTTTTTGAAATCTACAAATAATACTCCACAAAATTTATTTTCATTAATGTTTGTTAGCCAATTGTCTATGAGACTAGTCAGTGCAGTATGACACGAGTGATTTTGTCTGAATCCTGACTGATTAGGGTGGAGTAGGTTGTTAGTTTCTATATGACTGACTAAGTGTTTATTTATATGTTTTTCCAGGGGTTTTGAAAGAAGGGATATAATAGAGATTGGCCTATAATTTGAGGGATCTGAAGTGTCACCAGATTTGTAGATGGGGATCACTTTAGCAGTTTTGAAGGCATTGGGAAAATAGTTCTTTTCAAGACATTGGTTTATATATATATATATATATATATATATATATATATATATATATATATATATATATATATATATATATATATATATATATATATATATATATATATATGAGAGTGTCTGTGATAACTGGAGCTGAAAGTTTTAGAATTCTGCTGTCTATTCCATCAAGACCTCGTGTCCTTGACTGTTTGGGGTGAATCATGTAATTATGGACCTCAAAAACAGAAATAAATGGTATGTGGAGTTTTGAGGGAATATGCTTTTCTTGGCAGTATTGTTTTAATGTGTTTAGGTTATTGGATTTCGAATTGTCATTGCTAACAACATTAGTAGAAACGTTTATGAAGTGATTGTTGAGTTGTTCAGCAGTAACATCTTTGATTACATTTGATTTGGAAGATGATTGTTTGTTTGTTATTTGATCAATGGCCCTCCAAATGATTTTTGAATTTTGTTTGGAGGATAGTAAATCTTGGAAATATTTCTTTTTTTCTCGACGTTTCTGTGAGTTTATGGCGTTTCGTAATCTTTTTGACTCTTCATGATATTTATGGTTTTTTTAAGAAATCTCTAAGATAGCATGCTTCTTCTAGTTCTTTTGTGAGCCAAGGCGGTTTGGGGACATGTTTGACCCTTATGGTTTTAAGTGGAGCATGTTTATTGTAAATTTCAGTGAAAGTTTTTATCCAAAACTCGATGGCCGAGTCTGGATCAGTAATGTTGAATGTTTCTGAGAGCATCGAGTTACTTAGTTCCAGAAGGAAAAGCTTTTCATTAAATTTTGCAAAAGAACGATATGTTATGTTTTTATGTCCAGGTTTGGGAATTTTTGTTCCTTTTTTTGACCATGTAGTACATACTGGGTAGTGATCGCTGCAGTTATAGACAGGGACACATGTTTCTATGATGTTTTTAGGATTTGTTACGTAGATGTGATCAATTATTGTGCTCGAGTTTTGTGTGACTCTCGTGGGTAAACTAACTAGTTGGTGAAGGTTGAGTGAATTAGTAATTTGCGTCCATGCATTATTTACTTTTGTTAGATCGATATTAAAATCACCTAGTA
>CM060346.1:20010287-20027787 GCA_030674155.1 Stramonita haemastoma
CATGGTGAAGATTAGTTTGAACTTTCTCCTTTCTCCCTTTTCCAAAATACTAGGCTATTATGTGGTTTCTTTTGTCCATTGTTGCTGAAGGCTGTTTTTGGTTGTTACTCTAATTGTTTAGAGGAGTAGGGGGGGGGGGGGGGTTGCTTCTTTACTTTGGGTTTTGTTTTTGGAGGGTGGGGGGTGGGTGGCGGTAATTTTTTTTGTTTTGATTTCCTTGTTTTTTTTTGGGGGGGTTGGGAGTTTTTCTTTTAGTGTATGCGTTGTGTTGTGTGTGTGTGTGTGTGTGTGTGTGTGTGTGTGTGTGTGTGTGTGTGTGTGTGTGTGTGTGTGTGTGTGTGTGTGTCGCGCGCGCGTGCGTGCGTGTATATGTGCGTGTGCGTGTGCGTGTGTGTGTGTGTGTGTGTGTGTGTGTTTCTAGCATGGTGTTATCCGTAATAAGGGCAGGGGACTGGCTGTAAAGAAAAAAAAGCAGATTATTCATTGTCCTTTGAAGCAAAAAACTAATTATTTGATTTCATGTCTGTCATCAGCCTCTGCCGGTGTTGTCACACTGACATTCTCAGGTGGAAGCCGGATAAGAAATGATGACAGGAGTTTGCATCGTTATGGGTTTGTTACCATTGAGAAAGAACTTCTCTCTCTCTCTCTCTCTCTCTCTCTCTCTCTCTCTCTCTCTCTCTCTCTCTCTCTCTCTCTCGGTTTCTGTGCTGTGTGTGTGTGTGTGTGTGTGTGTGTGTGTGTGTGTGTGTGTGTGTGTGTGTGTGTGTGTAGCCCTTGGGAAATAAAGATTCATTCATTCATTCATTCATTCATTCATTCTCTCTCTCTCTCTCTCTCTCTCTCTCCTCTCTCTCTCTCTCTCTCTCTCTCTCTCTCTCTCTCTCTTCATACACACACACACACACAAACACCCACACCACACCCACACCCACCCACCCACCCACCCCCCCACACACACACACACAGAGATATAGATAGATAGATAGATGATAGATATGATAGATAGTAGATAGATAGATAGATAGATAGATAGATAGATAGATAGTAGATAGATAGATAGTAGATATGCTATCACAGATAGGGAAATAAACAGACGTGGACGGATAACCAAGCAACTTACCCATCTTTTTCTCCTGTTTCTTCCCTTTGAACACACGCAGAAACGTTTTGAGAGGCATTTTAACTGAAACACTCCACGACCCCACAGCTTTACCCCAGATCACTGTCAGAGTTTCAGTAGAATGTCAAAGTTTCGTCAACGTATGGTAGGCTAGCCTACCTCACCAATTTCACAAAGCGGTAGCCTGTGGGTAGACACAACTGTGACCTACAAACTTACACACACACCTGTAGTCAGATCACATTGAATATATCAAAAGTCTTGGGTCTCTACTCGCACGCCAAGGCTTTCTGTTATCGGTCAAACTTGCCTCTCTTATCAAATGTTTCCTCTCTCAGTTATGCTGACTGAAGTTGGAACGACGTGCAAGCTTAGAAACCACCACACAGTGTTGTCGTCTCTTTGTTCGTATGTTCTTTTTATTTCATTGTTTGTGTTGATGATGTAAAACTCACGACTAAAGATACCGAGCGTTTTTTTTAGTGTCTATTGTTTCTCTTCAGTTTTCTAGCCTACTTGTTTTGGGGGGTTTTTTTCTCGGTTTTTTTGTTTTTGCACCCAAGAGCTCAATTTCCGTCACAGCAAAATGTCGGTGATGGCTGGAGAAGGATATAGGCCTAGCCTATGTTTATTCAGGTTCACTATGCACCACCACACACTGGCAGAAAACTTCAATGCAGTGCCCTCGGAACTCCTCAGGAAGTTAAGGAAGAAGTCACGTCAAGTCTAGGTGATTTTTTGTTGTTGTTTTGGTTTGGTTTGTTTTGGTTTGGGTTTGGTTTTTTTGGGTAGATTTTTCGTCTGATTTTGAGAAGAAAAACAGTCCCCCTTTGCTAGAGCGACACACTTGTGATGCTCCCCACAGACGGTTTCAAATCGTGTAGCATTTATAGTTAGCCTAGTTCAAAGAAAATGTCCAGCCTTAAATAATCGCAGCGCGTTATAAGGCTACCGGTGGCTGAGGATTGGGCGGGTTGGGAAACACAACACACGGACACACACACAACACACACACACACACACCACACACGTCCAAGAAAATTTTATTTTTGGTGCAAAGTAATTGCTTCAAAATTTCTGACTACCCAAATGAGCAAATTGACCGTTCCCGATTACATTCCACTGGTTTCAATAAAAGTTTGTTTGTTTTTGTTGTTGTTGTTGTTTTTTGGGGGGTACGAAAAAAAACACTTTTTATGTCGAACTACCTTCTGTGGATTTCGCCAGCGGGCCGGAGTTTCAGTCACACGCGCAGCCTCGTTTTTGCGTCACTCGCGTTTCAGGGTCAGACCCCTCCGCGAATTAATCAGAAATAAGTTTTTTTGCTGACCATTATATAGCTATAAATGGGATGATCCAAAGTCCATATCGTTTGTGAATCTTGCTACAGTCACAGAAAGAATGAAAGTAATGAAAAAACAGTGTGAGAAACCCATGGAGGAAGACTAAAACAAAAGGAGTAGCACACGGCCACAGCACAGGTGTAAACAGACACATCCAGCGTAGTAGTATAATTTATATACAGTCAGTTTGTTTTGTAAAATCGGAAGAAATTGTGTTTAAAATAATAGTTATTTTGTATAAGCAGGTGTGTGTGTGTGTGTGTGTGTGTGTGTGTGTGTGTGTGTGTGTGTGTAATTCAAAAAGATCTTTACTGAGCTTTTATTAAGCCTTATGTCTTTCATTAAGCTTTCACAAAAGTTTCTATTTTGCCCTCACAATTTTTTTTAAATGGATATAAAAAACACATCAATAAAGGATAGAAAAACAAAAGGTCTTAATCTAGGTACAATAATATAGTATAAAAAAGGAAAGGAAACAGAGAAAATGTATTGTTCACAATGTAATGGAAATGAAGACAGCATATTGTTTGATTCAGAGAGAAAAATAGTACAGAAAAACAAAATAACAAGGCCTGACATAACAGTTTATAAAACAAGCTAAAGCCACAGAATAATCTAAAGCATAAAGAAGTGGTTTTATTATCTATCCATGTGTGTGTGTGTGTGTGTGTGTTGTGTGTGTGGTTGTTGTTGTGTGTTGTGTTGTTTGTTTGTGTGTGTGTTTGTTTGTTGTTTGTTTGTTTGTGTGTGTGTGTGTGTGTGTGTGTGTGTGTGTGTGTGTGTGTGTGTGTGTGTGTGTGTGTGTGTGTGTGTGTGAATATAAGTGACACCTACATGATATGAAAATGTTGGTCTGTTGCAAGAAATCATGGAAACACATTTGTATCAACTGCAAGACCTCAGCATCACAGAAACCACCTTGTATAGTGACCCAGAAGGGTGCATAGGATCAACCATGTAGTTGTCTGTTAAAAGACAACAAAGTGGCATGTGTGCGGAACTCTGCACATAAGGAATGCCGTGCCATGTACGCCAATAAAACAGTTATTGATGCTAGAATTAAAAAGACCTAAGGACAAATCTTTCCTCAGAAAAGCAGAAATTTGCAGTCAAGCACTGAAAAAAAAGAAAATAGTTTTTTTCTGTGGAAAAGGGGAAAAACTGGCTGAGAAATCAAAAATATTCAAATGGTGCCACTGGAAAACTGATACCTATTAGGACCATGCTGTTTCAGCAATCAGTATTCGGAACACTACGAGTCTAGAGGAGAGTCATGGACCCAAAAATGTAAAAGGGAAATTAGAATTTGTTTAAGACTGCATTGCCAGTGACACAGTATAAAATGCTGTCTGTTTATACCAACTTTCCAAATGCTGTGGAATCCCCCAGATGTTTAGGATGCTCAGCCTGTTGCCAAGAATCTGCGCCTTGGTAGACCTGAACAAAGTGTGCGACTTGAACCTTCCAGCAGACAATTCAGTATTTAGACTTTATGACATTACTTAAGGAGGCGCAGACGGAATGATGATTACTGTGCACAACATAAGGAAGTTAAATTCTTAAAACACTATGATAATGAAATTGCGTTTGCTCATTCCAATAACAAAATTGATATCATTTCACTCAGAACAATAGCAGACTGTATTTTTGAGAAATTTGAACAAGAGAAAAGCGAATCCAGTGCTGAAGATCAACAGAGTGTGTCTTACCAAAGCAGCAGTAACTACTATTGACTATTACCTTTATTATTCACTATTCCCATTATTATTCACTATTACCCTTATTATTATTCACTATTACCCTATTTTTATTTTATTATTATTATTATTATTATTATTATTATTATTATTCATATTACCCTATTTTATTATTATTATTATTTTATTATTATTATTATTATTATTATTTTTTATTTATTCTATTACCCTTTTTATTATTATTTACTATTAACCTATTATTGGTTTTTTGAGTGCTTGTAAATTCAAATGTCTTGTCTACAATGGGTTTTTTAAAACATTGCATTTATTGGTGAGCTGGGGGGGGGGGTTGGGAGTGTGAGTGTGTGCGTAAATGGTGTGTGTGTGACTGTGTGCGTGCTTGTGTGTGTATGCTGTGTGTGTGTGAGAGGGGGGGAAGGGGGTGTGGATGGGTGTGTATGTGTAGGGGGGGGGGGAGCGTGTGTGTGTGTGTGGTTGTGTGTGTGTGTGTGTGTGGTGGTGTGTGTGTGTTGTGTGTTGTGGTGGTGGGGGGGGGGCAGCGTGTGTGTGTGGTGTGTGTGTCAATCATCAATCAATCAATCAATTTATTTCCAGATGGTACATTGAGTAAGCTCGATTGCTTTTTTCCTCAAGCCATTATTAAGAAAAAAAAACAATCAAAACAACTGCAAAAAACATAAGCACACAAAACCAACAAAATGCGAATCCTGCTAAAACAATAACCAACAAAGAAGTAATAGGGGAAAAACAAGACAAAGAAGCAATAAAAAAAACAATTTCACTCCAACATTAATTAGTACTTGATTTAAACTTAAAATAGAATATGTTTAGTAAAAGCCATATTTGGGATAATCCCATGGAGTGGGTAAAAAAAAAAACACTCCCACACACACACGAAAAAACACAACAAAAACCATCCCACTCAAAATTCATACGCGTGTGTGTTTCATGTGTGTGTGTGTGTGTGTGTGTGTGTTGTGTGTGTGTGTTGTGTGTGTGGGGGTGTGTGTGTGGGTGTGTGGTATGTGTGTGTGTGTGTGGTTGTGTGTGTGTGTGTGGTGTGTGTGTGTGTGTATCATGTGCGTGTGCGAAGCGTGCGTATAATGCTTAAATAATGGTGATCATATGTCTTTTCTAGTCAATGGTTTTTTAAGAACATTGTTCTAAAATTGGTGTGTGTTGTGTGGTCTTTTGCGTATGTGCGAGCGCGCGCGCGTTAGAGTGTGACTGTTTGTGACATTTTTATTTGAAATAATCATTTTAATGTCTGAACAAATATGAAATGTAAGCTATTTCGTGTGTTTGATTATGATTTGTATCAATATGCCTGTCAGTATTGTAATTGCCCTTCAGGGATGATTAAAGTGTTTTGACTTGACTTGACTTGACTATTCCAATGAATCGGCATCAAGTCACTGGTTTCTGCAAGACAGCTATCCTGAAGGGGGAAGAGAGGGGGGGCTGCTTTTTATTTTTACCCTCCTCCCACCCCTCCCTCTACCCCCCTCCTCCCCCACCCCCTCCTACCCCACCCCACTCCCCCCACTTCCCTTCCTCCCCACCTCCCATTACCCCCACCCCTCCCCCACCTCCCATCCCCCCCACCCCCCTCCCTACCCCACCCCCTCCCACCCCCGCCCCTCCTACCCCTACCCTACCCCACCTCCCCTATCCCCCCCCCTCCTTCTACCCCCCCCCCTTCCCATCCTCCCCCCCCCCCCCCTCCCCCCCACATCCCCTCCTCCCCCACCCCACCCTTACTTTCACCTACACTATAATAAAACTATTCACTAAACAGAAATGTTTGGGTTCCTATGTTGACTAATTTCTTTAAATGAGATACAACATGATGCACCACGCACAGTGCAGGGTCATCGCGACACTCACACACTACAAAAATAACGCACAGAGAAAAACGAGCACGCACACGCATGCGCGGTGGGACATATTACACTTCCATGAATAAAGCCCATATCGAGAAGATGCGACAAAATGGTGGTTTAAGTCTGGTAGGGTGCACGCAACAATACATAGTATTACACTAATATTATTGACAACATACAACATAATGCACCACAGTGCAGGGTTGATCCCCGCGCGCGCGCGCGCCACACACACACACACACGACACCACCACCACCACACCACCACACACACACACGCGACACACGCACGCACGCACGCACACACACACACACACACACACACACACCAATCACACACATCAAGAATAAGGGCCCCATACAACTCCAGAATAAGGGCCCTATCCAGAAGACGGTTGGAGTCCCGTCCTACCCCAACTTTCGCGCAGTAACATGGACCGTGGAACCAGAGTGCTCTACTACTGTAGCTATACATACACACTTTGCCACTATCTCTGATATGGGTGGCACTGTCCCTGTGGCGACACCACGTGCACAGCCCCGAAGAGGGCAGCATGGCTTGAATATAGCAAAGTCTATCGTAACCTAAAGCTGCTACAGTGTACGCAACAATACATAGTATTAGGCCTACATCCAATTGTTATCATAATACACAAACGGTATACATACATACTTTACTAGCATCGATGATATGGGTGGCGCTGTCCTTGTGGCGGCACCACAGCCCCGAAGGGGTAGCCTGGCTTGAATATTAAATTCTTTCCGAACGAAAGCTGTTACAGTGTACGCAACAATATATAATATCAATGATAATAAACAAATGATAGCACCACAGCACAGTGCAGGGTGGTTGCCACACACACACACACACACACACACACACACACACCACACACACACACACACCACACACACACAAACACAAACACGAGCGGGGAGTACGTTCATACACCACACCCAAGAATAAGGCACATATCAAGAAGATGCGACAAAATGGCGGTTTGGGACCCATCCTACCCTGACGTTTGCACAGGAATAGTGTCCAGAGCACCATGAGAGTGCCCTACTGTATGCATACACACTTTACTATCATCTTTGATATGGGTGGCGCAGTTTTTGTGGCGACACCACACCCCCGAAGAGGGTAGCCTGGCTTGGTTGTCTCTTTAACAATTGATTACTATAAACACTCACTGATTTTAATTATTTTTTGCTTTTCTGTTATTTCTGAATAATATAAGATTTGTTTCAAATCATTTTATGTATCATTTGTGTGCCCGTAATCAAATGAGAGTGAAAATGGAAAAAGTGTCCCAACCTGCCCTGGTCTCCCCACACTATCTTTGAGATAGGAGGCGCTGTTTTTGTGGCGACGCCGCAGTCCCAAAGAGGGCAGGCTGGCTTGAAAATAACATGTCTGGCGGAAGGAAAGCTTGTACTGTGTACGCAGCAATACATAGTACATGTATTACACATAATATCATTGATAATACACAATAGGATGCATCAAACCACAGAATGGGGTTGTCATGGCACAAACACATCCAAAAACAGGCACACACAAGTACTTGCATGGGCACCCCCCCCCCCCCCCCCCCCCCCACCCCCAAAATAAAGCGTTTATACCGAGAAGATGTGACAAAATACCGGTTTGAGTCTCCTACTAACCCCAACTTTTGCACAGTAACAGAGCCAACAGACCAAAAGAGTGGTCCACTGTATGCAGACACATTTTACTAGCACTTCAATGTGGGTAGGGCTGTTCTTCTAGAGACACCACAGCCCCAAAGAGGACAGGCTGCCTTGAATATAATTTATAAAGTCTGTCGGGAGGAAAGCTGGTACAGTGTATGCAACAGTAGGTAGTATTACACATAACCTGTGTGATAATATACATAATGATGCCTCACAGCAAAGTACAGGGCCCCCGCCACATCTTACATACATTAAAAAAAAAAACGCACACACAAACAGGAGCGCTCAAGAACAAGGTGTATTTCATTTCGAGGAGATGTGAAAAAGAACCGGTTTCAGTCGGTCCTGTTCTGACTTTAGCACAGTAACAGAGCCCACGGCACAATGAAAGGGCTCTACTGTATGCATAGACACTTCACTAGCATCTTCCATATGCCTGGTTCTGTCTTGTGGCAACACCACAGCCCCCAAGAGGGACAGCCTGGCTTGAATATAGCAAGTCTGTCAAAAGGAAAGGTGGTACAGGGTACGAAACAATACAAAGCAGGAAGGACGGTGGCCAGGATGGTTAGGACGTTCGCTTGCCACTATGTAAACCGTGAGTTTCTGGGTTCGTACCCAGCCTCGCCCTTTCTTCCCAGTTTGACGAAAAAATCGAACTGAATGTCAAAGTCATTCGGATGAGGCTATAAACCGAGGCGCCGTGTGCGAACGCATGCAGGACATCTTGCGCACACGTTAAAACCCCGTTTCCGCCTTCCGGAAGAGCAGGCCATTCGTGTGCCGGTAGGAGCGGATGACATTTTTTTTTTTTAACCCAGCATGCACACAGGTGTTGTGTTTAGACACCACCCTGAGGGGAAAAAAAAATGGGTAGGCACTGCACTTGTGGCGACGCGCTCTCCCCGGGGAGAGCAGCCCATTTCACGCAGAGAAATCTGCCGTGACGTAAAGTTGTTTATATAAAAAAAAAATTAAAAGCATTAGACATAATATTCAGGATATTCAATATTTCTCTATTTCTGGTCCATCAATCTGAATTGACCTCCCTCTCTCCCTTTGCCAAAAGCCTACTTAGGACACTTTTTAAATCCGACCTCGAGACACACTTATTTCAAACTTAAGATTTTCGCCTTCTGTTTCCATCTCCTATCTGTCCCTGCCTTCAGGATCTGAAATCCCCTTTACCCTGCCAAAGTGTATAACTTTTATAAGTGTGCAGGCCTGTGTGAGTGCGCGCGCGTGTGTGTGCGTACGTGGGTATGTGTCACTGCAATTTGCTAAAACTATTAATTGTTATTGACTGCTTGTGTGTTATGTAGGTCGAATGCAAGCCCTTTGGTTTGTTTTTGCAAGCTATAGCATTATATAAATTGTATGTAGTATTATTATCAGTAGAAGTAGTAGTAGTATAGTTGTAGTAGTAGTAGTAGTAGCAGCAGCAGCAGCAGCAGCAGCAGCAGCAGCAGCAGCAGCAGTAGTAGTAGTAGTAGTAGTAGTAGTAGTAGTAGTAGCACCCATCAATCTCGAAGACTATGGAGTGCGCCCATCTTAAGAGCGCAAAGCCTGGGTAAGTAGTATGGAGGGCAAAACTGTTTACCCATGCACACGCAACCGGGAGCTCAATCACATGTTGAACAAACACCCCTCAAGATACGGGGAGAGGATGTGCAAAAACCATTTGAGCCCACACCCAACCCGCGCTTTTAACAGAGCCCTCGACACCATGAAAGTGTCTACTTGTACCACACACACAAAACACACACGACCACACACCACACACACACACACACACACACACAACACACACACACACACACACACACACACGTCACTAGCAACTGATTTGGTTATGGGGGTGGCCGTGTTCTTGTGGCCATACAGCAGCCCTGAAGAGGACAGCTGGCTTGAATATGGAAAGTCTGTCGCAACAAAAGCTGGTACAGTGTACAAAATAATACTTAGTATTATGCATTAAATTAATGAGAAGGACCAGCCGCCATGGCGCAGTGGTTAGCGCCTTGGATTTCGGACTGGAAGGTCGCGGGTTCGATTCCCTTAAGAGTCATAGGGATTTTTCGGACTCGGCCGAGTGAGTGTACTGTGGGTTCAGTGGGGAGACTGGGGAGGGGGGACGGTCGTTGGAGGGACGTTGTGGAGGTCGCCACCTCAGGTGGGGGACTCACTCAGTCTGGCTCCGCGACTGAGCTAATACTGTCGTTAGTAGGGGGTCTAGTAGGTGGTGTCCTGCGTATGTTACCTCAGAACAGGCACCACTGAACACCACCAAAGTGACCCAGCAGAAGTGCAGGGCCCCTCTGGCTGGTGGCCCCACAGTGGCCTATTATTGATGTGCTCCCTGTGGACTACCGACCCTGAGGATGAGACTCAACGAATCTGGGCACGGCTGTGGTGGGGAGATTGAGATGAGCGGCGTGGGAACAGCAGTACGCAGACGTCACAGAAGACGATGCAGCAAAAATATATATATATATTTTTAAAAAAAATAATGAAAAAGTTACAGTATGATGCACCACAGCACAGTGCAGGGTCGCTGCCACACGCACACACACAAAAACACGCACAGAGAAACACAGTGCGCGCACACATGCGCGGGCTTACATAGCCCAAAGAATAAGGTAGCCTACACATCGAAGAAGTGACAAAATGATGTTAGTAAGTATTATACAATACGAATTTTTGCTGACAGGAGAACATTACCGAACAACAAAATCCAAACAAGCAAATATAAACAAAACTTTGAAGAAGGAGGAGGCAACTCAGTTTAGACGCTCACGTGCTTAACAAGTAAATCATGGGGTTCTGGGTTCCGATTCCCAGCCTTGCCTTTTCCTCCCAGTTTGACTGGAAAAATCGAACTGAATGTCATCTTTAAGAAGAAACTCGGAACCAGTAGGACCCGTGTGCTTACGGATTTGTGCACGTTAGGCAGGTGAGCGTCTTAACCATCCTGTCGCTTTCCTTTTTTGAATGTGTATAATAATAATATATTATAATATAAATATATATATTATATATATTAAATAAAGTTATATATATATATATATATATTTATATATATATATATTATGATGTATCAGTATATTATCATAGTAGGCATTGTTTCAAAAGTTAGTTAAATGAATATGGCATACGTATGTAAGCCTATTTCGATTTTTGGCATTTTTGTTGGTTTATTTTTCTGTTTATTTCTTATCCTTAAAAAGATCTGGAATTAGGCTCATATTGTTCTAGTCCCTAATCAGGACAAAGGCAAGATCAATTGAGCATTTGAATGCTTTTCTGTAGCCCTTGGAAATAAAGACTATCATCATCATTATCATCGTCATCCTCCTCCTCCTCCTCTCTCTCTCTCTCCTCTCTCTCTCTCTCTCTCTCTCTCTCTCTCTCTCTCTCTCTCTCTCTCTCTCCTCAATAAGTCATGCACATGGCAATGATAATTCAGAAAATGCTAATTTAACATCCTTAAACTCAGAGCAGAGATAACCTGTTTTTCCTGGTTGACAAGGAAACTCGTGAGGCTTCTTTACCCAGCCAATCTAGCCATGAAGCAGCTGTGCACATTCAGGGGGGGATGAAGTCTAGTGGTTAGAACCCTTCAAATGTGTGACTGACCCGATTGTTTCTGTAGGCGTGTGAGACAGACTGACACTGACAGGGATATCCAACACGGTCATGCGTTTGGATGTCCCAGTGTCCCAGGAAATGAAACATACGTGTCCCAGGAATGAAACACAGCGTCCCAGGAATGAAACATAGTGTCCCAGGAATGAAACGTAGTGTCCCAGGAATGAAATGTAGTGTCCCAGTAATGAAACGTAGTGTCCCAGGAATGAAACACAGCGTCCCATGAATGAAACATAGTGTCCAGGAATAAAACAGTGTCCCGTGAATGAAACAGTGTCCCGTGAATGAAACATAGTGTCCCGTAAATGAAACATAGTGTCCCAGGAATGAAACAGTATCCCGTGAATGAAACATAGTGTCCCAGGAATGAAACGTAGTGTCCCAGGAATGAAACAGTGTCCCATGAATAAAACACAGTGTCCCATGAATGAAACGCACTGTCCCAGGAATGAAAACAGTGTCCCAGGAATGAAACATAGTGTCCCATGAAGGAAACATAGCGTCCCATGCATGAAACACAGCGTCCCATGAATGAAACATAGTGTCCCAGGAATGAAACATAGTGTCCCGTGAATGAATGTACATGTCAGTTCGTCTTTTTTGTTTGTGTTTTTTGAATTGTTTGTGTTTTTTTCTTTGGGTTTGTCTTTTGAGTTTTCATTCTTTTTTTTCATACATAAAGTATGAACTTGAAAGTATTGATGATATTGTAATCTGATATTTTTTGTTTGCTTGATATTTCGTGATTTTTTAAACTAAAAAAAGGTATTGGTGATACTTTAACCTCATATGATTTGTTTGACATTTTTATTTTTTATTCAACTCTAAGAAAAGAAAAAAAATCTAAAGATGTGCACGCGGGGTGTGCGCGTGTATGTGCTTGCATGGGCTCATGGCCTGTGTGTGTGGAGAGTGCGTTTTATTTATTCTTTTATATCAATGATAATGGAATAAACACCCATTGTTTTTTTTCATCCAGTCCCCGTGTGTATGCAGTTTTGTAAATATTGTCATCTGTTCCCACCGAAAAGCGGAACAGGATTTGTGTGTGTGTGTGTGTGTGTGTGTGTGTTGTGTGTGTGTGGGTGTGTGGGGCGACTGTTATAGGTGTATTTTATTTTAAGGTTGCTGTAATTTTTTTTTTTTTTTTTATACCACTTTATGTCACAGCAGATTTCTCTGCGTGAAATTCGGGCTGCTCTCCACAGGGAGAGTGCGTCGCCACAAGTGCAGCGCCTACCCATTATTTTTTCCCCTCGGGGATGGTGTCTAAACACGACACCTGTGTGTATGCTGGTTTTTTTTTTTTAATTTTGTCATCCGCTCCTACCGGCACACAATGGCCTGCTCTTTCGAAAGGCGGAACGGGGTTTTAACGTGTGCGCAAGATGTTCTGCGTGCGTTCGCACATGGGGCCTCGGTTTATAGTCTCATCCTGAATGACATTCAGTTCGATTTTTCGTCAAACTGGGAAGAAAGGGCGAAGCTGGGTACGAACCCAGAACCTCACGGTTTACTTGTTGGCAGGCGAACTCTTAACCATCCTGCCACCTTCCTTCCTAATCATGTTAGTTAAATATTATTGATAAAATGGATTTTGGTTCTTAAATAGATGGCTTGATGAAAAATAAACCAAATCAATGCTTCTTCAATGTACTGTCTGGAAATAAAAAAAATAGACTTTGAAAATATCAAATATGCACATTTATAATTAAGATCCTGTCATTTATGTCTTTTTTTTCCCCTGGGTTATGAAAACACAAACATACCCAGTATGCAGCCTGTATAATTCAATGAGCTGCTCTGAAGTGGGAATGTAAGGGTTAAGGCTGACCTCCTGCAGAGTGACAAGCACAGGAGAAGACCTGGCACTATGCACCCCTTCTGGTAAAGGACTGCATAGAAGAGAAGATTGAACTGGTTTTAACGGGAGCCAAATTTTGAAATGTGGGGTTTCTTGTGCGTTTCTGAGATCATTCTTTTGTGCCGATCTCTTCACTGACTTGTTTTGTATTGTATTTTATTGTTGCATTAAGAAATGTATCTAATTGTACTGTACAGGTATCGTATTTGCTTTGAATTGTATGTCTTGTGTATTCAACTATTGTACTAAGTTGCCACAGATGCTCCAGCCGAATGGTTAATGACTTCAATCCCCTGGGTCAGTGAAGTCATGGGTTTGAATCTTGGTAGAGGTGTCTGGTGAATTGAAGGAAAGACCTGCCAATATATATAATATATATATATATATATATATATATATATATTATATATATATATATTATATATATATATACATATATATATATATATATAAGTATATACACACACACACACATATATATATATATATATATATATACACATATATATCATAGATACATATATATCATAGATACATACACACAAATATGCAGAATCTCAAATGTGCATGTGAAAAATTCCTGTTAATTCATGCCAGCGTTTGGTGGGAAACATGAACATACAAAGCATGCATCCTGAACAAAAAAGTGAACTGCTCTGACCTGCAGTGACAAGCACAGGAGAAGACCAGACACTGCACACCCACCCAGTAATAAAGGAGTTGCCAGGGGCAGCTCTCTTCTTGCCATGGCACAATTTGTGTTGCATATGGGATCGTTTTTGGGTTTTTTGCTGCCTCATCAGTGACGTCCTCGCCCTCCTGTTCCCACGCCGCTCATCTCAATCTCCCCACCACAGCTATACCTTGATTTGTGTCTCATCCTCAGGGTCGAGAGTCCACAGGGAGCCCATCAGATTCAACATCAGGCCGCTGTGGAGCCACCAGCCAGAGGGGCACTGCACTTCTGCTTGGTCACTTTGGTGATGTTCAGTGGTGCCTGTTCTGAGCTAACATACGCAGGACACCACCTACTAAGCCCCCTACTAACAACAGTATTAGCTCAGCTGCAGAGCCAGACTGAGTGAGCCACCCACCCAAAGTGGTGACCACCACAACGTCCCTCCAACGACAGTCTCCCCGCGAACCTCCAACCCCAAAGGCTTGGACACAAACTCACCACAGGCACATAAGTGTACAGGGGAAACTGAATCTGAGGTCACCATGAGACCAGAACAACAGGGGCCGCCGAATCAGAGGCAATTTTTCTTATTGCATGATGATCAATGATAAATGATGATGTAATGATGCTGCTATGGAAGTGCATCCGCTTTGAGACTACTTGACAGGGTTGTACTCTATGCTTACTGTCATAATCTATCCCGGCGTCAACCAGGCCTGAGAGATAGACACCTGCGGTGCTGGTCAGGTACTTTGAGCAACACTCTCAAATTTGCATCCATAAAGTGGATGAAGCTCGATTCTATCACACACACACACACACACACACACACACACACACACACACACACACACACACACACACACACACACAGAGAAAACACTGACACATTGGTATTTGGTCGAGGTGTAATATTTTCTGATGCACAAGAATAATAATCCATTTCATCACATACGTAACTCAGTTTCTATATTACAATGTAAGTCGGTTCATGCACACATGAATTTTACACACACACACACATATTATCATCTTCATTATCATCAATATTCAATAAGATATCCAGACATATTTCGCATCATGTCTATCATGCAATCCAAACTATGCATCATCATCACCATCATCATCATCATCATCACCATCATCATCATCTTCACATTCACAGAGTTACCTACTGCTATTGCACAGTATCAGTCATGTGCGGGAAATCACAGAGGTGTCAATCTGCTTAGGGTACCACATAACTGTTGTGCTCCCATTACACAGGTTAGGACAGCCACTTGACAAAAGTTTAAAAAAAAAAAAAAAATTTTAAAACAAACAAACACGCCAAACAAAGCAAAAATGACCCTAGTAAGCTGGGTAACTATATTCATGACATGAGGAAAGAAATCTTGACTCATAAACTCTCATAGCCCCCTTCCCCCCCCCCCCCCCTTAAAAAAACACCCAAAAAACAAACAACCCCCCCCCCCAAAAAAAAACAAAAAACAAACCTCAACAACAACAAAACCCATCCCACAACAAAGAAAACCCCAAGAATCAAGCTAAAAAATCCAACCAAAAAACCCCCGAAACCAAACCCCCCCCAAACCAAACCCAACCAAAAAATATATCCATTTAAACATACATACAGAACCTGAACCTACCTCTGTCACATTTCCGAAAAACTGTCTCTTTGTATAGAGTGAGCTTTGAGAAAAATCACAAATATTGTCTACTATGCAAATTCACTTGTGTTTAAAAAAAACAAAACAAAACCACCACCCAAACCGAACAAAACATTCAGCCTAATACACACTATAATCTTCATGAATCACATCTAGACCTACATGAACTATCATGTTAAACCCCCTCCCCCCCCCCCCCCCCCCTCTCTCTCTCTCTCTCATAAAATCAAATTATGCTGGAGAAACAATGCTATCATATAGTATCAAATGTAAGGAGTTTTTTTTTTTTCTTTTCCTCCTTGCAGGGACCATTTTTGTTTTGTGTGTTATACTTATTTTCACCGATAATTTTTTGTAGGAAGGGATTTGCAACATGTGCAGAATACTTGCAAGCAGACTGGCATGAAGATTTGCATTATATGTGTGTGTGTGTGTGAATATGTGGGAATGTAGATTTTTTGGGGAGGGGGGGAGGGGAGGGGGGTGCAGAATACTTATGATTGGCGTGAATATTTGCAGTTTTTCATTATTTATTTTATTTATTCTTTCATATCAAGGAGAATGGAGAAAGCATTCGTGTGCTTTATTTATATCCAGTCCCCGTGTGTATGCAGTTTTGTAAATCTTATCTATTCCCACCGGCACACAATGGCCTCTTAAGAAAAGTGGAACAGGATTTAATGTGTGCGCAAGATGTTCTGCGTGCATTCGCACACACGGCTTTGGTTTATAGTCTCATCCGAAGGACTTTTCGGGAGAGTGGAGTCAGCACTGATGTTAACTCCTGGGGAAAAATCCCTGAAATGGGAATGGAGCCCGAGTCGTTAAATTACAAGTGCAATGTTCTGATCACTCTTCTGTGTGTGTGTGTGTGTGTATAAATATGCAAGTATGTGGATTGGGGGGGGTAGGGGAGGGGGGTGCAGAATACTTGTAAGCAGACTGGCATGAACATTTGCACTACATATGTGTGTGTGTGGGGGGGGGGGGGGGGGGGGTACATGGATTCTTTTGAGGGGGTTAATTTTAATTTGATGTGTTTGGTACAATTGACCGAGTTTTTTTATATCTTTTTTTTATAATTATCATTATTAATGAAGAAGTTGCTGTTATGTAGGCCTATAGTAGAAATGACTGCTTTGTGGAAATCACCATTTTGTATTATAGAAATGACAGTAGAAATAACTACAAATTATTATTGTAAATCGTAGCAATCACTCATTTCATTGTTGAGCTTGTCCATTTCATAGTGTACAAATCCACTGTCAATTAAATCTCGTAGAACATCGCTCAGTTCTGTATGGTAAAAGTACCTAGTTTGTCCTGAAGGGACACTGCTTTGGTTGGTATGGTAGAAAACTACCGTGACCACAGGAATTGAAAACAAAATGTGCAGAAAGGAGAAAAGATGGGCAGCTACAGGTAAGACTGAAGTTGTGAAAGACTACAGTACAGACAACTCCCCCCCCTCCCCCC
Source organism: Stramonita haemastoma (assembly GCA_030674155.1). Classification (NCBI taxonomy): domain Eukaryota; kingdom Metazoa; phylum Mollusca; class Gastropoda; order Neogastropoda; family Muricidae; genus Stramonita; species Stramonita haemastoma. Next base: position 20,027,387 of record CM060346.1, read on the forward strand.
CACTCCTCCCAATTCCTGTGTGAGGACAGAGAGGGCAGGAAAAGTTCATGGCTAGAACTTCTAACAGGTGATAACTTAACTGGGAGCATGGTTCAAATCTCTGCTTGAGAAGAAGAAATTCATCTGCTGCAGTGAACTCTGCACAGACCGAGGGTCCTTTCAGGAGGCAAACTCCACACCCACAGTGACGCACACCACAAGCACAACACCTGGCTACCACGGGAGGGACGGGCTAGGACGACGCATTGCTTGAAAAATTCAGTGCATGACGTGCCCCCAGGAACTCCTCAAGAAGCTGAGGGAGAAGTCAACACAGGCACTGAAGTTGCATGCTCTGAGCCACACTTGTCAGGCGCTTCATGTCTTTTGGCTCATGTAACAAACCACAGTGGCTGCTGTCT
>CM060346.1:20032787-20040287 GCA_030674155.1 Stramonita haemastoma
GTACAAAAGAGTAGCCACAGCAGCAGGATTCTGCCCCCAATTGCAGGAAAGACTGACTACTGTCATTATCACCGCATGGCAAAAGGTCACAGACACAAAAATCTCCCCAGGGGTGAACCTGTGGGAATGCAGGCAAGGAACAAGACAGGGGGGGGGGGGGGGACCCATACCTAGTTTATCTTCCTTCTCTGCCTTACCCCTCCAGTCACTTCCACTATTTAGCGATGATGCCGGCGACCCGACCCCCCCCCCACCCCACTTAGAGGTCTAAAATTACACTCTCATCCTCTGAGGCACTTAAGTCTTCAGGTGATGATAAAAGAGAATTCATGGGCTGCAGACAGATAAGCCTTCTATGGAGGAGTCCAACAAAGGTGACAAGGACGGGGACCCCTTAATCCTAATCATATTATTGTTTACAGCCCTTCTGATCACAAAAGCCATATCAGGGCTGTCACCTCATTCAGTTTCAGTGGCTCCCCTAACTTTCAACTTCAGGTTCTTTTTTTTATCTTATTAAAAATTTTAAAAAAATTTCAACTTCAGGTTCAAAACCAATGCTTCCTAATATTTCCAAATATCTAACACCGTCCATCTGAAAAAAGCAACATTAAATGACACAATACCTAAATCACTTCATGCCTTAAGGCAAATAAACCAGACTGTGCTGAGGACGCCAGCCATTCCGCTTAATTTAACATCCCTAGATTACAAAAAACGTAATAAAAGGATAACAAACATGTTACAGTACAAAGATATACATAAAAAATGCCACATGGGCAAATACCACTGCAAATGGACATCCTGTGCCCATCCCAGTGTCTAAGTCTCACTACCTGGTCGCCAGAACAAAAAAAACACAGGCAGAGTGTCATATAAAAAAAATGAGAAAATTGAAAGAGTTGCTTGAAAAAAGGCAGGAAAATGGACCGTGAAAGCAGAAAATAATCACAAGAAATTAAACAAAGATAAGGAGAATGACAGAAACAAAGATGAGGAGAATGACAGAAACAAAGATGAGGAGAATGACAGAAACAAAGATAAGGAGAATGACAGAAACAAAGATAAGGAGAATGACAGAAACAAAGATAAGGAGAATGACAGAAACAAAGATGAGGAGAATGACAGAAACAAAGATGAGGAGAATGACACAAACAAAGATGAGGAGAATGACAGAAACAAAGATAAGGAGAATGACAGAAACAAAGATAAGGAGAATGACAGAAACAAAGATAAGGAGAATGACAGAAACAAAGATGAGGAGAATGACACAAACAAAGATAAGGAGAAAGACAGAAACAAAGATGAGGAGAATGACAGAAACAAAGATGAGGAGAATGACAGAAACAAAGATGAGGAGAATGACACAAACAAAGATGAGGAGAATGACAGAAACAAAGATGAGGAGAATGACACAAACAAAGATGAGGAGAATGACAGAAACAAAGATGAGGAGAATGACACAAACAAAGATGAGGAGAATGACACAAACAAAGATGAGGAGAATGACAGAAACAAAGATGAGGAGAATGACACAAACAACGATGAGGAGAAAGACAGAAACAAAGATAAGGAGAAAGACAGAAACAAAGATAAGGAGAAAGACAGAAACAAAGATAAGGAGAAAGACAGAAACAAAGATGAGGAGAATGACAGAAACAAAGATAAGGAGAATGACAGAAACAAAGATGAGGAGAATGACAGAAACAAAGATAAGGAGAATGACACAAACAAAGATAAGGAGAATGACAGAAACAAAGATAAGGAGAAAGACAGAAACAAAGATAAGGAGAAAGACAGAAACAAAGATAAGGAGAAAGACAGAAACAAAGAGAAAGATAGAAAAGTGGAAATGTCCAGCACAGAATTTCCAGAAGGTGGGGATGCTAGACAGGGACCCCTTTACTGCCAGCTACCACACAGGAACCAAACAGCAACTTCAACATCCTAGTCTGTGTCTACAACACAACACAACACAACACAATGGCAACTACTGTCAAGCTGGAATGGATCAACTGACATATCACTATTTACGATTGGTTGGTCAGATCAACTGACATAACATTATTTATGATTGGTTGGTTAGATCAACAGATATTACATCCTGTACGATCAGTCAGATCAACGGACATAACACTGTGTATCCTCATGAGTCACAAAGACCCCAGTGTGGTCCTACATGGCAGGAGCCACCTACCCCGCACTGTGGTGTGCTGTGGCTTAGCTTAATTAACACAACCAAAGCTTCCCCCTCAAGCCACCCAACGTCACCGCTTTCTTCTGCAAAGCGCTCCAGCAGGCTGAATATGGCACACACAACACTTGTCTTGTTTCGTACTGTGTTGTATTGTATTGTATTGCATTGCATTGCATTGCATTTGTATTGTATTGTATTGTATTGTATTCATGGCGATCTTAACTACAGGCCTACTCAGCGTGCGACTGGGGGCCGTGACTGGGGGCCTACTCAGTGAGAGACAAGGGAAGCAACTCCTCTTCAGCAATTTACCGAAACGAAAGCTAGATTTTTAGAAAAAGCATAAAACACAATGTACACGATTATTTTTCTTGCTAGTGTTAATAAAAGTTTAAATCAATGGTTATGAACCCAGCTTATGTGAATTTTTTCCCTAAACATTGATATTTACATAGTTCAGGTGATCTTTGTTTTTGTACATACCTTGATCGCTTAACTTCCGGTAATGGTGGCGAGTAATCTACATTGTTCACAACGTGGTTGCATTCTGCTGTTTTTTGTGCTGATTTGATCTAAACTACCGTGTTATATTTCTCTGTTCTTCCATTATGGGGAGGAAATGCTGTGTGTACGGTTGCAAAACGAACTATTCTTCTGAAAAAGGATGTGGTGTGGAAAGAAAAGTCTCTGTTTAGATTTCCTAAAGATGAAGCTGAGAAGAAAGCTTGGATTTCTTCAATTCCTAATGATAAGTTGGTTGTTACCAAAGACACTGTTGTGTGTGAACTCCACTGGCCTCATGGTTTTGAAAGCATCACTGTCAGAGGAAAAGAAAGACCGAAACATCCACCCTCTGTTTGGCCAAACGTAGCAGCCAGCCAAATTCCTACTCCTGCACCCCCTGCTCGTACAACAAAGCGTTCCTCGTGCTCTGAGAGAAATAAAACGGAGGATCAGCTTTCAGATTTTTGGAAAGTGACAACACTACTTTTTCTGAGATGAAGGATAAATTGTTAACCAACGATCGAGATCTGTGTGTTCATGGACAGTGGTGTTTTGAATATTCAGTCCAAAAAGTGTGAGTGTTAGTGCAAATGTGTGTGTGTCACAATGTGTGTGTATGTGTGTGTGTGTCACTGTATTATATATATGTACTGTGTGTGTGTGTGTATGTATGTAACATGTGTGTGTGTGTGTGTGTGTGTGTGTGTGTGTGTGTGTGTGTGTGTGTGTGTGTGTGTGTGTGTGTGTAACTTGTGTGTGTGTGTGTGTGTGTAACTTGTGTGTGTGTGTCTGAGTGTGTAACGTGTAGGTGGGTGTGTGTGTGTGTGTGTGTGTGTGTGTGTGTGTGTGTGTGTGTGTGTGTGTGTGTGTGTGTGAGTGTGTGTGTGAGTGTGTGTGTGTGTGTGTGTGAGTGTGTGTGTGTGAGTGTGTGAGAGTGTGTTTGTGTCTGAGTCAGTGTGTGTGTAAGAGAGAGAGACACAGACACAGATATGAGAGAGAGAGAGAAAATGTGTGTGTGTGTGTGTGCGTGTGTCAGTGTGTGTGTGTGTGTGTGTGTGTGTGTGTGTGTGTGTGTGTGTGTGTGTGTGTGTGTGTGTGTGTGTGTGTGTGTGAGAGTGAGTGAGTGAGTGAGTGAGTGAGTGAGTGAGTGAGTGTGTGTGTGTGTCAAAGTCAAAGTCAAAGTCAAATTTTTATTTACAGATGGTACATTGAGTAAGCAAAACAATTGCTTTTTTTCATCATGTGTGTGTGTGTGTGTGTGTGTGTGTGTGTGTGTGTGTGTGTGTGTGTGTGTGTGTGTGTGTGTGAGAGTGAGTGAGTGAGTGAGTGAGTGAGTGAGTGAGTGAGTGAGTGAGTGAGTCAAAGTCAAAGTCAAACTTTTATTTCCAGATGGTACATTGAGTAAGCAGTCCAATTGCTTTTTTTCATCAAGCCATCCATCTAAGAAAAAAAAAAAAAAAAAAAAAAGAATAATCATATTTGAACAAGGAAAAACTTAAAGAAGATATGTGGTACAAATGAATGAGTGAGTGAGTGAGTGAGTGAGTGAGTGAGTGTGTGTGTGTGTGTGTGTGTGTGTGTGTGTGTGTGTGTGTGTGTGTGTGTGTGTGTGTGTGTGTGTGTGTGTGTGTGTGTGTGTGTGTGTGTGTGTGTGTGTGTGTGTGTTATTTTGCTGTCTGTACTTACTGTATATACTCTAAATAATTAGGCCACTCGATATACCCAACCAAGATATGATTTCACTGTTTTCAGTGAATATCCAAACCTTTTTTGACACTGAGCTTAGTTTCAAAATCCTCCAAATATTAGTTAAGGAATGAAAAATACTAATTTTGTGCTTCAAAAGTGGTTGAATATTTAGAGCACTTACTATATTCTATTGAATGGACCACAATGTAGATGTGCTAAGTTCTTGTCTCCCTCATCTTCTGTCTGTGTCCTGTGTCACTTTCTTCTTAATGCCGGTTACATATCAAATCAGCTACAATTCCATATTTCATGTCATGTCATGTCTGCCTGTGGTCCCTTCTGGGGCATAGGCCGCCAACTAGCTGTCTCCAGGCATCTCGGCTCTGGGCTAGGCGTTCCAGTTGTCCCCACGTCTTGCCCATCTTTTTCGCATCTGCATCCAGGTCCCGGCGCCAGGTATTTCTAGGCCGCCCTCTCTTTCTTTTCCCTTGTGGATTCCAGGTGAGAGCTTGTCTTGTGATGCTGGATACAGGTTTCCGCAGGGTGTGTCCTATCCATCGCCAACGTCTCTGTAGGATTTCTTTCTCAACAGGCTGTTGTCTGGTTCTTTGCCATAATTCTTCATTACTGATCTTGTCTGGCCAGCGTATCTTGAGGATCTTCCTGAGGCAGGTGTTGATGAAGACCTGGATTTTCTTCATGGTGGTGACGGTGTTTCTCCAGGTCTCTGCTCCATACATTAGTATTGGCTTGATGATGGTGTTGAAGAGCCTGGTCTTGGTGGCGATGCTGATGTCGCTTGATCCCCAGACGTTTCTGAGCTGCTTGAAGGCTGCCCTTGCTTTACCGATGCGGGTTCTGATGTCTGTGTCTGTTCCTCCCTGTGTGTCCACGATGCTGCCAAGGTATGTGAAGCTTTCCACCTCTTCCAGCGCTTCTCCTTTGACTGTGATGGGTGTTGCATTGGCTGCATTTGTCTTGAGTACCTTGCTCTTTCCTCTGTTGATGTTGAGGCCCAGTTTAGCTGAGTTCTCCACAACGATGTTGGTCTTTTCCTGCATCTGTTGCTGGGTGTGGGAGAGAAGGGCCAGGTCATCCGCAAAGTCAAGGTCGTCTAGCTGTTTCCAGGGTGTCCATTGGATGCCATTACGTTTCTGGTCCGCTGAGGTTTTCATGACCCAGTCGATGGCCAGCAGGAACAGGAAAGGAGATAGTAAGCATCCTTGCCTTACTCCGGTGTCTACTTCAAAGGCGTCGGTGAGCTGTCTGCCATGAACTATTCTGCAGGTCATTCCTTCATATGATTTCCTGATGATGTTGGTGATTTTCTCTGGCACTCCATAGTGTCTCAGTAGCCTCCAGAGGGTCTGTCTGTCAACGCTGTCAAAAGCCTTCTCATAGTCTATGAAGTTGATGTATAGTGGCGAATTCCACTCCAGGGACTGTTCCAGGATGATGCGCAGTGTTGCAATCTGATCCGTGCATGATCTTTCCTTTCGGAAGCCAGCTTGTTGGTCACGGAGATGCGGGTCTACTGCGTCCTTCATCCGGTTCAGCAGGATGCGGTTAAACACCTTTCCTGGGATGGACAACAGCGTTATCCCTCTGTAGTTGGAGCAGGAACTGAGGTCGCCTTTCTTGGGGAGTTTGATGAGGTAACCCTCTTTCCATTCTGTTGGTATTTCTTCTTCCTCCCAGATCTTGCCGAAGAGCGGGTAGAGGAGCTCCACACTGGTCTCGACGTCGGCTTTCAGGGCTTCTGCTGGGATGCTGTCAGGTCCTGCAGCCTTACCATTCCTCAATTGCTTGATGGCGCTGCGGATCTCTTCCTTTGTGGGAGCACTACACTTGATCGGCAGGTCGCTTGCGGCTGTCGGTATCTCTGGTGGGTTTGTAGGTGCTGGTCTGTTGAGTAACTCCTGGAAGTGCTCAATCCACCTGTTCTTCTGTCCTTCGTCATCAGCTATTACTCCTCCGTTCTTGTCTTTTACTGGTCTCTCTGGCTTGGCAAACTTCCCTGATAACTTCTTGATGATGAAGTACAGGTCCTTGGTGCTGTTCTGGTGAGCTGCATCTTCTGCTTCTTTTGCCAATGTCTCCAAGTAGTTTTGCTTATCTGCTTTAATGCTTCGCTTTACAACCCTATTTGCTTCTGTGTATTCCTCTTGGGCTTTTGTTTTTGCTGATCGTGTCCTGCTGCTGTTGACGGCTAATTTCTTTTTTCTTCTTTCTTCTATTTTCTCTAGGGTAGCTGCTGAAATCCATTCCTTGTGTGTGAATGATTTGGGGCCCAGTACTTCCTGACATGTTGAGGTCACTGTCTCTCTCACTTTCTGCCACCTCTCTTCTATCGTCTCCTCTTCAAGCAGCTCTCCTAGGACTTGGAACTTGTTGGATAGAGTGACCTTGAACTCTTCTTGCTTCCTGTTGTCCTTCAGCGCCGTGGTGTTGTAACGCTGGCGTTGACTGGATCCCCCCGTCCAATTTCTCTTCAGCTTCTGCTTCAATCGGGCAACAAGTAGATGGTGATCCGAAGCGACGTCTGCTCCTCGCTTGACGCGTACATCCTGCAGGGAGCGGCGAAACTTCTTCACGATGCAGATGTGGTCGATCTGGTTCTCCGTTGACAGGTCTGGCGACACCCAAGTTGCCTTGTGTATCCTTCTGTGCGGGAAAACACTTCCTCCGATGACCAGGTTGCTTGTGGCACACAGGTCTGCGAACCTCTCCCCGTTGTCGTTCATCTCGCCTAGCCCATGCCGCCCCATGATCTCCTCGTATCCCTGGTTGTCACTACCTATCTTGGCATTGAAGTCGCCCATTACGATGATGATGTTTCTCTTTGGTCTGTCTTGTATGATGGTCTGCAATCTGTTATAAAAGTCGTCCTTCTCCTCCTCCTCGCTGTCGTTCGTTGGGGCGTAGCACTGGATAATGTCCATGTTGATCCTCTTCTTCTTTGTACGGAAAGAGGCTGTCATGATCCTTGGTCCGTGTGCCTCCCACCCGATGAGCGCTCCCTGTGCTGGCTTGGAAAGCATCAGGGCGACTCCCTGGGTGTGTGTAGCATCTTCCTGCTCGTGCCCCGAGAACAGCAGCAGCTCCCCGGA
>CM060346.1:20045287-20122787 GCA_030674155.1 Stramonita haemastoma
CATTATAAATTATGGTTACATAACACCTTTTAACAATTTTTTTCTTGTCCTTGAGAATATTTTAAATCAAATAATGTCAACCTTTAAAGCACAACATAAACAATATTCTGTCCAAATTTGAAGTAATTTGGTTTATTTATTCAGAAGTTATGACTTTTTTTGTAATTTTAAAAAAATGTGAGGTCCGCACTGGTCATTTTGGCCTTTTCTCCAACTTTGAAGCAAAATAACTGCTAAAGGGATGAACTGACCACTCCTAAAAAAATTAGGCTAAATCTGTATGTATATAGAAATAGATACATACAATTTCAAGAGAATTGATTGAAAAATCTTGAAACTGATGGACTCCAAACATGGTACTTTGTGAAATTTCGCACATTTCGAAAATGGGTTTTTTGCATTTTTGATGCTCCATAACTTTTTTTCTACCAACCAGATTCTTTTCATTTTTGGTTTTCATGTTCTCTGTGGTAAATAAAAGAACTGTTTGAATGTTTTCAGAGTGTGCCTTATTATTTGCAAGAAATATGATCATTCAAAGTTGGCCAATTATTTGTTTTCCGCGCACTTCACAGTAGCGTCAAAATTCAAAAGGCCATATCTCAAAAACTATTTAAGATATCAGGCTGATTTTTTTTTTGTTATGTTTCTTTTGATAATATCTTCACTTCTAAAGCAAAAAAAGGGCCATAATTCCATTAAAAAATTTTTGCTGCCGCTACCTACAGACGGACAGAGACAGACACAGAGAGAGAAAAAGAGAGACACACACACATAGAGACACAGAGAAAGACAGAAAAGAAGAGAGACAGACACACACACACACACACACAGAGAAAGACGGACAGAAAAGGAGAGAGGGAGAGAGGGAGGGAGGGAGGGAGGGAGGGAGGGAGGGAGAGAGAGAGAGAGAGAGAGAGAGAGAGAGAGAGAGAGAGAGAGAGAGAGAGAGAGAGAGAGAGAGAGAGTGAATGGGAGAGAGTGAGTGGGAGAGAGAGAGAGAGAGATAGAGAGAGAGAGAGAAAGAGAGAGAGGGAGAGAGAGAAAGTGTGTGTGTGCATGCATGTATGTGTGCACATATATTGCTGTGTGCAGATATCTGCATTCACACATACACATGCATATGCATTTCACAGGTACACTGCACTGAATTTTTCAGGCAGTGCAATGGGCAAACAATCTGGTGGAGCCCATTCCTCATAAGGTGCATGCTAGGTATGGGTGTATCATCCACATCATAGGCCATGGCTGACCTGTTCTCCCACAGAAAAAAGGGGGGGGGGGGGGGGAGAATCAATGCAGTTTCTCCTGTCAGCAAATGTCACTTTCTCCCTACAAGATCAGGAGCTGTTTTCCAAAAGAATTTCTGGCCCCAGCCAAAAGCCTTGTTGTTATGCCATATTTAGCCATGACAAATTCTTACCAATATGTGACAGAGTGGACATAGGGGCCCATGTGATGTCCCATCTCTGCACAGCTTCTCGGGTGGGTACAGCTAGCCAGTTTGGAAGTGACCTCTAAAAAGAGGTTGCATAAATTCTACCATTCACCATGAAAGCAAAGGGTATGCAATGGAGGGCTTTCGACCACCACCCAAGGAAACAGAGCATCGCACAATTGGCAGGTGTGTCCGGTAACACAACGCTGCCACAGGGCTCTGATCGCATGGGAGGTAATCTAATTACCACCCCATCACAAATACAACCCGCACTCTTGAGCTAAAAAAAAAATAAATCCCCAGAAGTCGCAGTATGGCTGCCATTGTTGTGAGGTACATGAAAGCAGTCCCACAGGCAAACTTCTCATCCAGTGTGTACTTACAGTCTCACTCACAGTGTTTCATTCTCTGGTGGGATTTATAAGGGAGAAAGGGTGCACATTCTGGGTGACCCCCAGGACGTTAAGCTGAAGAAGGTGCAACGACAGAATTCTGCCAGGGGCATCTCTTCTCTTGCTGCATTGGGATTCTTTCACACACTGGATCTAAGCTTCTCCCCTCATCCAAGACCCTTGACAATCCCTCCTAGCTTAGTGGATAGAGAGCGGTGGAGCATTTCAAATTCAGACTGGCCCTCATACCCATGGCCTCTCACATTCTAGGACACTGGCATCACCATGGCTGCCAACCTTTGAGAATCCAAAGACAGAAGTTAAGTATGGGGTGGGTTGGGGAGTCAGGGGGCACAGCCCCTGCAGCTGAAGCAGAGTTCATGGTTAAAGGAGCAAACTGTTCATCTCCTGACAAGATGACGGTGTCAGGAATGAATAGTGTGCCGCACTAGAATCCTACCCCCCTCCACCCCTCCCCAAAGGCAGAAAGTCAGGGGAAAAAAGGACTGGTTAGCCATTAGCACAGCAGCAGAAAAACCGATTGACAAGCAACTACTCACAGAAATCAACTCTGGCCCCAACTGGCAAATGTCTTTGGCCATGGGGGCCCACACTTTGACGTTGTGATCCAAACCACTGGTAGCCAGCACTGGCAGTGAGGGGTGGGGCTCCAGGACGTTCACCTGTCAATCAAACAAGACCAGCCAATCAACACCCTGGCCTCATGGAGGCTGTAAGCCCATGTCTTTTACAGTTTTTGCGCCTCCAGGCTGAGAAAAATAATCATCAGGCATGGGAGTTACGGGCAAGTTGCATACTTCAAGCTGTGGAGTTTTTGTGAATTACAAGGGGGTTTTCATGATGGGTCTACTGGATAAGATGAAACAGTAATCCGAACCACCTTTCCTTATTTTAGGTAGAAGTAAACTTGCGTCACCTATTCTTCTGTGTGTAACTCAAAGTGAGGTGACGGAGCTTTAGCTTCAGCCAAAACTGATTTCAAAAAAACAAAAAAACACCCTGCAAGGTTCAACCCCAGGGTAGCTACTTTGGTCTTTAAGAGATCTTTCCCACCCCCACCCCCGAATTGTTTCCCCCACGCACTTTAAACCATTTTTAAACAAAAAGGAAACAAACAATGCCTTCATACTTCAAGGCAAACAGCAGTAAAGCTTTCTGATTCTCCAGTGCAAGGTGGAGCAAAGCTTAGGAGCTTTATGATCAATCGATAAGATCCAGTAAGATTCTCATTCTCCAGTGCAAGGTAGAGCAAAGCTTAGGAGCTTTATGATCAATCGATAAGATCCAGTAAGATTCTTTCTACAGTGCAAGGTAGAGCAGAGCTTAGGGGCTTTATGATCAATAGAAATATCAAAACTGAAAACTGACTCCACCTGTCTCAACAGCTCCTAGCGGAAGAGTGGGTCAGGTGCAAAGCGACAGAGTGAAAGGTCACATTTGTATGTGTTATCATTTTGTGTCAGGATGCTACTTTATTTTATTTTTTTTATTTATTATGGCTTTAAGTCCTACATTACAATAGCATGAACAAGCCAATTTTTACTGCAGCTTCAATGATGATATTGATATCATTGGGCTGTATCTCTCTTTTTCTCTCCCTCTCTTTCTGTGCCAAAATGCTTCATTTTGGCAAGCCAAACAGGAGGAAAAGGAAAAAACTGCACAAGAAAAAAGAAGGCAAAGCAAAGGTACCTGATAGCAGCAACAATCCTTATTTTTTTCTTTTTTTTCTTTCCTTTATTTCAATAATAATGGAATAAGCACTCATGTGCTTTTTTTTTACATCTAGTCCCAGTGTGTATGCAGTTTTGTCAATTTTGTCATCTGTTCTAACAGGCACACAATGGTCTACTCTTCCGAAAAGAGGAACCAGTTTATTGTGCGTGCAAGATGTTCCCCGTGAATTTGCACGCGGGACCTCGGTTTGTAGTCTTTTCATTTTTTGGTTTATATTCTCATCTGAAGGACTTTTCTATCTGACCATTACTTATCCGTCTTACCACTCCACTTTCGTCGCCCTTCAAGAACTGAACCACCTGCTCCGTGTCTTTGTCCCACATGAAGATGTGGCCGCAGTCACTGCCACTGACGATGAACTCGCTGCGAGGACCGTAGAAACTGACGCCTTTCACTGTCACACGCACACAATACAGTAATAACAATAATCCTTAAACATGTAGAAACTGACGCCTTTCACCGTCACACACACACAATACAGTAATAACAACAATCATGAAACGTGTAGAAACTGACGCCTTTCACCGTCACACACACACAATACAGTAATAACAACAATCATGAAACGTGTAGAAACTGACGCCTTTCACTGTCACACACACACAATACAGTAATAACAATAATCACCAAACGTGTAGAAACTGACGCCTTTCACTGTCACACACACACAATAAAGTAATAACAATAATCACCAAACGTGTAGAAACTGACGCCTTTCACTGTCACACACACACAATACAGTAATAACAATAATCATCAAACGTGTAGAAACTGACGCCTTTCACTGTCACACACACACAATAAAGTAATAACAATAATCATCAAATGTGTAGAAACTGACGCCTTTCACTGTCACATACACACAATACAGTTATAACAATAATCATCAAATGTGTAGAAACTGACACCTTTCACTGTCACACACACACACAACAAAATAATAACAATAATGATCGAACATGTAGAAAATGTCACCTTTCACAGTCACACACATACATAACAGGGAAATAATATTATATATATATATAATATATATATATATATATATATATATATATATATATATATATATATAACACAATGATAATCAAACATGTAAAAACTGACGCCTTTCCCTGCCAGACACACAGAACAACAGCAAAAACCAAAAAAAAGTAATAACAATGATAATCAAACGTGGTCCAAACCAAATGCTGTGTCAGCCACTGATGTAAGCTATGAACCAAGGCGTAAGGCGTACATTGAAACAATGTTATGCTTTAACATGGTATGTTGAGATTGAACCAAGGTGTACATTGAAACAATGTTATGCTTTAACACAGTATGTTGAGACTGAACCAAGGTGTACATTGAAACAATGTTATGCTTTAACATGGTATGTTGAGATTGAACCAAGGCGTACATTGAAACAATGTTATGCTTTAACATGGTATGTTGAGATTGAACCAAGGTGTACATTGAAACAATGTTATGCTTTAACATGGTATGTTGAGATTGAACCAAGGTGTACATTGAAACAATGTTATGCTTTAACATGGTATGTTGAGATTGAACCAAGGTGTACATTGAAACAATGTTATGCTTTAACATGGTATGTTGAGATTGAACCAAGGTGTACATTGAAACAATGTTATGCTTTAACATGGTATGTTGAGATTGAACCAAGGTGTACATTGAAACAATGTTATGCTTTAACACAGTATGTTGAGACTGAACCAAGGTGTACATTGAAACAATGTTATGCTTTAACATGGTATGTTGAGATTGAACCAAGGCGTACATTGAAACAATGTTATGCTTTAACATGGTATGTTGAGATTGAACCAAGGTGTACATTGAAACAATGTTATGCTTTAACATGGTATGTTGAGATTGAACCAAGGCGTACATTGAAACAATGTTATGCTTTAACACAGTATGTTGAGATTGTCTTCAGCCACAAGTATTTCCACTTTGTCGATCACTCAGACAGCAACTACTGATGTCTGTCGTACAAGCAAAATACATTACAGCTGCCGTCAAGCGCCTGAAAAGTCAGGCCCAGTGCATCTGACTTCGGAGGGAGTCATAAACAGAACACCACTTCCAGGTGTAATGACAACAGAGTGAGAGCAAATTCTTTCTGCTACAATGTTTTACAGCTGGGTGCTACAGGCACATCTTTTATTGGGTATGCATGCATGCATGCATGCTTGCCTGTGTGCCTACATCCTGAATCCACCTTTACTGAATGAAGAAAGAGGCAGCACAAATACATACCTGTGGCATTGTTGCGATGACCGTCGTAGTGATGAATGGGGGCGGCTCTGTCAGAATAAGTGTTGTCGAACAGGTAGATGTCTTCATCATTGTAAGTGCCCAGAATCTCTGAAAACATGCACGTACGCACACACACACACAACGCATCAGGATGCATGCCAAGGATCCTTTCCCACCAAATACACACCAACCTTCCCCCATAGGGATGCCAGAGGCTCTTCCAGTGTAAATGTCCCTTTCGGCACTTAAAATGTCCCCTTTTCTATCACTCCCTTGGTTTTTGCCTCTTCCCTTACCTCCATATCCCCCCCCCCTCTCTTGCTTCTTTTCTACCTAACTAGCCCATTCTCCTGTCTTTTTTCAAGCGAATCTGACATTTTTTTCTTATAAGCTTAGATGAGCTGCCCTTAAGTTGGAATGCATTGGCCCAGGCCAGCAGGCAGACCTCCTGCAGAGTGACAAGGACAGGAGAAGACCTGACACTCCACATTCTCCCCAAGACAGGGAACACGGAACAAGATGAAAAATAAAATACCAAACTGAAACGTACTACCTGTTTACTTCACTGCCATGTATGTGATTTATGTAAAAAAAAAAATATATAAAATTCTATATTTTAAAACCCACCTTTGACGGTGATTCAACAGAGTTGTAGTAAAAACAACAACAGCACAGAAAATAGCAACTACTATACAGTCACTCATGACAACAACTACAATACTGGGCGGTTTGAGAGAGAGAACTCGAACTCGAACTCGAACTCGAACTCGAAAACTTTATTCACAAAAAGGCCATTGGCCCATACATGAAGGGGGTTGCCAAACTGCTTTGGTATTTTGTTGTTGGATTAAGACAACAGTAATAACAACAAAAGGACTTATTATACAGCAGCAACATCAGTTACAAAGATATGACTTACGATAATAAAGTATCTCTTATTTTGAAAGCTTTACACAAATATAAAGTGAGGCTGCGCACAACTTCAGGCTGACTTGACGCCATAAGTAAACAGAGTCTAAAAGAATTAGCCTGCCTACTATATTTTACAGGGATGTAACTCTGCCTAACAACCTCTAACACTGGACAACATAACACAAAATGTACTTCATCTTCAGGTGCTTGCTTACATAATGGGCATAGTAACCTAGTGTCATCAACATTATATCCTCTGTATCTGAATTTATGAACATTTATATCTGATACACCAAGTCTAAATTTAGACATAATTCTTTTCAAATGAATGTCCATATCAAGCTTGAGATAAGGTTTAATATCATGAGTACTTATAAATTGTCTATACATTTGATATCTTTCACTGGTTTGTATATGGTCATTCCATTGTTGCCACCTGCAGTCAATCAGTCTTTGCCTGAAAGCGTTTATAAATTCTCTACAATTTCCAACACCTTGATTAAGCCAAGCAAATCCAAAACCGAGTTCACATAAACAGGTACGTATTTGTGTAGCCCAGTTGTTTTTCCCTTTGAGGTCTAGATCATAAAGCATCTTGTAAGACTTAAAAGGTAACCTATTCTCATCCATATATAGAATCTTAATCCAGTATCTAATACATCTTACAGCAGCATTAACGGAGAGAGGATATCTATTAGTTTCACTATACACAAGATCATTGGGCGTACGTCTATCTAAGCCTAGAAACTGTTTTAAAGCAAAGAGGTGCACCGATTCACAATGTGTTGCAGCTGCATCCAAACCCCATATTTCTGCACCATATAACACAGTGGGTTGTATTTGGGCATCAAATATCTTAATGAACAAATCAAAGGAGTTATTATTCAATATTCGTAATTTTCTCAAAACCAATAACAAACTTCGTTTACCTCGACTTGCCAGATCTTTACATGCAGTTGTGAAACTAAGCTTTGTAGAAAAACAGATTCCTAAGTATTTATATACATTAATCACTGGCATGACTTTTCCATTGTACAACCATTTTTCATGAGCAGCTAAATAACCACCTTTTCTGAATACAACGATATTGCTCTTATTCAGATTAACCTTAAGATCAAGTGCCACTGCAGCACTGCTCAAGCTATTTAACTGCTTTTGTAAGCCAACAACTGTTTCAGATAGTAGGATAACATCATCAGCAAGTAGAAGAATAGATAATTCTGTGGCATCTTGGGGGAAAGTGGCACCATGTTTACCATTATTGATGACTTCTCCGGCTAACTCGTTAATAAAAACCGAAAACAGTAAAGGGCTACATACATCACCCTGTTTAACACCAGTGGTACAGTATATTATATCAGTCAGTTTAGTACCACATCTTATTCTGCTTCTGACATTCTGATACATGGCTCTCAAACATCGTAATAATTTACCCTTCACACCATTTTTCAGGAGAATAGGCCACAACAAGTTTCTATTAACAGAATCAAATGCCTTTTCAAAATCAATAAATGCCACATAGAGCTTACGGTTAAGAGCAAACTGTTTCTGTACAAACGCAAGCAGAGTAAACATATGATCTATAGTGGAATATCCTCTCTTAAAACCAGCTTGGTGTTCACCTGTAATATCATTTTTCCTAACCCATTCCTGTAATCTATTATTAATGATAGTACTATACAACTTACTACTTATATCACTAAGAGAAATTCCCCTATAGTTATTAGGGTTATCAACATCGCCCTTTTTGTGTAATGTTAGGATTATAGATTCAGTCCAATTATCTGGGAAAAGGCCATCCTCAAAGATTTTGTTGAATAATTTTAGAAGGAAAAGCACAACATCTTCACCTCCATTTTTCAGCAATTCTCCGATGATTTGATCAGGACCTGCTGCTTTATCATTTTTTAGTTTTCTAAGTGCCCAATATATTTCACCTTTAGATATTGGACGATCAAAATCTTCCTCACTTTCATCATAGTCAACATTAGTATTCATGGAGTTGTCTGATGAGTCTTTCTCCAACAGGGTTTTGAAATGTTGAAACCAACTGTCAACTGATATATTATTCTTAGGTTGACTATTTCTAAATGATGCCTTCTTAACACTTTTCCAGAACTGGACTTGAGAAGAGATTGAAGACACCATGTCTGCAAGTAATGTCATATTATACTGTTTCCTTTTCCTTTCTAGCATGTATTTATATTCCCTTCTTAAAACACAGTACAAGTTTCTGTCTTCGTTCTTTAACGTTTTCCGGTAAGTCTTTAATAATTTTCTTACCCTGCACTTCATACTTTTACATTCATTATCAAACCATGTTGCATTTGATAAACCTTTTTTTACATGTACCTGTTTCTTCATACATTCAGCACTGGACTTTATACAACTATTGAACAAATCTAGAGCTTCATTAATATTCTCATCAATCATCTGTAAGGCATTTGAAAAAGTTACATGCATGTCTTCCTCACAAAGATTATCTTTATAAGCTGAGAGTTTGTTTTCATCCCACACAAACTTTTCCACAACAGATGGCTCTTCGGCTATTACATAAGTTTTATACAATGGATTAATATGTAATTCCACAGGAAGGTGATCTGAATCAGAACGTTCAGCAACAAACAAACGACATGAGACAAAAATCTGAGAGAACAAATCATCTGACACTAAAAAATAATCATTAACACTGCATCCTCCATCAGAAATGTACGTATAGCGTCCCTGCTGATCACCATTACATACACCATTCAGAATTTGTAAACTAAATGTAGTACACATATTCAATAACAATTTACCATAATTATTTATAACAGAATCTTCAGAATAACGATTACCACTAAGAGACATGCTTTTGCTTTGGAGCTCTGAGATAAAATCATCTGCCACATGATGGCAAGAAAAGTTTGATGTCCTACTGTTTAAATCTCCACACAATATTATATCAACTTCATCCAAAGCAACCACACAATCAGCTAAATATTCTTCCAACATAGCAATCCCACTATCATTATCAAACATGTTATAAAAAGGAGAGCCTTCAGGTGGGATATACACACATACAAGCAAAACATTTCTTGAAGTACACAATAAAGATTTGTCACAGAGAAAAGTACAAATGTTAGGGTATGGAACATCTAAATATTTTACAAGAGCAGATAACTCATTCTTAATCAAACAAACTACTCCCCCTGATCGTCTCCCTTGATGGCTAACTTTAGTTGCCGCCTTACAGAAGGCTTTATAGCCACTAAAAGCATCTGGCTGGATATTTTCCAAAAACGTTTCTGTCAGACAAATAAAATCAAAGCTACGCACATAAGATACAAAATCTCCATCGGCCAGTTTTGAAAATAATCCATTTACGTTCCAGGACAAAAATGAAAAAGTTTTATTTGCTTGATTTGTATTGCCACACTCTACATTATCTACTACATCATCTAAACTCACATTTTCACTACTTCCACTAATATGACAAGACATCAAATTAATGCTATCAACTGTACCAAAATCATTATTTAAAGAGGACTCTTCATTTAAACATGGTCTAAAGCCAGATGACACATCATTCTGCCTATGTAGGGTTAGGTTTAGGGCTAGCCTACTGCGGTCTTTGTCTCCTCGCCCAGCAAAGCCAGGTCCCGTCTTGCTGGTTACAGCACAAAGCCCCCTCTTGCTGGTTACAGCACAAAGCTCCTTTGGAGTAGGTCTAGGTCTAGTCCTATCTAACTGAGACTTTACGCCCGGTGTAAGTTTATTTTTCCTACCCCCCTGTGAATTACCTCTACAGACAGATGTGTGTATGGGCCGGCCAACAAGCTATTTGTTTCTTTCGAGATCATTGAGGGTCACCTTTTCACCATCAATGATCAAATGATCAAAGATCATTCTCACATTCTTTCCTTCTGCTCGGGCACTCTTCAAATATGGGGTCAGTTTGCGTCTAATTTCTCTAACAGCTTGGGAGAAATCATCGTCTACAAAAATCTTTGAGCCCTTCAGCCGAGTCTTTGCCTTCAGTATGCTAAGCTTATCTTGATAAAAACAACACCTAGCAATAATGGGAGAGCTGGGTTTAGAGTTTATCCTGTGCACTCTATCGAATTTCACATCTGCTACATCCATTTTTTCTGAGAGAAGACTTTTTACAATCCTCTCACAGTCAGCTCCAGTCTCATAAGCTCTCTTCTCTAAACCATGAAAAATGACATTATTTCGTCTGGACCTTCCTTCTAAATCATCAGATTTCTTTTCTAGTTTTTCAACCCTATCCATCAATTTTGTATTTGACTGTTTTAAGTCTTCATTTTCAGTTCTAAGAACGTCCATGTCTTTCTTCAGGCTGCACATTTCCTCTTTCAAGGCACCAACACTGTCTGTCAACAATTTGATCTCATTGTTCAAACTGTCAGTTGTTGTTTTCAGCAAGTTTTCCACTTTTTCGATTTTTGCTGTCATGGTGTTGAAGGACAGTTCCTTAGGAGACCCAGTAGAAGAGGAGTCCTGGCCACGGTGTATGGTCGAAGGCGTGTTGGTGTAGGTAGTCACATCAGCCCTCGTTCTGGTTTTCCTGGATGCTGTGCCTGTGATGGTGCTACGACCACCAGCACCATCAACCAAGCTGGTCTGCCTCAGCTTGCGGCCGGTGGATCCAGGGGTGGTGGGTCCAGGGTTGGTCTCCACATCGCCACACACCGTAATAAAAGCCCCCCCCAAAATAAGTAGGTGAGGGTCAGTCCTAACAGGACACCGTCTCGCCGGTTTCTCAACGTCAGAATGGCGTTTCTCATAGTTGATTTAAATTCTGCCCGTTTAGACATGAAGGAGGCGAACACTGCGGCAAATGTCCCACACACAGCTCTGTATAACTGCACGGATATGCCCATCCTCCTGATCTATCTATATACAATCAATGAAGATTTAAAGCCACTTTAAAACTAGTTTTTGAATCACAAAAACACCAGCTCGATTTCAATACGTCTTCGTCTTCGCATCACGTAATTGGCCCCCCCTTTGAGAGAGAGAGAGAGAGAGAGAGAGAGAGAGAGAGAGAGAGAGAGAGAGAGAGAGAGAGAGAGAGAGAGAGAGAGAGAGAGAGAGAGAGAGACAGACACACAGACACACAGACAGACACACAGACAGACACACAGACAGACAGACAGACAGACACAGAGAGAAGAAATACTGAGAGAGAGGGGGGTAAAGATGGTGACAGACCAGCCCCCTCCAACACTGTAAGGCTTGGCTTAGGCCAAAAGCTGTGTCAGTTATTGATGTCAGCTCATTGCCATGGCCTACATTAAAATGTTGTGATGTTGTAAAATGTTGTGTTGGGATTGCCTTCAGCCATGACAGAGCTCTTCACAGAACAACCTGCACTCTCCTTTAAAGGAGAATAAATCCTCTGAAGTCAGAGTATGGCTGCCTATATGGTGAGGTACTTGAAAATAGTCATACACGCAAACTTCTCATTCAGTGTGCAATTTCAATCTCACAGGGATTCCCAGGTGGGATGAGTGAGTCAGAGTGACCCCCCAGAGTGTTAAGCTGGGGAACAACAGCAACAACAACAACAACAACAACACTGTAAGGCCGGGGGGCAGTCAAAGCAAAGCCCATCCCAGACAAATCCTCTGTCACCCCAACATGTATGCCTCAACCTGTCAGGTTCAGCTTGGCTGTATGCAGAAGGGCCTGCGCTATCTCACCACAGACAGCTCCCATCCTCCAGCCAATCCACCCTCCATTTGAAGCCGACAGCCCTCTTGTGTGGGCGTGCATGCCCGTGTTGTGTGGGGTTTGGGTATGTGACTGACTGAAGCCTTGTGGTTTGCAGCCACTGTCCCTTTGCACACCTTTCAAATGTGACGCTCCATCATGAAATGAGTCTCTTAGCACTTGACCAACTTCCGCTAAGAGCCATTTTAGGCAGCTGGGGTCGGGCAGCTGATTTTGAGATTTTGATTGATCATAAAACTGTGGTCACTGTTCTACCTTGTCATGAAATATCAAGTTATAGTTTTGTATCCTTTCGCTTTTAAACGCGTTTTAAAAAATATCCAAGCCCTCATTCTGACCACCTATTACTATGCTAAACTTGTTAATTTCTCATTTTGTCATTCCTTGCTGTCTATTATTTCAACTAATAACTTTCGATAGAATTGTCCGATTTTCAATCTGTTTTTTTGTATTGTACAGCCATTTTATTGCAGATTAATAACATGCCGATAACTATAAGTCGACCTCTGGTACAATGCAAGTCCTTATGTGGTGGAACGTCACAAATGTCAAGTGTGGCCGTTGGTCTCGTTCTTCACACCCACACGTCCAAACGAACGGGTTGGAATGAACTGTGTCTGGACCCCCAAGAATGAAGAGGATGATAATGTGTCAGTACCTTGATGCCCGCGCTGCTCAAAGCTGACAACACCTCTGATGGACACACGCTATTGCCCAGTGGTTAAGACAGTTTGAATTCAATCCCATGGGTCCATGATGTAATGGGTTCAAACCTTGGCCATGTCTGGTGAATTAAAAGAGTGGGGATTTTTATGATCTCCCACATCAACTTCAAGTACAAACTGCCCGTGTCTTCATTGCTTTCATCTATATATTATATACACAGGCAGAAAAGATCAAATATGCATGTTAAAGATTATACCATTCACGTCAGCATTCAGAGGGATACGGAAGCACAAACCAACCCAGCACACAGCCCTCAAGAAGCTGCTACTTTCATGGCGGGGAAAAAACTGCCGCATACGCAAAATCTCACCATTGGTGAACCTCGGAGCTCTAGTCAAGGAGGGAAAAAAGCCCTTACCAAGCAAAAACAAACCACCCTAAAAGGAATGATAATAATAATAATAATGATATAAGAATAACAATAGAAATAGAAAGCTGATGACTGTTAAGGGTGGAGGTGACTGTCCTGACCTGTGCCGTTATGGTTGAAGCAGGCGCAGGTGACATTGGCCTTGACTGTGCTGTTCTCCTGTGGACACACAGAGGCAGGCACCACTGTCACAGCTAGCCATCCATTTCTCAACAGGGATCACAGCAACAAGGCATCTATCTCACTGCCCTGATGTAGTACACGCTATGTTTCTCCAAGTGAGGACCCGCAGACACATATTTGCACACACACGCTCACACACACAAGTTGAGGGAGGGAGGGAAAGAGAGAGAGAGAGAGAAACATAAGAGACAGAGAGAGACAGACAGACAGACTGAGACAAAGGGAGATAGAGAGAGATAGAGAGGGAGAAGGAGAAAGAGGGGAGAGGGACAGGGAAAGGGACAGAGAAAGGGAGAGAGGGAGAAAGGGAGTGGGAGAGAGAGGTGGGGGAGGGAAGACAGACCGAGAAACAGAACACACACACAGACAAAATTTTTATAAAAGATTACAGAGGTAGAAAGAGAGACAGGCAAACACACAGAAAATATGCATAAAAGAATTAGTGAGCTATTGTGGTTGTTCGATGTGTGTGTGTGTGTGTGTGTGTGTGTGTGTGTGTGTGCATGCCTGCATGCATGTGTGTGTACATATGTGTGTATGTGCAAGTATGAGTGTGTGTGTGCATGCGTGTGTGCATGTGTGCGTGCATGTGTGTACATATGTGTGTATGTGCAAGTGAGTTTGAGTGAGTGAGTGTGAGAGTGAGTGAGTGTGAGAGTGTGAGTGTGTGTGCGTGTGCGCGTGCGCACGCTTCACATACATATGTGTGTGTACATGTATATATATGCATGTGCTCATGGGCATACCCGAGTATGCGAGGAGTGAAGGGGTAGATGAGATGAGTGCACAGGTCTGTACACACATGACAACACTTTACTTTCTCCCATCCTTGATGCTGGGAGGGAAGTTAGGGGGATTTTATCTGTTGTTGTTTTTTTTTCTTCTGTTTCCCCCAACATAAAATCTACTCATGATAAAACTGTTCCATTCAAACACACACTTCATTTGATATACCAGTTATATTATTTCCTTCTCCCAACCCCCCCCCCTCCCCTTTTTTCATTATCATCTTTCCACAATAACAAAGACAAAACTCTTATGAGGCAAAACAAAATTTTAAAAAATAAACAAGCAACAACGACAACAACAACAAATCAAAAACCATCTCACTCACCAGAGGTGGTGGACAATATTTTCTGACGACACCTCCGTTCACATTCTGAAAGGAAGAGAAAAAAAAATGCAGACATTGATTCACTCAGTCCAGCGAACTGTCTCCCCAGCTTTCTACAATATCCCTCCCTTCTGGAATTAGTTTTTCTTTTTTCCTTGTTCCTCAGCTAGAGCCCTGAGGTTCACAGATAATGTGATTTTGACCAGCCGCTATGGCGCAGTGGTTAGCACCTTGTATTTTGGACTGCAAGGTCACAGGTTCGAGTCGCACGAGTCACAGGGATTTTTCGAACTCCGGCCAGCTCCTACCCAGAGTGAGTGTGCTGTGGGCTCAGTGGGGAGACTGGGACCAGACAATTGAGTTTCATCCACTTTACAGTTGCGAATTTGCGAGTGTTGCTCAAATTACCTGAACAACACTGCAGGTGTCTGTATCTCTCGGGCACAGTTGATGTCGGGATACATTATGATAGTAAGCATAGAGTACAACCCTGTTGTCTTAAAAGCACATGCACTTCCACAGCAGCAGCATTACATCATCATTACCACTGATCATTTATCAATAATCAAAACTGCCTCTGATTCCGTGGCCCCTGTTGTTCTGGCCTCATGGTGACCTCAAAAAAAAAAGATAATGAGATTTTGCATACGTACGACCCTTTTTGCCCTCATTCTAACTACAAGGATGCTGCCTTTTTGAATTAGTTTTGTTGGGGTAAAAAAAAAAATCCCCAGAAAGAAACTTACTTCAAGTTATTTACCAAAACTTTGAAGGTACCTCATTAACGCATCAATTTAGTTGGTGCCAAAGCACACAGCTTCTCTCTATCCTAACTTGTGGAAAAGAGCCATGATTTTTTTTTCTTTTATGCCATTAACAATCCCCAGCCTTTTAAACTACAAGACTTGCTGAGCTTTACATTTCTGACCAGTCTTACTAAAGTAAAAACTTGTATCTCTCTCTCTCTCTCTCTCTCTCTCACACACACACACACACACACACACACACACACACACACACACACACACACACACACACACACAGAATGGTAAGTAAACAAAAACACAGGGGAGACAAAAACAAAAAAACAGGCTGAACATCAATTTGAACAAACTGTCACAAGTAATTCTGCACTAGTTCTCGAAGTTCAAACACACACTCACACACGCATGCACACACATGAGAGGTGAACACACATGCACACACACTACACTTATTCTACGCTAGTTTTTTTAAGTTCAAACAAACCCACACACACACACAAAGAAAAAAAGGTAACCTCTTACCTCATTTATTTTTCTCTTGTCATACACTCTGAAACAAGAGAACACATCAAACAATGAGCCACAAAGCACTGAGCAAAAACACACTGATCAACAAGGAGCACATCCATAAAATAAACTTATCAATACCTCACCATAACATGGCAAACAGCTTTGCACATAGTCTCAAGCTGCTAAGGTGGTGATATGCTCTCTTTAATTATGAACTGCAGTCTGAATGCTACAACAAGAAATCTGCCATGGTATGAAGAGGTACACAATACAATACAAAGCAGAAGAGGACTACAATACCAGACAGGGCAAAATAACACAGTACACAATACACTACAACTGATCATACTGCTGTGATACAAAAATCAGAATCCAGCACAGTACACCACGGCACAGCAGACTACAACTCAGACCAGAGCACAGAACAATATTTATAACACAGTACACAACAATAGTTCCACAAAACAGAACAGGACAACACAACACAGTACAAAACAGAACAACACAACATGAAACACAACACAACACAAAACAGGACACAACACAGAACAACACAACAAACCAGTATACTATACTACAACACAACAGAACACTCTATACATGTATAATATATATCACAGTACAATACAGTACAGTACAGATTCCCCTAAGGAGCAGTACAGTACAATACAGTACAGTACAGACTCCCCTAAGGAGCAGTACAGTACAGTACAGTACAGTACAGTACAGTACAGTACAGTACAGTACAGTACAGTACAGTACAGTACAGACTCCCCTAAGGAGCAGTAAAGTACAATACAGTACAGTACAGACTCCCCTAAGGAGCTATACAGTACAATACAGTACAGTACAGACTTCCCTAAGGAGCAGTACAGTACAATACAGTACAGTACAGTACAGACTCCCCTAAGGAGCAGTACAGTACAATACAGTACAGTACAGACTCCCCTAAGGAGCAGTATAGTACAGTAGGTAGGACCACGGCAGCCGCTAGCCAGTAAAGCGTAGCCGAAAGTGGCAAATTCGATCCACTTTGCACCCAAATTTCTCCATCCAAATCTAAAAGAAAGCTCGAAAAAAATATACTAGTAAAAAGTTTAATGCATTAACTTAACGTCTGTAATATCATTTCGCAAGAATGATGACTGGATAAGTGCGAGCGATGCGTTTAATATCGGTAATAAACTTAAGAACTCGCCGCTACGGGAGCCTCACTGGCTGAAAACGCGACTCAGTGAATTTTCGAGCTTCGTCTTCCAACACTATCTCTGACCCCTTGACTACACAAACCTATTCATAGCGCATACCATTAGAAAGAAGAAACTCTCCACTAACCGATTCAATTGGAGACATTTTAGTGAATTAAAAAAAAAAAGTATTATGCGTTTAAAAATACCCTACATTTTTCGGAAGTCGTAAAAATTTCCCTATTAATTGTACAAAAAATTCCAACACAGCATTAAAAAGCTCGTTTTTTCAAGAACAAAAATCTCATTTCAGTTTATCGGTTATTTCCGTTAATGACGTCTCAGTCTCATTTGCATACAGCACCCCCCTTTTCTAACTGACCAAAATGGCGGCCTTAGCGGTCTACACATCGATGCTTTAGACTTGCGAACGTCGATAGAGATTTTCGATGTGTACAGCGCATTTACACTCACATCTGGAGAAGTAAATGCTGTGCTTTTATTTTGTACGTAGTTACTATCGAATCTCCATTATTTTAGATCTAAAAACTTATCGTTGATCGCAAGTTTATCCCGGACTGGGATCGCAGGGAGCAAAGAACTAGGTCATCGAGGGGTGCTCTCATGATTTATGAGCTTGCGTGAAATTTTTCAATTATAACAATAAATGAGGGTGATGATTCTGTTCAAAATAGTTTCTAGTAGTGTTTTTTTTTTTCTTAGGATCTGTACTTTGTTGTATCGTGCCGAAATGTTCGACGAAACATCGTGAAAACAAATGCAAGAATGATAACTCTTGCCTCGATCTAATTTCTAATACAGATCTGGCCGATTTTGTTTACCGTTTGTTGTGTCTGTGTGCATGTAAGACCGCATTTTTAACAGAAATTGTGATTTAACGATTAGAAAACACTCATGAATGCATCCATTTAAATTCATGCAAAACAAAACTTTTTTTCTGAATCAGAGCATACAAGTGCTAATCAAATTGAGTAAAACTTTGTTCTCTTTTGGTTTCACATTTTAAACAGTGCGTGAACTTTCTTCACTTCTTTTTCATTAAGTTGTTTTGTTTTGTTTCACTAAACATGTAGTTAGAAAGAAAAAAAAAACAAGAAAAACTGAAAACTTTGTAATGATTTTATTGTGCACAAAGAAGCATATTCAATACTAATTTTTATCACTCACACACACACACACACAACACACACACACACACACACACACACACCACACACACACACACACACAAGTCACACACACACACACACACACACACACACACACACACACACACACACACACACACACACACACAAATACAATATATATTATATATATATATATATATATATATATATATATATACATATACATATATATATATATTACACACACACACACACACACACACACACACACACACACACACACACACACACACTCATACCTCTACAATTCATACTTGCATGTATGCACACTTAAATAGAATAGACACTAAGAATACACACAGATTAGGCAACTCACAAAAATGTCCAAATTTGCATTTTTAATTGTACAAGAAAAATGTTAAGAAATACAACACTAATAAGTCTATATCATACAGGCATTGCAACAGTATGTCACACAGTGAAAGATATTTCGGCAGAGGTCTAGGGGGTCTGTGATATATTTAGGAAGAAACTATGCAAAGGTTAAAATCACTGGGCACAAAAAGGATACATGCAACATCACAATGCAACATGTAAGCTCACCAGAAACAAACAAACAAAAAAAATTAATAAAAGAACACAGATGATCACATGAGTACACCTATGATATATTGTACAGAAGATGCTTGACAAGACAAGGGGGGGGGGGGGGAACAAACAGAATCACTTGGAATGGCCTTATAAAGACATGTGTATCGTTTCAAGACAAACATTTTGATAGGTGTACCATTTTTGTCAGTCAATTAGGAACAGATATGATGTTAATGCCTAGGAGGGGGGGGGGGGGGGGGCTGAGTGGGGGGGGGGGGGGGGGGCTGAGTGGGGGGGGGGGGGGGACCAGAATAACTTGGAATGCTCTTTAAAAAGACTCACTGTTTCAAGACAAATATTTTGATAGGTGTACCATTTCTATCAGTCAATTAGAAGCTGAGATATGATGTTAATGCCTATGGGGGGGGGGGGGGGGGGGGGGGGGGGGGGGGGGGAGGGGGGAGAGAAGTGTGGGGGGGGGAAAAACCAGAATCACTTGGAATGCCCTTTAAAAAGACTCACTGTTTCAAGACAAATATTTTGATAGGTGTACCATTTCTATCAGTCAATTAGAAGCTGAGATATGATGTTAATACCTATGGGGGGGGGGGGGGGGGGGGGGGGAAGAGAAGTGGGGGGGGGGGGGGGGGAACCAGAATCACTTGGAATGCCCTTTAAAAAGACACTGTTTAAAGACAAATATTTTGATAGGTGTACCATTTCTATCAGTCAATTAGAAGCTGAGATATGATGTTAATGCCTATTAAGGGGGGGGGAAGAGAAGTGGAGGGGGGACCAGAATCACTTGGAATGCCCTTTAAAAAGACTCATTGTTTAAAGACAAACATTTTGATAGGTGTACCATTTCTGTCAGTCAATTAGAAGCTGAGATATGATGATATGCCTATGGGCTGGTTTTGTGTTATTATTTGGACAGGTTTTATTCTTCACAAATTGCTGTCATAGGGATGTTTTGGATGATTGCAGTTTGCCTCTACATGATTTTTAGCTTCTAGAAAAAAATACATAGCATCTGAGTAATAAGTACAAGCTGTAATATAGATCTTAGACACTTTTAGGCATTCTTGAGATTTTTACAGGAGGGTAAAGTACCCCTTTCACCTCAATTCGTGAGCTATTTTTAGAATTTTTCTCTGATTTTGATGTAAAATTCCATTTGTTTCCTTTGACTTATTTTCTTGCTTTTTAGATATTTGTTTCTTCAAAGTAAAATAAAACAATATAAAACTAGTGTCAGCACTGTCAGGTTCATAATAAGCATGAGGGAGATGTCCAAATAAGGCTTTATATAACAAAATGACATTTTCATCCCATCTGAAAAATTTTTAAGTGGTATATCTCAAAAACCGTCTAAGATAATGATATGAAATTTTGCATGCTTCTTGATCTTGCTACTATCTTTCATTTGAGATGACAAACATCAAATTCTATGACGTCTGAAAAAATGAGTGGTCCTACCTAAATACAGTACAGTACAGTACAGTACAGTACAGTACAGACTCCCCTAAGGAGCAGTATAGTACAGTAAAGTACAGTAAAGTACAGTAAAGTACAGTAAAGTACAGACTCCCTAAGGAACAGTACAGTATAGTACAGTACAGTACAGTACAGTACAGACTCCCCTAAGGAACAGTACAGTACAGTACAGTACAGTACAGTACAGTACAGTACAGTACAGTACAGACTCCCCTAAGGAACAGTACAGTATAGTACAGACTCCCCTAAGGAGCAATACAGTACAGTACAATACAGTACAGTACAGTAGACTCCCTTAAGGAGCAGTATAGTACAGTACAGTACAGTACAGTACAGTACAGTACAGACTCCCCTGGGTAAAAGTACAGTATAGTACAGTACAGTACAGTACAGACTCCCCTAAGGAGCAGTATAGTACAGTACAGTACAGACTCCCCTAAGTAAAAGTACAGTATAGTACAGTACAGTACAGTACAGACTCCCTAAGGAGCAGTATAGTACAGTACAGTACAGACTCCCCTAAGTAAAAGTACAGTATAGTACAGTACAGTACAGACTCCCCTAAGGAGCAGTATAATACAGTACAGTACAGTACAGTACAGACTCCCTAAGGAGCAGTATAGTACAGTACAGTACAGTACAGTACAGTACAGTACAGTACAGTACAGTACAGTACAGTACAGACTCCCCTAAGTAAAAGTACAATATAGTACAGTACAGTACAGTACAGACTCCCCTAAGGAGCAGTATAATACAGTACAGTACAGTACAGTACAGACTCCCCTAAGGAGCAGTATAGTACAGTACAGTACAGTACAGTACAGTACAGTACAGTACAGTACAGTACAGACTCCCCTAAGTAAAAGTACAATATAGTACAGTACAGTACAGTACAGACTCCCCTAAGTAAAAGTACAGTATAGTACAGTACAGTACAGTACAGACTCCCCTAAGGAGCAGTATAGTACAGTACAGTACAGTACAGTACAGTACAGTACAGTACAGTACAGTACAGTACAGTACAGTACAGTACAGTACAGGTCATAAGGATGACGACGCTGACAACAGCAGAAGAGCCAACAACTGTTCTGACCTGATGTAGTGATCACGGCCGCCTGTGCAGAACTCAAAGGAGTTGACAGGGTTGGAGTGGATGGAGTACAGAGGCACTTTGGTGTCGTTTTCCTTTGTCACCACCAGTCTGCAACATCATCATCATCATCGTCATTGTCGTCATCATCAACATCATCATCGTCATCATCAATGTCATTATCATCAGGGTGGTGGTGATCACCATTATCATTATCATCTTTTTTCTGTACTTGTTCCTCGGCTAGAGCTCCAAGGTTAACCTAACAACATTTTGCATTTTATGTGGCTGCTTGCTCACCATTATGGTAGCTGCACTCCCGCTTCAGGGATGTTTGCTTTAAAAGATTCAGCACTATAAAAAAAAAATTTCCATACATTATTTTCATCATCATCATTAATATCATCAATATCACAGTCATCGCCATCTACAATACCACGCTTCTACATGTCGTCCACCCCAGAAAAAGCTGACTACTCCACACACTGTACTTGCATGGTTGTGTATTGTATTGTATTGCACTGTATGGCATTTTCAATCACAAAACATTTCTCTGCGAGGAAGTTAAACTGATCTCCCCAGGGGGAGCATGTCGCCACTAGAGCAGTGCCCTCCCCCCCCCCCAAAGCCCCACCCTTTTTTTTTCTTCCTAGATTTCCTCTTAGGTTTTCTTTGCAAATGTTTTCATTTTTTTCCCTCCGAAAGCATCCTTATCTTTCTTACAGAATTTTGCCAAGGGTTTGGTTTTTTCTTGTTGGTTTGTGTTCTTTTGCAAGTGTACAAGGACCTCAATGTATCATTCAAAAGACTAGCATCCAGACCGTTCAAGGGGATATTTTCCCCTGGAGTTAACATCAGTGCCGACTCAACTCCACCCAAAAGTCCCTCGGATGAGTCTATAAACCGAAATAATATGTGCAAATGTATGCAAAACATCTTGCACACATGTTAAACCTTTTCCGCTTTTCAAAAGAGTAGGCTATTGTGTGCTGGTGGGAACAAATGACAAAATTTACACTGTGCATTCTGACTTCCGAGAATGCTTGCTGGGGATGCTTGTGTTTTTGTAACCCACCCAACGCTGACATGAATGATAGGATCTTTTACCAGCTCATTTGATCTCTTCTGCATGTGCATATATACATGAAAGGAATGAAGGCACTAGTTAGGTCTGCACCTGAAGTTAACATGGGAGATGGTAAAAATCCCCACCCTTAATTTTCACCAGATGTTGCCGAGACTCAAACCCACAGCTTCATGGACCCGTGGGATTGAAGTCAAAGGGTCTTCACCACTCGGCTCTACTGTCTGTCCAACACCTATCAGATGAACTGACGTTTCCTCTTCACCCCCCTATTCATACGACTAACTGAACAGCAGAGACAGGTGAGGAATGGACTTACTTGTGGGCTTTGTCCTCTCTCAAGTCAATCTGATAGGTGAGAGCGTCCTCCCCACAGCTCAGGAACACCTTATCGGAACTGTACTCCAAGGCCAGCTGCACAGTAGTTAGGAACAGTATTGTATTGTATCATACTGTATTGTATTGTATTGTATCATACTGTATTGTATTCTATAGTTTTAAGTCACGGCAGATTCCTCTGCAAGAAATTTTGGCTGCTCTCCCCAGGGAGAGCGTGTTGCCACAAGAGCATGTATTCGGTTTCCTATCAGAGTGGCTTTTTTCTACAGCATTTTGCCAGGGACATTCCTCTTGTTGCCATGGGTTCCTTTACAGGCACTAAATGAGTATTGCACACGGGACCTTAGTTTACCATCTCATCCAGTAGACCAGCACCCAGACCACCACTCACAGTCTAATGGATGAGGGAAAAGTTTTGAGCCCAAACAGGGATCAAACCACTACACACTTGAAACCCAGACTTTTCGCTTTCTAGGCAGGTGCGTTACCTCTAGACCACAAGCCCATGTGGATTGACCACACACAGTCACTATGACAGCAGGTCACACATGTCCCTACTGACACATGTATGGCCAGCTGCCCTGCAGTCATGGATTGACCACACACAGTCACTATGACAGCAGGTCACACATGTCCCTACTGACACATGTATTGTATGGCCAGCTGCCCTGCAGTCGTGGATTGACCACACACAGTCACTATGACAGCAGGTCACACATGTCCCTACTGACACATGTATTGTATGGCCAGCTGCCCTGCAGTCGTGGATTGACCACACACAGTCACTATGACAGCAGGTCACACATGTCCCTACTGACACATGTATTGTATGGCCAGCTGCCCTGCAGTCGTGGATTGACCACACACAGTCACTATGACAGCAGGTCACACATGTCCCTACTGACACATGTATTGTATGGCCAGCTGCCCTGCAGTCGTGGATTGACCACACACAGTCACTATGACAGCAGGTCACACATGTCCCTACTGACACATGTATTGTATGGCCAGCTGCCCTGCAGTCGTGGATTGACCACACACAGTCACTATGACAGCAGGTCACACATGTCCCTACTGACACATGTATGGCCAGCTGCCCTGCAGTCATGGATTGACCACACACAGTCACTATGACAGCAGGTCACACATGTCCCTACTGACACATGTATTGTATGGCCAGCTGCCCTGCAGTCGTGGATTGACCACACACAGTCACTATGACAGCAGGTCACACATGTCCCTACTGACACATGTATGGCCAGCTGCCCTGCAGTCGTGGATTGACCACACACAGTCACGATAACAGCTTCTTCACTCTTCAGCTGATTCTTCAGCACACCTGCCTACCCCTTCATTTACTGCTCTTCAGGCCTTTTCCAATCCTGACAACGGCCATTTTCAGCAGTTTTGGGGCTTCTACAAGTAGTACTCAACTCTGGCTTTCTTTTTCTTATTTCTTCTTTTTTCTTTTTATTATATATACTTTTATAAGTACTGAAGAAATACCCCCTCCCCTCTCTCCTCTCTAAAGCGCACACACACACACACAACAGACAACACACACTATACAAATAACAACCTGAACATTAAATATAAATAACACTCACTACTACAATTCAACACGTACAAAGTACTCTCTTCACTTTCTGATCGACGCTGAATGAGGAGATTGTGAGAAAAGGAAGTGAAAAGGAAAAAAGAACCCCCCCCCCAAAACACTTTTTTTTTATACACAACAAAAGTCAATTTGCTGTTCTCTGACATCAATGTAAACTTCATACTGAATACAAACCTCACTAAACTACGACAGTTATCACTAAAAGAAGAAAAAAAAAGAAGAAAAAAAGCAAGCAAAAACAAAGGCAAAAAAAAAAGAAGCAACAATGGTGTTGTCTATTTGTCTGTCAAGTCTCCAATTAGTAGGTTTGCATACCAGTCAGTCAGCCAGTTAGATAGTAAGCAGTCAGTCCATCCATCAGTCAGTCAGTCCAACCATCTGTCCCTCTGTCCATCCACCAGTTAAGTCTATCAGCCAATCCATCTGTCCATCAGGCAGTCAGGCAATGGGTCAGTCAGTGAGAGGGTCACCTTATGGGCAGCTCCTTTATGCTGGGCCAGTTTCCTGGTATCCTTGCAGACGCCGGTGGAGGAGGTTTCAGCCAGGCGCACCTGACCATCCCGGGCACAGCTGACCACCAGGCAGTCTGAGCTGAAGGGCATGAACTTGGCCTGTGTCACACACCACCAGGTCAACATCATTTATTCCACACTCCACAAGTGGCCACTTTTAAAAAGAAAACAAACCATAGATGTCAAACATTGGTTACATGGCTCGCTTTCCCAAAGTCAAGTTAAGCAGCGTCAAGCATGGTTGCCAGTTGGATGGGTGACCATTTGCGTGCCTTGGCTTCAGTACAGTCCCCTAGTTCACCCAGCTGTAAATGGGTTACCTGCCCTCTTTAGGGTCAGGGAAGGTAAAGCAGCAAGGAAGAGGAGATGGGCACCGCCCTCAATATGGTGACCCCTAGAGAAGCTGAGGTCTCTGATGCCTCGCTCCCTTATGACCACAAAGGTTATGGGACACCTTTACCATTACCTTTTACATGGCATTAAGTCTTAGAAAAAAAGATTTAAAACTAAAACACAGTAAGGCTGATACCGGAAGAAAGAAATTTTTGATAGCGCAGGACAGTACAGGGGAAGTGTTCAAAGAAATTTCCTTCAACAATGTATTTCAGCCCTTAACTTCTAAAACTCGAGAAACACATGTATGTCAACGATGACCTACCTCCAGTTTACAAAACCCCTAGAAACTGACTGAAATAGTCATGGGTTGTACCCAACAACAAACTGTACAAATGTTCACACCAACCAAGCTAGGGGCTAGGCACACGCTACCACTTTTGCTTGTTGTAGCTTGCAACTTTGTGATGGCAACACTTGTAAGCCACTTAGCGCAGTAGGCCAATGGGGCTTGCTCCTATTCTCCTAGTGGTAAGTTGCAGCCAATCACATCCTTGTTTCATTTCTCATAATATTTGTTCCACAACCAGAGGTGTCAATGCCCAACTGTGAAACATGCAAACAAGTAATTCTCTCACCCAGTTAAGTTCTTCATGATCTTGGACCCCACAAAATATTAACAGTGGCAGCAGCAGCAAAAACACTTTCACTTTGTTGACTTTTGTCATGATCGGTGACAGTCATTTTTTACTGAATGTTAACATTGGGGAACTATCAGAAATTTTCTGGAGTGTTTTCCATACTGCATGGGACTGGTATGTGGTAGATTCAAAATGGCAGTGTTTGTTGCGAGCTTTCAATTTTTGACACCAACTTACAGCATACCACAGTTGGTGGTAACTACTTTGAGGTAGCATATGCTGACCCCCTAAGCATGCAACACTTGACAATGTTGAAAAATAACAACATACTTCTTTAACTTCATTGAACATTTCAGTTCTTTTCTCCATTTCTTTTTTCTAACTGAACATCTCCTTAGTAATCCATCATGACTTGAGTAAAGTCAGGGATGCTTCTGTTCAGATGCAACACTACACACAGAGAAGACATGCAGATCGCTAAATTGTACAAAATTTGTTTTTAAACAGGGTTTTGAGAATCTGAGAAGGGGGGGGAACTGCTATTTTTTCCTAACAGCATAACCTGCATACAAGAAAGAGGAGAGATTTCATGCCTGAATAAAAGCACAAGTAGATGATTTGATCCCCCCCACCCCAAAAAAAAAAAGTTTGACAGAAACAGACCTGAAAGACATTGCTGCGATGGCCACTGTCATAGACCAAATGCAACTTGTTCTCTTTCCAGTTCCACAGCACAATGTGCAGGTCATCCGATCCACTGGCCAACAAGTCACCTACACGACACAACACAACAGAACACAACATTAACTCCAGCTTAGGATCACAATCCAACATATTCATGAATGAACAGCCACTCTGTTTAAATAGTGTGACAAACAAAAATACTGAAGATCTGTCATTTCATGCGGATCTGTCTGTCTGAAGTTGAAAACAGATTTTTAACCACTATATTGCTATTAGTATTGTTTCCCATCAAAATTTAGTTTTAAATTACAGGTACTATGTAGCAACATGGCAGTGAAAATCTGTTTTCAAAGTTGTACTGTACATAAACAGAATCACTTTAACAAAATCATTCCTACCTCATAAGAAGTTTTAATTTAATGCTACCATTCATTGAAACAGAAGAGAATATTTCATGTTCAGATGTATACTGCACTAAAAAGTGTTACCTTACCTTACCTTGCTCACCATATGCAGAATATAGGTACCGGCAGCCAAAATTAAATTATTCGTTTTAATATTCAAAACCCATACCATCATAAAGATAATGATCTAACTTAAAAAGAAAAAAAAATGAAGTCTCTATCTTTCATACTTTTGGAGATATGGTCGTTTAAAAATGGGGTACGCTGATGCAGTTGACGATCTCAAATATCGTCCAAGTTTGAACCTCAACAGAGTTGTACAAAACATACATACCCAGTTGAAAATGGGTATTTTAAATCTTTATTACATATATTCCTAAGATAAATAAGTTCCATGATACAACTGTGTGTGGTTGCTATGCACTAGGGTGTCAAACTTAAGAAAAACCACAATTTGACGCAGGTCAAAACTGCGTGATGTGCCAACTTTGAAGCACCAGAGCACAGTGAAAATGACAAGCAGAAAGCTTATAATTTCAGTTTAGACAGCCTCTTCTAGCTGTATGAACCACACTTTTTTTCTGGAGTATTTGGTTGAGAAATATAGGAGAAATCCCATGTTAAAAACATGGAGGTAATGCAATTTAAATGGCAGAAAAAAGGGAGGATACTGACCTACCATATGAAGAACAGCCATAACTTTGAAAATATTCAATGAATTGTCTTCAAATTTTGCATGTAGTCTTTATACATTATTTTTTCACAAAATGAACAGTCTTTCTTTGCTATTTTCACCTAACCTTTAATTTTTTTACTCTGAAACAAGAACTTTTAGGGATGAGTTGAGAGAGTCATTCAAACAGAAACGGACATTCTTCCCAAACTAACAAGCAGATTTCAATAAAAATTTTGCCACAATCTCTTTTACACTGCTCTCTGTCAAATTACTCTCTCTATTATATATTCCTGACATCATTTTCAACTTCAAAAGAAAAAAAGGTTCTGACATCCTTTAGAGACGCTTGCACACATTGATTTCCCCTCTGACTTTGCTGAACTGGCTTCAGTTTTTGGTTTAGGATGTCATTAATGTTTTCAAGCTAAGCGTTCACTGTCTTCATATTGTCAAACTCTTTGATTTTATACTGCAACTCCTGAAAATAAAAGCTAAAAAGGTGTAGAAAACTACAGCAAATAAAAAAAATTACTCTGTAATTTTGGCTATTGTCTCTTCCAGCTGTCTTTGCAAGGCTGAAACTGTTCTCTCAGCTTGTGATAGCTTCCTCCCTCTATAGAACAAAAATTGAGAATAACTCAATAAGGTAGTCTGCACACAAAAACCTGTACTGCTAGATAAAAATTGCTCCATATTCTGTTATCTTTTTTGCCATTCAAATTTAATCAGTGCTCTTCATAAGTAACTGGTGATTACAGAAAGACTGTTTTCTTTTGAGAAATAACTATTTAACAGAAATACTCTTTATATTCTACTCTTACTCTTATTCTTTTATGAATATGCCCATGTTGTATCAAAAAATATTATTTTACATTTTTACATGCAATTTGAATTTTATCTCAATATCTGCACTTCTTCATCAATCAATGTGATATCATGACAGTTGTGTGTGTGTGTGTGTGTGGGGGGGGGGGGGGGGGGGGGGTGTCTGTGTGTGTGTGTGTGTGTGTGTGTGTGTTTGAAGTCAAGCCAAGTCAAGTCAAATTTTTATTTCCAGATGGTACATTGAATAAGCATTGATTTGCTTTTTTTCATCAAGCCATCTATCTAGGGGGAAAAAAAGAGACAAATAAAGAGAGAGAGAGAGAGAGAGAGAGAGAGAGAGGAGAGAGAGAGAAGAGAGAGAGAGAGAGAGAGAGAGAGAGAGAGAGAGAGAGAGAGAGAGAGAGAGAGGGTTTTGGTGACATTGTAACTGATATAAGCTGTTTTTTAGACATTATATGATTTTTTTTTTTTAAACTGTAAATGTGTGCATGTGTGTACATGTAATATACATGCTGAGTGGATGAGCGCAAACCGTGCGTGTGTGTGTGTGTGTGTGTGTGTGTGTGTGTGTGTGTGTGTGTGTGTGTGTGTGTGTGTGTGTGTGTGACTTTTGAGTGGGATTTTTTTTTCTTTTGGTTATTTTTGATGTTATTGTTGTTGCTTGTATTATCTATAGGCATATTTTTATTTTTAAGGCTGTTGAAATCATGTTAGCTAATTAATGTTGGTGAAATGTATGTTGCTGGTTTTTTTGTTGTTGTTTGTTTCTTTTTTTCCCCTTTTCTTTCTTTTCTTTTGTTTGATTTTTTGCTAGGGATTTTCTGCTTTGTTTTTTTGTTGTTGTTTTTTTTGTTTTGTTTTTTTGTTGTTGTTTTTTCTTTTCTTTAGATAAATGGCTTGATGGAAAAAAGCAAATGATGCTTATTCAATGTACCAATGTATTTGATTTGATTTGAATTGACATTGCAAAAAACAAAGAAACAAAAACAAACAAAAAACAAAACACACACACATACAAAATTGATACAAATCACAGGCCAGGTCTTGGGAACTATCTAAAGAATGAGGTTA
This sequence comes from Stramonita haemastoma, assembly GCA_030674155.1. Classification (NCBI taxonomy): domain Eukaryota; kingdom Metazoa; phylum Mollusca; class Gastropoda; order Neogastropoda; family Muricidae; genus Stramonita; species Stramonita haemastoma. The sequence goes on from CM060346.1 coordinate 20,075,156, forward strand.
CAAAATTTTTTTTTTTTAAAAACCCTTTGATGTTGATTTATGTGCTCTAGTCTGAGTTGTTTGTGTTTGCATGCCATGGTGTGACGATATGAACACAAAACGGTTAGAAACTCATACTTGTAAAATGAAAATTTGTGTTTTGTACTTTTGTTTGTATTTTGTATTTGTATTTTGAAACTAGAAACTCATACTAGTAAAATGAAAAGAAACCTGACAAGAGGATAGAAATTCAACTTCAGCAGCTTTACTTTTAATTGCCTCGATTTCTTGAAGTATGAAATTTTTATTTATCAGTGAACTGCAATAAGAAGAAGAAAGACTCAGTAAAATAACTAAGAACTACTGATTCATTGATTTTCTTGGTGGTTATACCTGTACGTTGATGAAAAAAAACCGGACTTTCATTGATTACATTGTCATCTATAAAAAGGAGGCTGAGAAAGCAATTAAAAAGCTTATTGCTAATTTGAAGTTCTAAACATGTTATAAAAACTAGGCCTACAATGTGTTGTCTCACTAGCCTAGTCTGCTTTCGATTTGTGCTGTTGACCAGCATGTGCGCGCAGAACCAGCTTCCGTTTTGATAACTATCTCTCAACGATGTTTTTAAAGGCGATTTTCTGTTCAATCATGGAATTAATTAAAAAACCAGCTCTGAGATCACTAAATTTAATGACAGATATGCCAATACCTGGTGTCGATTTGCATTAGTTTCCCATTAAAAAAAATAATGATCGCTTCAAACTGAACGATGTAGAAGTCGAACTTCACCAGATCGTGTCCGTCATTAGCGAGTGGCTTATGAACCAGATAATAATTTTGCAAATACTCAGCAAAATGAAGCTATGGATTTGTTTAATACAGGTCTCAGCTTGATATTTCATGCATATCTTGCCAAGTTTGTTCTGTAATTCCATGACGTTTAACGTATTTGACTCGGCATCGCTTCTTTTCTATGTTCCGCCATTTTTGTTTTGCCCAAAATGGTGTAAACATGGTCTGATGACGCCCTCACTTTCATTGGCTGGCGGTCAAATTGCATTGAACCAATCATAGAGCTTGATACACCATTGGATTCAGCAAAGACTGGCCTTTCAAGCGTACGACTAATGTCTATGTTTACTCTGTCCGATGTTTCATATTTTGGACTGAAAGTGGGCGAACCGCGACTCGTGCTAAGCGTCTTTAAACTTCCAATTTTTAACTGATTCACGCTTTTCGTATCCACTTAAAAATTATACCGAATTAAAGCTGGAAGCATGCTCTTCTGTTTTGACCCATTTTGAAGTTGATGCAGTGCAATGAGCACATCGTACATAGTGATTTTCTTTTACATACCGATTCGCTCGCTCGGCTAATGGCGGCTGGCGGTACATCGAGCCGAGAACGCTCTTCGATTTTTGTGCAAGAGTGGGTGTGTTTGGAATTGTTTTGTTGTCACACCATGGCATGCAAACACAAACAAACAACCCAGAGCACATAATGTTTATTTTTTCATAATTTTTATGCCCATTATTTTGAAAGTTTCCAAGATCTGGCCTGTCAAAAGCATGTATTTTCCCCACTCAGCGCTACTGTCCATAGGCTCAAAGAAGGGCTGCTGGTACCTCCAGAATACATTTTTCTGGTGCATATATATACATAACGGGCCAGATGGCCTAATAAAACTACACAAACCATTTCTGACTGTTTGACTTCAATCCCGTGGGTCCATGAAGCTGTGGGTTCAAATCTGGCTGCCTCTGGTGAATCCAGCCGTGGGGATCTTAAATAACCTCCCACGTCAACTTCCAAGCATAAACCTGTCAGTGCCTTAATTCCCTTCCTATAGTAAACATGCAGAGGATCAAACATACACATTATTAAAGATGCTGTAATTTATGTCAACGGTAAGTGGGTCACAAAAACAAGCATACCCAGCATACAACCTGTACAATGAAATGACAGGCCAAAGACCACAGGAGAAGACCAGGCACTATGCACCCCTCCCAGTGAAAGAACGCACAGACAGACAGACAGACAGAGAGAATACGAATACGAATAGTTTATTCAGATTTTAGGCCATGTGTGTGTGTGTGCATGTATGTATGTTGTGATTATGCGTGCAGTCGTGTGAGTGCATGCGTGAGAGGAGAGAGAGAGAGAGAGAGAGAGAGAGAGAGAGAGAGAGAGAGAGGAGAGGAGGAGGAGGAGAGAGAGGAGGAGGAGGGGAGAGAGAGAGAGGAGGAGGGGGAGAGAGAGAGAGGAGAGAGAGGAGAGAGAGAGAGGAGAGAGAGAGGGAGGGGGAGAGAGAGGAGAGAAGGGGAGAGAGAGAGAGAAAAGGGAGAGAGAGAGAGAGAGGAGAGGAGAGAGAGAGAGAGAGAGAGAGAGAGGAGAGAGAGAGAGAGGAGAGAGAGAGAGAGAGAGAGCAAGTAAGCGTAACCGTCCAGACGGCTACGTGTGAACACCAGTTCATGTGCTTGAACAACAAAACAGAGCAAGCCAGTGTGCCTACCTGACTAAAGTCATTGCGTGACATGGAAACCTTGTCACAGAACCAATAGTGTCAATGTATGATTTTGTGAATTTGAATATGTTGATACCCTTTTCAAATGGGGCCAATGCCTTTATTGAATGCCTGACAGAGAGAGAGAGAGAGAGAGAGAGAGAGAGAGAGAGAGAGAGAGAGAGAGAGGAGAGAGAGAGAGAGAGAGAAGGAGAGAGGAGAGAGAGAGGAGAGAGAGAGAGAGGGGGGGGGAGAGAGGGAGGGAGAGGAGAAGAGAGAAGAGGAGGAGAGAGAGAGGAGTCAGAGAGAGAAGAGAGAAGGAGAGAGCAATGAAAGAGAGAGAGGACAGACAGAAGACAGACAAGACAGAGACCGAGAGTTAACATTGAATTTGTAGCCACGGGAAGAAGCGAGGGAGGGAGGTACCTTTCTGATTGAAGTGGAGCGCATTGACGCATCCCGTGTGGTGCTCCATGGTGTGCTGGAGCAAAAGCCTCTGCACCATCTGCAGCGACCCTTGCACCTGCTCCCGGAACACCGAGGGGGGGCGTGTAGTGCGAGGCGCCAATCTCCCGCTTCCTCAGGTCCTCCACGGCTCGCCACTTGTGCTTGGGCTTCCCCTTGGGCGCCTCCTCTTCCGTCTTCTCCCCGGTTTCCATCTCCTTGTCGTCCTCGTCGTCCTCGTCCCCCACATTATCGTCACTGTCGTCGGAAGAATCGCTGTCGCTGCTCGACAAGTACACGCGCCTTCGCTTGCGCCTGGACGCCGCCGACTCCACCGCAGCTTCGACATCGTCATTGTCGTCGTCATCATCGTCGTCGTCGTCGTCATCCTCTCTATCGCCATCGTTTTCATCCAGGTGGGACCCGGCTTCAGGCCCACTGGCGCCAGCGTCTGAGCTGCTGACCCCGTCGGCCGTCTCCATGTGGACCGAGCCGCTGGCCTGGAAGTCGGCGGCGGCAGCGGCGGCGGCGCTGGTCTCGTTGGGGGAGACGTCCGTGCTGTCCAGGTGACTGTCGGAAAAGGAGGCGTCCCCGTCCCCCTCGTCCTCCTCCGCCTGGCTAGGGCTGTCCTCCGACTTGACCGACTCCGAGTGGGACAGGGAGAAGCCGGCGCTGTCCACGCAGCCCTCGCTGACGCTGTCCCCGCACTCCACGTCCGACAGCCCGTCCTTGGTGCTGACCGAGGGCGACTTCTCCACGTCGATGCCGCTGTCGTTCTTCTGCAGCTTCCTCCGCTGCCGCCCACGTACCCCTCGCTGCTGCTGGAGTCGGGGAGGCGGCCGTCCTCGCTGTTGGTGGGCGGCGTCAGTTGCGAGGCTAGGCTGCAGTCTCCGATGTTGTTGTTGTCGCCGTCGTTGTCCTCGGACTGGATGCCGGCGCTGTCGGGTAAAGTGGAGGCTTCGGCCATGACTTGCGGGTTCCTTACTGTCCAAAGGAGACAGTATGATGAGCGAGTGTCTGTTGTTGCACCTGTCGCCTGTTGAGGGTTTCGTCAGTCTATAACACCATCAGGTTTTGTTTCCACACTTCTGGTCCTGAAACAAACGCAAAGTCCGACATCAGTACATCTCCCTCTCTCTCTCTCTCTCTCTCGCAGGGGATACACACGGGGACTGGAAGATAAAAAAGCACAAAAGTGCTTATTCCATTGTCCTCGATATAAAAGAATAAATAAATAAAATACATACATTCCTCTTGTGTTCTGTTATACAATTTTAGTCAAAATTTAAGGCATATATCTCCCTTAGCATGAAGCCTATTAATGACATGCACGAGAACCTCTGTGTGTGTGTGTGTGTGTGTGTGAATCATATACTTATTTAAAATCTGGGACATATGTTTATGTAATTTGTCATTGGTAGTACTTCCCCAAAATGAGGATATTGGTTAAGTTTTTTTGTTTTTTCCCCCCTCTATTACCAAAATACTATGATCTCTAGGCCTATGACTAATTTTGTTGACAGATGATGGTTGCATAATGTACCCAGTAGCTAACTTGTTATGTTTTATTTACTACCTGCAACTGAAGGTTTTTCAGCAATTCTAGCCTGTAAAAATGCCTCTCCTTGAACAAATTTCACTCTATATTAACCGTCTTAGCCCCGTTGCGGCCGCAGCCGGCCGTAACAGCACCTGCTGCTAGATTCCGTTGCGGCCGTTGGTCCTGACCACGTGGGCAGTACTTTTCCATCACACACATACCTCGTGGTTCTCACACAATGTGTCTGAAATTTGGTGGGGCGATGCAGGGAAGGTTTCAGATGGTGCCAGTGATAAATTTAGACCACTATCAGTGTGTACTTGGGAGGGAAGGAAGAAAGCAAGGCTGGTGATAGAAACGCCTTTCACTCATAACCGTGGCGAAAAAAAATGGCGTCTTCGCTGGTAGCAGACGATTCATCTAACTAACTAGACAATAAAATGAACGTGTTTGCATTGGAAGTAGAAAAAATTCAATGATAAATATTAAGTGAGTCAGAAATAAAAAGCTGACGGGGGAGAAGGAAATAACGCAGTTAGAGAGAAGAATGAACCCGACTACACGGCACATTCCTGCAAGCGTGGTGACCTGTGCTACCCACACGCTGTGGAGAAATTTGACCTAGGGGGGGGGGGGGGGGGAAGGGGGGAGGTCCGCAGCATAAATGCCAGAAAATGTGACGCCTTTTGTCTATTTTCTAATTAATACCACACTTTTTATTTGAAACTCAACGGACAGATTTGCTGATGACGAAAATAGCGAGAAGGAAAAGAAAATAGATCTCCAGTCTGCCAAGGTGCCACAGGTGACAGCGACCCCGGACACATCCACATTTTGTGCTTTCTGTGATGTGATGTGTCCCTGTGCCATCACTATGACTACTTTAAAGGCTGTCACGATTAAAATTTTGTAGAATTACAGAAGTTCTGTGTTGTTTCATGTTTGTCACACCTGTGTGGTGACACTGGTGACAATGTGACACTTATGTACAATATTACACTTCTGTGCACTTAACAAACATGTGGTAAGACATAGACATCTGAAATGCAGTATATAGGTAAGATATTGATTGAATATTCCTTGTTTTCAAAAGACAAAAAACCAGTTAAACAAAAAGTATGCCTCATCAAGACATATAAAACAACAGGTGTTATGAGGACATTGTGTGACACATCCTTGAAGTACAATTGCACACAAACATTAACAAACACGTTAGCTAGGCATCAGTTCTTTATTCAACACTTACCTGTATGAATTTGTGTCTATTCCATATATATTTTGCTGGTTTATTGTATACAACATACTTTTACCTGTGATTGGTGACAAATAAGGTGACAACGACATGACATTTTGTGACCAGACATGTAAACTTGCCTTAAAATGCAAGTACAAAGATATATCTAGCTTGTGACAAAATTTCAGCTTGATAGCTTGTCATGCACACAGACAATTGTCTCAGGAGTAGACTATGTCAGTTTGGGGTAGAAAACTTTAAAAGAATTCAAAATCTACAGGCAGTTTAGCTCTGTAGAATTCAACAACAAGAGGGTTAAGCAATTTCTGCCCTAATATAAGCTCTCCCAGTCATTCCTTCAATCCAAAGGAGGTTTTATACCCAAGTAATTGAATACCAAAAAATGAAGACATTTCGAGACAAATGTGCACTAATGAAGATAGAGGAAGAAAGAGAAAGAAACAGAAAAAGAGTGAAAGAACAGACACACAAATACAGAGAAACAAAGAGAGAGAGAGAGAGAGAGAGAGGGAGAGAGAGAGAGAGAGAGAGAGAGAGAGAGAGAGAGAGAGAGAGAGAGAGAGAGAGAGAGAGAGAGTGTGTGTGTGTGTGTGTGTGTGTGTGTGTGTGTGTGTGTGTGTGTGTGTGTGTGTGTGTGTGTGTGTGTGTGTGTGTGTGTGCGTGCGTGTGTGTGTATGTGTGTAGAGAGAGAGAGAGAGAGAGAGAGAGAGAGAGAGAGAGAGAGAGAGAGAGAGAGACAGAGACAGACAGACAGACAGACAGACAGACAGAGAGAGACAGACAGACAGAGATCTAAGTCAAATTTGTACTTCCACATTCAGAGTTCCAGAGACAGCTAGATCTAGATGAAAAAAGGTGAAAGCAAATATCAAAGTCTTGTCCCCCCCCCCCCCTCCTCCTATAGTTCAATAAGAGAGAGGGTTGGGGGGGGGGGGGGAAGAGGGAGGTCAAAGTCAATTTTGTATTTCCACATTCAGAGTTGAAGGGAGAACTAGATCTAGATGATACCAGAGCTGCAAGCTGACATTAGTTTTGTTTTTTTCCTCCCATATGGCACAGGGAGGGAGGGAGAGGGAGAACTCGAACTTGAACTATCAAACTCAAAATGTTTCTTGAGAGTAAATGGATAAGCACAAAGCTTCTTTACACCATGCTCTCTCACAAAAAAAAAAGAAGAAAAATCGGAAAAAGGAAATGAAAACCACACACATACACACACACACACACACGCACACGCACACACACACACATGCACATGTACATACACATGCACAAAAACCCAAGTAAGCAGCATATGCAAACAATAATGATCAACACTTTCAAATACATTCAAATGAATAAACAAAATGAGCATCATAATGAAATACTACTAATAACAATTAGATGAAAATCAGAGACAAAATAGAGAGAGTCAGAGGGGAAGAGACAGGCAGACAGACACAGACAGACAGAGAGACAGAAACAGAGAGAGAGAGGGAGGAGGGTGCAGACAAACAGACAGACAGACAGACAAGACCAAGACAAACAGAGAATATACAAATGCAATATAGAGTAGGGATATGAATAATCACAGTGTTGGGTTGGGGTGGGGTTGTTGTTTTTTTTGCACTATGTCCTATTCACCCTCCCCCCTTCCTCCTTCTTTCCATTTTCCCATCAAAATACTTATAGAAGACAACCAATAACAAAGCAAGCAAACTAGTGACAAAAAATTTAGTCAATACAAGTATGACACGAGCAATTGAATGTGAGAAAAATCCAAACACACTGAAACTCTTTCCTTCTATGTTCCCCACCTTCCCTCACCGAGTCTCTGCCTTGCCCGCCCGCCCGCCCACCCATCCCTTCTTTGCAAGATTTCCCTAGGACAAAATTATCGTCCATATCAAACGAAATTGAACAAAAAGCATACACACACATATACACATGTATGTACGCACGCCCGCGCACACACACACACGCCCGCGCTCACACACACACGCCCGCGCTCACCACACACACACACACACACACACACAACACACACACACACACACACACACACACACACACACACTCACACACATACATACACTCCTCTATTATCAGTGAGAACTTGAAAAACATGCAAAAAGACAAAACATTCTCAAATACGGTTTCAAGTAAATATGTAACACACTCACGCACACTATATGTTCACAATCAATATTGCAATGTTCAATAACGTATAAGTTTTTTCCATGAAGTCATAAATGCTCTAAGAAGGAGTAGGAAGCAGTACATTGATACATCCTCTTTCATTTCCCTGGTCTTTCCTTTAAGTTCTTCACAGCTCATCTGTCACCAGTCTTTCCACTTCTTCTAGATCTGATCATCCTTTCCTGTCAGTAATAGTACTATATGACAAGGCCAAATGCATAGTCCAATCAGACAACCTGAAACAAATATCTCTGAAAAGATGTTTTAAAAGATGAAAAACTAAGTTTTTGCTTTAAATGAACAGGAATTTCATTCCATATTTTATCTCCTGAATAAGTCAAAGATGACATAAAGAGATCAGTTCTTGGATGTGGGATAAACAGTGTACTTTTATCTCGAACATTATTAACAGTGACCTTTTTGTTCAGATAGGATGGATCAAGATTATTCATAATTCTGTACATGAATACACCTTTGTTGAAACGACATCTTAGATGGAAGGGAAGAATATTAAGTTCCTTGTAATCTTTTACTTCCAATGGTGTCGATTTAAGAAGCACTGTTTTATGGAACGTCTATACAAACTTTCTAATCATGTTAAGCATTTTTTACTGGCTAAATCCCAGCATGTGGAGGCATAATCTATGTTGGGCTGTATATAAGCATAAAAGAAAAGCTTGCAGGTATGTTGATCAAGTATTTTTTTTATTCTGTTGAGCTGAAAGATTTTCTGGGCTAACTTTTCAGACAAATTTGAAAGATGAATACACCAAGATAAATTGTTATCAATATTTAAGCCGAGCAATTTGTGAGAATCCACTTCTTCTAAGTGCTTATTGCAAACTTTAAGATCCGGTAACTTCAATGTAATGTTTTGTCGCTTTTGCCTTGTCATAACTAACTCCAGTGGGGAGAAGAGGGAGAGAGAGAGAGAGAGAGAGAGAGGAGAGAGAGAGAGAGAGAGAGAGAGAGAGAGAGAGAGAGAGAGAGAGAGCTGTCAAATTTGTACTTCCACATTCAGAGTTGGAGAGACAGCTAGATCTAGATGAAAAAAGGTGAAAACAAACATCAAAGTCTTGTTCCCCCCCACCCCCCATACGTTTCAGTAAGAGAAAAGGGGGGGGGGGGGGAGAGGGTGAGAGAGAGAGAGAGAGAGGGGGGGGGGGTGTTCAGTCAATTTTGCATTTCCACTTTCGAGAGTTGAGGGAGAGAGAATTAGATCTAGATTAGAAAAAAGAAGCCAATATAAGTCTTGTTTTTTCTTCCCATATAGCAGAGAGAGAGAGAGAGAGAGAGAGAGAGAGAGAGAGAGAGAGAGAGAGAGAGAGAGAGGGGAGAGAGAGGAGAGAGAGAGAGAGAGAGAGAGAGAGAGAGCTCAAGTCAATTTTGTATTTGCACTTTCAGAGTTGGAGAGCAAGTGGTCTAGATCTAGATGAGAAGAGAAGTTAAAGCCAATATCAAAGTCTTAATTTTCTCCCCAGATGGGAGGGAGGGAGGGGGGGGGGGAGGAAGAGAGAGAATTGAATTGAATTGAATTGAACTGAATACATTTTATTTAAAGAGGGTAATGGCATAAGCAAACATGCTTTTTTACAACCAGCCCTATGGGCATAAAAGAACACAAATAATCAACAAAACTCTCAACCAAACAAGGAACAATTTCTTTTTTTTAAAGAATACCCAGAAGTAAAACAAAAACAAAGAATATATTAGGATAAGGATAGAGGAGAGAGAGAGAGAGAGAGAGATGAGAGAGAGAGAGAGAGAGAGAGAGAGAGGAGAGAGAGAGAGAGAGAGAGAGAGGGGGGGGGGAGGGGGGGGGGAGGAGGGACTCAAAAGTCAATTTTGTATTTCAACTTTGAGAGTTGGAAAGCAAGAGATCTAGGTCTAGGATGAGAAGAGAGATGAAAGCCAATATCAAAGTCTTCTGAAGAGCTTCATCTTGCACAGACTCCTGGTGATCAGAGGTTTATGCGTGATGCTCGAAGTCCTGTTCTATAATTAGCGCATCGTCCTCTAGTGAAGGCATTATTCTTTCCATTTTTTATACACAGCCATAGTCTACTGCATGCTATCATCGTTATTCTCAAGCCAGGGCCATTTGTCAAGCCAGATCTGAAATAGTAAACCCGTCCCGTGTTTTGACGGCCGTCTCTTTGACGGCTGCCGCGTGGCGTCCGATACTCCGCCCAAATCGACAAAAAATAGTTCAACATAAAAAGTAAAATCCCCCCACAAAACTTTTATCAAAACCACTAGAATGTAATCGGGAAGGGTCAATTTACTAGTTTGTGTAGTCAGAATTTTTGAAGCACCATAAATAAGTTTTTCTTGATTATTTTCTTTTCCGTCAACCGGCAAACGGACGCGTCGAACGTCAAAACGACGGGTTTAAACTGGCCGGGCTGGCTCTACTATGGCCACGCACAGCCGTCATCAGTGACGCCACAGAGTAATTCAGCCGGGCAGCTTTTTCACCGGCAAAATTGATGGCTTCAAAATGTCCGGTTTTGAACCCTGCATGGCTTCTTTTGCTATCTCCTCAAACGATCTCTGTCACAATGACGTAATTTGTTTTTGGAGCCAAGGCTTCTCAGAAAATGACGTCATGACGTAAACCAGTAGGAAAATGACGTTGGACCAGCCCTTCATTGTGACAATTGTAGGGGCTAATCTGTGCATCTTGCCATCCCTAGGGTAGGCTATCAACGTAATGACGGTCGCATTTAGTGCTATTTAGAAATTATACAAACGGCAGTTGCGATGGCGCACTGTTTGTTCAAATATGTGCGGTCGGCGTTTTTCTTGAGTCCATTAGGGCGGCAAAGTCCGTTATTTTGCAGCAAAGTTGAAAAAAAAAAAAAAGCGCTAATCCCGCAAGGGCGCACCCTAGAATCAAGACTGAACACTTGTGTTTTCTTGGCAGCCACAAATATATTTCGATCAGTGCTCAATTGTCTACTTCAGAAGATATTTCATTGCATTTCCCCCTATTTTACAAGCAAAGTTTGACCCAGACATTGGAGTTGTGTGGCACATAAGGTATCCATCTAAATCAAGTTTGCAGAACACTTTGCAGCCATTGCACTTCACTTGTATTCTTTTTTTTTTTTAGCTTTCATTTCTGAGTGATACAAAGATGCGCTCTTTGCTGGAGGCATTCTTTTTTTTTTAATCGAGTTCTCTTGTACAACATTCAACAGTTCTCTTGTACAATTATTACAACAGTCGCCTCTTCCCCATAATGGCTGTCGTGGACATTGGGAGCCCCGGGAAGCTATCGACTTTTGACTTCTGAAGGATGTGATTTCTGATTGGTTTCAAATTTATCAATCTCATTAGCATTCGGAAAATGTCAGCATGTTCCTAAAGCGATGTCAGAATATAGGTCAAAGCTCTCAACTGTGGCAGCCGATGCCTTTCTCTGATCGTTTTGACTGCTGTGTAAATGAATTCGTTGTGGCGGCGGACAGCGGAATTTTTTTTTTTTTTTTAAACGGCGGACGGTGGAAAATAATTCAATAAAAAAAAAAACGGTGGAAATTGAAGTAGTGACGGCGGAATTCCGGCAAGAAAAATCCCATGCCTGTATAATGATTATTTGATTATCATTAATTTTAGTTCCCTGTATTTGCGCCTTTGTTATTCTATTATTATCTTCTGTCCCTACATCTTGTCTTCTCTTTATTACTTTGTTGTCTTGATCTTATTTGGTTTATTATTGTTGTTGGTTGGAGGTATTTCTTAAATTGATGTAATCCCTGATTAGGGCGGAAACTAGATGTAAAAAAGCACAAGAGTGCTTATTCATTATCCTCGATATAAAAGAATTTGATTTGATTTGATATACAGTCGGACCAGCTTGCTTACAGTGAATCCCCCTTATCTCACTCACTCACTCAGTCCCATGTCCCAAAGGACGTAGGGGGGACATGAGAGAAGACGCAACAGAGATCTTTTTCCATGCTTCACGATCCTGTGTGGCTAGTAGGAGGTGTTGCAGGGGTTGGGCGGTCCAGTCTTTGATGTTGTCAACCCATGATTTCTTTTGGCGGCCTCTTCTTCTCTTGCCCTCGACTGTTCCTTGCAGGATGGTTTTTGCTAGGGTGTTGTGTCTTGTGGTGTGACCAAACCACATCAGCTTTCTCCTCTTTATGGTGGAGAGCAAAGGCTCTTGGGGGCCCACACGCTTTTTGATTTCTTCTTTCACATAGTTATTGGTCTTGTGTTCTTTGTATGATATTTTGAGGAGTCTTCTGTGGCACTTGTTCTCGAATGCTTGGATTCTCCTCTCTAACTCTGCTGTCAGAGTCCATGATTCACAGCCATGTAGGAGGACAGATATCACGAGGGATTTGTAAAGGTGGTATTTGGTGCAGAAGCTGATGTTGTTGCTTCTGATGATCCTCTCGAGTCTGACTAGAGCAGATGTTGCTGTTGCAATGCGAGCTTTCACTTCATTGTTTGATGTGCCATCTTTTGTTAGGATGGAGCCTAAGTATTTGAATTGGCTCACCTCTTCTAGTATTTCTCCATTCATCTTTATTTCCGTGATGTCATTACTCGCGCTGTTGACCATGATCTTTGATTTCTCTGTACTGACCTCCATGCCGTATGCGCTCGCTCGATCTGTTAAATTGTCTGAGGATTTGCAGTTCTTGTTTGCTGCTCCCCATGAGATCAATGTCATCTGCAAATCTGAGGTTGCAAAGGGGTCTTCCACCAATGGAGATGGAAGTGTGGTGGTTTTGCAGTGTCTCTGTCATGATGTTTTCGAGGAAGAGGTTGAAGAGTACAGGTGAGAGAAGGCAGCCCTGGCGAACCCCAACCGTGGTCTTGAAGAACTCGCCCACGTGATTGTTCATGAAAACTGCACTTTTTGCGTTCTCGTACAGAGCCTTGATGACTTCAATTAGTGCCTGAGTACTTGCCAGAGGCCATCATGCCATACCCTGTCAAAGGCCTTTTTGAAGTCTATGAAATTGTGGTACAAGTCTTTTTGGTGTTGGAGATGCTTCTCTATCAGAATTCTCAGATTGAAAATTTGTTCCATTGTGCTGCGTTTTGGTCTAAAGCCAGCTTGTTCTTCTGCCAGGAGTTTTTCCGCTTGGTTTTTCAGTCTGTTGAGGACTACCTGTAGCTTAATCTTGCTAGGATGACTTATGAGACTGATGGTTCTGTAGTTCTGGCATTGCTCGAGGTTTCCTTTCTTTGGCAGGGGTATTACAAGAGACTGTGTCCATTCTTTTGGCCATTCTTTTGTTCGTGGATCTTCTGACAAAGTTCTGTGAGTCGCCTTGCTGTTTCATTCCCTCCATTTTTTATGAGTTCAGCTGGGATGTTATCGATTCCTGGGGACTTCCCCTTCTTCAATTGTTTAATAGCTGCATCTACTTCACACCTTAGTATTGGTGGGTCTTTATCTTGGTGTTCAGGGGGTTTGTCAGAAACTATGTTGGTATCTGGGCGTAGTGGGTAGTTATACAATCCCTCCAGTATTCTGTCCTGCGTTGGAGGATGGCATTGTTTTCGTTAAAAGATTTCCTTCTTTGTCTTCAATAACAGAGGCTTTAGGCTGTGTGGTTTTCGTTAGTGCTTTCAAAGTGTCGTAAGCTGTTTTGCTGTTTCCCTTGGCCATTCCAGCTTCGATGTTGTTGCATTGCTCTTCTATCCATGCTTCTTTGGCTTCTCTCATCTTTTTCCTCACTTCTCTGTGGCTATCCATGTACTTCTTGTAAGCTTCTTGACTTGTGAACTTTTGTTTCTTAAGTTCTCTTCTTTTGTCGCAGAGGTCAAGAACCTCATTTGTCATCCAGGGTTGTTTCTTTGTTCTGCTTCTTCCTAATGTTTCTTCTGCTGCTGTCGTTAGCACTTCTTTGATGTTGTTGGCCAGTGTGTCCACATCATTGTCGATGGCTGTGAGTGCGGCGAACTTTCCTCCAATGTTGGCTTGGAAGATCTCAACCACTATTGGGTCTTTGAGTTTTTCCAGGTCGAATCTTATGCGCGGGCTTTTTGGCTGTTGTTTTGCTTTCAGTTTCAGCCTGATGGTGGTAAGTACAAGGTCGTGGTCACTGCCAATGTCAGCTCCTGGGAATGTTCTTGTGTTTGCCTTGTTTATGCTGGATTTGAATCTTTGGGGTGACAGAATGTAATCAATTTGATTATGAATCAGACCATTTGGTGAGTGCCAGGTTGATGGGGTGCTTAAGTGCCAGGTTGATGGGGTGCTTAAGGAGAGGTGGTACCTTTGTAAACCTGGCAGTAGCATCCCTCGGGATGGACGGGAGCACTGGTCCTCACTTGGCACTCAACTCTCACTTCTGGGTCCGGGTCCTTAAACCCACCCACACCCCGATAAGCGCTTCTACTGGCGAGCGAAACGTTGTGAGGGGCTGGTGCATTCTTACCCACCAGTAGGAGTCTTGGAGAGGAGATGGGCGCCACCAAGCTTCCTCAAGCCCATTGCAAGGACATGATGAGAAAAACAAAACAGAAAGACATGCTGGATCAGTCGAGGCCCGGATCAACAACGACCGCGCTACCCACTGCAAGCCTCCAGGGTAGGAGTGACAAGTGTGCTACTGGGGCAGAACCAATCTAAAGCTTCCAGCTAAAGGGGCAACCATTGGTACATGGAATGTAAGGACTCTGTACCAAACAGGAAGAGTAAAAGGAACTTGCACATGAATTACAGAGGTATAAATGGGACATCCTAGGGCTTGCGGAAGTCAGATGGAATTGGCTTCGGAGAAACAACCACGCAAGACGGCCACAAAATATGGTACAGCGGAGAAGAGAAACTACATCAACATGGAGTAGGCTTTATTGTCAGGAAAGAGATTGTGTCAAGCATCATCAGCTGCACACCAGTATCCAGCAGACTCATCTCAATCAGAGTTTCTGCAAAACCCCAGAATCTCACCATCATCCAAGTGTATGCTCCAACATCTGTCTACGATGTTGACCAGATAGAAGAATTATATGAAGAACTTGAAAACGTCATCTCCAAAACGCCCAAAAAAGACATCCTTATTGTGGTAGGAGACTGGAATGCTAAGGTGGGACCTGATGCCTATGACACCTGGGCAGGAACCACAGGACGATTTGGACTGGGAGAAACAAATGACAGAGGACAGCGGCTGCTGGAATTCGCAAAGAAGCACAAACTAACTTTGGCTAACACACTCCACCCTCACAAGCCATCCAGAATCCCCCTTATAAGAAAGCAAAAAATTTGGTTCCGTCGAAGGTGTTCTTATTATGACCTACGAAAGCTCGGATATAAGAATCTCGCTTATAAGAAACCCCTCTTATAAGAATGTCAATTTCTGGTCCCACCGAGGATGTTAGCTCGGATATAAGAAAGTCTAGTCCGTTTTGAGAACTTTACTTTGCGATAGGAGACCTCCTTCAGTCAGTTTCCTGAAAGCGAGTTCACCAAAACCGAAAGCATTTCCACAAAAACCCAACTTGATTCTTTCAGGAAATTCTGACGTCACATCAGATGTGGCAGGCAAGTTTTGAACGACAGGCACTTAAAAGCAAAATTTCTCCAATAACATTGTGTTTCTTTTTCATTCATTCGCATTACATGGACTCTCACGCACAGCGTGCATTTTTTCGCAACAGCTTGGGCGGGTGCCTGTAGGCCCCTTCTTTCCCCTTTTTGATTGCTGGAATCGGAAAGGCGAAGCCAGTCTCAGATCTTTGTCAAACGCCTGTTAACAGTGCTGACTCAAAGCCGAGACTGTCAATTTCATTCAAATGGAAATTTAAACTTATCGAAGAAGTTGAGGCCAACCCTCACAAGCTGAAAAAGGCTATTAACACATTAGTGACGCTGTCAAATATTCTCTCAGTACCAGTCAGGTGTCTGGTAGTAAGTTTTTGTTCAATCTTTTCAAGGTTTCTTTGGGTTTTCTTTAAACGATTTTTATTCCTGTGATAAGTAATACACCGAAGATCTTGAGCAGACAGTCAAGCATTGATCACTTTGTATTCCCTTTCCGAAAAAAGTTCCTGCTTTATTTTAGTCATGGTTATTCTTTAAAATTACAGAAATAAAAGTTGTTGAATCCACAAAATTCCTCTGTGTGTGTGTGTGTGTGGTGGGGGGGGTGTGTTTAGTTGCTTTTGATTTTGAACATTATACCGTTGCCACTGAATTTCAATTAAAACATGGAGAAGGCTACAGTATAAAATTTCATTGGTATGTAGACAGAACGTGACCAGAACGAACCAATTTAAGAACTACTACAACAGCTGCAGCATCAGCAGTAGCAGCAGCAGCAGCAGCAGCAACAACAACAACAACAAACTTGATGAGTAATTGTTGATAGGGTGTGTTTTATATTTTTACCATTATGAAATGTCCAATATATTAGCTATTATTTTACTCATTTACACCTTTGCTGGCTTATAAAAAAGCACATTCAAAATAGTGTTCAGGTGCTCGGATATAAGAAAGCCCACTTAAAACAAAGCCCGCTTATAAAATCGGGTCCTGATGATGACTTTCTTATAAGCGGTCCCACTGTAATATGATTTGAATGATCTCTCTCTCTCTCTCTCTCTCTCTCTCTCTCTCTCTCTCTCTCTCTCTCTCTCTCTCTCTTTTTCTTTTTTTTGAAGAGTGCTGAATAATCATATTGGAGCTTTCCCCAAAGAGGAAATGTGGCTACTTTAATGGTGGGCAAAAAGTTGAGAGATGAATAAATCATATTGCTACATCTCCAAAGTTGAAATGCAGAGCTCTACTAATTAATAGTACAGCTCTAGCCAAGGAACAGGAAAAAAAAGACCTGTACATTCGTTTAACCTTTTCCCTACAGGTTTCCCACTATTGGGCAATCAACCATCTCCTAGCCCTTCCCCCTGTTGTAGCACCCACATAGGGGCAACAGAAGCATACAAATAGGCACAGTGCATGTGTACAGGAAAAGAGGGGTTCTCTCCCTTAACTAAGGATTGTGTTAAGACCTCCATAAATGTTGTTATGCCTGTGTCATACACTCATACTTTACAGAACGTATGTAAAGGGATCTTTGCTGTCAATCTTTATGAAAAGATCCATGACAACATTTGACCTTTTGTTTACTTCCAAGCTAGGAAGAAAATCCATAGTTGTTGCATACGTCAGACATGCCATAATTATCACAGGCTTGGAGGGGGGAGACAAACAAAAAGGAGAGGAACAGATCACAGCAACAGAATTTATGCTTGTACTTATAAACAGGAAGGGCAACCAACATCTATCTATCTATCTATGCCTTAGTCTGGCGACCGTGGGGGCACCCATGAAGACTTGACAACCAGTTCCCTCCATTCCTCTCTCTGTTCTGCCTTTCTCAGAGTTTTGTTGAGTTCTAGGCCTGTCCATTCGCTGATGTTGTCCTCCCATCTCTTCTTTGGTCTGCCTCTTTTTCTTCCTCCTTGGACAGTGCCTTACAGTATTGTTTTTGCTAGTCCTTTTGATCTTGTGACATGCCCGTACCATTTAAGTTTACGCTTCTTTACAATTGATAGATCAAATCAAATCATTTTTTTAATTTCCAGATGGTACATTGAATAAGCATTGATTTGCTTTTTTTTCATCAAGCCATCATATCTAAAAAAAAAAAAAAAAAAAACAAAAAAAAAAGCAAAAAACAAAAAAAAAAGCAAACAAAAACCACCCTAACAAACAAAAACAAAACAAACAAAAACCAGAAAAAAACATTTCACCAACATTAATTAACATGATTTTAACAGCCTTAAAAATAAAATATGCCAATGTTAATACTAGCAACAACAATAACAAAAACAAACAAACAAAATCAAATCACAAACCACTCAAATCACACACACACACACACATCATCGATATCACACCATTATCCATTATCACACCATTATCCTTGATATAAAAGAATAAAATAAAAATAAAAAATTATATATAAATAAATAAAAATAAACACACACACACACACAAACACACACACATTCACACGCTTGTCCACACAGCACATATGCGCATGCACACATTTAAAGATTTTTTAAAATCATTTGTGTCAAACAAATAGCTTTTATCAGTTACAATGTCACCAATACCATTATAAAAACAAAAAAACCCATGAAATGTCAATAAGCAACTTTTGTCAGATTACAATATCTCCATACTTCAGTTCAAACTTTATATATTTAATGAAGAAAAAAAAAAAAAAAAACCCGCAACAATACTATATGATAATACCCATCACCACTGAGAGGAAATAACAAACACAAACATACAAACAAACAAAACAAACAAACAAAAACAACAAAAACCAAACAAACAAAACAAAAACAAAAAAAAGGGAAGGTGGGGTTGGAACAGATGGGGATGGGGTATCAAGGAGGAAGGGAAAAAATCAAACAGCAAACAGAAGAATTATAGTAATGATTTATAATTATTTTAATAAATAACCCCCTACACATACGAACAAAAACAAAAAAAACATAAAAATGAAACAAAACAAAAAAACAAAAAAAAGGCTTTAACCACTAACCAAAGTAATATAAATTTAATAGTGCTATTACTTATAGTCCCATTAGAGATTAATAAAAGTAATAAAATAAATTCCAAACCCGTTTATACTTAAAACTATTGATCTGGATACGTAAAAAATGCATGAAAAAATGTCTCCAATCTAGCCATCAGATCAGTTGTTTGGTTTTCTCCTTTTGAATCTGCAGATCATACACGTGTTTACATACATCACTTATAGTATAAGTTATACCCTTTCCTGTTCATAAATTTTTTATTTTTTTTTAAACAACCTTTCTCCTCCTTTCCCCCCTTCCACATACATATTATAGCAACCAAAGTGTAGATTTTTCAGTCACAATAAACCACACATGAATATTTTTTAGGGTGAGCAGAGAGCACAAATATATTTAATCTAATCTAAATATGGTTGATTGGATTCATGATTAGTTCATAGAAGATTTTCGTATGGACCAATGGTTTGCTGGATTCTGTTATGCGCATCTTTGTTGTGTATGTGTCTTGGGCAAATTGAACCTGGCGGAGCCCATCCCTCTCCTAGTCGGATTTTTAGGTTGGGTTTATTCTCCACATGTGGCAGGTAGTACTGGGTTACATGGTTACCAGTACCAGTAGCAGAGGAAGCCTCTGACCTGACTTCAAACCAACATTACATATATGATAAATCTTCTGTATTGCTAACGGCACACCATTTTCAAGAATTCTCAGAAAGCTCCATTTTATGCTCATGTCTGCATTCTGAACAGTGTAACACAGTGTGCAGAAAGTATTTACAATATCCACCCCACCCCCCTTCCTCAAAACAAGAACTCATGAAAGGTTCATTGAGGTTATGATGCTACACTTGAGGGCTGATCTGATGAAATCTGTAACCTAACTATGAACAATTTTTTTCTCATCAATAATAATAAATTTTTCAAAGTGCATGTCTTTCCTTAACATCACACATTTTCCCAAGAACTACACAGTTCTTCAACCCAAGTTTGGCAAAACAGAAAATATTTGATCTGGATGAATAAAGGCGAGTACTCAGGCTTGAGAAATTCGACAACCCCCCCAAAGTTCTTTGGCTAGAGATTTGAGGCTCACCAATGGTGAGATTTTTAGCATATGCAAGCCCCTTTACCCACCATTAAGGTAGCCACATTCTGACTCCTGGGGATCATGTCTAAACATGACCGCGTGTGCATGCGTTCTTCTTTCACATATGTTTTGCTATCCATTCTTGCCAGCATGAATCGAACGGCCTTCTTTTCCAAATAGCAGAGACTCTCTGATTCTGAACATTTTTGGCCAATATCAATAAGTACTGTTAATGACAATGAATAAAAACTTTGAAAAAAAAACCAGGATCTTTTTTTTCTATTTTGGAAACACAGGTAATCTTTTTTTTTTAAAATCATATTCTTTTATTTCTTATCGAGAAAATAGTAGTTGGGGAAAAACAAGTGCAGGTAACCACTTGTGACTTCTCAATCATTTTGAAACTTATTTATCTAAGGGTTGTTGTTTTTTTAACCTCTAGTAAATCTTCTAAATTCTTTTATTTTTAAAGATTTTATCTTGTTTGATATGAATCGACTCATGTGATTTGCCTAGTGATACCATATCTAGACAAATGGGTTATAATGGGGACGGGATAGCCTGGTGGTTTGAGTGATGCACTTGTGATCTGCTGACCTGGGTTTGAATCTTGTCCAAGAGGATTTTTCCTCTGGAGTTAACATCAGTGCCAACTCCACTCCCGACAAAAGTCCTTTGGATGAGACAATAAATCAAGGTGCCATGTGCAAACGCATGCAGAACATCTTGCACACACATTAACTGTTCCGCTTTTCGCTAGAGTAGGCCATTCTGTGACAGTGGGAACGGATGACAAAATTGACAAAACTGCATACACACAGGGACTGGATGTAAAAAAGCACACAAGTACTTATTCTATTATCCTCCAAATAACAATCAGAAACAAAAAAAATTTAATATATATTATGCACACACATTGCTTTATCAAGTTCTACATGATTTACTATGACTGTTGAAAATCACAACAGAATATAAAGACTCCACTCTGTAGTCAAGCAGCTTTCTGAGTAAAAACTCCAAATCAAAAGCTCAATCACTCATTCACTACGCCTAGTAAAACAAAACCTTTGTTGCCACAAAGTACTGGTTCAAAATACATGAAATATCATTGCGCATACACTACAGTAATCAAAACTGGAACCAGTGGAAGATAATTATTTGTTTCCAGGTCATGAGTTGGGGAGAGGGGCGAGGGAGGGGGCAGACAAAAAGTCAGGAATCATGTTTGGTATACCACTAATGATGAAACAAAAACATGCTTTGTAGCAGGTGCAAATTTCAGAACAGATCAGAAACTAAACTCAAATCTAAAACAAAATATCAACTATAATATTATAGTGTAAAAAAGATTATAGTAAGTATATAGAAGCTAAAACTAAAGAAGAGACCACGCTCCCTTCCTCTTCTCTCCTTCAATCAGTCACTTTGATGCATGAATGGGCACACTCAGACACTGCTCCAGTGCTTGCACTTCGCATCAGTTGCCATTTTGTTGCCGAGTGGCAATAAACTATAATAAAATATTTTAAAAATCACAAGAGGGCAGAATGAGAGCTTTAAAAGTATAACTATTTAAGGCTACCACTACCACTGATTTAGAGAACAAACTGAAACTGAAAGGCGAATATGAGCCCAGAAAAATCAAAACAGTTCAGTGAGGAGTTATCTTGTTAATGAGTTAAACTTAGAGGTTGGATCAAAACAAAAAGATTAATGGAAATTGTATAATTTCAATGTCTCCAAATGCAAAGTCATCCATACTGGAAAAAGACATTATATATGACTTTATAAAATTGGATTTAAAACAAGTTACAGTTCTAAAAAAAAAAAAAAAGTACAAGTTTGTACAATAGTACTAAGTTATTAGTAATACAGTAATAGTACTTTATTTAGTAGGCTATGTGATGATGGAAGGATCTTGGCATTATTTTCTACAAAGCATAATTTTCATTTGACTTGCAGTTGCACTGGTAAAGTCATTATAGAAAAGGCTATAGTATTTTTAAAGCAGGTAAAATCAAATAATCAGTGTGCCTGATCAAAAGAACAGCTGTTTCCTTTGTTACATATTTATTATATTATACATTTCTCTTTTTTTTATTCTTCTTTTTTTAATCAGTGGATTGACAATATCTTGAATATATGGTACTGTTCTTTGCTTTCTGGCCATTCAATGTACCTGAGGTTTACAATAAGTAGTATTTTATTAGTATTAGCTACTAAGTAGATTAGATGAAACGACACTGATTTTACACCATCACATAACTCGTGTGTACAGTGTTCAGAGGGCCTTCACTAAGTTAGATTATCCCTTTAGATTTAAGTTTTAATCTTAACTCGCGTCCGATGGACTTGCATGTAATGAAATTGAAACTACTGCAATTTCCGTATGTGGAGGGATCAGCACACACTGTGGTTGTTGTGATCATATAACGTCCCAGCGCAGATTTTCGATTTAGCACTGACAAAATCCAGCGCCATCAAGAAAGTGGACCCGACAATGAGTAGGCCTATGACTAGGCTTGTCTAGTTTCAATGGATCACTATGGAATTTACTTTTTCGCAAAATTCCTAGAAATCAAAGATCTTATAAGATGCACAAGAAATTAAATTTATATGAACACACTACCGCTAATGCCACGACAACTAAAAGAGAAAGCAAAACAAAACACTGGAGAGTAACTGAAAGCAAAATAGTCGGTACACATCGAATTGTTTGGCAGCCATATTGAGAAAAACAGTCACAGCAAAACCAAAACAAAACTTCCAGCAGCTACACTGAAAAATCCTTGCATAGATCATACAAAATAGCAATTACCTAACCTAGCATATTGCATGCACATCAAACCACACCTGTGGGTTTTCTCTTTCAGTGTATGTGGTTGAAATAAATCGTTCCCTATATCCGAAACCTACCTGCTACCTCTCTCCAATTGGTAGGCCTAATGTCTTGTTTTCTTCGGTTTGACGTCAAGGTTCGCAGGAAGTCAAGTTCATGCGATTTCATTGGCTGATTATAATTTCTCACTCCTCCCCTCCAATCTTCCTTTTTTGTTTTTGTTTTGCTTTGTTTTTGTAGATCGGTGGATTTTTGCTTGTGTGTTTTGTTTGGGTTTGCTTTGTTGTGTTGTTTTATTGTTTTTTTTTTAATAATACATGTATTCATGTAAGGTTGAGAAAAAGGATGTCAAGTTCTGATAACTTTTAAAATACATTTTTTGGAGATGTCAATAACATAATTATATGCACAAAGAATGCATGTTTCATTGTTTTGTTTACTTTTAGGTTGTTGATTTTAATCCATCACAAAAGAAGTTGCTCTCCTCTGAGAGAATATACCATCTTTAGTGTGATGCAATTGTGTTGTATTTAGAGACTTTGCCTTATTCTCTTATCCATCTGCTTCAGCATTCCCATATTGGGTGGGATGCTTAGTGCCTGGTCTGTGTTTGACTCAGTGGGAGGTCTGCCCGATGGTCTCAGCCCACACATTTTGACTTAAGAGCAGCCCAGTCTAGCATGTTACCCTTCTTGGTGCAGGATGCCAAGAATTAGTTTTGCTGTCCTGCTGGTCGTCTGTGGCTGTGCCCACCCTGTCCCATACCCCATCAAGGGAATACCGACATTAATGTGGTGTGGATATGTGATTAGAGTTCACTCCTGACCCTAGTGAGAGAGATCTTTGCAGGGCATTTGCTCATGTGTAAAACTAGCACCTGGACCACGGCTGTATAGTCTGGTTTCAGACAGGAATCAAGCCCACGGACCTTCTGGATGGATGCATCACCAACCAGACCCCTTGTCACTCTTATTTTCTTCTTCTTTGATAAGTGCTCAGACAGCAACTCCTGAGGCCCTGACAAATGCTGCCATGTGTTGAAGGCCCTCCAGGGGTCCAAAGAGTTTGTCCCTCATCGGCAGGTCAGTGGCCAGATCTTGCCTTCCAGGTTTTGGTGTGTTGGACAGATCTGAAGGAAGTGTTCCACTGCCATGGAAGAAGTGCAACAGGGGCACGCTTCAAATCACCTGTGTGGAACTTGGTAAACATGATATCTGAGTGTGCAGGTCACACTTACTAAACAGATCTATCCTGCAGTTGGAATGCAGCTACCTTAATGGTGGGGAAAAACGGTTGTATACTCAAAATCTCACCATTAGTAAACCTCGGAGCTCTAAGCCAAGGAAGAAAAAAGAAAAAAAGATCCATGACTCCCAATACTTCTCCCTCTCTCTCTTGAAATGTTTGGTAAATAAATATATATTAAGCTAGTAGTATGAAGGAGAGATAAAGAGAGATGGACAAAGGGTGAAGTGGATGGAAAGTTGCAGTTAAATCAGTTACAGCTGAATCATTAGAGGTGGGTACCAATATCAGTTATCAATATTTCATTGATAACCGAGATAACTCTCCCCAAGAGTCTTTCGATGATCTATAACTGAGCCCGTGTGCGAACGCACGCAGAACATCTTGCGCACATGTTAAATCCTGTTCCGCTTTTCGTAAGAGTAGGCCATCGTGTGCCAGTGGAACAGATGACATTTACAAAACTGCATACACACGGGACTGGATGTAAAAATGCATGCCATATGATTGCTTATTCCATTATCCTCGATTTAAAAGAATAAATAAATAAAAATAAAACAAATAATAAAACAAAAAAATCATGCTTTCATTTTGATTTGAAATTTGTTCCAGAAAGTCTTAAAATAATTCTCCAAGGAGGAGATTTGACCCCTTAACTCACTCCATACTGCGCCCCTTGTAATTTATGTGTTCCTCTGGGTACTGGCCATTGTATAGGGATTTTCTTTTTTAATTACCCAAAATAAATGACATACACAGAGACTTGAAATTTTGAGACACATTTATTTATAAATGAATAAGCATAGTACTAAGTTCATAGTCCTCACTTATGGTTCTTTTTTTAGCTGTAGTTTAAAAACATGTTTTTTTTTTACAACTACAGAATTTGGTAGTTGCAAATGCACAGAAGGAAAATTTCAGCATTGTCGAAAAAAACGTCATTTCCTCATAAATCACATTGAGAAACTCTGTAGAATGTTAAAAAGGCTATTTGAGTGTGTATGCATTATACAACTTAGCATCTATTAGTAAAATGCAATTGACAAGATCAAATTTTTCATTATTGTTCATTTGAACAGGAGGAAGGGACCTATGCTAAGAAAAATCCTTCAGCACATCAAACAGACGCCGACCAGTGACTCAACTGGTCTAAGGTTGAACTATGCTAATTAGACTGCACCATGGAGGGCTCTGTGATGCTGGGTGATTACATCACTTAGGGAAATTTTTTAAAGTCAGAACGGCTATAGCCGCTGTTCGTATACAAGGGGATGGAAATGGACGACTGCTATAGCCGTCATTAGTATGGAGTGAGTGAATGTGTGGATGCAGGCCCATCAGTATGTGAATATGAGCTAGTAAAAAAAAAAAAAAAAAATTTTTAAAGAATATGATCTGGTGCCCATGAACTAGCCCCCGGATATGGGCAACCCAATGGTGGAACAGGCGAAGAGGAGAACCTGTCCTCCCAACAGCTGTGAAGTCAGAGGAGGATGTCCTCCAGGGCAGACTGGACTCTGCAGCTCAGGGAAAGCAACCAGTCCAGGAGAATGACCACCCTGATGTAAAACTACGCCAAAGTTGGAAGCACTGGCAGAACTTGCCAGGGGCTTAATAGCAGCGCAACATGTTTTCGGTCATATGACAGACAACAGTAAGTTGCTCTTGGAGTGTTCAATGAAGAAGAAGACTGTGGGTAAAAGTTGGCTGGATCCTGTAAAGCCTGCCTCTGATAGGATTTGAACCTACAGTACAATGCATTAGCCACTGCATGAAGGCTGCTGACACTTACTTGCTCATCACAAAACACGTCATCCAGAAGAAAAAAATAAACGAAAACAAAATACGAGTATAACAAGATTTATTTTGGTGTCACCAACTTGTGTTTCAAATAATTCACATGTTCCAACTTCCAAAACAGTGCACACATATTGCAACAACATTAACCATCACCACCCTTCTCCCCCCACCCCCAAATAAAAAAAAAAAAAAGAAGTAAAAATATGGTACTTTCACAAATGACAATCATAGTAAAAAATTTGATGCAACCCCCCCCCCCCCCCCCCCCCCCCAACTACAAATTTGGAAAAATGCAGGAACACAAGTTTTTAAATTAACAAATATTCTAAAACATTACATAGAATTCAAATCTGATTACATCAAACCATTTATCTTGGATTCCCTACAGGCTTACCAACATCATACATAGATCTATTAATGAAATGTACAAAAAATCCAAACAAAAATGTTTGTGTCTGAAAAATAAAATATTCCATCAGTTATGGCATGATGTTGATTAAACTGAATATAATGACAACCAAAAATGTAATGCGATACATTTTTCCAGAATAGATAAGACACAAACAACCTTCCCCCCCACTTTTTTTTTTAATGATAAGATCGGTGTATAAGCTTGCAGAAAAGAAACAAAACAATATTGGCGACCTACATTCAACTGACTGATCTCTGAATGAATGAATCAGTGACTATGATTTATACAGGCATAAAAAAATCTTCACACCCACAGGAGTGAAAGCAGTGCTGGGGGATAAAGGAAATTTATAAGGTGGGGGATAAGAGGGGGGTGGGATACAATGATGTGAGTTACAAACTGACAAGTAGAAACACAGACACACACACACACACACACACAATCACTCCTACTAAACCACGTTTTGTTCTGGTAAATACCCATTTTTATCTCCTTCTCTGTTCCATATTTACCTTTTTTACTGGTTGGCGCTTTCTGTTTTAAATTTCTGATAAAATGGCAGTATTTTGTTTTACTGACTGAATACACACACTTGCACATACACATGCACACCACGATGACAATACCTTCCTTTCAACAGTGATAAGTAAACTAAAAAACAGAAAACCATAAACACACATACACACACACAACACACACACGTGCACACACACACACACTGCGCACACCACACACACAACACGTGCACACACACACACACACACATGCACACATTTATATATACACAAAGAAGACAGTAAATGTGTTTGCTTCCACACACACTAAATGAGCATGTTAGCACATACACATACAAAAATGCACTCATACACACTAAGACGTAAAATTAATGTTTTTAAACAGTGACGGTAACACTGATAACTCCCCTCCTCTCTCTCCTCTCTCACACACACACACACACACACACACACACACACACACATGCCCAAGCACAAAGACCCATGCACACAACAATGCCAGAACACAAATACAAAACCCCCCTAAAGTTGATGTAAAACCTCTTCTATCATCTATGAGAATACTTACATATGACATTTGTTGAACACTTTGAAAAGTGCAAAATATCCCCTTAAATACAAGGAAATAGCCTTCCTCATATTTCCATTTCTTTATATATATACATACCCCCCCCCCCCCCCCCCCCCCCCCCCCCCCCTTTTCATCTTCATGGAATTATTTACAAGTTCGCTTTTGTTTTCATCTTTTTTGTTTGCTACGTATAAGCCAATTACTTTTAATGCTGCTCTAAACCCTCTATTGTCTTATGTTGTATTGTATCATATACTACACTGGTTACTACCTGTGGTGTACCAAACTGTATTGTGTGTATACCCACGGTTGAATGCAGCTGCCTTGATGAGGGCAAAAATGGTCACTTAGCCAAAATCTCACTGTTGGTGAACCGTAGAGATCTAACTGTAGAAGGTAAAAGTACAAACATCATTTCTGGTTTGTTTTGGGGTTTTCTCCCTGATGACCATGCTGGACTCATCTTTAAGAAGCAACAGAACGTAGACATCACCAAGTTTCTGTTATAAAACCGGTCTCCTCAGAAACAGGGA
This sequence comes from Stramonita haemastoma, assembly GCA_030674155.1. NCBI lineage: Eukaryota > Metazoa > Mollusca > Gastropoda > Neogastropoda > Muricidae > Stramonita > Stramonita haemastoma. The sequence goes on from CM060346.1 coordinate 20,102,584, forward strand.
AACAAGTGGAAAAGCATTTAGCTAGCTGGGTACAATGTCGGAGTATGATATGGAGTAACTTGAAGGTGATACTTATAGTCCCCACTCAATGTGTGTGTTTAACACTCAACACTTTTTGAGTTGTTTTAATATTTGATATAATAACCAAGCAGCAGTTAGAAAAAGCTTGAGCAATCATGGACCAATGCTCAAATGTAATAGGTTAGTGTATTCATTAAAAAAAAGCCACTCAGTTACTTAAAACTTTTTTTTTGAGGATGCCATTTCCAAAAGAAAAACAAAAAAAAACCCAAACTATTCACTGATCACCAGTGATCAAAAATAAAGGAAAAAAAATTGCTAGGAGTTCAGGAGATACCCCCCACCACCCCATCCCCTCATAGTTCACATTGGTGCTAACTCCTTCCTCTACCAGTCCTCCTAATGTGAACATAAACCAAAGACAAAATAATGGGCAATCACACAGAGAATACCTTGGGCACATAATACAAAACCTTTCCAGCTTTTGAAGAAGAGTAGTCTAATAGTATGGTTGACATGAGCAGGCCCAGAATGCTATCTGCCCGCTGTGAATTGATGGTTTAAATGAAGATTTTGAGCACTGGCAAAGCAGAACACTCCTTCCTACCCAAACAAGACAAAGGATTTGTTTTCAACTTGCATGTTTTTTCCCACATCCACAATAAATAAATATGAAAACACATCCCCCCCCCCCCCTCTCAAAGCGTCTTCTTTCACAGGTAAATGAAACAAAGCACACACACACACACACACACACACACATAAACAAGCAGGCCAAGTTGAGACCAGGGTAATGTAGGAGAGAGCACTCAGTAGTGAGAGTTAGCCAGTTGCGACGGTATTCCAAGATACATCTGGAGCGCGACCATGGCAATGCAGGAGGTGAAGGCAGCTTTGGCAAGAAGCAGCATCCAGGACCCCAGGCCCACTGCGTGGATCAGGATTCTGTGGACAGCGACAACTCTACTGTCAAGTCACTGTTGCTGGGGGGGGGGGGGGGGAGGGCAGCTTGACAGCCTAATGGCTACGGGGTACGGGATAGCCTAGTGGTCAGAACATTGCGCTCGCAATTTGACGACTTGAGTTTGATTCCCCTTTGAGGGGATTTTTCCCTGGAGTGCTGACTCCACTCTTCCCAAAAGTCCTGATGAGACTTCAAACCAAGGCCCCGTGTGTGAACACACGCAGAACATCTTACGCACATGTTAAATCCTGTTCCGCTTTTTTAAGAGCAGGCCATTGTGTGCCGGTGGGAACAGATAAAAAGATTTACAAAACGTGTATACACACGGGGACTGGATGTAAAAAAAAGGCACCGGAGTGCTTATTCCATTATCCTTGATATAAAAGAAATAAATAAAATGAAATGGTGGTGACACACAGCTCACGATTGGATGGTGCAGGTTCAAGCCGCCACCCAGACACTTGTTTGTGGAGATTTTTCCCTTGGAGTTATCATCAGTACAGACTCCACTCCCCCAAAAGTCCTATGGCTGAGACTATAAACTGAGGTCCCCATGTGTGATGAATACATGCAGAACATCTTGCTCACACGTGAAAAACCCATTCTGGTTTTGGAAGAGTAGGCCATTGTGTTTGGGTAGGAACAGAAGACAAAACTGTTGACCCATGACAGTGATGTCATGTTTAGCAGGCATGCACATGACAACATGATATATAATACATCACAATATATCATATCACACACCACACTCACTCAACAACCGATAGGTAATAACATACAAGCACATGTCAACAATCATGCAATTCACCAACAATCAGTGGGCAGTAACAACACATAGGCCTATAACATAATATAATAAATCACAATATATCATATCACTGGCCCATGATTCACTCTAAAAACAATGTGTTTTAAAGGCACATGACAATGTACCCCAAAATAAAGTAGATTGGTGGTCTTGAAGTAACACATCAGCCTAAAAAGTGGGAAGGAGGGGGTTCGATCCCTGTTTGAACCTGAACATTTCCTCCATCCATTACACCTTGAGTGCTAGTCTGACTGCTGACTAGATGAAACAATAAACCAAGGTCCCATGTGTATCACTCAGTAAAGAACCCACAGCAACAAGAGATTTGCCCCTGACAAAATTCTGTCGGAAAAACCCTTTATTTTTATTTATTATTTATTTATTATTATACCACTTTATGTCACAGCAGATTTCTCTGCGTGAAAATCGGGCTGCTCTCCCCAGAAAAAGCACTTCACCACAAGTGCAGTGCCACCATCTAATTTTTTTTTCTTTTTTCTGTCTGTAACTGTATTTGTTTCCTTATCAGAGTGGCTTTTTCTACAGAAATTTGCCAGGGACAACCCTCTTGTTGTCATGGGTTTTTTTCCATGCGCTAAATAATGATATGTAACACATAGGACCTTGGTTTATTGTCTCATCCGAAAGACTAGCACCCAGACCACCACTCATAGCCTAATGGATGGGGGAAAAGTTTGGGGCCCAAAGGGATTCAAACCACCGCACACTCCAACTAGATTTTGAATTTCTGGCAGGCGTGTTACTCTAGACCACAGATCCATCCGATCTCACAGAGAAATTAATATACTTAAAAACAGGAAAATATTTTAAAAACATGGGTGGCCCTGTTCTAATGGCAACATGCTTTCTCCAGGAGAGCAGCCCAAATTTCACATGAGAAATCTGCCATAACTGAAAAAATATACACTACAATATGTCACAACGGGGGATGGGATAGCCAGTGGTCAGAACATTGCACTCGCAATTTGACGACCTGGGTTGATTCCCAGTCGAGGGGATTTTCCCCTTGGAGTTAACATCATGCTGACTCCACTCTCCCCAAAAGTCCTTCGAATGAAACTATAAACCGAGTCCTGTATGCAAACAGCAGAACATCTTGCGCACATGTTAAATCCTGTTCCGCTTTTCATAAGAGTAGGCCATTGTGTGCCGGTGGGAACAGATGACAAGATTTACAAAACTGCAACACATACAGGGAATGGATGTAAAAAAGTACACAAGTGCTTATTCCTTTATCCTCGATATAAAAGAATGAATAAATAAACAACATCAATAAACCACACTCACTCCACGATCAGCGGGCGATAACAGGCCAGACAGAGCAGAAAGAGGACGACAGGCAGAAGAGATTTCTGTAGATCACTTCGTCCATACAGCCAGACCAACATCGCCGTGCTTATGTGGTGAATCTGTTAGGACACAAACAACAGCAAGGAATGGAATGACAAAACAACACAAAACAATGAATGGAATAACAAAACAAAAAACCCCACAATATAATGGAATAACAAACAACAAAATAATGGAATCAACAAAACAACACAATATAATGAATGGAATAACAAAACAAAAATGAATGAAATGACAGTACAACACAATATAATGAATGAATGACAAAACAACACAATATATAATGAATGGAATGACAAAACACACAATATAATGAATGGAATACAAAACAACACAATATAATGAATGGAATGACAAAACAACACAATAATGAATGGAATGACAAACAACACAATATAATGAATGGAATGACAAAACAACACAATATAATGAATGGAATGACAAAACAACACAATATAATGAATGGAATGACAAAACAACACAAAATGAATGGAATGACAAAACAACACAAAAATGAACGGAATGACAACAACACAAACAATAATAATGACAACACACAAATAATGGACAACAACAAAAAAAATGAATGGAATGACTAAACAACACAATATAATGAAATGAATGGAATGAAAAAACAACACAAAATAATGAATCACGAGAAGGAATGAAAGAATAGGAAGGAAGATGACTCAATGGTTAAGATGTTTACCTGTCTAACAAGTAAACCATGAGGTTGTGGATTCCATTTCCAGCCTTGCCCTTTCTTCCACTTCCCAGTTTGATAAAAAAAATTAAAAAAAGACTATAAACCGAGGCCATGTACACAAATGCATGCAGGACACCCTTCCACCCATTCCACCTTTCAGAAGAGTAGGCCATTTCATGCTGGTAGGAACGGATGACAAAATTTCAAAAACAAATGCACATGGGTGTGATTAAACACCATCCCCAAAGTCAGAATGCAGCCACTTAAAAGGGGGGGGGGGGTATTTTTTGGGGGTGGGATGCAAAAATCTCAAAAAGGTGAACCTTCAAGCTCTAACCAAGGAACAAAAAAAAACAACAAAACAAAAACAAAAACCTAAAAATAAAAGAATGAATGCATATGCTACAAAGTGCATGAAAAGCCATACTCCCAAAGGTGTGATAATAGCCTGTCAAACAAACAGACAGACAGATGTCAAGTGGATCAGTGGACTTGCAGTAATGCCTCTGATCTGATAGTGAAAGGTTGTGGGTTTCTTTCCTTTCTGAGCCTGACTCGTGTGTGTGTGTGTGTGTGGTGGTGTGCGTTTGTGTGTGTGTGTGTGTAGTGGTGTGTGTGTGTGTGTGTGATGTGAGTGTGGTGTGTGTGTGAGTGTGTGGTGAGTGAGTGAGTGAGTGAGTGAGTGAGTGAGTGAGTGAGTGTGGTGTGGTGTGGTGTGGTGTGGTGTGGGGTGTGGTGTGGTGTGGTGTGGTGTGGTGTGGTGTGGTGAGTGTGTGTGTGGAGTGGTGCGCGTGTGTGTGTGCGCACGTGTGTGTTTGTAGTTTCAGAGGTATACCAGCCTGAAAAAGTCTGGAATCAACTGCAGTCATCATCATCATCATCATCACTCAATGTTCGTCACTGTTTATATCATGGTTACTTATTCAAAACAGGGAGCCTCACCAGACTGACGTTGGAGTCCAGACTCATCTGAATGTATTTCCAGTCAAACTCCACTCCTCTGGCTCCCACCCACAACGGAATCACTCTGTCAACACACCATAACACACCCTCTGACTGAGTGAACTATGTTATCTTCATCTTTGTCAAAAGCTCAGATAGTAACTTTTATATAAATCTTTCTGGAAAACAGGCACGAGAATGGACAAAAAAGGCAAAAAATAGACAAGAAGGTGGTGACAGGAAGAAAACAATCAAGGCCAACAGGACACTATAGCTGAGTGGTTAAGACTGACTTCAATCCATGGGTCCATGAAGTCATCAGTTGAATCTCGGCAATGTCTGGGTGAATTAAGGGTGGGGATTCTTACCATCTCCAGATCAACTTCCAAGTGCAGACATGCCAGTGTCTTCAATTCCTTTCGTGCATACACACATGCAGAAAATCAAATATGCACATCAAAGATCCCAAGTAATTCATGTCAGCATTCAGTGGGTTTGTAAACACAAATACACTCAGCATACATCCCCAAAGTTGGAATGCAGCACCTTCATGGTGGGCAAAAAACGGTCGCATAAATTGGTGAACCTTGGAGGTCTAGGCATGATACAAGAAAAGAAAAATGGGGCAAGGCAATAATAAAGAGACGGATAAAAAAAAAAAAAGAGCGAAATTCCTAGCACAGAATTTCCAGAAAAAGGGGATACTATCTATACCGACACCCCCTGACATCCCCACGGGAGAAAATAAAGGTATGATTTAAAGAACGTATAAGAAACCTTCCACACCAATAGGCATGAGGGCAGCACTGCGAGAGAAAGACACAGAAAAAAAAAAAAGTGAAGTGGAACAACAGTTTGTCTCAAACTTCCTGAGGAGTTACAAGCTGGGGCTCTGCACTGAATATTTTAGGCCGAGTCGTGGGCTAAGTTGAACCTGGCAGAGCCCACCCCTCTCCAGGTAGCAGGGTGCAAAGCTGGGTTGGTTTGTGTTATCCACGCTGTTAGCCACAACTGATCTACCTCTTCAAAGAGAAAAAGGTGAGGTTTTAACTTGTCAGCAAGATGTTTGACATGTATAATTTGCACAATGGATTTTGGTTTCTAGTCTCATCCAAAGGAGTTTCAAAGGATTAAGTCAGTCCCAATATCAATGCCAGGGGAGGAATCCATTTACGAGGAGAGAAAAAAAAATCCTACCACAAGGAGGAGAGAGGAAAGGAGAGAAGAAGGGACAAGAGAAAGCAAGGAAACTAACCTAGTCATGACCAGTTCTGCTGTAGCCCAGCCCATGCCTGCGATCATGAATTTCAGCTGACCTTTGCCTGCAAACTTTGACATCACGATATGCAAACCCAAAAGGTCAGCCAGGTCAACTGTGCACTTGAGAAATTCCTGCAACCAACAACAGTAGGATTACAGCTGTGGGTGTGAACATTTTTATACCTTCAATAAATCATATTATATTCATTCATCAGATCACTCTGCCCTGGCAGTTCTGTCCTTCACATTTTACATCATACTTTACTTTTCTGAACAAAAATCGCCAACAGCTATTTTTTCATATTCTTTTTCTATATTATATTTAAAATACACTAAAGATGACATTGGGACAGCATGCAGAAGTAAGGGGGGGGGGGGGGGGGGGAGAGAACCAATGAAATAAAAAAAAAAAAAAAAGGAACTACACTAATTCAGAAACAAACCTTGACACAGATGCACTCACCCCAGTGATGTCCACACCACCTGCTGTGGCTGCAGACTCGGGAAGAAAGTGGCCAACAGCATCATCTTACACAGCTGGGTGAACAAGTATCGCCCCCCCTGCCTGAACGCATTTCCAGAATGCGCTGTACTCAGCCCTGAAAACACAAAACACAGTGACTGGGGAAATCATGCATACATATTATATTGACCAACATCATCATGAATGAACGCAGTCATGTGCTGTACTGTACTTCGCTCTGAAGGCACAAAAACACTGTCATTTCTTCATTCACTGTCATCTTCATCATCATCACGAATGCGTCATGAGTTATCCATACAGTGTCAACTGAGTCCTGTTTCATATTCCCCAAGAAGGTTAACAGTGAATGGAATAATCATATTTATAAACAGTTACAGTATACCCTACACCACAATGACTGAGAACATCCATTTGCCAGATGCTTCACCAGTGCATAATAATGATGATCATTAACCCTTTGATAATCTAAATTTGTCAAAAGATCTAGATGCATGCAGGGTACTTTCCACTCAATCTCCAGTCATCCTCATCACAGCCTACTGTACTACTTCCATATCACTAGCCTCTTCTTTGAGTTTGGCCAGAGAATGGGTCTTCAACGTGAGTGTAGGCTGTAGTGTAATTCATACTGTAACATTTGCCCTTGGTACAATAATCTGAAGGGGAACAGAATCACAAAGTTTATGAATGTTAGAAGAAATCCCCCCCCCCTCCCTCCTAAATGTCTGAGCACTGTGTCTGCAGTCCACACAAGCCACAGCACTAACAGTCTTTGGTGACCAAACACAGTCTCAGTCTCATCTACATAGCAAATTTCACTCCCCAATACCACAACCTACTCAACACTACATTACTAGACAGTCTGTACAGAATGAATTTAATTTTTAATGATGAACCAAAATTCAGATTTTTTTCTTTTTTCTTTGTTCCTCACCTAGAGCTCCAAGGTTTACTAATGCCTAGTAATGGTGAGATTTTGTGTTTGCAACCACTTTCCCACAAAGTAGCCGCATTCCAGCTTTGGGGACTATAAAGTATAATGTAAACACATCTGTGTGCATGCATTTTTAAAATGTCATCTGTTCTTACTAACTGGCACACAATGGCCTACTCTACCAAAAGGTAGAACAGGTTTTGACATGTGGACAAGATTTTCACATATGAGACCTTGGTTTGTAATTTTATACTATAGTCTCATTTGAAGGGCTTTCGAGGAAGTGGTGTCTGTCGGAACTGATGATAACTCCAGGAGGAAAAAAATCTCCTTGAACTAAGTTGAAAGGGTGCCTTTATGATAGCTTGAACCTGAACTGTCTGATCATGAGTGCAATGCTCTAGTCTAACCACTAGGCTATCATGCCCCCAAATGAAAAGAATGGAACTGACCCCATGCAAAGGGCATACAGTTAAACATATTCACACAAAAAATAGATAATGGCAAGTGCCAGGGCTTTCTGGTTTCATCAGCTAGACAGGTCTAGGCAGCACAGGAAGAATGAAATAGGAAAGGGAGGCTTCTTCTGTTTCAGTTAATCTCACTAAGTGGTATGCCTACTTTCTCAATAATATCGTAATGATATATAATGATAATTGTTGTTTAGAGTCCCCAGCATCATCACCCATCTTTTCACTCTGACCTCATTTCCTCCTGCCTACAAACTTTACACACACACTTTACAATATACACAGGAGTAATCAAATTAAACCTTGCGTAACTACAGTAGATATGTAAATTATAGGTTTCTTTGCCAATCAATACAAAAATTATTTATATAGTCTTTGATCATTTATCCTTGTACACTACGCTACATTACATTGCCGAAAATCCGGTCGATCGTTCTCATCAGACTATGGAACCGTTTTACTGCCCACAAATTCATAAGTAATGGATCAACTTACAAACCAGAACATTTGTAGACGATGACATAGGGAATGTAAGCTAAAGCTACACAATTTCCGAAGTGAAAAAATGTCATAATGATAGCTTTTTTCAGAAGAAGGCAAGTTCGCTGTCGCCGAAAATCAAGCGTGTGCCCTACACCGTAGCAGAAAAAAATGCTACTTCCGGTTATACGGGAAATCGGTGTGCTCCCTTAGGCGTAGCCTAAATGGTTAACAACGCGTAGGCCTAATGAAAATGTCAGTCAGTATGATGATGAATCAACAGTTAAGCAATAAGTGTTCACTTGAAGAACAAAGTTGCTATAAAATAGAAAACTGCAGAAAAAATATGATTTGCTGAATGGCACTTGGGCAAGAGGTTCGTGTTGGCTTAGTCTTCACACGTCTGTTGTGGGCGTGGTCAGATTGTAGCTCCCCCCCCCCCCCCCCCCCTTTATTAATCCAACACACACACACACACACACTCACACACACTGGTTTCTGTTGACTTTTCTCTTATTTTCTCTGTTTTTAAATCGTGCTGTCATGACTGGTGTTGTTTAGGTACATCTTGTATTCTGTGTTCTATTCACCTTCACGTTCACCTATCCGTAGTTGTGTGGAGGACAGGAGGCTGGTTGCAAAGTCTTGATAGGGTCTGATGATAGAAAAGTGGAAACGTCTAGCAAAGAACTGTTAGAGGGTGGGGATGCTATTCATACTGAAAGAGCACCAGCATCCCCATTGGGGAAAATAACTAAATAAATAACACACACTAACACACACACACACACACACACACACACTGTCTACATGCTGTCTCTCACACATGTTCTACATTCTATATCAATGGTTTCTTCATCTGAGAAATCACCAGATGCTGTGGTGATCCACTGTGGGATCAATGATTAAAGAAAAAAGATTCAAAACTTTGTAGTAAATTGTCTATAAAATGTGTTTAAAAAAAAAAAAAAAAAAAAAAAAAAAAAAAAAATATATATATATATATATATATATATATATATTATATATATTATATATAATATAACACAAAGCATCCTTAATTCAAAATAATAGCAAATTGCTCCTGTAAGACACAGAGCTGAACTTAAAGCCAATATTTTCAATGCCCTAGTTGAACTGTTTGGTGTTGACAATGTCTCTTTTGTTAGTCATGCCAGTTTGAACACCCACTACAGGACCCTTAGAGACAGCATACACCCTAATATAATAATAATAATAATAATAATAATAATAATAATAATAATAATAATAATAATAGTAATAGTAATAATAATAATATAAAATGGAGGTTTATACAGCACAAATTAAAAAAAAAAACATGGGCTCTGCACTGTACATTCAGATCAATTTAATAGGTTACATATGAACATGAAAAATTTGACTAGCACAAAAAAAAACAAGAAAAATGCATGCACATGTATACAATACACAGCATATACACAGCCAGACAATAAAAGTAAAATAAAAGCAATATCATCAAAAAAATGTGCAGTGCAGTACCATGCACACACACACACACACACACACACACACACACACACACACACACACACACACACACAAAACACATGGGCCTGCAAAAACACACACAAACACACAACACAGGACAGATAGCCTAGTGGTCAGAACATTGTGCTGCAATTTGACATTGGGTTCACAATTTGAAGACTGGGTTCCAGTCCAGTGGAGGAAATTTTTCTCCTGGAGTTAACATCAGTGCTGACTCCACTCTCCACAAAAGCCCTTGGATGAGACTTTAAACCAAGGCCCCGTGTGTTGAACACATGCAGAACATCTTGCCACACATTTAAATCCTGTTCCGCTTTTATCGTTGTGCCGGTGGGAAAGATGACATTTACAAAACTGCGTACACACGGGGACTGGATTTTAAAAAATGCACAAGAATACTTATCCCATTATCCTCGATATAAAAGAATAAAATCAATCAATCAATCAATCAAACACGAATAACATAGAAAACGGCACATTTATGGATTTACCCTACATGTACTCACATTAACAAAAAAAATAAGATGAAGTAAAATAGAAATGAAGAACCTTATCATATCCCAAAACAGCAAAAGACCAGCACTAGGTCAAGAGATGAGTCAATAAAATGGGAAATCAATTTTGATCAGTGGTCAGGGACAAAGGGCCAAAGTGAACATGGGCAGGCATGTACAGGACTCTTCTGGGAAACTTCAAAAAGACCAGAGTTTCCTCCTATGCCTGCCTAGACCTACCCATTTGTGCCACAACATTCAGCTATGGATTGTTGTATTAGTTTTATAATAAAAAAATAATAATAAAAAAGGAGGGGGGGGGGGGGGGGGGTTGTTCTGACACAGTTCAGCAACTACTTCCTCCTAAGTTGCTCCAGCAGTTGGAACCAATTGCAACAAACTGCCCAATTGCAACAAACTGCCCAATTGCAACAAACTGCATTGATGGGGGGGGGGGGGGGGGGGGGTGGTAGTTGCATCCACATCCAAACCAACATATCTTTAATCAACCTAAGTTCAAATTAATGCACTACTTCAGCATTTTACAAGTTCCTCATACATTTTTATTAACTTTCTGACTTCAGTTGAGTTGTGACAAACAAAAGTTCTTAGTATATAACAGAAATGATAATAAAGTTGTTTTGTAAAAAAAAATAAATAAAATAAAAAAAGTAAGTAGACAACAAAAAAATTAAGCAAATTGTGTCAGAACAGCACTGCAATTGGAAGGAGCACATTTTTATACTAAGTAGCTTTTTATCATTGCAAAGTGTTAGATGATGAAGAGTTACACTTTGTCCCAATCTGAGAAAAGTCAAACAGCTGAAAAAAGTAATAGCTAGCTGAGGATTCAAAGGTGTTTTTTTGTTTTTGTTGTTTATTTATTATGTTGTTTGTTGTTTTTTTTACAAATCAACTTTATCATCATTTCTTTTTTATACTAAGAACTTTTGCCATTGCATGTTTTTGGTGCTGAAAAGTTATGACAAAGTGCACTTTTACAACTTGGAACTGAAGTCAGAAAGTTAACAAAAATTATTCATGAGGAGTTTGTATAATGCTGAAGTAGTGCATTAGATCTATATTGAACTTACATTGATTAAAGATATGTTGGGGTTTTTTTACACATGGGGGGGGGGGGGGGGGGGGGGGGGGGGGCTAAGGCTGTTCCTAGCAATTTGCAGTTCATTGCAATTAGGAAAACATTGACATTGCATCTTACCACAACACAACTGTGTCAGAACAGGGGTACATGTCATACTTAGTACTCTGTGGTAACTTGAAATATGTATGCTTTAATCAGCAGATCATACTGATAGTTCTACTGTCACTTGTGCATTCTTTTTGGAAAATCCAGTCAATTCTTGTTTGGGAGTTGTTTCCTTTATTGTTCATTCCTGTTAATCTAGTTGTTTGAGTGGTTCAGTTTTGTTTTGCTTTTTTTTAATGAGGAATTTTTTTCCTTAGTCTGTAATCACATTATCTGTTTTTCTTCTTTTTTCACCCATACTCTTTTCCAGTAACTAAAAGCAAACCGTAAAAAAAAAAAAAAAAAAAAGGAAACAGATTTGTTTGTTTGTCTGTTGTTTTTGGTTTTTTGGTGTGTTTTTTTTTCAATTAAAGACTCATACAAACATTGTGATATTGCAATGGAATTGTCATTTCTTTTGAGAAATTTACATGTTCTTATTCAGCATCTTTCCCAAAATAAGTATCATCCCTTACCTTTACAGTCATTGAACATAAGCAGAGGTAAATTTCCAGACTATCAGGTTATTACTATCGGCCTGTCTTTCAGTCTGAAGATGAAAAAGGAAAAAATTAACACAGCTATCTTAATCCTGGAAAACTTAGATTATACATATATTATCCCACCTTACCAAACAGCAGGGAAAAGCAATGCATGTGCAGCAAAATTTCAGTTTGATGAATCACTTATACTAAATGAGATTTTTGTCTGCTTGCCAAAAGGTCCCAATAATGAAAACATGGAATAGTCTAGATACTTTGTTACAAGACCAAAATGAAAAATGGTTAGTAGGTGGTGACTTTAATACCCACTCACCATTTTGGGACAGGGAATGTACAGTAAATATGAATAACCATTTTGTTGAAAACATTGTAGATTTTTCCTTATATTTATTAAATGATGGTATATAAAATGATTCCCTAATTCTACCAACCACATAGCATCTGCTATAGACCTATCTCTAGTTTCTCCTGTAATTGCTCTTAGTTGTGAATGGAAAACTATTAAAGATACTTTAGGAAACCACCACTTACTAATTATAATTACATTAAATAACAGTGTGATCACTTGCAATTTGTTAAAGGATAAAATTCCAAAAATTCAAGTATCATATTGTTAATTGGAATAAGTTCCACAGTATACTCTCTAGGTGTAGTACTGACGATTTTTTTAAAACTAGTAATGTAAATGAAGCATATAATAATCAAATTTGTTAAAAACTGTTTTAAATGCAGCAGATAAATCCATTTCAAAGTGTAGTTTAACAAAGTCAAATAAACACTTTGGCAATGTTTGGTGTAATGAATCATGTGAAATATCATTGTGAAACAAAAAGGAAACAATATTTATCTTAAAGATAGGAATGTTTGGAAAATGATGGAAATGATAAAGGCAAAAAATGACTCCAACAAAGTAATAGCACAAGCTAAGCTTCAACACTGGTCATCTCTCTGAAAGATGGCATATCAAGCTCAACAGATCAGCAAAAAGTTTGGAAAAAACTGACAGATAAAACAGGGTGTAAATTTACCAGACTACCCCCAAAAATAGGTAAGGAATTCCCAACCCCACTTGAAAAGGCTGAAGCTTTTGTAGAATGTTTTCTGAGACAGTTGTTTAGAATAGTTATCTGAAAAAAAAACCCAGAATCTATAAAGAGAATGAAGTTAGCTTTTGAAAATACAAAGACCCTCCAGAGGATAAAGAACACTATACAAATGCTTCTATTACTTTTCAGGAATTAAAGGATGCCATTTCTACTCTTAGCTCCAAGAAATCTTTTGTTGGTCTTGATGCTATTGATAATTAAATGATAAAACACTTGCCTGAAAATTATATTGTATTTCTTCACAAATGTTTCTAAAAATGTCAATCATAGGAAACAATACCAGCCTTATGAAAACAGTCTGTAGTTGCTCCTATTTGTAAACCAGGAAAACAATACTCAGTTATAAATAGCTATAGATCTAGGCCTATTTCATTGATCTTCCATGTGAGAAAACTGATGGAAAAAATAATATTGAACAAGCCTATTCATTACAGTGACAAAAGGAACATCATTCCAGTTGCCCAAGCATTTGAAAAAAAAAAAGATCAACAACAGATCACCTTATTAACTCACTCCATACTAACCATACTAATTCCTGCATGGTCAGCATTCTCCCTTATGGCAGTGAAACATGGACAACATACTCCAAACAGGAGCACAAACTGAAAAGCTTCCACATGTGCTCTCTCCCTTGCATCCTCTGCATCCTTAGCATCCACTGGAGTGAAAAGTTACCAATGTTCAGGTCCTTGAGGTTACAGGTCTTCCTACCATGTACACACTCCTCAGACAACACTCCATGGCTTGGTCACCTGTGAAAGATGGAAGATAGACACATTCCTAAAGATCTCCTCTATGGCGAACTTGCCTCCAGCAAGAGAAGCATTAGCCGAAACTGGCCCGAAACTGGCTACAAAGATGTCTGCAAGCATGATATGAAAACCCTAGTCATCAACACAAAGAATTGGGAGGAGGTAGAGGCTGACTGCAGCAAATAGTGCTGTGTTCTCCACAAACAGCTAAAGTGTGGTGAAGAAAAGATCCACAGGGCAACAAAGTAACAAACTCAACAAACCAAAAAAGAGCCAAGCAGAAAGCATGTACTCCAGCCACCTCCAACAAGCCACATCTGCATCAGATGGGACAGAGATTGCCACTTCCTATCTACCACTCCCACATCGGACTGACCAACCAAAGCCCGTGCTGCATTTGACTGACCGGCCACAGCCGGGCTCGCTAAACAAATTAGTTGTCCTGATCAAATGACCTTTCTTCTGACACAAATTCCATAGTCTACATGAGGCCTAGAGGCACTAACCAGGGCTATAGCCCTTATTTATTTCCATCCTGTTGTATACAAATATGGGCTACAGCTGTTCTGACTTTCAAAAATTTCCATAAGTGACCTGATCACCTAGCTCATAGACAGGGCCCTCCATGGTAGGATTAATCAGCGTACTTTAAAGGTAGACCAATGGAGTGGCTGGTTGGTGTCTATTTGCTGTGCCAGACCAATGGAGTGTGGCGGCGTCTATTTGCTGTGCCGAACAATTTTTCTTAGCATAGTCCCTCCCTCGTGTTAAAACGAATAACAGGCAGAGCCTCCAAAGTTTAGCCTAATTAGCATACCTTAACCTTAGACCAATGGAGTTGCTGGTTGGCGTCTATTTGCTGTGCGGAAGGATTTTTCTTAGCATAGTCCCTCCCTCGTGTTAAAACGAACAACAGGCAGAGCCTCCAAAGTTTAGCCTAATTAGCATACCTTAACCTTAGACCAATGGAGTTGCTGGTTGGCGTCTATTTGCTGCGCTGAAGGATTTTTCTTAGCATAGACCCCTCCCTGTATCAAAACGAGGCGTGGGAACCTGGTATGAGCTGATGAGAAAGGCCTGTTTATACTTTATGAGAAGCTGTAGAACTGAACAAAACAAAAGGATCAGATTAAAAAATGTTGAGAAGACAAGGAGAGTAATTTTGTTTCATCCAAGGAGAGAATTTGGATATTAACCTGATGTGTAAGAGGAGAGGGGCGTGGCTAGTGATGTCAACAGTGAGCTGTCAATAATGGTGAAGGAACACAGGTGACCGCCCACTAAATGAACAGCCTATGAATGGTTTCCTTCAGTTTATGAACAAACAGCGGCATGAAGATTTTTATTTCTTCCTGGGATTCCACCATACAGGGACCATGAAATGCATAGACTGCAGTGCCAAATGAAAAATTATGATTTTGTCAATTACATGTTACTAATATATGCTAATTTGTATACTGCAAATACACTCAAATAGCTTAAAAAAAAATACACACACACACACACACACACACACACACACACACACACACACACACAACAATATATATATATATATATATATATATATATATATTATATATATATTCTACAGGGTTTCTTAATGTGATTTATGTGGAAATAACATTTTTTTCAACAATGCTGAAAATTTTCCTTCTATGCATTTGCAACCACCCAAAGTTAAAAAAAAAAACTATGTTTTTTTTAAACTACAGCTACAAAAAATGATTTATGAAAGTAAGGGCTATGAAACTTAGTGCCAAGCTTATTTCATTTATAAATAAACATGTCTCAAAATTTCAAGTCTTTGTGTATTGTCATCATTTTTGGGGGGCAATTTAAAAAAACCCTATGCAAATGGCCAGCATCCAGAGGAACACATAAATACAAAAGGCACAATATGAAGTGAGTTAAACTTACCACTCTTGTAAAGCATTAATTTGCAAAAGAAAAAAATGCACTTGCTTCTTTCCATGGTATCAGGAAAGCCTATGATATGATTATGTATGACACTTACATTGGTCATTTAAACTGATTGGTCTGTCTGGATGCATGTACAATTATTAAAAAAAAACCTTTTTGGAGTAATAGTCTAGATCTATTCAAACAAAAATTTGGAAAGAAGCCTTACTTACTCAAATCCAAGATTTATAGTTATGGGGATCCCCCAGGAATCAGAAGTAGCACCTATGCTCTTTAATTTATCTAAATAGATCTTCCTATATAGTATCCAACAAAATTGAATTGTAGATGATTTATGCATATAGATGAAAGTTAAAATGAAAAGGCAGACTCCAGTAAGATCTCTTAATTATTGTATCAGAAAGTGTCTTACCTTTTGAAGAACAAATGAAGCCTGCCTCAGCAAAATATGTTTTAAGAAGTTCTATAATTCAGAAGTCAATATTAAAGAACTTCACATAAAATCAAACAGGGGTTTTCCTTAATGGGGTAAATCCATAAATCACTGACAACAATCAGTTCTTTCACCTCTGATTTATTCACATCTTCAGGAATATATTATGAGAATTTAGCTAAGTTTCTGTAAAGGCAAAAGACTTGCCTTCTATGTAGGTTTGAAGTTCGTTAGTTTTTTAGCATAGAGACTGTACATTGGATAGGGGCACTGTTGGTAGTGGAGTTTTCCAATTATTCAAATAGAAGGAATCAGCCAGTATGTTAGAGGAAGACCACCAACACTGCAGGTGTCTGTATCTTTTTGAGAGTGTTGCTCAAATTACCTGACCAACACTGCAGGTGTCTGCATCTCTTAGCTTGGTTGATACTGGGAAATACTATGATAGTAAGCCTAGAGTACAACCCTCTCACACAGTTTCAAAGCATATGCACTTCCATAGCAGCATCATGATATCCTCGTCATTCTCATCATCATCATGCAATGAAAAAAATTGCCTCTGATTCCGTGGCCCAGCTACTCTGGTCTCATGGTGACCTCAGGTTGGGTTTCCCCATATGCTTCTGTGCCTATAGTAAGTTTGTGTCAAAGCCTTGCCCCAGTTGCTCTGGTCTCATGGTGACCTCAGGTTTGGTTTCCCCATAGACTTCTGTGCCTATGGTGAGTTTGTGTCAAAGCCTTTGGGGTTGAAGGTTCCAGGGGGGTGGTTGTTGGAGGGACATTGTGGTGGTCAAGTGGGGTCTCACTTAGTCTGGCTCATGACTGAGCTAATATTCATTTGTAGGGGGCTTAGTAGGTGGTGTCCTGCACATGTTAGCTCAGAACAAGCACTACTGAACACCACCAAAGTGACCCAGCAGCAGTGCAGGGCCCCTATAGCTGGTGGTTCATTGCAGCCTAATATTGATGATCTCCAATCCTCAAGATAAGACATAGTGAACCTGGGGTATGGTTGCGGTGTAGAGATTGAAAGAGGTGTGGGAACAGCAGGGATAGAAAGTTACAGAAGATGAGGCAGCAAAAAAAAAAGTCTTCCATGGAGAGCTTTCTAGATTTTGCTTTCATTTGTTGGTACAATAACCTAGTATTGAGAACAAGAATGGTCTTCAGAGAGTTGTGAGAATCTGCTCAGAAATAATTGGAGAAGAACAAACAGATCTCAAGTGGTTTTGTAATCAGCAGCTTGTATGAAAAGGGACTGCTATTTGGCTGATCCCTTGCAGGCTTTGTTTTCAGAATTTCAATTGTTGCCTTCAGGACCCTGTTTTTAATGCCACAACAGCAAAACAAACAGAAAAAAAAATTCCTTTGTGCCGGTAGCCATCCCAGTTCTAAATTGTAATAACACTGACTACCCAGTCTTCTCTGAATTACTTACCTGATTGCCACAGTTATGAATGTAGTTAGTGTACATAGGCTGTATATATGCATGTATCATAAAATAAGTTATGTCTTATTTCTAGTGTGGCAGGGTGGTAATTAGATTACTTCCCTTGCAATCGGAACTGCCAATCGCAGCGTTGTGGGTGTAACGTTTGGATCCACACCTGTGAATTGTGCGACGTTCTGTATCGTTGGGGGGTGGTCGAAAGCCATCCTCTGATGCACTTTGCCGTAGTGGTAAAATGTAGAATTTAGCAGCCTCTTTTTAGAGGCCACATTCCCACTGTCTGACTGTGCTGTCGCCAAGAGTTGTACAGAGTGGCGCAGATCAATATCTGCGCTCTGTTACACTAGCTTTATCGTTTTTTGAAATGTTTGTAAATTCATGTCTTTCTAGCCATCGGTTGAACATATTTCAGAAGTGATTTTTCCCGACTGGAAATATTACACTGTTACATGCTGTGTGTGTATGTGGAAGAGAGAGGAAGAGTGAGACTTTATTATTATTAATTTTAAAAAATAAATTTTTAAGCTTTTGATAATGCTAATAGAAACCTGTGCATAATTTGCAAATTTTACAAGGAGAAAACCAAATAGATGAAGTGATGATATAGTGACTTGATTTTTTTCATGTCCTTTTTTTTTTTTTTTTTTTTTAAATCCAATTTAACAGGTTTTATCATGAATGTTGTTTTTGGTGTTATTAATGATTGGATAATTTGGCTTATTAAAATTGTTATTGTCTTGGTTTGATAGTCTAGCTGACTGTGAATGAAAAAAAAATTCTGTCGGGGTTCTTGATTGTTTGTAAAACTTGTATTATTATCATTATCTTTGTTTGGCTGATTGTTTATGTTCTTCCCTTCCTCTTGGATACCCTCCCCTCTCTCTTCCCCCCTCCTTTTTAATCACTTAAAATTTTTTGTTGTTGTGTTGGTGTTGTTAGTGGTGATGAGGGATTATCACATTACTGTACATTTATATTATTATCAGTGTGAGAGATTTTAGATTTCATTTAGTTGGTTTGATTGCTTTGGAATGGATCAATTTTAGGGTGTTTTGTTACTGTTTTTTTTCTTTTTTATTTTGTTTGTTTCCGGTTTTTTTTTATATGTAAGTATAAGTAAAAGAATAGAGGAGATTGTAACCTGATATAACTGTTTGGAATTTTATAATGCTGTTTTTTTCTACGATTTTTAAAAAAAACCTCAGAGGGTGCATGTGGGCTGGGTATGTATGTGTAAAAAATATATATATATATATATCTGTGTTAGGGGGAGGGGATGTGTGTGTGTGTGTGTGTGTGTGTGTGTGTGTGTGTGTGTGTGTGTGTGTGTGTGTGTTTATGTGTGGGTGGTGTGTACATGCATGCGTGTGTGTGTGTGTGGTGTGTGTGTGTGTGTGTGTGTGTGTGTGTGTGTGTGTGTGTGTGTGTGTGTAGCCTAGTGAAAGAGTGAGTCTTACAGTGCATTGTCTTATCTTTTTGTAGTATAATTATTATATTTTTTATAATAATAATAATAATAATAATAACAATAATAATAACAATAATAATAATAATAGATCTATCATTATTATTATTTTCCCCCTTTAGTTAACATCAGTGCTGACTCCACTCTTCCCAAAGTCTTTCAGATGAGACTGTAAACCGAGGCCCGTGTGTGAACCACGCAGAACATCTTGTGCTCACGTTAAATCCTGTTCGCTTTCGTAAGAGTAGGCCATTGTGTACCGGTGGGAACAGATGACAATATTTACACAATTGCATACACACGGGGACTGGATGAAAAAAAAAGCACATAAGTGCTGATCCTATTATCCTCGATATAAAAGAATAAAATGAAAAAAAAAGAAAGAAAAAAAAAAACATCCTCAACCTCTGCTGGCAAATAGGCCTACAAATAGGCGCGCCCGCGTTCTCTGAATGTGACCCAATTTCATAAATCTTCATCTGTCTTTTGTAAATTTAATTTTGGGGAGTCGAATATCACTGCACTTTGAGTGAACAGATGTTAAATCAAAGGAAGTCAACACACACACACACACACACACACACACACACACACACACACACACACACACACACACACACACACAGGCTTACATAACAGTACTTTTGAGTGAATAAATGATAAACAATCCTACATAGGCCTAACAATCAACTCAAAGAACCCAAGGAACAGAATTTTTGAGAAAATAGTGTTGGAGAAAAACAAGTGCAGGTAACTAAGAATATATTTTTGCGATAAACCGTCAAAGAAAGGATTTTCATTGCATGACAAATGTTAGTACCTCTTCAGATATTGACTTAGGCATAATACAGATTTACTA
>CM060346.1:20127787-20130287 GCA_030674155.1 Stramonita haemastoma
CACGTTAAAATCCTGTTCCGCTTTTCGTAAGAGTAGGCCATCGTGTGCCGGTGGGAACAGATGACAATATTTACAAAAAACTGCATACACACGGGGACCGGATGAAAAAAAGCACATCATTGCTTATTCTGTTATCCTCGATATGAAAGAATAAATGAAAATAAATAAAAAATAAAACACACACACACACACACACACACACACACACACACACGTTTATGGAATGTAGCTGTGAAAGACTTGCTGACAACACATCCTTCTATTGTAGTGACTTTGACCCTTACAGACTAACACTCAAACTTCAAAACAGTATTGACAGATTGATTACTTGGACTCAATTAAACCACGTCCTTAAATGTACAAAAAAACTAAGTGTATGTATGTACTAGCAAGACAGAAAGGCAAAAAATGAAAAATGAATATATTTCTACCTCTGTTTATAGATAAAAGAGTAATCAAAGAAGTTGACTCCTATAAAATTCTGGGCGCTATTATTGACAAAAATCTTGCTTGGACTGAGCATGTAGTGGCACTAGGAAAACATCATGGCAACAAGATATTCAGTTCATCTAAAATAAAACACTTCCTGAATATATCCATTCACGCAAACTGTTTTTCTGTGGCTATATTTTGCATAATGTGGACAGCTGTAGTGAAACAAATTTGAAATTAATACATCAATTATATAAAAGAGGACTAAAACTTGTTCTATTAAAATCAAGCTCCCTAACAATCAACAATTTTTAGCAAATAATATTCTACTTTCCCAAAACAGACTTTATTTGATAAAGCCATTTTTGTACAGAAAGTAATCAATGGAAATGCCCCTCCGAAAATCACTAATTGCTTCAAAATTAATGAGAACAGGCATAATCACCAACTAACATTTCCAAGACCCAGAAATAATCTTTACAAAACGAGCTGCTTATATTCGGAAGTGATCAATGGAACAAGCTCTCAAGAATTTTAAAATGTATCAAAAATAAGAATCAGTTCAAGACACAGATGAAAAATCATTCAATGAGTAAATGTTTAGGAACTGAATTATAACTCAATTAACTGTGATTATAACAAATGCAACAGCACTTTCTGCATCCCTTGAACATATTTCAGATGTGATTTTTAGGGACTGGAAATAATGCACTGTTACATGCTGTGTGTGTGTGTATGTGAAAGAGAGGGGAAGACGAAGAGTGAGAGATAAAATTTTATTTGTGAAGCTATTGTTAATGCTAATGAAAGCCTGTGAGTAATCTAAAACAAGCACATGCATAATTTACAAATTTTACTAGTGTGGAAAGGAGAAATCCAAATGGATGAAGTGATGATGATATTGACTTGATTTTTTTTAACATGTCCTTATTTTTTTTTTTTTTTTTAATCCAGTTTAACAGGTTTTATGATGAATGTTGCTTTTGATGTTATTAATGATGGATTATTAGTATTATCATAATTGTTACTGTCTTGGTTTGATAGTCTAGCTGACAGTTAAAAAAATTATTGTTAGGTAGGGGTTGTCAATTGTTTCTAAAACTTGTATCATTATCATCATTATTATTGTTTGGCTGATTGTCTATGTTCCTCCCTTCCTCCTTGATACCCCCCTTTCCCCACTCCTTATCAATAGTCTTTTTATTTCTAAATTTTATTTATTTATTTATTCTTTTAGTTATTGTTGTGTTATTGCTTTTGGTGGTGATGGGTAGTTATCATATTATTGTAAATTTTATCATTATTATTATGAATGATTTATTAGATTGAAATTTTGGTTGGTTTGAGTGCTATGGATTGGATATCAATTTTTAGGATATTTTTTTCCTGTTTTTTTTCTGTTTTCATTTTGTTTCTTTGTTTGTTTGTTTGTTTTATAAATATGAAGTATAAATGTAGAAGAATGGATGATATTGTAACCTGATATAATTGTTTGATGTTAATGATTTTTTTCTATGACTTAAAACCCCCCAACTCAAGTGCATATGCGAACGCATATATGCTAAGTGTGAGTGTGTGTGTCAAATCAAATCAAATTTTTATTTCCAGATGGTACATTGAATAAGCATTGATTTGCTTTTTTTCATCAAGCCATCCATCTGAAGAAAAAAAAAGAAGAAAAAAACAAAAGCAGAAAAAAACCCTAACAAACAAGCAAAAAACCCAACAAAACCAACCAACAAACAAAACAAACAAACAAAACAAAACAAAAAAATTTCACCAACATTATTTAACTAACATGATTTCAACAGCCTTAAAAAATAAAATAGGCCTATAGATAATACAAGCAACAACAGTTACAACAAAAACAACCAAAAAAAACCCACTCAAAAGTCACACACTCACACACACACACACACACACACACACACACACACACACACACACACACACACACACACACACACACACACACACACACACACACATGTTGGAAACATTGTTAAAAGAAATTACAAGATATCTGTTCTCCTTGGAGTGATGATGTAATCCATTTATTATCTTTTGA
>CM060346.1:20135287-20140287 GCA_030674155.1 Stramonita haemastoma
GGCTTTTGTCGGAGGGAGAGAGGAAGGTCGTTCCACATCGATGGACCGGAAACAGAGCAAGAGTGGCAGCCTTGAATAGGAATCAAATGCAGGTTGTTGTTTTTATTTATTTTATTCTTTTAAAATTTTTTAATTTTAATTTAATTTTATTCTTTTATATCGAGGATAATGGGATAAGCACTCTTGTGCTTTTTTACATCAAGTCTCCGTGTGTATGCAGTTTTGTAAATCTTGTCATCTGTTCCCACCGGCACACGATGGCCTACTCTTATAAAAGCGGAACAGGATTTAACGTGTGGCAAGATGTTCTGCATGCGTTCGCACACGGGGCCTCAGTTTATAGTCTCATCCGAAGGATTTGGGGAGAGTGGAGTCAGCACTGATGTTAACTCCAGGATAAAAATCTCCTCGACCGGAATCGAACTCGGGTCGCCAAATTGTGTGTGTGTGTGTGTGTGTGTGTGTGTGTGTGTGTGTGTGTGTGTGTGTGTGTGTGTGTGTGTTGCTATTACAGTATTACGTACTGGAAATACAGGAGAAGTTACTGTTGTTGTAGTACTATTAGCAGTACTAGCAACTGCAGTAGTACACAGTAGTGTTAGTAGCACTAGCAGCAGTATTATTACTATTAAGTAGTGCTATGTAAGAAATAATAATAGTACCAGTGATAAAAGCAGTACCAGCAATTTAGCTGTTGCATGAAATGTGAAGTTTTATTTTTTTTTTTTACAAGCTTTGTTTTAAAGTTTGTACTTATAAGTATACTGTCTTACATCAAGATAGGTAATACCAATTGAAATGAAATGCAGAAGGGTAGGTAGACAGAAATTGAGAACATGCTATAGTTAAGAGATAGATAGACAGCCAAGGAGAAAAGAGGGCTGGGTGTGTGTAGGAGATGTGTATTTGTATGTTAGTATATAATTGTTAAATTCATATGATATAAATAATACATTATATACATATATATATGCAAGTCAAGTCATGTCAAACTTTTATTTTCAGATAGCACAATGAATTATTTATAAGCAATATGTTGTTTTTTTTTCTTTCAACGCAACATATAAGAACAAAAATGAAAAAAAAAGAGAAAGAGAACCCCCCCCCCCCCCTTCCAAAAAAGAAAAAAAAAGAGGAAAAAAACAAACACCCTCCTAAAGAAAAAAAAAAAAAAAGAAAAAAAAAAGGAGAAACTTAACACCAAAAATAAACCCCTAAGGAAAAAAATGAGAAAGGAAGGAAAAAGATATGATATTCAAGACAGAAAAAAAAAGAACCCTCCTCCAAAAAAAAGGAAAAGAAAAAAAAAAGAAGACAGTGAATAGCTTAGTTTAAATTATAAAGAAATACTTGAAGGCAACAGCCTGCATACGGAATGACAGTGTCACATATATGATGGGGCAAGAAGCATGTTTACACATTAAGCCCAAACTGAAGTCATCTTACAGTAGGGATACTGTGTGTACACACATGAGCATTCATGTGTGTGTGTGTATGTATGTATGTATGTTTGCACGTGTGTGTGGTGTGTGTGTGTGTGTGTGTGTGTGTGTGTGTGTGTGTGTGTGTGTGTGTGTGTGTGTGTGTGTGTGTGTGTGTGTGTGGGGTGTGTGTGTGTGTGTGTGTGTGTGTTGTGTGTGTGTGTGTGTGTATTTGTGTGTGTGTGTGTGTGTGTGTATTTGCATGTGTGGTGTGTGTGTGTGTGTGTGTGTGTGTGTGTGTGTTGTGTGTGTGTGTGGTGTGTTTGCACATGTGTGTGTGTTGGTGTGTTTGCACACATGTGTGTGTGTGTTGTGTGTGTGTGTGTGTGTGTTTTGCATACATGTACCTCAGCATGTAAGAGAGAGAAAGAGGGAAAGAAAGAGGCTAAACCAACCAACAAACAAGACCGACGCTGCTGAGAAAGAGACCTGAGAGGAATTTATCCCGTAAGGTCATGGCCGTGTATGAAGCCGTAGGTAGCAGGAAAACACTGTTCATTATAATATCCAACAAAGCAGGCTTTGTTTCATCCCAGTTTTCCTCTGGCCAGTTTAACAGAGAATGTCGGCCTGTCTGTCTGTCTGTCTGTCTGTTATGTCTTTATGTCTGTCTCATGTCTGTTTGTCTGTCTTAGTGTCTGTTTGTCTGTCTGTCTGTCTGTCTCAGTGTCTGTCTGTCTGTCTGTTTTGGTGAAGACATGTTTTTGTGTACATGTATATGTGGCCTGGTCATGGGTCTGGCTAACTCAGAGGTCACCACCTTTTGTCAAGTCATCTGTGACCATTTTTACCTGGCTAGGTCACACACCACTCACCCCTGTTTTCCCCCAGGTGATACAGGAACTGAGACACACACAAAGATTAAAAAAATGTTTTCAGTCATAGATCGTATTATAAATTTATGTTTGCATGCATGCATGCAATTTGCATGCACAGACACACAGACACAGACAAAAAGACACAGACACAGACACACGCACACACACACACATGCACACAAACACACACATGCACGCACACACACACACATGCACGCACACACACACACACGCACGCAAGCACGCACGCACGCACTTTGTATTAGAGTGCCCCATTGTGAAGCCTTTTTTACCTGTATTTTCCGGCAGTCTCTGAAAAACGTATTTGAAAGTTCAGAGTTAGTCTTTGCCATTACTAGATGTTTATTGCACAGTCCACTTGAATATTTGTTGTAGTTACATTATTGATGTTTAATGTTCACACTTTGTTAAGTTTAAACTTTTCTCATGTCTAAGATTTTTTTAAACTTAATTTTTGAACAAATTTAAATAAAGTGTTATTACCTTTTATGAACAAAAACATCAACAGACATGCTATCTCTTCAGTCTTTTCTCCTCCCATTCCCTTCTTCAACTTCAATACTTTCGACGTTCCTTGTCTGATATCACTGAGTGTGAACAGACATTAAATTGAAGATAACAACAACAACAACAACAACACACACACACACACACACACACACACACACACACACACACACACACCACACACACACACACACACACACACACACACACATGCCACACACACAAAAAATCAAGTCAAGCCAGATTTAATACTCTTAAAATCATCCCATGAAGGACCAGTACAACACTAACACTGACTGAGTGACAGAAACATCATGTGGTAAGAATTAGACACCAAAAAACCCCCACAAAAACAAACAAACAAATATAAAAAAAAACCCATGAAAAACCTGTGATTAATGTTGTTTTCTGCACATTGTGATTCCTACCAAAGTCATACATGTGCCTGTTGCAACCTGTGACTGGAGAAAAAGAGAGAACTGTAGACTGTATGTGTTGTGTATATGCTGTAACCCATACTAATCGGGTCACCTTGCCTGCTCAAGACACACACTCACGCTACCTGAAAAAAAAAAGTCAGTGCCGTACGTACGTCTCAACAACTCCTCAGGGAGTTAAGGGAGAAGTCAAGTCAAGACTTTGACTTCCATAACTTAAAGACCCCCCCCCCCCAAAAAAGGCCATGATATAATCAGAAGTTCAGTACTCTGTAGTTTAGGTAGGTAGACCTGCACAGAGCAGGAAGTTTAGAAGCACCCTATCTGTACACTTGACTGGCACAGAGACCAGGGAAAAGGACTGTAAATCCCCTTATTAGTCACCTGTAGTGTGTAATCATCCCTTTCCTTCAGCGTGACATGACATTTTTATTGTTTCCCCCCCCCCCCCCCCGCAGCAAGTCTTTGTCTACAAGTTGCAAGTGGGGGCGCATTCAGCAAGTTGACACGTCTTGTCTGTTCAGTGGTTGAAGGATCAGGGTCGTGGTTGGGAGCGGTCTGGGGGCTGGGGTTTGAGTCCCTCTCATCTGTTTGAGGCTCTGTGTGTGTGTGTGTGTGTGTGTGTGTGTGTGTGTGTGTGTGTATACTTTATGTGGTAATAGTTACACACACACACGCATGCACACACACACATGCACGCACGCACACATGCACGCACGCACGCACACACACAGGATAGCCTAGTGGTCAGAACATTGCACTCAGACGAGGTTTTTCTCCTGGAGCTAACATCAGTGCTGACTCCATTGTCCCCCATCCCAAAGTTCTTCAGATGAGACTATAAACCGAGGCCCCGTGTGTGAATGCACTCAGAACATCTTGCGCACTCGTTAAATCCTGTTCTGCTTTTCATAAGAGTAGGCCATTGTGTGCTGGTGGGAGCAGATGACATTTACAAAACTACATACACACAGGGACTGGATGTAAAAAAGCACGCGAGTGCTTATTCCATTA
The DNA here is from genome assembly GCA_030674155.1 of Stramonita haemastoma. Lineage (NCBI taxonomy): Eukaryota > Metazoa > Mollusca > Gastropoda > Neogastropoda > Muricidae > Stramonita > Stramonita haemastoma. The sequence continues at coordinate 20,139,566 of CM060346.1, forward strand.
TCCTCGATATAATAAACGAATAAAATAAAATAAAAATAAAAACGCACACGCACACAAAACACATGGCCTACAGGTAAGGCCTCATGGAAAAGATAAGTGGCTGGTTCGAATCCCACCTGGTAAGGGAACATAGAGAGACGGAGACAGAGAGAGAGAGAGAAAGAGAAAGAGAGAGAGGAGAGAAGAGAGAGAGAGAGAGAGAGAGAGAGAGAGAATGAAATGAAAATGTTTTGATTGAATATCAGCCTTGGGCCACAATTCAAAACGAAGTGGGTTATGTGCATGCATATAACAAATTTGAACAAAATCTCACAACAAAACAACAGTACTCTCACTTGATACAACTCTTCTTTTTTCTCTATTACTTAGTTTACATAAGTTCTGCCGTGGTCTTTCTTCTTCGAACATCATGGAAAAAAATGTTGCTAGCTGCACAGAACATTTACTATGTGTCTGAAGAAGAAAAGGCATAGGCACATGAAGAAGGTCTTTGAGGTAACTGGTTCGCAAATCTGAATGTAATGAACAAATATATATATATGAGATGGTATTCATCTTCAATAACTTTTTTGCACAAAGATCAGTTTTTATCTTGATAGTTGTTGCTGTATCTATTGATACTATTATTTAAAGGAAGAACATTCATTCTGGCCTGTGACAGTGCAACTCTGAAACAATAAATATCAATATTATGAAGATACAATTTTTTTTCAAAAAGTCTT
>CM060346.1:20150287-20190287 GCA_030674155.1 Stramonita haemastoma
GTGTTTGTGTGTGACTCTGTGTGTGTATGTGTGTGTTTGTGTGTGACTCGTGTGCGTTCTGTGGTGTGTGTGTGTGTGTGTGTGTGTGTGTGTGTGTGTGTGTGTGTGTGTGTGTGTGTGTGTGTGTGTTTGTGGGTGACTCTGTGTGTGTGTGTGTGTGTGTGTGTGTGTGTGTGTGTGTGTGTGTGTGTGTGTGTTTTGCATTTTTGTATACTTTTTTTTCATTGAAATTTGCACAGTAAACTTTCAGTCTATGGTGCCTGCGAATGATGAATGGATGTGGGCATTGTATTGATGTCTACACACACACACACACACACACACACACACACACACACACACACACACACACACACACACACACACACACACACACACACACAGAGTTCTTTTGTTGCCTGTCACTGTATGTATTTCACCTGAACTGGGCAAGATTTAGTGGAATGAATAAATACTAAGCTACAGTGATTCCTGTCTTTGAACTGTGTCATGTGTGTGTGTGTATGTGTGTGTGTGTGTGTGTGTGTGTGTGTGTGTGTGTGTGTGTGTGTGTGTGTGTGTGTGTGTAGTGTGTGTGTGATGGTGCATGCTTGTGTGTGTTCTTGTGTGCTTGCATGTGTATGTGTATTTAGTATGTGTGTGTGTGTGTTTTATTTATTAATTTATTTATGTTATTCTTTTATATTGAGGATAATGGAATAAGCACTAATGTGTTTTTTTCATCCAGTGCCCGTGTGTATGCAGTTTTGTAAATATTATCATCCATTCCCACTGGCACACAATGTCATACTCTTACGAAAAGCAGAACCAGATTTAACTTGTGCGCAAGAGGTTCTACGAGCCTTGGTTTACAGTCTCATCCGAAAGACTTTTGGGGAGAGTGGAGTCAGCACTGATGTTAACTCCAGGGGAAAGATCCCCTCAAACAGGAATCGAACTTGGGTCATCAAATTGCGAGCATAATGTTCTGACCTCCAGGCTATCCCATGCATACATGCATGCATGCGTGCGTGCGTGCATGTGTGCGTGCGTGTGTGTTTCATTTATGTATACTTTTTTTTCCATTCAAAATTTGCTATGTACACTTTCAATCTATGATGTCTGTGAATGATGAATGGATGTGAGCATTGTGTTGATATTGTGTGCATAGTTATAAGTAAATGCAGTGCACAACACATAATTATGAATGATTTGAAAAGTGGGCATTCTGTTGAAATATTGTCTGCTTAGTTCTGTTTTTGCATACAAATGATGGGTGTAAAAATACAAATATATATATATATATATTTTTGCAAATGAGATTCAGCACTACACAAATTCGGAATATGAGATTGAGAATGATAGTACTTTAAAAGTAATAGGAACGATAAATATAACACCATTACCAACACCACCACCCTCCAAAGACAAGGATGACAGATTGATGTTGATAAGGATAATGAAATTATTGATGATAATGTTAATGTTGACATTGTATATATATAATCACTTCAAGTCATGGTGATGGTAGATTTTTCTCTGTGAAATTCGGGCTGCTCTCCCTGGGGAGAGTGTGTCACCACAAGAGCAGCGCCACTGATTTTTTTTTTTTTCTGACTGCAACTGTATGTTTACCTATCACAGTTTGTTTTTTTTTTCTACAGAATTTTTGCCGGGGACAACTCTCTTGTTGCCTTTGGTTCTTTGTCATGCACTAAATACGTGTTGCACATTGGACCTCAGTATATTGTCTCATCCGAGAGACTAGCATCCAGATCACCACTCAGGGTCCAGTGGATGGGGGATTGAAAAGTTTGGGGCACAAACAGGGGGATCAAACCCAGACTTTTTTCCTAATTGCAGACAGGTGTGTTACCTCTAGACCACCACCGATCCACTGATGTCAGTGATGAGGACTATGATAATGCATGACGCCAGCCCCATGAAGCCTTTTTTTTTTTCATTATCGATTGGTTTATGTTGCAGTACATCTTCACAGACGTCGATCAGAAGTGCGTGTTTACCACACGAGACTATGCCGTGACCTTCACCTCTGTGTGCGGGTTGTCCTTCCGACCCAAGACGGTGTCCTTGAACCCTCACAATGTCAACCACATCTTGGCCTTTGACGAGGATGACCCTCACTCACCAGTGAGTAAACATGGAAAAAAAGGGAGGGGGGGGGGATAGGGGGGGGGGGAGACAAAACCTGACTGTTTTTGTATGCAGAACTGACGGAGCGTAGCTGAGTGATTAAGACAGCTTTGACTCCAGTCCCCTGGGTCCATAAAGTCATGTGTTCAAAGCCTGGTAGCTGTATCTAGTCAATTTAAGGGTGGGATTTTTTTTTTTTTTTTTTAACAGTCTCCCAGGACGACTTAAAATGCAGACCTGCCAGTACTTTAATTTCCTTTGAGGGATATACACATGCAGAAGATAAAATATTCCTGTTCAGTATCCCATATAGCTCATGTCAGTATTCAATGGGTTAGGAAAACACACATACCCAGCATGCATCCTGTATAAAAAAAATGAGCTGCTCTGCTGTTGGAATTCAGTGTGTCAGTTGAGGCCAGTGGGCTGACATCCTGCCATGTTAAAAGTACAGGAGAAAACAAAGTGCCAAGCATCCCACCCAGTAAGGGGACACAGAGAAGAAAGAAGAGAGAGAGAGAGAGAGAGAGAGAGAGAGAGAGAGAGAGAGAGAGAGAGAGAGAGAGAGAGAGAGAGAGAATGTAAGATTGGGGGTACTCTTTGTGATATCACACCCATGTTATGCTCAGTCACGGGTGTTCGATAAAGAAGTTTGAGTTAGTGGTGGGGAGGTGGGGCAATATTTATATATAATTACACATATATATATATGTATATATATGTATATATACATGTATATATCTATCTATGTATATTTATATATCTATCTATAACAACTGAATGCTGAAATTAGACTGTGATTGAATCTGTTTGTTTATACATACACTTAAAATTAAATGTGCTTGTAGTCAGAATGCATTGGAGCCCTCAGGGTTGGGGGGTTGGTGGGAGAAGGTTGTTGGAGGGGCGGTGTGGGGATCATCACCCTGAGTGGGTGTTTTCTCTCAGCCTGGGCTTTGTGGCCAAGATATACCTGGGCTTTATCCCAGTTCTGGACTAAACCAGTGATGCTGGGGCAACATCAAAGTGAGAGGCTGTATGATCAGTGGCTTTATCCCAGTTGTGGACTAAACCAGTGATGCTAGGGGCAACATCAAAGTGAGAGGCTGTATGATCAGTGGCTTTATCCCAGTTGTGGACTAAACCATTGATGCTGGGGGCAACAACAAAGTGAGAGGCTGTATGATCAGTGGCTTTATCCCAGTTCTTGACTAAACCATTGATGCTAGGGGCAACATCAAAGTGAGAGGCTGTATGATCAGTGGCTTTATCCCAGTTGTGGACTAAACCATTGATGCTAGGGGCAACATCAAAGTGAGAGGCTGTATGATCAGTGGCTTTATCCCAGTTGTGGACTAACCATTGATGCTAGGGGCAACATCAAAGTGAGAGGCTGTATGATCAGTGGCTTTATCCCAGTTGTGGACTAAACCATTGATGCTGGGGGCAACAACAAAGTGAGAGGCTGTATGATCAGTGGCTTTATCCCAGTTGTGGACTAAACCATTGATGCTGGGGGCAACAACAAAGTGAGAGGCTGTATGATCAGTGGCTTTATCCCAGTTCTTGACTAAACCATTGATGCTGGGGGGCAACATCAAAGTGATAGGCTGTATGATAAGTGGCTTTATCCCAGTTCTTGACTAAACCATTGATGCTGGGGGCAACTTCAAAGTGAGAGGCTGTATGATCAGTGGCTTTATCCCAGTTCTTGACTAAACCATTGATGCTGGGGGCAACAGCAAAGTGAGAGGCTGTATGATCAGTGGTTTTCTCATTTGTGGAATTCCACTTTACAGCTTAGTCTTTAGCAATCGACTACGACTGTCTGACTAGGGGGCTTGACTTGCGCAGTCCTTATGTGCAGCAGCCCAGGGGGCTTGTTGGCCTTTGGAGAACATCTCCAACACTGACTGTCCTTATGCCCTCTTGGCCGAGAGAGTGGGGGTGTACTGTGGGCAAGGCATCTCCACTATAATCAAATTTCTGCCTAGTTTCCGAAACAGCAGCTGCCTCCTCTGCTGTTCTGGTGGTCATCATCGAACACGACGGACAAACAAACAACATCAGCAATCATTGTCCTCAGTAGGGGATTTAGTAGGTGGTGTCCTATGCATGTTCACTTAGTACGGGCACCACTGAACACCCCCAGAATGACCCAGCAGCAGAGCAGAGTCCCTATGGCTTGTGGCCCTACCGTGGCCTGGACATAGATAAGCTCTCTGTGGACCTGTGAATTTGAGGATGCCACATAACAGATTTTGGGTACGGATGGGGCAGGGGGGGGATTGAAAAAAGCAGTAGGGGAAAAGCAGGACAGGAACGTCACAGAAAGGAAAGATGACGAAGAAAAAAAGAATCTAGATGAGTAACCACATACAGACTTACTCCCTCTTCCTCTCCCTCCCCCTCCCCCCCCTTTCCTTTATTTTTATTCCTCGGCTAGAGTTCCAGGTGAGATTTTTTTTGCATGTGCGACTGTTTTTTAAAAAATTTTTTTTTTACCCACCATTAAATAAGGTAGCCACATTGTGACTTTGGGGATAGTGAAAGCTTTAACACTAGCGGTGACTGACATTGGGCATGATGGGTGTGTCTGCCAGCTGTACGTGTCTGAGGACTTCGGGAGCAGCTGGCGTCTGATACGCGATGAAGTCAAATCCTTCTTCTGGTAAGTGGCTGCTTTCCCGTTTTGTGTGTGGGCAGGAGTGGAGTGGGGGAGGTGGAAGGGGAATGGGGGAACTGAATTAATTTTAAAAAAGAGGCTGAATGAGGATGGGGGCTCTCCCTTGTGGGGATGCCAGGGACTTGTCACTAGAAATAGCATCCCCACCTTTTGGAAAGTGCGTGCTAAGAATTCCCTCTTTTCTATCCCTCTCTGCCTTGTTTCTTTCCTTTCTGTCACCTCTGTCTTGTCTGGGTTTTTTTTTTTGCCTTCTTGGTCCATTTTTCTGCCTTTTTTCCCAGAAAGACTTCAAAGATAACAATTCTCACCCCTGCCAAAGTCGGATGCGCTGGGCCTGACTGTCAGGCGCTTGACGGCAGTGCAATGCATTTTCACTCCTGTGACAGACAACAAAGTTGCTGTTTGAGTGTTCAACAAAGAAGAAGAAGAAGTATGGGGGAATTTCACGTCAGAACACACATGAAGTGCCAGTGGTTGACTGCAAGCACAGTGCCAAGGCCTGCCTCAAAATGTTCATGTGGAAGAGGAGGCCAGCTATGGCCAGTGGCATGGATGAAAGAACGTACCTAGCATGCAGCCCACAGCCTGGAGAGAGAGCTCCACCAGTTTCAGCTTGCTCCAGGCCACATTGAAAAATTTTCAGTGCAGTGCCCCAACATCTCATTAGCCCTCTTAGTCCCAACCTGGGATTTGCCGAGATTAAATAATTGCCCCCCCAATCTGAACCAGGATTTGCCAGGGTTCACACACAGTAGTTTTCCATCACGCAGTGACCATTACTGATCGCTACCACATGCCGAAGCTCTATCAGGTCCAGAGGCACGGTGCCTGTGGTGAGAGTCTGGAAGTCTAGCTGGTATGTACTTAGAAGGAGAAAAAGGCCGCGAGCATGTGTGCCTGACCTGATTTTGTAATGGAATGTGAAATCTAGGGGCAGTTTGTGTTCAGAGTCCAAATGTAAGTGGGTTAAGGAGTTAACTCCTGTCTTCCTGCATCATGAGTCTTACATGACATGCTGTGTGTTCACAGAGACACGGCATGAAAACTTCTTGAAAGCTCGTTTTGGTTTGACTGAACTGGTGTTTGAAACACACCACCAGTGTGCATGTGCCTTTAAAAAATGTTTTAAAATACCTTTTGTAAAAATGTTGTTACCCATTCCTAACTGGCACGAAATTGCCTTCTCTACCGATAGGTGGCATGGGTTTTAAATGTGTGAGCAAGATGTTATGTGTGAATTCATTCATGGTGCCTTGGTTTACAGTCCCATATGAAAGACTGTCTGGGGGAGTGGAGTCGGTGCTGATGTTAACCCCAAAGGAAAAATCCCCTTGAAGGGGTACCTTGGTGCTGGCTCATCCTGAGCAGTCGGATTACAGAAGAATCAGAATCCGAAAGAATCAGAAATTATTTATTGCCATAAAAGTCACATGGACTTATTGACACAACAAAATAAACCAACATAATTCATCAATACGACATATTATTCACTGGTCAGCATGACTGAAATGATGTGCCAGGCAAAAACCACATAAAACCACCACAAAGCAAAACCATGTTGCATTCTATCTTATTTCAATTGTTCTCTTTTTTCAAAACAGGCACAAACATATTGAATGATTTTCAGCTTGATGATTATCGGTTAGAAAAACATTGCTTAATTTGTCTATACCATTCCTATATTCTTTGACACCAGATTTCAGATTTAGCAATAAGTTTTTTCTTTGTTCAGTATATAAGATACACTCATCCAGTAAATGAAACTCGTCTTCTATTTTGTTGCAGTATTGACAAGTTCTGTTCTCTCTTGGTATATTCTTATGTCTTCCTTTTTCTATCATTAAATCATGGCAACTTGTACGAAATTTACAAAATGTTTTTCCTATGGTTTTTGTTTTCACAGTTAATCAGATATGGCTCTAGTCTATATTCTTTAGTCACAAAATTATAAAAGTTAGTTTTTTTGACTCTTGTTACTGGTTAATCCAAAATGTTTTATATAAACTCTCAAGTTTTGCTTGTATTGCATGGCACAATCGGTGTACATCAAGTGTACTTTGGTTTTCCCATACATGTTTAAAACCAATTTTACAGAGAACATTTTTAACTGTGCTAATCCAACGATCATATTCATTATTTTGATACATATAGTCATACAATATTTTAACATGTGAGTTTTTGTCTTTCTCTGTTACATGTATCCAAAAAGACATTAACTGACTAAGTATTTTGATAGTCAATGGAAATCGTCCAAGTTCTCCTAAAGTGGGTAATGCCATCGCTTTTTTATGTATTCCCAAAGTTTGCTTACCAAAGTTTACATGAATATTTTCATAAAGATATTTTCTTGTTGTGCTTAATTTAAATAAATCGTGAATATGAAAGTCTGATTGGCCATTGAAACAAATAGGAAACCATACTTCTGCTCCATAAGTTAAGATGGGGGTTATCAATGAATCAATAAAATGCATTATGATATTAGCCATAACCCCTTGCCCATCAAAGCATGAGCTGCTTTATTGCTTTGCTTTGCCAAATGTTCCTGGGTTGCTTGAAATTTCCCGTTCTGGTGAAATACTACACCCAGGTATTTATAAGTTTTAGTTGTTTCAATTAGATGTTCTCCACATTGGAAATGAATTGGAATTTTAGAGGGTGATTTGGTGAAAACTACTACTTTTGTTTTTGTTCTGTTTACTTTTAGTCCCCGTTTGGAACAGTAACCATTTAATCTATCTAGTTTAGCTTGCAGTCCTAATTTTGGTTGTTGATAACAGTGCTAGGTCATCAGCATAGAGCAAACATGGAATTTTATCTTCTGCAGTAATATACGGTGAGTCTTTTTCATCAAGGATCTGAACAAGATCATTTATGTAAACATTAAATAATGTAGGACTGAGTGTGCTGCCTTGATGCACCCCCTTTTTTACAGAAGCGAACTTGGTTTTGTTGAGTTAACTTCGATAAGCCATGTTGCTTCCTGTGTCACAGAGCAGTTAGTGTTTTTCTTGTCTCTTTTCTGTCCCCTTGGTCCATTCTCCTGCCTTCCCCCCCCCCCCCCCCCCCAAAAAAGATTGACCCAATTTTTCAGCAAGCCATTCAGATTAACACCTCCCTTCCTCCCCCTAAACTCCCCCCCCCAACCCCCCAACCCCCCTCCATAACACCACCACCAAAACCTATTTTCTTTCTGACTTAACCCTTTCTCAGCCTCTTTCTCTGCTGAGAAATGTCTCAAGCGTGGATCCTCCTGTGGGGATGCCGGGGGCTCTTTCAGTATAAACAGCATCCCCACCTTCTAAAAAAAATTCTGTGCTAGACATTTCCACTTTTCTATCTTTCTCTTTGTTTCTGTCTTTCTCCTCATCTTTCTATAATTTTTTGGTGCTTATTTTCTGCCTTCCCAGTCCACTCTCCTGCCTTTTTTCAAGCAACTCTTTCAAACAATTTTCTGTTTTCATTATATGACACTCTGACTCTGCCTGTGTTTATTTTGTTCTGGCGACCAGGTATTCATTCGTTCATTTTATTCATTCATTTTTTTTCTTTTATATTGAGGATAATGGAATAAGCAATCATATGCTTTTTTTTTACATCCAGTCTCCGCGTGTATGCAGTATTGTAAATGTCATCTGTTCCCACCGGCACATGATGGCCTACTCTACGAAAAGCGGAACAGGATTTAACGTGTGCACAAGATGTTCTGTGTGTGTTCACACACGGGGCCTCAGTTTATAGTCTCATCTGAAAGGCTGTTGGGAGGAGTGGAGTCAGCACTGATACTAACTCCAGAGGAAAAATCCCCACGACTGGAATCGAACCCGGGTCGTTAAATTGCGAGCGCAATGTTCTGACCACTAAGCTATATCCTGCTCCAGGTAGTGAGACTTAGACACTGGGATGGGCACAGGATGTCCATTCTGCAGTGGTATTTGCCCTTGTGGCACTTTTTAGTATATTTTTGTACTATAACATGTTTGTTATCCTTTTTTACTTTTTTTTTTTTTGTAATTTGGGGATGATAAATTAAGCGGAATGGCTGGCGTCCTCAGCACAGTCTGGTTTATTTGCCTTAAGGAATGAAGTAATTTATTTATTTATTTATTTATAACGAGGATAATGGATAAGCACTCATGTGTTTTTTTACACCCAGTCCCCGTGCGTATGCAGTTTTTGTAAATAATGTCATCTGTTCCCATTGGCACAAGATGGCCAACTCTTATGCAAAACGGAACAGGATTTAATGTGTGCGCAAGATATTTGCGTGTATTTGCACACGGGGCCTCGGTTTATAATGTCATCCAAAGGATTTTTGGGGGAAGTGGAGTCAGCACTGAATTTAGGTATTGTGTCCTTTAATGTTGCTGTTTTTTTTCAGATGGACGGTGTTAGATATTTGGAAGTGTTAGGATGTGTTGGTTTTGAAACTGCATTTGAGTGTTACTGAAGCCACTGAAACTGAGCGAGGTGACAGCCCTGATATGGCTTTTGTGGTCCGTAGGAAGTGTGGGGAGTGGAGGAAGCTGGTTTGAAAATCTTCATTTATGCCCCCACGGTCCACAGGACTGCGGGACAGGTGAAGGTGAAGAAGGGCTATAAGCAGTATTATGATTATGACTCAAGTGTGGAGAATGAGATTACATAGTTTTAACTGTGGGGGGGGGGGGGTCATTAAGGCAAGACACGAGTCCAAAAGTGGCCAAAATCAATGTTTTTTTTAGAAATAAAAAAATGCTGGATACATTTATGGAGATTTCCCTGTGTGAATTTAAAGAATTCAGACCATAAAGTATCTTCTTCTTCTCTTCTCCTCATTGGTTTAATGTCCGTTCACTACAAGGTGATTTAGACAATGGTACATTCATGTTAAGAATGCACTGAAAAGGGATAGGGAAAAAGTGAAAGGATAAGAAGATAATGGATGATGATAAGTTTATACAATTTCATTTATAGTAACTGACCTACTGGTGACTGCAAATACTTGCTGCAACTGATATTAGACATGCGACTCGGAATCATACAGAACACTTTGGAAATTTCCGTATTTTTCCTTAGACTATCCCTTTGCTTGTATACGAGGCAATGAGCACAGGGCAATCAAACAGTATATGGTGGACTGATATAATAGCAGAACAAGTGCAGAAAACATTTTTTGAATATTTAGTTTCCAAGCATTAGACGTAATTTATGAATTATAATTTCTGTATTTCGTGGCAACACAAACGATTAAGTGAAATCTAAAAAACTTGAATATACAGAGTTTGCAAGAATTGAAATAATTTCAAATGAAGATAAACGTATGTCACTGTACATTCTGAAGCACCATAAAGATGTCTGTAGAAACAGTTATTCATACTTGTTATAGATAAAAAAGGTTTAGGAGTTTGAAATATGAGTTTTGGTAGCCATATGGATTGTTTCTATGGCAACAGTGCAGAAAACGTGAGGAATTCTTTGATTTTTAGGCTTTTTTACAAGCGATGCCTTTCAAAACATGGCATAACTTTTTAAAACATGGGCTTGGAAACAAAATGTCATCAGTTTCGACCCACCCCCATGTCCCCCACCTTAATGAATTAAGTAAGGAGGAAGTTGGTCAGTGCTGTGTGTGTGTGTGTGAGCAGGGGGGTGTCGCCCTATGACCGGCAGAACACGGTGTATGTGGAGGAGAGGCGGGGCAGTAGGGGCAGTGCTGTTCTGCGCAGCCACGACTACTTCAGCAATGTGGAGATCGTCATCAGCGGCGTGGAGGACTTCCAGCTGCAGGAGCAGTACCTCTTTGCCACCAAGAGACAGGTGTGTGTGTAGAGGAGCTTGAGTGCTCTGTGTGTGTGTGTGTGTGTGTGTGTGTGTGTGTGTGTGTGTGTGTGTGTGTGTGTGTGTGTGTGTGCACGTGTGTGCGTGTGTGTGCGTGTGTGTGCGTGTGTGTGTGTGTGTGTATGTGTGTGTGCGTGTGTGTGCGTGTGTGTGTCACTGTGTGTGTGTGTGTGTGTGTGTGCGTGCGTGCGTGCAAGGAGTCTTTTTCTGTTTTATTTCATTCCTCGCTAGAGCCATGAGGTTCACCAATGGTAAGATTTTTTTTATGTATGTGATTTAAATTTGTTTTGGTCCTACCATTTAGGTAGCTGCATTCTGACTTTAGGGATGGTGTCTAAACATGACACCTGTGTGCATGTGTTTAAAAAAGGTTTTGTCATCTGTTCTTACTGGCACAAAATGGTTGACTCTTCTGAAAGGCGGAACAGGTTTTTTAATTTTTTAACATGTGTGCAAGATGTTTTGCATGCATTTGCTTGCATGGCCTTGGTTTATAATCTCATCCGAAGGACTTTGATGAAGTTCAGTATGATTTTCTTGTCAAACTGGGAAGAAAGGGCAGAGCTGGGAATCGAACCCAGAACTTCAGGGTTTACTCGTTAGCAGACAAACGTCTTAACCATCCTGCCACCTTCCTTCTTGTGCATGGAATTGGCATTGTCTGTATCTGTCTGTTAGGGATTTGAAAGGTACATCAACAGTCTGATAGGAAATTACATGGTGCATCAAATTAGCATTGTTAATTATGGAGTTACATTGTATATCAAATCAGAATTGTATTATTGTGCATGATAGTCTGTTAAGGTGTATGAAATTGTAATATTGTGCATGATAGTCTGATAGGAAATTACAAGATGCATCAAATTGAAATGGTTCATTAGGGAGTAATATTGTATATCAAATCGGAATTGTATTATTGTGCATGATAGTCTGTTCAGGTGCATCAAATTGTAATATTGTGCATGATAGTCTGATAGGAAATGACAAGATGCATCAAATTAGCATTGTTCATTAGGGAGTAACATTGTATATCAAATCGGAATTGTATTATTGTGCATGATAGTCTGTTCAGGTGCATCAAATCAGAATTGTCTGTTAGGGAATCACAAGGTACATCAAATCAGAATTGTCTGTGATAGTCATTTAAAAGTATGAACAACTCTTTTATTCAACAGCCATGAAGAGTGATCAACATTGTTGAAATTATCGATATTAATGGAAAAAAAACCTATACAAAAACGTACAAAGAATTTGAAAGTATACAAACATCAAACAAACAATTTTTGTTGAAATATCTGGTTGAATGGTGCATGAAAATTAAGTAGTTCTGTGGTGATTCTGTTTATTGATATAAAAAAAGTTCTCCATTATCCCAAAAGGGACAACAGAAAATTAAGAATTTGATTTTGAATGTATTTGTTCACAACAATATAATACAGTACAGTACAGTACAGTACAGTACAGTACAGTACAGTACAGTACAGTACAGTACAGTACAGTACAATACCATACAATTCAATACAATACAGTACAGTACAGTACAATTTAATGCAATGTAAAGTAGTGCAATGTGTTGCAATAGAACACAATAGAATAGAATAGAATACAATATAATGCAATGCAATGCATTGCAATGCAATGCAATACCATTCAGTTAAGTTCAATTCAAGTACTTTTATCATCTCATAAGTAGAGAAATTCTCATGGGTTACAAGGCACACATACTTAAAAAACGGTAAACAGAAAAACATTTATCGCAGAAAAACACCACAACACAGTATCTGAACATTAGCAGGCGCACACACATACATACATAATACCATAACAATCTTTTAAGCATACACTACAGTAGTACCCTACAAACAAGGCACATGGTAAGTCAAGTCAAGTCAAGTCAAGTCAAGTCAAAATTTTATTTCCAGATGGTACATTGAGTAAGCAATAAATTTGCTTTTTTTCATCAAGCCATCTGTCTAGCAAAAAAATCAACAACAACAAAAAAAAAATCTCCACCCCCCAAAAACAACAACAACAACAACAACACCCCCCCCCCCCCCCCCCAAACACTTAAACAAAAAGCAGACAAACTAACACAAATGAAGCAGCAAGCAAACAAGCAAAATACAACCAAGAAAACCTCACCCAAAAATATTTTTAGCTACAACATTGTTACAACTTGGAACAACAAAATAAACTCAAAAGGAACTAAAGAAAATATAATGGTAATAATAATAATGATCATCATCATAACAATAATAGGAACATCAATAGTAATAACAATAATGATAATGATAATGCACTGTAAGCTATATTGATGGTGATGGTGGTTGCAGCACCTGTTGGGCTCCCACAACCCGCAAGGCACCCTGCAGTTCTGGGTGTCCTACAAGAGGCAGGAATTTGTCAACGCCCAGTTCCCTGTCAGCCACGACCATTCTGTAAGTAGTTCTTTGTTTTTTTAGTTCTATTTTAGTCTTTTATTTCAAGGATGATGGAACAAGCACTCATGTTTTTTTTTTTTTTTTTTTTTTTTTTTTTTAACATTCAGTCCCTGTGTGTATGTAAATTTGGTTAGGTTTGGTCAATTTTTGTCATACAACGGCCTTTATCTTTCAAAAAGCAGAACAGGTTTTAACGTGTGTGCAAGATGTTCTACGTGCGTTGGCACATTCGACCTCGATTTATAGTCTTATCCGAAGGACTTTTGGGGAGAGTGGAGTCAGCATTGATGTTCACTCCAGGGGGGGGGGGGGGAAGTCGCCAACCTTGAACAAGTTCGAACCCGGGTCAGTAGATTACATGCGCAATGTTCTAACTAACCACTAGGCTATCCTGTCCCTGTAAACAGCCCTGGTAGGGTTCAGGTGAGGGGTGTACATGACTGTCACAGTGGAGCAATAGCTGTGGCTTCAGGTGGGTTGTTGGGCAGGAGTGTATCCTACCAGCTTCAACTTGTTTTAGACCTACTGCAGGAGTCCTCTGTACCCTCTTTTCTTTACCTGTAGAGTCTTAAAATACCTGGATATTTTTACCATTGCGGTTGATTATGAATGTTGTTATGTGATACTCCTTTGATATGATTCATTACTCTGCTGAATCATATAGTTGTTTATATACAGTGGCATTGTCTTGATGTTGTTGTCTGGTCAGTTAGAGTCTTTTGTCTTAAAAAAAAAAAACCCACCGAGTTTTTGCGTTTTTTTCTTATTACATGCATGTATGTGGGCACACGTGTACAGTTGCACACACAGATGCTCACAACACTTGCAGTTTGTGTACTTGTTTGTTTGTTTCTTCTCTCACACTCACACGCATGCACACACAACATGCATGCACGCACGCACGCACGCACACAAACACATACACACACAACCCTCCCACCCTTAAACAAACATATGCCATATGCATGCACGCGCATGCATGCAGGCCACACATACGCATGTGTGTGCACGCCTTGCATGCACGCACGCACATGCACACACACATGCATGCGCACACATGCCTCCCCCCCTCACACACACACACACACATCAACTTGTTGAAATCGGGCCTAGGAGGTCAACCTTACTACCCATAAAATATGGAATACCACAGGGATCAATACTAGGACCACTTCTTTTCTCTATATTAACGACCTACCTCTGCATATCCATTGTTCATGTCAAATGTTTTGCTGATGATACATCAATTCAATGTAACAACGATGATCCAAACCAGCTTGTGAATGATATGCAGGCAGATATCAATAAACTTATCGAATGGACAGAACTCAATCATATGTCTCTTAATTCAAATAAAACAAAATGTATGTTTATAACCACTCGGCAAAAAAGACAGAAATTGCGTTCTCCATTCGGGCCAATATATGTCCATGGACGACAAATTGAAGAAGTTGTCTCACACAAAGTACTAGGTGCAGTGATTGACAACAACTTGTCTTGGTCAGATCACATAGCCACGTTAGGAAAACGAATCTCAGTAAGATTATATCAACTTAGAAAAATCAAGAATTTTCTAAAGCTACAGTCACGAAAACTATTCTTTCACGCCCATATTCTATCTCTTATAAATTATGTCTCTACCATATGGAATAGTGCAAGCGAAACAAACTTAAAGCATATAAACCGCCTGCACAAAAGAGCTGTGAAACTTATCCGTTTGAATCCTAATACACTGACCACCACCAACTATAAAGAACTAGATATTCTTCCACTCAAAGACAGACTGCAGTTCAACAAGTATCTATGTATGTACAATATATTAAACGGGAAAGCCCCAAAGAAAATCTTGGAAAATTTTGCTGTCAATAAAAACAGGCCTACCCATAGACTGTTTTTGCCCAGGCCCCATAACAATCTCTATAAATCCAGCCTTGCTTATTCAGGAAGAACATTGTGGAATAAACTGCCTTCCTTTCTAAAATCAGTTCCTTCAAAACAAATGTTTAAGAAACTTTTGAAGAAACATCTGATGGACAAATTATAAGCCCACCCTTATGCTTGACACATTTGGCTGCTTTTTTGTTATTCATACCCATGTTATTTTGTATTTCTATTATTTTGTATGTATGACTTGAGTATGTTACTGTTTTGAGTTGTTGTGAGATTCTGTTTGGATGAAAATCCTCATTTTATTTCAGTTTTCAACCAAGGTTGATATTTGTATTTGATTGTTTTAGAAGTCAATTTTCTTGATTTTTTTGTGAGGGCAGGATGAAAAAAAGTTGTGTAAACTTAATCTTTTACCCTCAATAAAGATCATTGTGACTTGACTTGACTTGACTTGACACACACACCCCTCCCACCCTCACAAACACCTCCCCCCCCCCCTCCCACCACACACACGCACACAAACCTTGGCCCGGTGGGCAAACACACACAGAACACCTTACACACATGTAAAATCCTGTTCTGCTTTTCAGAAGAGTAGGCCATTGTGTGCCGGTTGGTATGGGTGATAAAATTGACAAAACTACATACACACAGGGTAGGTAAAAAGGTAAAGGTGTACCTGTGGACTGGATGTAAAAAAGCATATTAGTGCTTATTTCATTATCCTCAGTATACAAAGAATAAATTTTAAAAAAGTAAAATAAATAAATACACTCACACACACTCACACACTCACACAACACTCACACACTCACACACACACACACACTCACTCACGCACACAACGTACTCACACTCACACTCACACTCACACTCACTCACTCACTCACTCACTCACTCACTCACTCACTCACTCACTCACTCACACACACACACACACACACACAAACACACACACACACACACACACACACACACACACACACACACACACACACACACACACACACACACACACACACACACAGGGGGACGCAATAGCCTAGTGGTCAGAACATTGTGCTGGCAATTTGACGACCTGAATTCGATTCCTGTTGGAGGGGATTTTTCCCCTGGAGTTAACATCAGTGCTGACTCTACTCTCCCCAAAAGTCTTTCGGATGAGACTGTGATCCGAGGCCCTATGTGTGAACGCATGCAGAACAGCTTGCGCAGATGTTAAATCCTGTTCCGCTTTTTGTAAGAGTAGGCCATCGTGTGGCGGTGGGAACAGATGACATTTACAAAACTGCATACACACAGGGACTGGATGTAAAAAAGCAAAAGAGTGCTTATTCCATTATGCTCAGTATAAAAGAATAAAATAAATAAAATTAAAAACACACACACACACACACACACACACACACACACACACCACCACCCCCCCCCCCCCCCCCACTCAGCCCCCCCCTCCCCCCCCCCCCCCCACAACACACACACATCACCCCCCCAAATCTTCCTCACCCATATATATAAATATATATATATATATATATATATATATATATATATATATATATATATATATATATCTCTCTCTCTCTCTCTCTCTCTCTCTCTCTCTCTCTCTCTCATGATACGAACCTTGCACAACCTCTTATCCATTCATTGCTTGTTTCTCTCTCTCCTTCTTCTCCTCCTGCTGCATCCCCCCCTCCACCCCCCCCCCTTTCCCCCCACCCCCCTCCCCACCCCCCCACAGGACTACTACGTGGCGGATGCCTCCGAGGGCCAGGTGCTGCTGTGCGTGGTGCACAATGCCAGCGACACCAACCTCTACGTCTCGGACGTGCAGGGGGCTCGATTCTCCCTCTCCCTGCGTCGCGTCGTCTATTTCAACCCCAAAGGGGCCAACAAGGACACCTGGCTGAGGTGAGTGTGTGTGTTGTGTGTGTGTGTTTGTTGTGTGTGTTGTGTGTGTTGTGTGTGTGTGTTCGATTCATTTTACGTCTTTTCACAAAATGTGATATTAGACATTTAAAAAAATAAATAAAATAAAAATAAAAAATAAAAAAAAAAGGAAAAGAAATGTGTGTGAGTGTGTATGTGGGGAGGGGGGTGGGGGTAGGGGGGAGGAGTTTTGGAAGTGGGGAAGGGGGTTAATTCACAAAATCTACACAGAACAGTTAAGAAAAAACAAAAAACAAAAATACAAATGTATATAATTCTTGAATACAAAATAGTAAAAATTCCAAATTCTGAACAGAATCTAACGCATGAACAATAAAACTATTTACAACCATAACCAACAAGAGAAAAATCTGATCAACAATGGGAAATGTCTTTTAAGTCCGTAATAATCATAATAAAGAACCAATAGGACAGTGCAGTAATGATTTGAAAAATGTATACCTCAGTAATGGATCATTGAATATCTCTGATGAGGATGATGAGGTAAGAACAGGTATATAACTTTTCAGCATGCTGCATATCAATATATGATCAACAGTTATACTATGTCCACATATGCAAGATACATGTCCAACATATTTTGTTTTAAAACAGTTCATTTCCCATCTGCAAGCCAGAGAAACAATTTCTTTTATACAATAAAAATCTGTTTCATATATTTTAACAAAAGACTGAAATTTTACCATCCCTTCATATACACCTAAACAACCAAGTTTCTTTTTTTCATATTGGAATAACTTTTGTTGTGTGTGTGTGTGTGTGTGTGTGTGTGTGTGTGTATTGCGTGTGTGTGTGTGTATGTGCATGCATGCGCGTGCATACATGCGCGTGCGTACATGAGAGTGCATGTGTGTGTGCATGCATGCATGCGCGTATGTGTGTGTGTGTATGTGTTGTGTTGCGTATGTGTGTGGGTGTGTGCATGTGTGTGTGAGGAGGGAGGGAGGGAGGGGAACCCAAAAAGACAGGGGCGGGGATAGGGGGATGTGGGGGGGGGGGGGGGGGAGTAGGGAGGGCAGAGATGAAGGGATAGAAGAGGTGGAAATGGTTGGACTGTTCTGTCTTCTTCCTTGCCGAAAGCTGCGTGACTGAAAGCGGTATGCAATGGAATGCGACACAGTGCACAGCAATGCAGTGCGATACAACACAGTGCGATACAGAGCAGCGGGATCCGCTTTGATAAAATACAGTGCAATGTGGTATGATACAATGCAATGCATGACAAGACAATGCAATGTGATTCAATGCAATGCAAAACAATGCAGAGTGACACAAATGTAATTCTGATAGAATGCAGTACAATGCAATGCAGTGCAACACACTGCGAGACAAGACTGTGCAGTGCAGTGTGATACAATACGAGGTAATACAAAACAAAACAATACAACAGGGTTTTCTTTTTGGTTTTGAGATCAGATTTTCAGTTTTTCCATCGTGCAACTAGGGAGTGATAAAATCACAACCGTAGGTCAAGGAGCACTGAAGTGGGAATCTTTTGCTTTCCTGTTGCTGTTTATTGATGGACATGATTTGGGCAGGCATTAGTCTCTCTCTGTCTCTCTGTCTCTCTGTCTGTCTCTCTGTCTCTCTATCTCTCTGTCTTTGTCTCTGTCTGTCTCTGTCTCTCTGTCTGTCTCTCTATCTGTGCATTTCAGTTTTGATTTTTCTTTTCTTTTCTTTGTATTTACAAGGTGATTTGTAACTGTATAGATGCCAGTGTTAACGCTTGTTGATGATAAATGAGTGGATCCTTTCTTTTTGCCAAACGTAATTGTACTGATCACATATTTCCCTTTTTGTGTACTGTTTCACAAAAAATGTATTTGTGTTACCTCCCTTGTCATAAAGCCCTGTTAGGCAATGACAGTAAACTGTTAACCCTCTTAGTCTTGAAACAGGATTTGCCGGGATTGAATAATTACCCCCCCTGAATCCTGAACTGGGATTTGCTGGGGTTTACACACAGTAGATTTCCATCATGCTGTGACCATCACTAATTGCTACCACATGCCAAAGCTCCACCAGACTAGAGGTAGAACTCCTGCTGAGAGTCTGGAAGTAATTCTAGCTGCTGGTATGTACTTAGAAGGAGGGAAAGGCCAGCGAGCATGACTGTGTGCCTGACCTGATTTCGTAATGGAATGCGAAATCTAGGGGCAATTTGTGTTCAGAGAATTTATTTATTTTTATTTATTTATTCTTTTATATCGAGGGTAATGGAATAAGCACTCATGTACTTTTTTTTTTACATCCAGTCCCCGTGTGTTTGCAGCTTTGTAAATCTTGTCATCTGTTCCCACCGGCACATGATTGCCTACTCTTCTGAAAAGCAGAACAGGATTTAATATGTGTGCAAAATGTTCTGTGTGCATTCACACTTAGGGCCCTCGGTTTAAATTCTCATCTGAAGGACTTTTGGGGAGAGTGGAGTCAGCACTGATGTTAACTCTCTGTCTGTCTATCTGTCTGTCTGTCTGTTTGTGTCTCTGTCTGTCAGTCTGTCTGTTTGTCTGTCTGTCTGTCTGTATGATTTAGATAGCCGAGGCAAAATAACTTTTGGGCAACTGGTATCCGTAAATGTTTAGATAGTTATGGGTTTTCATATGTATGGAACAATCAGGGCATGGGTTGTATCAAAAGTTTTTTGATTTGTTTTAAGCAGCGCATGATAGATTGTAGGTGGCAAGAATGGACCACTCATATCGAGAATAGTGATCGATTTTCATTGTATAAGTTATTGAAAATGAATAACATTATAGAACCGTATATTGAAATAGATGGAAACAAGTTTATAAGATGTGCGCTGACTAAATTTAGATTTGGTGTCTCTGATATAACAGTTCATAGTCAAATATATAGGAAAGGAGAGAAAAACTTGATATGCCCCTTTATGTAAAATTGATAAAGGAGATGAAGTCCATTTCCTTTTTCTTGTCAAGTGTTAGATGGTTAAAGAAAAGAATATATTCCTGAGAAGTATTATCAAAAACCAGCTCACTTTAGAATGATTTTGCTCCTGTCTTCTAAAAATGAAAATGTTATGAAAAATCTTGCTACATATATCTATAAGTCTTTGAAAAGGAGAAGTCTTTTGATCTCATCAAATAGGAAATGAGACTATAAACCAAGGCCCTGTGTGCAAACGCACGCAGAACATCTTGCGCACACATTAAAACCCTGTTACGCCTTTCGGAAGACCAGGCCATCATGTGCCAGTAGGAGCGGATGACAAAATTGTTAAAAAAAACAACAAACCAGCATGCACACAGGTGTCATGTTTGGACACCATCCCTGAGAAAAAAAAAAAAGGGTAGGCGCTGCACATGTGGCGATGCGCTCTCCCTGGGGAGAGCAGCCCGAATTTCACGCTGAGAAATCTGCTGTGACATAAAGTGGTATAAAGAAATAAAATAATAAAATAAAGTGTATGTGTACGTGTTGCATTGTTTTTTTTAGTTGCTTGAACATTTTATGTGCTTGTGTATATCATTGTTATGTGTGTCTTTTTTTGTAAACCCCTTCAAATGGGGCCATGGCCTTTTTGAATAAATATCGTTATTGTTCTCTCTCTCTCCTCTCTCTCTCTCTCTCTCTCTCTCTCTCTCTCTCTCTCTCTCTCTCTCTCTCTCTCTCTCTCTCTCTCTCTCTCTCTGTGTCTCTCTGTCTCTCTCTCTCTCTCTCTCTCTCTCTCTGTGTCTCTGTCTCTGTCTCTGTGTGGGCACAGCTACTACTCCAACGAGACCTTTGCGGACGTGCACAAAGTGGCGGGGCTGAGGGGCATCTACATTGCCTCCCAGCTGATCGCTGCCAACGGCACCTTCTCCGTGGAGAACCAGCGCAGTCTCATCACCTACGACAAGGGCGGGGAGTGGGAACTCCTCAACTCCCCCCTCGTCCTCCACGGCAGGTCCAACGCTAACTGCACCAAGGTGAGAAGGGAGTCATTGGGGGGGGGGGGGGGGGGGGGGGGGGGGGGGATTGGGGAGGAGGAGAGGTGAGGGAAGAGGAAGGGTTGGGGGATGGGGGTCATGATGATCATTTCCAAATGTTCGTTTTGATGTGTTTTGAAATAGTGGATGATGACTGTTTTGTGTATGATTTTAAAGTATTTATTAATTTTTATTATTTTTATTATTATTTTTTTTTTTAGAGTGTGGTTTGAAGAAGCTCCGTGCTTACCCATTTACTCTCAATAAACAGTTTGTTTAAATTTAAGTTTAAGTTTTAGTTCTCTCTCTCTCTCTCTCTCTGTCTCTGCCTCTGTCTGTGTCTTTCTCTCTCTCTCTGTGTCTCTCTGTCTCTGTCTCTGTCTCTCTCTCTCTCTGTCTGTGTGTGTGTGTGTGTGTCTCTCTCTCTCTCTCTCTCTCTCTCTCTCTCTATTTTATTATCGTAAGTCATATCTTTGTAACTGATGTTGCTGCTGTATAATAATGCCTTTTGTTGTTATTACTGTTGTCTTAATCCAACAACAAAATACCAAAGCAGTTTGGCAACCCCCTTCATGTATGGGCCGAGGGCCTTTTTGTGAATAAAGTTTTCGAGTTCGAGTTCGAGTTCTCTCTCTCTCTCTCTGTGTCTGTGTCTGTGTCTGTGTCTCGCTCTCTCTTCTCTCTCTCTCTCTCTCTCTCTCTCTCTCTCTCCTCTCTCTCTCTCCTCTCTCTCTCTCCTCTCTCTCTCCTCTCTCTCTCTCTCTCTCTCCTCTCTCTCTGTCTGTCTTTATGAGCTTGAGTTAGTTTGGCAACCTGTTTCATATATATGGGCCAATCAATCGCCTTTTTCTTAATAAATCATATGAGTTCAATTTTGAGGTTTTCTCTCTTGCTTTCTCTTTCTGTCTGTCTGTCCCTCTCTATCTCTCTGTCATCTATCTCTCCATCTGATTAGGTACATACCACAAAAAATCCCAAACAAGTAAACCCAAAAAAATGAGCGGCCAAAGTGAATGGAAAGAATTTGGTCAGCGCTGACCCCCAAATGACCTGATGTGAGCAAGGATGCAGATTTTATTGGCTTGTTTTTCTCTGCTGCCAATGGTGGGTGTCATTGTTATTGTAACAGAGCGTGTCAAAAAGCCGGCAAGGGCAGGTAATTATGACCAGCATGGGCTGGAACTCAAAACTGTCCATGTGGTGACTGACTGCAGTGGCTGTCCATGTTGTGTGAAGCCCCCTACCCCCAGTTCTGTGTGTGAAAGTAGAGAGAGTGTGGACAGGGGGTTGTGCAAGTAGGGAAGTCTGGCTGGATGTTGACTGTGTCTTGGAACCAAGGGTCCCTGATAGGAACCCCACCTTTGTCACACAAGTACACACAGCACACAAATCGCAGAACATCTTGTGCACACGTTAAATCCTGTTCCGCTTTTCTGAAGAGTAGGCCGTTGTGTGCCGGTGGGAACAGATGACAAGATTTACAAAACTGCATACACATGGGGACTGGATGTAAAAAAAAAGCACATGCGTGCTTATTCCATTATCCTCGGTAGAAAAGAATGAATTAATTAAATTTTTAAAATCCTGCATAACCCAGGGCCCAGTGCTTAAGTTAGCACGCCCCTTCCTTTTCCTTAGTCCGAGCGTGGTCAGTTTGTGCTATAATAATTTAGCACCAGCTGGGATAGGATGGATGGGATGGAATGGAATGGAATGGAATGGAATGGATAGCAGCTGAGAGCAGCTGAAAGTGGGGGCAACAGTGACAGCTGGGAAGTTCCAGTGCAACCTCATGTGTGAAGATATTCCCATTCATCAGCTAACTTCTCTTCTCTTCTCTTCTCCTCTCCTCTCTTCCCCCACAGAGGCGCTGAGGAGTGGTTGGGTCAAGTGCAGTATTCAGGGCCCTGTCTCTTGGGCAAGTGCGCTTGGCTGAGTCGATCCCTTGCCAGAAACTGGGTGCATGCTGGGTAGTGTTTGTGTTTTCTAAACTCGTGTAATGCTGACATGAATGATAGGTATCTTTTATGTGCAAATGTAATTTTTTTTAGGTTTTTTTTTTTTTTTTTTGGGTATGCGTATTTGTAAAGGAAGGAAATGAAGGTACTGGTAGGTCTACAGGCGAAGTTGATTTGGGAGAGGGTCATAATTCCTATCATACTGCAGTCACTAGAGAGATTGTTGATCGGAATGTGGGTGTTTTGCCTCAGGGACCCCCCCCCGTCTTTAGTAGAGACATGAGTCAGTCACCACGTGTCCAGTTTGTGTTCCACCTCATGCCTGTATAATAACGCAAAATCTATTATCAATATTTGTAACATCTTTTCACATATTTTTCTTACAGAGGTGCAGGTTGTGTTGTTTCTTTCTCTGTTAATATTGACGGTTCTCTCTCTCTGTGTTTCCCTTGCATGGCGCTGTTCTAGAAAATTCTCAAGCCATATTGGAGTAAGAACCAGGTAATTTGTGTAAATTCCTCCTCCCCCCCCCCTCCCCCCCCCCCCCCTCTCTTTCCACTTGTCTGTCACGACTGTGTGTGTGATGTGCCTTGCATGCCTCGCCTCCTCTGTGTGTGTGTGTGTTTCTGTCTTGAGGTGACACTCTTTCCACAGCTTGAAGACATTCTGTTTGGTTCCAGTTTTCAGATGATTTGCATGGCCTTGTTCTTGTTGTGCTAGTTTCCGGTTTGAAGCACATTTTGCGGTTATTGCAGTTTGCAGACTTTAGCATGTATGTCTTTGCCAGTTTGCTGTTGTAGGACATTTTTGTGTTTGTCACTTTTAGATGGTTGCATGCCAAATATTGTGTTGTCTTTTTGTGGCTTATTGTGTTTGATTTTAGTTTTCAGATTAATTTTATTTGACATTGTGGTTGGATTAATTTTTCATTTTATTTGGTGGTGTGGTTGCATGTTGTCATTGTTTTTCTTGGTTCAACTGCAGTTTTTTTTTTTTTTTTTTTTTTTAATGTGGTTGGCGGGTTAGAAATGGACTCCTTAGTGGCAGTGTAACATGTGGTGCTGATGTACCACACTTTTGGAAGGACAGAGCTTACAGAAGGCCTCAAGGACCGTCTGAAGACAAAGGACATGTTTTACAATGCTTGAACATCGTACATACCTTGTGAAAAAAATGGATAATGATGTGGTTCTTTCACAACAGGGTGACAGTCTTAGTGGGACCTTCAGTTGATGGTTAAGCTAAGGTGTTGATAGCCGCCACTGTAGTCTAGTGGTTAGGGCGTTGGACTCGTAATCTAAAGGTTGCGGGTTTGATCCCAGCTTTCGGCTATGGCGTTGTGCCCTTGGAAAAGGCTCTTTATGGCTATTTTCTCACCCCACCAGGTGTAAAAGGGTACCAACCTTGTGTTGGGGGTTAACCCTGCGATAGACTGACGTCCTATCCAGGGGGGAGTCTATGACTCTCAGTCACTTAACACCACAGAAACCGGGATAAGCACTGGCCTGATGAGCCTTAGGCTCGGGACAGACTTTAACTTTAACTTTAAGGTGTTGATGTAATGCGAGGCCAGACTGAAGAGATGGCTTTGATCTCGGTATTCTCATCTCTGTATCCCTGCACAGGTGTTTTTTTTTCCCCCTCTGTTCCTCAGATAAAGCTCTGAGGTTCACCTTTGGTGAGACTTTGTATATGCGACTTGCCCACCATGAAAGTAGCTGACTTGGGGAATGACCTGTGGTCAACATAGGTGTGCATTAAATTTTTTTTTTTAATTGTTGTCCGTTCCTAACTGCATGCAATGGCATACTCTTCTGAAGGACAGAATAGGTTTTAACACATGCGCAAGATTTTCTGCATGCATTCATATTCTCACCTGAAGGATTTAACTGCAATGTTTTCATCAAACCTTTGATCATCAGGGAGGTGATATCCCTGATATGGCTGTTGTGGTTGCTTGTTATACTTGTAAACAACGTGATTGGAGTCTGTTAAAAAAACAAAAACAAAAAAACTTCAGAAAAGATTAGTGTATGAAAATGGTATTTAGAAAACAAAACAAAGCAAAAGCAAAAAGAAAAACCCAAACCCTGAAAACCTCCACCCAGGCTAGGTCAGTCTGTTTGACATGGGTGGTGTGCTAGTGGTATGTAGTCTGCTCCCATGACTGGAAAAAAAGGTCTCATCGTGTTGGAGGTATATTGAGCTCCATACCTGTATAGATCTGTGTGCATTTGGTTTGGTTTGATTTGAATTTGTTTC
Organism: Stramonita haemastoma; assembly: GCA_030674155.1. Taxonomy (NCBI): domain Eukaryota; kingdom Metazoa; phylum Mollusca; class Gastropoda; order Neogastropoda; family Muricidae; genus Stramonita; species Stramonita haemastoma. The sequence continues at coordinate 20,175,357 of CM060346.1, forward strand.
TTTCCACAAACTAGCCTCCCCCCTCCCCCCCCCCCTCCACCTGTTTGTTAATTATAGTAGTGTGTATGTGTGTGTGTGTGTGTGTGAGTGTGAGTGTGTGTGTGTGTGAGGTGTGTGTGTGTGTGTGTGTGTGTGTGGTGTGTGTGTGTGTGTGTGTGTGTGTGTGTGTGTGAGAGAGAGAGAGAGAGAGAGAGAGAGAGAGAGAGAGAGAGAGGAGAGAGAGAGAGAGAGTGTGAGTGTGTGAGTGTAAGTGTGTGTGTGTGTGTGTGTGTGTGTGTGTGTGTGTGTGTGAGCATACGTGTGTGCGTAAATATGGAAACTAATCTCTTTAAGTTTTTAAGTGAAAACCAGGTTATGTACTTGATAAGAAATTTGAGAGGGAGAAAGGAAGAGAGAGGAAGAGAGGTAGTGGCCAGAGAGAGAGAGAGAGAGAGAGAGAGAGAGAGAGAGAGAGAGAGAGAGAGAGAGAGAGAGAGAGATGGAAGGGTGGAGGAGGGAAAGAGAGAATGTGTCTGTGTTTGTGCACACAGTGTTTGCGTACGCACGTGCACCTAAAGATATGATTGATTTCCATGCACGTCATTATAAAACCAGTGTTTATCGATACGAGTTCCTGTGCACACAGCTGTCAGCTGCATGGTCTGTAAGAAAGAAAAGCCTGCATGGTGTCTCTCTGTCTAACAGGTGATACCCTTCACACACTGCTCGGTGTTTGTCTCTACCTTCACTGTTAACTCTGCATGTGGATAGACTGTGCCTACTTGATTTAGTGTTTATTTCACTTTGATTTCTGTGCTCTCTCTCTCTCTCTCTCTCTCTCTCTCTCTCTCTCTCTCTCTCTCTCTCTCTCTCTCTCTCTCTCTCTCTCTCTCTCTCTCTCTCTCAATAATTAACGAATGTGTTATTATGAATTTAGTGACATAATTTCAGAGTTGGCTTTTTCTGTGTTTGAAGAATGTTGACAAGGTTGTTGTGCTAGTCATGATTTGATGCAGGAAAACAGTGTGTCTGTTTTCTTACAGCAGATTATAAGTCTTTTAACATACCTATTTGCCAGTTTTACAGTGATGCTGTTATGGTAGATATTGGTAGTTATTGCTGTGTAAAGTGGGGACAGAGTAGCAGTTAAATGTCAAGACATTGTGGGGTTTTGTTTGTGGGTTTGTTTTCAGTTTCAGAATCTTACTGTATCTCATGGTGGAAGTGCAGTATGTGTTAAATGATCCCAAGTTATTGTATTTATTTATTTATTTATTTTTTTGGAGGGGTAGTATTTATAGACTTTCTGCAGTAAAGTTCAAAATAAGCAGTCAGTATTCTTTAAATGATTTCTTTTGATTTGTTTTTGCAAGATAAAGTGCTATATAAATTCCATGTGTTATTATTTATTATTGTTAGATGGAGAAGCTGAAAAATCAATCTCCCCTTGTGTTTGATCAACTTTTCCTTTCCATATTGGATGAGTGTCTTTGATGTTGGTGGATAGGTCTAAACTTTCTGACACACATATAATAAAAATTTATGTCATACTGACTGTAATGTCAGTTTTGTTCAACCAACCACATAGTCTTGTAACAGGTGAGAACCTCTTTTAAAAGATTGCAATGGTAGAGTTTAGCATCAAGAGAGTACCCATATGATATTTTAAAAATCAAATGGTGTTGGAGATTTTGTGGGAATGATGTGTTATGTTCACGCTTGTTTGAAAAATATGTGAGGAAGAGTTTGAATGATTGATGTATATTTGTATATTTGTATATTTGTATATATGTGTGTGTGTGTGTGTGTGTGTGTGTGTGGTGTGTGTGTGTGTGGTGGTGTGTGTGTGTGTGTGGTGTGTGTGTGGTGTGTGTGTGTGTGTGGTGTGTGTGTGTGTGTGTGTGTGTTGTATATTGTATATACATATACAAGGATAGTTGAATTCTGTTTGTCACTCCTGCAGTCTATCATTTCAATTTGTAATATATTTCACTGTAGCTAGTAGCCTTTTAAGTCTTTTAAAATTAAATGGAAGTGATGAAATGTGGTTTGGATGAAAAGTCCATTGGTTTGCTTTGAAATGTATGTATGTGCCACAATAAAAAAGATTAATTAATTAAAAAAAAGAAAAGCAAAACAAATGAAAAAAAGATTTTAAAAACTTAAAAAAAGACTTGTTTATTTATTTATTTATTTATTCATTTATTTATTCTTTTATATCAAAGATAATGGAATAAGCACTCATGTGCTTTTTTTTACATCCATTCCCCGTGTGTATGCAGTGTTCTGAATCTTGTTATCTGTTCCCCACTGGCACACAAAGGCCTACTCTTACAAAAAGTGGAACAGGATTTAACATGTGCGCAAGATGCTCTGCGTGCGTTTGCACACGGGGCCTTGGTTTAAAGTCTCATCCTAAGGACTTTTGGGGAGAGTGGAGTCAGCACTGATGTTAACACCAGGGAAAAATCCCCTCGAACGGGAATCGAACCCGGGTCGTCAAATTGCAAGCGCAATGTTCTGACCACTAGAGGCTATCCCGTCCCATTGTCCGATTTTCAGTCTGTTCTTTTTTTTTTTCTTCTTTTTTTTGTATTGAGTAGCTTTTTTTAATTTCAAATTATTGGTAAGACAACTTTAAAAAAACGGACCTCAGGAGCAATGCTACGGATAATGTGGAGGAGCGTCAGTCATCACACTGTCCTCTTCTTGCTGTGATTCAGGTTGAGAAAATTCAGATTGTGATTGAGAACTCTGTGTGTGTGTGTGTGCGGCAGAGAGGAGCGTCAGTCATCCCACTGTCCTCTTCTTGCTCTTGTGATTCAGGTTCAGAATATTCAGATTGTGATTGAGAACTCTGTGGTGTGTGTGTGTGTGTGTGTGTGTGTGTGTGCGGCAGAGTCGGGACTGCTCGCTGCACCTGTCCCAGGAGGTGAGCCGCCTGTACCCGGGCAGCCAGGTGCAGCCCATCCTCAGCCGCTCCTCCGCCCCAGGCATCCTGGTGGCCAGCGGCACCGTGGGCAGCAGCCTCAAGAGTCACCAGGACCTCTTCGTGTCTCGCGATGCCGGCTACACCTGGTTTCAGGTCTGTGTGGCTGGCTGGGCTGGCTGGGCTGGGCTGGGCTGGGATGGTCTTGGGGTTGGGTCCCCTCTCTCCCCCTCCCCCCCTGGCTGTCTTGGGGTCCCCCATCCCCCCTGGCTTGTCTTGGGGTCCCCCCCCAAGGTTTACCCATGGTGAGATTTTGTGCGTGCCATGGTTTTTGCCCCCATGGAGGTAGCGGCATTCCAACTTCGGGGATGCATGCTGGGTATGTTTTGCGTTTCTGTAACATGCCAAACGCTGACATAAATTATGGGATCTTTACCATTGCATATTCAATCTTCTGCATGGGTTTCAAAGACAAATAACTCTCAGAGTACAGCCGTCCGCTATAGCGGATCAGTGTAAAGCGACGTTTTGGACGGCCGTTCGCTATAGTGGATTTGCTGTGTGCAGATTTTGTATGTGTCGGATGCATTGATACTGTAACTTGTGCAGCTAAACATAAGCTTTGTGAGCCTATTCAAGGTCAAATGCAGAGCGTTGTTGGGTAATTCCGTGTGTTCTGAACACTTTGTTCATGGTTGCAGAGAGTAGCCGACACAGTGTAGTGACATGGAGTACAAAATTCTGAGTATTTTCTTCATGCTAGTCAAAACTGAAATATCAAAATGAGAGCTTCAATCTTTTTATATGTACTAGCCCAGTATGTTAGTCTTATGTTCTGAAAAATTCATTTTGTTAATATGTGTTTTGTATTTTTCATTAAATTTTTTAAAATTTTTTATTACAAATGGGCTGTCTGTGGGGAAACGTAAGGGAGATAACTGGCCATCCTGAGTGAGTTAAAGGCACTTGCAGGTCTGCACTTTTAAGCTGAGTGGGGGGGGGGGGTGTATGGGGGATGTGTAGGGTGAGGGTAAAGTGAGGGGGGTGTAGTGGGATGGGGTGGTGGGAGGAATGGGATTTGGTGAAGAGGGGAGGTGGGTGGGAAAGAGTTGGGGGGGGGGGGGATTGAAATCCTTGTGCTTTTTGTTTTTTTTGTCAGGCTGCTCTCCTTGAGGAGAGTGTGCCACCATAAGAGTGCAGCCCCCACTCTTGTTTGTTGTTAATTTTCAGGTCTGCAGGTGTGTTTTTGTTTCCCTATGAGAGTGGCTTTTTTTGGCTACAGAATTTGGCCAGGGACACGAGATTCTCATGTGTTGCTGTTGGTTCTTTTACATGTGCTGATTTATTTGCACATAGGACTTCTATTTATCATATTGTTTTGAAAGACTAGCACCCAGGCCGCCACTCAAAGGTCTAAGTGTTATAGGCGGAAAGTTTGGGGATTGAATCCGCACTTCTCGCTTTCTATGCAAGTCCACAGATCCACCGTTACCAAGTGAATTATCATGTAAAAGCCATGTCTGTGTGACACAATGTGACATGTGAGGTGAGATACAGTGATGACATGTGATGTGAGATACAGTGTGACATGTGATGTGAGATACAGTGTGACATGTGATGTGAGATACAGTGTGACATGTGATGTGAGATACAGTGTGACATGTGATGTGAGATACAGTGTGACATGTGATGTGAGATACAGTATGACATGTTGGATGTGAGATACAGTGATGACATGTGATGTGAGATACAGTATGACATGTGATGTGAGATACTTCATGTTATGATCACAGTACGTACAATGATGTAGATACATGTAAAATGATGTGAGATACATGTGACATGTGAGTGAGATACAGTATGACATGTGATGTGAGATACAGTATGACATGTGATGTGAGATACAGTTGACATGTGATGTGAGATACAGTATGACATGTGATGTGAGATACAGTATGACATGTGATGTGAGATACAGTGTGACATGTGATGTGATATACAGTGATGACATGTGATGTGAGATACAGTGTGACATGTGATGTGAGATACAGTATGACATGTGATGTGAGATACAGTATGACATGTGATGTGAGATACAGTGTGACATGTGATGTGAGATACAGTTGACATGTGATGTGAGATACAGTATGACATGTGATGTGAGATACAGTATGACATGTGATGTGAGATACAGTATGACATGTGATGTGAGATACAGTATGACATGTGATGTGAGATACAGTATGTGACATGTGATGTGAGATACAGTATGACATGTGATGTGAGATACAGTATGTGGGATACAGTATGACATGTGATGTTGTGATACAGTATGACATGTGATGTGATGTTATACAGTATGACATGTGATGTGATGATACAGTATGAATGTGATGTGAGATACGTATGACATGTGATGTGAGATACAGTATGAATGTGATGTGAGATACAGTATGACATGTGATTGATATGAGTATACATGTATGTGAGATACAGATGACATGTGATGTGAGATACAGTATGTGAGATACAGTATGACATGTGATGTGAGATACAGTATGTGATATACATTATGACATGTGACCTGTGTTGATATGCAATACAACATGTGATGATATGCAATACAACATGTAACGATATGCAAATATGACATGATGAAAATATGCAATATGTGACATGTGATGACATGGCAATGAAGATCTGTGATGATTTGCAATGTGACATGCGATGGGACACGTGTGTGGCACAGGTGATGGACGGCAGTTACCAGTTCTCAATGGCGGACCATGGAGGCGTCATGCTGGCCGCCTTGCAGTTCCAGCCCACCCACACTGTGTAGTATGTACACTGCTCCCTTTACTTCCCTGCATAGGGTATCCTTGAAGTTGGAATGCGGCTACCTTCATGGGGGCAGAAACTGGTGCATACGCAAAATCTCATCATTGGTGAAGCTCAGAGCTTTATCCAAGGAAGGACCCCCCCCCAAAAAAAAAAACAACCACCTAACAAAACAAAACAAAACAAGCAAAACAACAAAACAACCCATGGTCAGAACATTGCCCTTGCAGTTTGATGACCCAGGTTTTGATTCCTGTTTGAGGAATTTTTCTCCCTGGAGTTAACGTCAGTGCTGACTCCACTCTCCCCTTAAGTCCTTCGGATGAACTAAAAACGAGGCCCCGTGTGTGAACGCATGCAGAACATCTTGCGCACTCGTTAAATCCTGTTCCGCTTTTCGTAAGAGTAGGCCACTGTGTGCCGGTGGGAACAGTTGACAAAATTTACAAAACTACATACAAAACCGGGACTGGACATAAAAAAACCACATGAATGCTTATTTCGTTATCCTCAATATAAAAGAATAAAATAAGTAAATTAAAAAAAAAACAACCCAACCAAACCCCAAACCAAACACTACATTTTTATTTTTGATTGACACAGTTTCCAACAACACCTGAGGAAAAAGAAAAGAAACCTGTTATACATTTGTATGTATTTTTGGGGGGGGTGTTGTTGTTTGTTGTTGTTCTATGCTGAATGTTTATATTGCCATGATTAGCACTGATTAGTTAATTCATCAGTCCTTGATGATTTGAGAAATACATGGGTAATTGATATTTGGTCTATAATTTGTAGTTGATGAATCGAGAAATGAATCAATCATTGATGAATTGATAGGTAATCAGTTGTTGATGAATTAAGAAATGAATCAGTCATTGATGAATTGATAGGTAATCAGTGTTGATGAAATGAGAAATGAATCAATCATTGATGAATTGAGAGGAATCATTTGATGAATTAAAGAAATGATCAATCATTGATGAATTGATAGGGAATCAGTTGTTGATGAATGAGAAATGAATCAATCATTGATGAATTGATAGGGAATACTGTATGAATAAAGAATGATCAATCATTGATGAATTGATAGGTAATCAGTTGTTGATGAATTAAAGAAATGAATCAATCATTGATGAATTGATAGGTAATCAGCTTGTTGATGATTAAGAAATGAATCAATCATTGATGAATTGATAGGTAATCACTTGTTGATGAATTAAGAAATGAATCAATCATTGATGAATTGATAGGGAATCAGTTGTTGATAAATTACTGATATGAATCAGTCAGTCAACGATGAGTTGGTAGATGATCAATCAGTCAGTCATTGGTGAATCAATTAGGTAATTCAGCGATCATTGACGCATGATTGTCAGTAAATCAATCTATGATAAATTGGTAATAACGAACCCCTTGTTGGGGAATGAAGAATAATCATAGCTAAATGTTCAGAAAAGAAGTCCATCCTCACTGAGGAATCGATGACTGGGTCTGCCGAGAAATGTGTCCAGAATGGATCTGTTCCGTTTTGCAGTTACTCCATCGACGAGGGGGAGTCCTGGCACTCCTACAACTTTGCCAACAATGAGGACATCCGCATCTACGGGATTCTGACCGAACCAGGGGAGAAAACCACCGTGTTTTCCATCTTTGGCTCCAAAACTGACCACCACAGCTGGATCCTGTACCAGCTGAATGTCTCCAGCCTTTTCAATGGTACCTCCTCTGCTGGTTTTGTTCATTTCTTTTTTGTGGGGTGGGGGTGGGGGCTGGGGTGGGGTGGGGGGTATGGGGGTGGAGGTGGACTGGGGGGGGGGGGGGAGTGTTGTAAGGGTTGGGTTTGGGACTGTGGTGGGTTAGGGGTGGGGGACTGTATTGCATACCACTCGTAGTCATAACCAGTTTATTTCTCTGCATGAAATTCATGGTTGAACTCTCCAGGGAAAGTGTGTGTTGTGATGAGAACAGTGCCTCCTCCTCCTCCTCCTTCTTCTTGTTCTTGTTCTGTTCTTCTTCTTCTTCTTCTTCTTCTTGTTCGTTCTTCTTCTCTTCTTCTTTCATCTTCTTCTTCTTCTTCTTCTTCTTCTTAATTTTTAAAAATAGATGGGATTATTCATTGATCTATTTTTGTCAGTCTGTTCAGTGGTTCTTCCCTTTTTTTGTTGTTGTTTCTTTTCTTTTTCTTGTTTGTTTGTGTTTGTGTGTGTTTGTGTGTGTTTGTTCTATTGGGGTGGGGGAGATGGAAACTGGAGTTTGTAATAACTGAATGACTTTTGATCTTTTCAGTCATGTTATCATTGTCCTTCAGAGTTGTAAAAAGTTTGATTATTTGATATTTATATAATTTTTTTTGGGGGGGTGGGTGGTGAGGTGAGAGGAGAATGGCAGTAGCCGAGGTTACAGAGGGGCTGGTGGTGGGAGAGAAAAACCCAGAGGGAAGGTGGATTTGGATGACGTGAAAGGCTGTTAGGGGGGACACTATCCACAGCATGGGTAGAGGTGGGGGAAGGGGAAAACCCAGTGAAGAACCTCAGCAAACTGGACAGACAGGGGTAGTGTGCAGTAAGGCGCGCTTGTTGGTTCCCCCCCCCCCCGCCCCATAGGGATGTTGATGTCACACTGGTTTTTCCTGCAGATGTTGTGGCTGCTTAGTCGCCGCGCATGGTATGTTCTCAGAAACCCTGCCTGGTGTAGAACCTGTGTAACTGTTGCTGGCTTGTCCCAAAACCTTACCACACCTCTACACCCTACCTTCCCCTTTCATTCACCCTCCCAGACAGGTAGCACTCCTAACGTGTAGTACGAAGCCACACCCATCCTTTCTTTCCTTCCCAACACACCCCACCTCATTCCATCCCAAACCACCTTGAAAAATGTCCATCCAACCCACTCTGTCATGCCACCTTCCAACCTCTCACCCCCCCTCACACCCCCTTGCCCCCCTCAACCCCCCCACCCCCACCCAAAATTGACCCCAGCCCAAACTAAACCCCCAGGGCATAGAACAGCCTACTTCAAACAAAGGCAGATGGACACTTTAGCCGAGTGGTCAAGTTCATTTGAATTCAATCCTTTGGGTCTGTGAAGTCGTGGGTTTGAATCTCAGCGGCATCTGTAGAATGTCAAGAGGGGATTTTGACAACCTGTCAGGTCAACTTCAAGTGCAGACTTGCCAGTGCCTTAGTTCGCTTTGTGTATACATACACTCATGTGGAATATCAATTCAATTTTCAATTCAAACACGTCATTATCTCACAAATAGAGAGATTTAAGTGGGTTAAAAGCCATAATAAACAACAGTAAGCACAAAAACATTTATCCCAGAAAAAATGCCACAATACAGTATTTGAACTTTAGCACACACACATCACAAAATTAAAAAAAAGTCACCCAAACATCAGCAATACCTTGCCCAGTCATAAAGTCACCAGTGTAATATTACATGCACTCATAGCGTGTGCCAGTATGTTCATGTGTCTACACACTCTCACTCAGCCTGCACTTGCATGCATGCATGCGTGCGTGCGTGCACACACACACACACACACACACACACACACACACACACACACACACACTGGACACTGGACACTGGACACATGCACACAAACAAAAGTGATAAATTATTTAATTTCCCCAAAGCATGAGAAATTCATGTGGGTTATATGCAGGCATAGCTGAAAGCCATCAACAAGTTAACGTTCAACAGAGCAAGTCAATATCACAGACCCAGGCAACCAAATCCCACCACACCTTGATTTTTTTTTCATCAGTATAATCAGATATGCACATTAAAGATCATGAAATTTAAATCAGCGTTCAGCGGGTTATGAAAAACACAAACATACCTAGCATACATCCCTGAGGTGAGAATGTGGCTACCTTCATGGTGGGCAAAAAAGGGTCACGTGTATGCAAAAAACTCACCTTTGATAAACCTTGGAGGTTGAGCTCAGAGGGACCCCCGCACCCCAAAACTGAAAAATAGTTGCCACATGGTAAACAAAACAAATACCCCCTCCCCCACCCCTAAATAAAAACAAGGAAAAGCACACAGACACTCCTCCTCCAGCCTCCTCCCCCCTCCCCTCTCCCATCCCCCCCCCCCCTCCCCCTCAGCCACAAAAGCCACCAAAAAAAGCCCCCAAAGGAGAAAAAAACAACAAAAATCTCTTTGTCTCTGTCTGTCTCTCCGCCATTATCTTTCTCTCTCTCTCTTTCTCTGTCTCTCTCTCTCTCTCTGTATCTCTGTGTCTCTCCCACTCGTACTGTCTCTGTGTCTCTGTCTGTCTGTCTGTCTGTCTGTCTGTCTGTCTGTCTGTCTGTCTGTGTCTGTCTGTCTCTGTCTGTTCATCCATCTGTCTGTCAGTCTGTTTATTTATTTATTCTTTTATATCGAGGATAATAGAATAAGCACTCATGTGCTTTTTTTCATCCAGTCCCCGTGTGTATGCAGTTGTGTAAATTTTGTCATCTGTTCTCACCGGCACACAATGGCCTGTCTGTCTGTCTGTTTGTCCATCTGTTTGTCCATCTGTCTGTCTGTCTCTGACCCCTCCCCACCCTCTCTCTCTCTCTCTCTCTCACCACTCACTCTCTCACACCACCACTCACCACACACACTCACTCACACTCACTCACTCACTCACTGTCTGCATGCATGACAGCGCACATATTATTATGTGTTCGTGCACACACATCGGCGTTTGCACATCTCCCTATCCACACACGCACAGTACAGACCAGTACATACAGCCACTGCTGACTCAACTCTCCCCTAAAGTTTTTTGGATGAGACTATAAACCGAGGCCCCCTGTGTGTGAACGCACGCAGAACATCTTGCGCGCACATTAAATCCTGTTCCGCTTTTCGTAAGAGTAGGCCATCGTGTGCCGGTGGGAACAGATGACATTTACAAAACTGCATACACACGGGGACTGGATGTTAAAAAAAGCATATGAATGCTTTATCCCATTTTCCTCGATATAAATAAAAATAAATAAAATAAATAAAATAACATGGCTGGCTGGCTGGCTGGCTGGCTGGCTGGCTGGCTGTTCCCTAATCAGGGCAAGGGCCAGATGAAAAAAAACAAAAAAGTATGTAAATGCTTACTCTGCTACCCTTGAAAAATAAAGATCCTTCATTCATTCATTGATTGATTCATTCATTTATTGATGGATACATTCATTCATTCATTGAATCATTCATTCATTCATTCGTGCATTGATTCATTCATTGCAGGTAGGCGGTGCGTGCCGGAAGACTACAAGGACTGGTCACTGCCGGACGTGTTCCATGGGTCAGGGGGCTGCCTGCTGGGGCAGAAGCTGGTGTATCGCCGACGCATCGCCGACGCCCACTGCTACAACGGCCGCGATTTCGTCCAGGTCCGTCGCCTGCAGAACTGCTCTTGCACGCGCGACGATTACGAGTGGTGAGTGTGGCTTTTTTTGGACGGGGGGGGTGTTGTTTGTTGGTTGTTTTTTTGGGTGTTTTTTTTTGTGTGTGTGTGTGTGTGGTTTTTGTTTTTGGTTCCTTCGCTGGAGAGGTCAAGGTTGTGTGACCATGGTGAGATTTTTATGTATATGCTGCAACCCGTTCCTTCTTCCTCCCCCCCTTCCCTCCCCTTCCCCCCACCATTTCTCAACTTTGGGGAGGGTGTGTAACAATGACACCTATGTGCATGTGTTTTTTTTTTTTTTTTTTTTTTTTTTGTCATCCGTTCCTAATGGCATGAAGTGGCCTACTCTTTTAAAATTCAGAACAGGTTTTTAATGTGTGCGCAAGGTGTTTTGCGGGCGTTCACACATGAGGCCTTGGTTTATAGTCTCATCCGAGGGACTTTGACATTCATTTGGATTCTCTTGTCAAGCTGGCAAGAAAAGACAAGGCCTAGAATTGAACCTAGAACCTCACGGCTTCCTTGTTAGGCAGGTGAACGTTTTAAGCACCCTTGAACCTTCTTTCTGGCTTTTTTGTTTTGGTGTTGTTGTTGGTGTACGTTCCCCAGCTTAACACTCTGGGGGTCACCCAGAATATGTTGTTGTTGGTGTACGTTCCCCAGCTTAACACTCTGGGGGTCACCCAGAATATGTTGTTGTTGGTGTACGTTCCCCAGCTTAACACTCTGGGGGTCACCCAGAATATGTTGTTGTTGGTGTACGTTCCCCAGCTTAACACTCTGGGGGTCACCCAGAATATGTTGTTGTTGGTGTACGTTCCCCAGCTTAACACTCTGGGGGTCACCCAGAATATGTTGTTGTTGGTGTACGTTCCCCAGCTGAACACTCTGGGGGTCACCCAGAATATGCTCTCTGACTCCCTCATCAATCCCCCTGGGAATCCCTGTGAGATTGACGTTGCACACTGAATGAGAAGTTTTGTGCGTATGACTGTTTTGAACTACCTCACGGTATTGGCAGCCATACTTTGACTTCAGAGGATTTTTTCCTCCTATCAAAGGAGAGCGTACATTGTTCTGTTAAGAGCTCTGTCATGGCTGAAGTCAATCTCAACACAACATTTTACAAGATAACAGCATTTTAGTGTAGGCCTTGGCAATGAGCTGACATCAATAATAACTGACGCTGCTTTTGGCCTGGGCCAGATGTTTTGTGTGATGTCTGGGCTTCAGGCGTTTATGGATTGATGGACACTTTTGTTGTTGGAGGAGGGTGGCGGTGGGGGAGGATGGGGGAAGGAAGGAAGGGAAGAGAGAGCGAGAGTGAGTGTGTGTGTATGTATGTGTGTGTGTGTGTATGTGTGTGCATGCGTGCGTGCGCGCGTGAGTGTGCATGCACATGTGTACAAGTAGGAAATATCTAAGAAACATGTCAGTTTACTCTTTGTAAGAGGTTCTACTGTCACACATGCACACACACACACACACACACACACACACACACACACACACACACACTAACACACTAACACACTAACACACTATCACACTCACAAACGCACACGCACACTCATGCCGCACACACACACTAACACACACTGGAGTTAACATCAGTGCTGACTCCACCCTCCCCGAAAGTTCTTCGGATGAGACTTTAAACTGAGGCCCTGTGTGCGAATGCACGCAGAACATCTTGCGCACACGTTAAATCCTGTTCCGCTTTTTGTAAGAGTAGGCCATCGTGTGCTGTTGGGAACAGATGACATTTACAAAGCTGCATACACACGGGGACTGGATGTAAAAAAGCACAAGAGTGCTTATCCCATTATCCTGGATACATAAGAATAGATAAATAAATAAAATGAACACAACAACACACACACACACACACACACAACACACACACACACAACACACACAGGTGTGTACACTGCATCCACCCACACCCACACACCACACCCACACTCACACTCACACCACACACCCCACACACACACACACATACATACACCACACACACACATACACACACACACACACACACACACACACACACACACACACACACACACACACACATGTACACACACACACACACACACACGTGCACCTACACCCACGCACACACACACACACATAGAGTATATGAAGAGGTCAGACCCTACAAAGGGCAGGTAGCCTCTTACAGCTGGGGTGGTGTACCCATGCCTAGGCACATGAACAGTCCCCCCCCCCCCCCCCCCCCCCTCAAGGCAACCCCACCCCGGGTGCTGAGGTTCAGCGCTGTGTAAATCCAGTTCCGTACCTTGCTGTTAGCGTTGTGGTGTATCAGTGTGTGCCTGTCTGACGTTGATGTTTCAGTGACTATGGCTACAAGCCCCGAGACGGCTACGGGCCTGACTGTGTGCCGGACAAGAGAATGGACAGCAGCCTGGTCCACCAGATACCCGACCCCTGCCCACCCGGCACCCTCTACTCCTACACCCGCGGGTAAGCTGGCCTGTCCACTGGCTGCAGGCAAAGTGGATCGAGCCTGGGATTTCCACCCTTTAGGTCGGCGAAGTCTTCGCGGGTTCAAATCTCAGCAGGGATGATGGGTGAATTAAGGTTGGGAAGATGTTGTGGTCCCCTGGGTTGACGTATAGGGGTAACAGGGGGTTAAAGGCGGAAAAGGGCTCCGTGGCACGGGCATATGCTTCTTGCTGTTGGAACTGCAACGGTGGAGGAAGTAACGCTGTGAAGTCATGGCAGATTTCTCACTGACAGAAAAGTTGCAAGGTTCCTAATTTGTCACAGAGGAAAGTCACAGACATTGCTTTCACTCTATCAAAATCTTTTTACTTTATAAAAAAAATACAGCCGTTGGATTAAAACAAAAAGATTTGAATTGAATGATCAGAGGTGCAGCTGACGTCACATCACTGACGAGCTGTGACTAGGGGCAGTGTCTCTCTCTCTTTTTATATAAGCCACGCCTACTCTTGCCTGGTGGACCCGATCTCAGTGATTGAAAGCTGTGGGGTTTTAAAAGCGTCTTAGAATTGATGTGGTCGTGCTTTTAGTGAGCATTGATGTGGTGTTGGACAGTATCATCTGTATTGAGCGTAACAGAATAACTGACAACAGTTAAGCAAAAAAACAAAAAAAACCACCCCAACCAATTTAAATATAACCACATAAACGGCACATTTTTTTTGTTTTGTTTTTTTGTTTTTCTTTAGATTTGGTTTCCACAGCTGTGTTTTCATAGAGATGCCAGATTTCATGTGACTTGTTTGGTAATGACTGATAGCTGTAAAAAAAAAGAAAAGAAAAGAAAAGGAAAAAAAAACGGGACCTACTTGCTGCAAATGCTATCAAGGCAATGTCAGGCCACATGAGTAGGTCTATGACAAGCCCAGTCACAGACAGGTGATTGTGTGGTTGTGTTTTGTTTTGTTTTGTTTCTTGGCTAGAGCTCTGGGTTCATCAGTGATGATTTTGGTGTATGTGACCATTCAGATAGCCGCATTCTGACTTTAGAGATGGTGTCTTAACATGACACCTGTGTGTATGCATTGTTTGGTATTAAAAAGAAATTTGTCATTCGTTCCTATCGGCATAAAAGTGGCCTACTCTTCCAAAAGACTGGACTGTTTTTTTTAATGTGTGCGTAAGATGTTGTGTGTACATTTGCACACAGGGTCTCAGTTTAAAGTCATATCCAAAGGCAAGTGAACGTCTGCCATTGTCCTGCCATTTTTCTTCTTGGTTAATGTATTCTTTTCTTTGTTGACC